>OU342742.1:487778797-488471669 GCA_910589775.1 Avena eriantha
TTCCTTTAGAGTTGTCTCCAAAAGTGATGCTTGACGTTGAGTTTACATCATGAATGAATTGGTCAAGCGCACTTCCACCTCCGGTCATATGATTGGTGCATCCACTCAAACACCCACTTTGAACCACTGGAGGCATAACCCTACAAAATCAATTCTTTGATTTAGGAACCCATTGAGTAATGGGTCCCCTAGCATTAGCAACAAGATCTTTTGGTACCCAAATTGAGTACCACCTATAAGCATAACCATTGCGAGGGCCAACATATTTTGCATACACATATCCTTGGTTGCCCTTACATAACACATATGATGTATTAGATTTTCCCGCAAACTTGTGGTTGGGGTTGCCCCTTTTGGCTCCCCCATTCACAACATTCTTTTTTACTTGGTCAACCACCTTGTTCCCTTCACGCACAAAGTTGATCTTCTTAGGTGGGTTGGCACCATTCTTATCGTTCTTGGGATCAAACCCCATACCTTGCCTTGGATCTCTCTCGTTTGGTGAGCAAAAATTTCATCAAGAATCTTGCCCTTGGAGGTATGTTTGAGACGCTCCATCTCAAGTTGTTCCTTCAACTTCTTATTCTCCTAAAGGATACAAGCTTGATCCAAGGTAGAGTTAGAAGCACAAGTAACATTCTCAACAATAATAGGGTCCTTCAATGTACCAAGAGCCTTTTCATAAGACACTCGAAGTTGATCATGATTCTCCCCAAGTTTTATGAGCTCACGCTTGACAAGAAAGTTAGATTTCTCAAGGTCCTCAAGGTCATTGGTGAGAGAAGCATGAGCAATCTCAAGTTCTTTCTTTGAACTATCAATCTCTTAGGATAAGGTGATAGCTCTATCTAGGGTATCCACATATTTTGCCTTATCTAGTTCATAAATTTCAATTCGTTCTTTAAGAAGTGAAGTGATGTTGTTTTCCTTGCATAGTTCTTGCTCAATGAGATTGAATCTCCGTTTATCATCATCAATATGAGACTCCAAGCTATCAATGGTCACGTCACGTGAGTTTACAAGATCCATTAATTGCTTGAATCTAGCACGAGCATTGCTAGGAAGAGACTTCATGATTTTATACATTTCTTGTATATAGTTTTCATCAAATTCATCATTGTCACTATCATTGGTACTAACATGATCATACAATATGCTAGAGAGAGATGGAGGAGAAGATATTACCTTGGTGCTCCTTTCCTTAAGGCAAGAGCCGACGACCTTGGGAGTAGGAGAATCATCGATGTAGTCCTTGGTGTAGGCGTAGGTGAGTAGTGACCTAGGTTCGGTGTAAACCAAACTAGGCTCACGAACCACCACCTCCTCATCCTCACTCTCCACATCGCATGTGTCCTTGGAGCTTCATGCCATTAGGCAAGTACCGGCGACCTTGGGAGTGATGGAGTCATTGGCATAGTCCTTGGTGTAGTCATATGTGAAGAGTGAACCAGGTTTGGCAAAAGACAAACCGACCACTCCCACAACCTTCTCCTCATCTTCACTCTCTGCACCAGACAAGTATTCTTGGCCTAGGAAGCCTTTGCCATCATGCCTCTTGTTCCTCTTGTATCTCTCGTTGATGTGGTTTGGCTTCAATCTTGGCTTGGCGCCCTCTTCATACTTGGGCTTGTCAAGTCTCTTCTCATAAGGGCACTTGTCGGCAAAGTGATCCGACTCATCACAATTGTAGCAAGTCCTCTTATTCTCACTTGATCCGGTTGAGCTTCTTCTTCTTCGGAACTTCAAGTTCTTGGTGAATAGTGCAAGTTGAGAGAGCATGTCATCAACTCCATCACTATCATTCTCGTCTTCACTTGCAACACTTTCTTGCACTTCCTTAGCCTTTAATGCTAGGGAGTGAGAAGACCCAATACCATGGTTGATCTCCTTGATCTTTTGTCCTTCATCCGACAAGTTATCCGTGTCAACAAGATATGACACAAGATCATCGGGAGAGAATTGGCGAGCTAAATCTAGGAGTTGCAAGTTCAGGGCAAGCTTCTTGTTAGTGGCTGCGATCATAGAGACAACCTTGAATTTGATGAGTTCATCATTAAAGTTGAACCAATCATCATACTTGTCACAACCAAGACCATTAATCTTCACACGAAGGGAAATAAGTCTCTTGTAAGCTTCCGCAATTGACTCATCATCATGGTTCATGAACATGTTCATCTCTAACTTTGCAGCTTCATACTTGGACTTTTGGATAAGGGATGTTCCCTCCTGGAGAATGACAATCATATCCCAAAGCTCCTTTGCGGCGGGGATGTCACTAACTTGATCATGGAGAGTGCGGTGAACGATACTCCTTATCTTGTCACAAGCCGTTGCATTTAGTTGACAGTCATAGTACTCTCCCGGAGTGAGGTTGTTGGGATCTTGTGGATAGAAGCCCTTGCCCACAATCTCCCAAAGCTCCACACTGCAGCTGCGAAGATGAGATTCCATAGAAGCTTTCCAAGAAGTGATTTCCATCATAACAAGGTGCGGGACCCGAACCATTAATGTGAGGCATGATGTTCTTTTAGGATATATATACGGACATGTATTAGGAGGCATGGAGGCTTTCGTCGGGCCACTCTCACTAGAGGCCTCATTCACGACCTCCTTACCGGTGTCCATCGGCCTTCCTTGAGGTACTACCAAAGGTCCGGCAAGCATGAACCCCTCACTCATCCCCATAAAATGTCCCTCAAGGAAACTTTATTTGAGCAAGGAGATCGAAATCTGCCTTATCCATTTCAAGGGACTGTTTGGCAAAGAGTTCACAGAGCTCCTTGACCGAATAAGTTTTTGCCTCATCATCATCGGAGAAAACCATCTTTTCTATTAGGCGGTAAAGCCCTTAGAAGAGCACCGGCTCTGATACCAATTGAAAGTGTAAGATGGTTTACCTTAAGGGGGTGAATAGGACAAAATTCTTTATGATCTTTTTTAAGCTTTAGGCTTTGTGGAGTATAAGTGTGCCTAAATGCAAACTAGGTGAGGCAACCTAGATGATGATACAAGATACTTCAAGCACGAAGGCTATCACAAGGTAAACAACACAAGTAAGAGATTGGTTAAGGAATAATCGAAGAACGCGGAGATGAAGATGTATTCTCGTGTTTACCACCTTTGGGAAGGGGGCTATGTCACGTTGGAGATGTGTGAGGTTCCACGAAGGATTCCCCCACGCCACGAAGGCTCACCTTCTTCTCCAAGCCTATCCCACGAAGGAATAGCTCACTTACTCATGGTAGACTTTAAGGTAGTCTCCAAACCCTCACAGACTTTCCACGGAGCAAATCACAAGCCGAATGCCTCCGGGCGACCCTAGCCGCCTAGGGTTTCCCACAAACCCAAGAGTAACACGCTAACTCGATGAACTCAAGGGGGAATGAACTTTGGCTTGGTGGAAACGTAGATCGGGACCTCCTCTTGCTTTCTACCAAAGGGATTTGGAGATGGTTGGGTAGAATGGGAGATCCTCAAGGAATTGTGTTTCAACAATGGGAAGAGAGAGAGCTTCAAGAATGTGTATGTAATGGAATGCCTAACTCTCAGTTGAGAAGGAAGGGGCATTTATAGTCTGAGGTGAAAAAGGAGCCATTTGGAGGGTCCTGTGGCCAAACCGGCAATAAGTCCGGTGGGGCCGAACCGTGCACTGGAAATTCCGTCCGCAGTTCCGGTGGACTGGTTGCTGCGCGGAACATTCCAGCAGCGACCGAGAATTCCGGCGGAGAATCGGAACCCTCTACAGTGAACCGTTCCGGCGTGCGCTGGGAATTTCTGGTCAGCCACTCCGACGGTGCCGGTATTCATGCCGATTTCGCAAAACCCTCTTTCTAGCCCTTTTTCACAGTGACTTTCTATCTCTCCTTGAGTGGGTGTGTGGCTGAAGATGATATGATGTGTGTGTGACGTAGAACATCCCCAAAGAGTGCATCGAGATCACCCCTCTTAATAGTGTGGTGCTTCCTACTAGACTCAAAGACAAATAAGAGAGAAAAGTAATGAAAACACCAGCTCTTCGCTTCATAAACGAATGGGGGGGCACCCACCGCCTCTCATCATCAAACGCGGATTATCACCTGTAGGAATACTAGTAGATACATTGGTCCGCTCTCTAACTCCGATGCCATAGTTAACCAAAAACTGGATAATGGCATTTTGCCCTTTCACATATCCCCTTTAATAACCTTAGTGATTGCTTAACTTAGTATAAGAAACATTTTCTTTAAAAGTTATTATTTTTGCCACATCAAACAAAACATCATTACTTCTGTTAAGACTCACTAAGTTAAAACAAGACCATTCTTAAGAGTCGCTACCAATCAATATCAAGCTTCTATTGTTATTGTATTTTACGTTTATATCTTATGTTTACTCTTGGAGTCTTAGAATATAATTTTAGTTGTAAAGTAACCTTGAGGATAAAAAAATATTTAAGAAATCACCCAAATTTAACCACACACCATATCAGGGATTACTTCGAGGTTTTTACAAGATGCATAACATATCTTATGCAAATAGCATATTGCTTCTTTAAATATTAATTAGTCCTTATCGGACCAATGATGTTATTCTAGATTTGGATTTTATATTGACTTGAAGACCTTGGCTGCATAATCTTGCAGTCAAAAGGCAAGTTCATACTTGCTCATATCCTTTGATTATTCTCTATCAAGTATTTGCAATCTACTGTTGTTATCACCTGCATTTCAAAAAGAATGACAGCAAATACTTTTTTCTTAATAATATGACTTATTGTTATCGGCCCGACTGGTGGTAACCTAGTTTGGTGGGCAAATGGAACCATGATATGTGATATGTGGTTGGTGGAGGTTCCATTTGCACGGGATATCACCTAAGACTTAATAACAAATGTCACTAGTGATTTTTGCACCGTATATTACGCATTAACGATAAGATCTAGATTGGGATGGAAAATTCAGGAGGATCTTTTTCCTTTCGCATGTCAACGGACGATCTTATCATGATGTTGTAGATTCCTCACGGAGGATCCATCATATGGGTGGAACCCCCTCATGATACTTGGTGTCTACGAGGGTTTGCAGGGGGACTATCACAGTTATATCTGCCAGCAGGGAGGTATAACAAAGGTAGTTCTTCTTACAGAATTGGGTGGGTATGCGGGGTTGTGAAGAAGGGAAGTGATCGGTTTGGATCCTTATACCGAGCCTTGTACCAAGGAAGTGTGAACGGGAATGCACGTCTGGCTGTGCAACAAGAATAATGATTTCTTATAGGTAAAACAACGCGCCTCGCGAGGCATGTAGAAATCCGCGACCTAGATGGTCATCGGCAACTGCAAAATAATCACATAGAGCATTCGTGAAGGCTAAAAAGAGAGGCCTCTTGATCAAGTTGAACTTCAAATTATTTGAATTGTATGAAATATTTCATTTCAATTGTTGGTAAACTTAATTTATTTATTATGTGTTCAAACTTATTTATTGTGTGACAAAAAAAATCTAGGACACTGTTTGGTGGTCATGGTGATGACCCCCCCTACACACATACCCCACCACCACCACCATGAGCAGCAGCATGCATTGTCGCCTCCCAATCATTTGATCCGGTGTTTTTGTGGGACTCCGTTTGGAAGCAGCGGGTAATACTCTTAGCTTTGCCCGTAAGCATTACATGCTTTTCACAAAAAAATAAAGTACTCCCACTATCTAGATTCACCTATATCTGAACACTAAAACACGTAATATACTCCCTCCGATCCAAATTAATTGACTTTAATTTGCGTAGATTTAGATGTATCTAGCACTAAAACATGTCTAGATACATCCGAATTTAGAGAAATCCAATTCAATTAATTTGGATCGGAGGGAGTAGATAAATTCAATCCAGTTACTCCCTCCGATCCAAATTAATTGATCCAAGTTTTTCTAGATTCGGATGTATCTAGTAGTAAAACATGTCTAGATACATTCGAATGTATCTGAGTCAATTAATTTGGATCGGAGAGAGTATCTAGAAGGAGTAGTTAATAGTATAGGTTACAACAATGTCGGTACATGCGTGTGCCTTGTGCTCGTGGGGGCAACGCGCGCTTCCCACGCTATCCGTACGCTATCGTGCTAGTACTTGGTCGTTGGCTACACTCATTGTCAGTCCAGCGCTGCGGTGCTGCCACGTTTTTGCAGAGAATAATCACAAAACTAGCGCTGCGGTGGACCAAGTGGCACCGTGCCGTTCGGAGCTCTGCGCGGCCCCGGACTACGGACAGACGGTCGTACGTCCAGGAGGACTCGTAGGCGAAGAAAATGCGCGAGCCCGCGCGTGTTTGGGCGTCTCGTGATCTCCCCGTGACCCGGCCGGTGAACTTTCCTAGATTCCTTTGTGTGACGCCACTTCTGCTGGATGTTTTCTTACGTCGTTCTACTGCCTGCAACAGCGATGCGATTCCAAGTAGAACAAGCACAGCTAACCATTTGAAAGATAATCTGTAGCCATGTAGCGATGCGATTATAATCTGTAGCCATCTAGCTAGTTACAACCCTAGAAGTGGACGGAGGGAGTACTAGTTACATGACAAACAAACGATTTTTTCTGCAATCTACTCCGGTAGCTAGCATGGCATGTTCATAGTCCCTCGCTTTGATTTCAAACAAAAGGAGAGGTAGGTGATCCTTGTACCACGAAGTTTGTAGGCACCTGATTAGGATGTGGTAGCGAGAAGGAAGTGCGCATGTGTTGGGTGGGACGACTTCCCACGGTCTCATGCGCCAAAAAGGTTAGGCGTGTCTTGTAATTTGTAAGCATATCTTCTCATACATGTAATTACAAGGCTAGATCCAAGGTGGAGAAAGCTAACGCCAGTAAAGAACACACCACCTGACCAAATTAAAGCCCGTCCGGATGAGATTTGACATCGATCGCTTCCTTTTTTTACTTGGATTGGAGGAAGATTAGCACCGGTTTTTATTATGTACTCATATGAGAGATAAGGGCAGAGGGTTTTTGTTGCGTTCTGACTTGTCTGGTTATGTCACAGGCTGAATTTGGGTGCAGTGATGGTAGAGATGCCTCTCTGGAGCATCTCGACCAATTTCAACTTGCCATGACGCTGTGTTTAACTTCTGACACGGCACGTGAATACAACTGACATGATTGGCGAGCAAACTTCATTTTCCACTTTGATCGGTCCAAAACGCGTATATTATCCCCATGGCACTTCCTTGAGCACTCTCTACCACAATGCATAGATGCTGTGGGCCTGCGGCAAGTCAAGACGGGCAGAGATAATGGACGAGCCAGTCTCCGAACGAACCCGATCAGATCGGGCAAAGAAACATATCCAGATACGGCGAATGCCTGAGCGGAGAGGGGAAGATTCAAAGAACGATCCATGGGAACAGCAAGAACTTGCCAGCCGGGGGACCTCCACCTTGTACCAGCACCTTTGGGATCTAGTCTCGAGTCTGCCCTGTACCATGTCCATGTATGTACGCGTCTGTACGTACGTACGTGCAGCAGCGTCTCAGCAGCACCGGTGGCAGTACGGACTGTCTGGTTGCTGTATGCTTGCCCTAGGCCTTCCTCAACTCTTGACCGATGGCCGGTGACGTGGAATTCCTGGGCGCATGCTGCCGTCGTGCAAGCATGTTGCCACCTGCAGAATGCCATGCTACACTACAGCTACTACGGTGCAATGTGTCCCAAATCTAATTGGAGGCATGCGTTCTGATCCCATCTCATGGGTTCTGCAGATGCTCACTGAAATCAATGAGTGCGACCAAAGGTGCTGAAAAATCAACGGCTACACGCCCTCCTCTGCGGGATTCCAGCTCTTACACATGTCATAAACCAACTTTAGTTAAAAAGAAAGATCATCCGGAGCAGATTATTGCATTCCTTCAAATCACCAGGCAATCAGATCGAGACGTGCAGTGCTACTGAAGGAGCACTGCAGAAAAGAGGCCTGTTGCCACTTACCAGGCAAAGTGACAAGAAAATGTTCGCTATAACTTAGAAGCCTTCTCACAGTTGCCACCGCATCTTTGTATCATACAAAGGGAGATCCTCATCCTCTACATAATAATAATCAAGAACGAAGAAGACAAACAAAAGTGAAAGGGAAAATGATTCGTCAAAGAAAAGGTGAAATTAACACCATGGTCGTCAATTACAGGAGAGATTCTTGCACAGGAATCTTCCTGGTCATGTCATTCTTCTCAGAGTTAGAGGATTTTTTATATCATCAGACTTTCCTGCCATGAAAGTTAATTCAGCTAACACATGCTCAACATATGTGCATCACATACGCTCATTGTGAAAATGAAAACACAGAGAATAAGCGGTGCCATGGTCTCAACAAAGATTTGATGATGGAAATCAGTTTTCTTTTCATAATTCAGAAGGAAAATGCAATCATGTTGGCAATCTTTATTTTTCTAAAGTAAAGTGCTGGGCACCATTCATTTCAAACCCTGAAGTTTAGCAGGATGTTCTTTTCAAGAAAAGAAAAAATGTAAACAGCCTGTTGACGATGCTCACTTTGACCCATCTGCTACCTAATTGTTCATCACGCTAACTAGAAGTGATCACCATCCATTGTCTAATCAGTGTTCTGCAAATAGTCAGTCAGTGTCAAGTACTTTAGTTCCTGACTAACACTTACAAACTGATCTACATATATCTCAAGGGCTTCAACCATCCCAACGAACCCACAGTCCTTGTGGAAGCCCAACCAAATGCCACAAATGGACTGAGTCTATGACAATTAGGCATTACAAGTGTGCCTATTCAAAATTGCAGTATCTGCTGTATAACCTGTCTCCTTGGCAGGTAACAAACAAATACAAATTTCGGAGGATAAACCTATATATTGAGATAATGATCTTTTATACTCCCTCCGTCCGGAATTAATGATCTTTTATATTTCGAGATAATGATCTTTTATAATTTTATAACCAGAGTAATATCATTATTTGCGTACGATCAGAAACAAATCCGATACAGACCATTTGATATAGTCAGTCTAAAGAAGTATCCGCTATAAACAAAAGTTGGCACAAATGAGATTTTTCTTTAATTTCTGTAATCTAGAAAAGCATCATGATGTTCTCATACCAGAAGTGTATAATTACAGCCACATATGTTTGCTTCTAGGTAAATTTGTCATTTGTTCAACAAAAAACCATGGATTATATCTCGATGACACATCCAAAGGATAGCTCAGTGGGATTTCTCCAGCACAACTTTACCCTAATAAAGCAGGAAACCTGAACATGGTTCACAAGTCCAAAGAAAGAAAAAACTGGATGATGAACTGAGTCGCAATAGTTCAACCTTATTTACACTGAAGTCTCACCGATTAAAGGTCCAGCCGCTAGCATCTAAGAAACACAGGGGCTTCAGGTTCCTTTTTAAAGATCTTCAGATTTCTCGTCCTTACAAGCCAATCTTATACCCTTAGTCTTAAAGTCGACCAGGTAGAGGTGAAATCGGAGCGGATATAGACAGATAGTAGTGAAACCGCTGCAATACTTTTCTTTGAAGCGTGAGTCAGAGCGGCTAGTGCCCAAATACAAATACATAATCGAAGCCTAACTCACGAGTAGCTAGGGCTAAGGTTTATATTCTTGTTTCTTCAGTATATAAAGTCACACTTTTAGGACATAATAATACAAAAATAAATCGAAATCAGCATACCCTGTCATTCTCGGTTAGCGAGATAGCCATCTCTACATATTTTTTGGCAGCTTACGGTTTGTAATAGATATAAGGCTGCAGTTGAACACACTCCAAACATTAAATTATTTGTCATATAGGCTAGAGCAGCACGCCTATGCTTTATTAGCTTTGATTGAATACACTCCCATGGCCACCATGGATAGACCATTAGTTATATGAGTTATCTACTCGGTTCGTATATTACACACACCATAAGAAAAATATTGAACCACGTGATAACCAAACCACTTGGATACACCATCAGGTTTTTTTTTAATCAAAAGTCAAACATTTTGAATATTTTGCAACAACCCAAGAATTATAAGTCCCATTTTTCACCAGTACGGCGTCTACATTGACATGGCAATAATGTCTCACATAATGTTCACAAACCACTTCTTCTGCGCTGAATCCTACAAATATTAAAATTTCTTTATGTTAAATTAAATAGTTACATGTGCAGTACTACACCTCGGAATGTTAATTACTTTTCTCACGCACGTCGGTTTATTCAAATGCGAGAAAACAAAGTTATTTAGCATTGCAATGTGTATGTACTGCACATGTTATTATTTAATTAAACATAAAGAAATTTTAATACTTGCATTACTTAGTGCAGAAGAAGTTGTGAACATAATATTTAAAATGTAAAACCTTTGATAAAAAAACTCACAGTCATCCAAGTGGATAGGCGATCACATGGGTCAATGTTTTTTGTTATGTTGTGAGTACTACACAGACATAGTAGATAGCCCCTATAACTAATTGCCTATCGATGGTGCAGGTCATGTAAGCGTAGTCAAAACTGATAATGTTCACATGTGCTAGCCTATGTGCCAAATATTTTCATGTTTGGAGTGTGTCCAGGTACAACCTTATACCCAATATTACGAGCTGTAACCTGCCAAAAAATACTATAGAGATGGCTATCTTGCTAACGGAGAATGACCAGCGATGGTGATTTCGATTTAGTTCATTATGCGTGAAAGTATGACTCTAATAATACTAAAGAAACAAGAATACAAATCTTAACCAAATGTGGCTCAGGCACAAGCATTCTGTCTGATGTTGCTTGAAAGTAGGACTCTTATATAGCTAGGGAATCATAGTGGACACGGTCAACCATATTTTTCTCAAATCCAGAGTTAGAGCAGATAGTTTCTAGATACGAATAGTAGAATCAGAGCCTATTGGTCATGAATACAGAGCGAATACGCTCAGTTTCAATCGGGCATGCTTAACAATTGGAATCTTGAAATTAATGGCAAGAGAAAATCACAATAGTATGATACATATAAGTTCTTGACTAATTTATACTCTCATCATTTCGATTTATAAGGCCACCTCGATTTCCGAGCCTAACTTGGTACCACAGGATTTGCACTTGAAAGAAGTTTCCAATGGTATAATTTATAGGGGTACATAACCCATATATTATTACTCTAATTGCTTACCAAAATAAATCTTAAAACGTATGCTGATCTTATAAGCCCAAAGACGAGTACTTTCATGGCCAAGTGACCATGAAATTAATTTTGCACTTGAAAAAAGTGAGGGTGCGTCATATGCATATAATTCCGGAACATGCTAATGCATTTCAACTCAAGCTGCATTGACACAAAGTTGCATCTTGCCAATGCTCTAACACATTTTCATTATCTAGTCCGATAGTCCTGTTCAGTGTCCATGTCCTCACGAGAACGATGAATTGCTCGCAAACCCCAGATCTTCTGCCATGATGAGGTTGATTATCCATTCCAACTGACTGGTGGGAAAAATAAAATGTACTAGGTGGATAAAGAATGGATTTGAACATTATGAAGAGAAGTAGCAACCTGCAGACTTGCCCCTTGCCTACTTCGCTCCTTGTTTCCAGGCTAGGATGAAGTCGGATTATATACGACCGAATAGCAATGAAACCATGTCCAGAACCAAAATTTTATCAGACTCAAAGACAAAGTGGATAATGGTCGGATATGAATACATGACCTGAGCCTATCGGTCACGAATAGGGGCAGATATGGCTCAGCCACAAACATTTGGTCAGATGTCCCATAAAAAATATGACTCATATATAGCACACATCAAATGGACCAAATTGCCATGAACCAGTTAACCACATTATTGCAATAGCACATGCTCAACGAGTGGAAGCTAATTGACAGAAAGAGAAATTCATAGTACTAGTACTAGTATACATAGAATTTGTTTTCACTAATTCATACTTCACAAGCCAAGTGTGTACGCAATTAATTTCCCCTTTCAACAACTTGAGGGTGTCTCATATGCATGCGATTCCAAAAATATGGTAATGTCCCTAGAAGGTTCAACTTGAGTTGTGCTCACACATAAACTGCATATTGCTCAACACTATCACTACTTCACCATCAGGTCTTGTTCGTGTCCACACAAGCATGGTGAAGTGCTCCCAAATCTGAGACCACGTGTTAGGATGAGTCTGACTGTCCATCCTAAAGCTTCTACCAATAGGCAAAGAAAGTTTATAAGGTGAAGAATGAATATATCTAAAGATTACAAAGAAAAGTAGCATAGCAGGCTTGCTTCTTTCCTTTTTCACTCCTGGCTCTAGGTGATGGCTGCTTGTAGGGTTGAAGTCGTCTAGTGTTTTGTGTACATATAGTGCTACCTTCTAAATTTTTTGTTGCCTATTGATCTGATCTTTAGGATGGACAATCAACCTCATCCTTGCAGAAGATATTTGGGTCTCTAGGCACTTCACCGGGTTCATGAGCACGCATACAGGACTAGATGGTGATGTGGCAGAGCATTGGGCTATATGCAAATTATGTGTCTATGCAGCTTGAGCTGAAATTTGAAGGGAATCAGCATGTTTCAAAATCACATGCGTATGAGGCCCCCTCAACTTATTTATGGAAAATTAATTTAGTAGACACTCTTTAGGTTAAGTATGAATTAGTAAAGAATTTTTATATGTGTCATACTCTTATGAATCATTTTACCGGTAACTTTTGGGCTTCCACTTGTTGAGAATGTGATATTGCAATAATATGATTGGCTGATGACTGGCCGGTTGTTCCATAATGTGCGCTATATAAGAGTTCTATTTTGACGCGATAAAATGTATGTGACCAAGCTGTATTCACCATGTATGCGATCCATATTCCTGTATTTGTATCCGGGCACTATCCACTCTGAATCCCAAGGAGAATATTGTTGCAGACATGGTTTCACTAATATCCGACCTCAGATTTCACTCCTAAGAGCAACTCCAACAGAAGCTGTAAACGGGCTGCGCGCTAAAATAACCGCCAGTTTTCAGCGCCAAAGCCCGCGCGCGCCCCTCCAGCAGCCGCTGCATTTTCCCGCGCGCCCTTCTCCACGCCCTTTCTTTGCTGCGCAGCTGAGCGCGCGCGGGATAAAACGCACGCCGCGCGCAAAGCCAACCGCCCACCGCTTCAGCGCGCCACTTTCCCCTTCCCCTTCGCGTCCCTTTCTACACCGCCCTCGCGCAGCGCCCGCGCCGCCGCCACGCACCAGCACCTCGCCCGCCGCCGGTATGCCTCCGCGTCGGGGAAGCTCTAGCTACCGCGTGTCACATCCCAAATTCTAGATTTGGCACTGCATTCATACATGCCATTGCATTCATGATCATATTTGCAAAAATTCAGTTTTAAAGATTTTTGGCCAAAGCGCTACCTATTTTGTCTTTCCATCTCTTATATGAGATTACTAGGGTTTTTGCCTTGCATCCTTAAGAATGACCCCTTTTGGACTTTCCAGATGCATGATTGCGTAGAGCTCGTCTCTACGAATCCGTAGAACTTTGTTTCGCCCAAATCAGAGTCCTGGATCAAAAGTTATGGCCAATTTACCGGAGTGCAGAAAAAGTTCAGATTTGCAGACTGTACAGCCAGCTTCAGTTACTGTTCAAAAAAAAGAGAGAAAAGGAAAAACGCGTCGGCCAGCCGCCGCCAGCCCACCGCGGCTCAGCAGCCCACCCGGGAGCCACCCGCGCCAGCGGGCGGCAGATAGTGGCCGCCGCGGGCGCAACGCGTAGCTCGCCGCCGCCTGGGCCCACCTGCCAGTGGCAGTGCTCGTGCAGACCGTGCTCGTGTCGAGCACGGACGCCGAGGTTCGCCGGCAACCCGACTTCTGCGGGGTCTGTTCCGCCCCCGCGTACTCCGCTACCCCTCCCTTAAAGCCGCCGCCACCCCCCGACTTTTCCCCCTCTCGAAGCCCTAGGAAACGCCGCCGAATTCCTCGCCGGAGTCATCGTCGCCGCCGCCGCCATTAACGTCGGTGAGGTCGCCGCCGCCGTCCCCGAGCCCCTCGCTCTGCCGCCTAGCCGCCCCGCCTCACCCCTTCCTCCCCCCCCCCCCCCCCGCCTGCAGGTCGCCGGAAGCCGCCGCCGCCTTCCACACCGACCGCCGCCGGTGAGTTCACCGCGACCGCCCCCAGCCGTCAGATCGGCAACCAGCGGCCCAGATCGGCCGTTGACCGCGGGCACCGACCGCTGATCGGTCAACCGCCGGTCAGCCGGGACCCACCCGTCAGTGGGGAATATTCCCCCGTCGATTTTTCAGGATTTATTATTTTCCAGAAAATAGATCCAACTTCAAAAATTCGTAGGAAAAGATTTACTGGGCCAAATTTTGCAAATAATATGTCGTTGGATTCACAAAATTGTGTAGAATTTGTTTATAAAATAATATTGCAGGTTTACTGTATGTTTTTCCCTGAGACTTTAAAAAGGCTTAAAACACTATAAAAATTATAGGAAAAGTTCTGTAACGCCTTTTTGCGTGATTCCAATTGCCCTAGTTTTAATTCACGTTACCTACATACTAGTATTTTTGCCCAGGTCTTACAACCCTGTTTACTGCAGAAGTTTAGTGTTTTGCCTAAAAGCTTATTGTTTGGGTTCACTAATTGCATAGCCTTGTTTTCATTGCATTAAAGATTTTCCATGCATCATGCAGTAGTAGTAAACATCAGAGAACACCGAGAGGTTACTGAAAACCTTGTTGAGCTATCATGCATGCATTTGTGCACCTGCTTATGTTTGGTATGTTGTTTATGTGTTGTTTTGTAATCGTGTAGATTGTGACGAGTGCAACGCTTGTTTCTGCGAGGATTGTACCCTCGACTCCTACCGCCAAGGCAAGTAGATGCTATTTTGTTCATACCATTGTCCTACTAATTTCTCTTATGCATGTGTAGTGTATTTCTGTAGTTATTGTGTAGGAACTACTATGCTATGCTATATCCCATATATTGTGGTAGGATTTCCCTTGTAGTTGAGCCCCGCTCAGTAGATGTGCTTAGACTTGCTGTGAAGACGGGAAAAAGGGGATCACACTATGGTGGAGTTGTGTTTGCTTCAAACTAAAACAACTTAATGTTAATGAACTACCTGGGCGGAATGGTTGGATGGTCATCGGAGTGTGGTTAATGGTGGGGAATGCCGCCCAGGGTACCGAGAAGGATTGGTTCTCTTTGTTATGGTAGCTTACGTGTGCAACCATGTGCCAGTAAGAATGGGTGGCTGGTTGGACTTAGTAGGTCGTGGTGATCCGAACCCAGCGTAGCCAGAGATGTAGTGAATGATAGGTTGGGACCGGTGCGCAGTGGGGTTTGGTGATCTACTTCCCGAAAGGTCCCATCTTGGACTTCTCCCTATCATCACACAATATGAGTGTGGTGGTACGAGCTGGGTTGGCCAGGTCACATGGGTAAAGTGTACAAACCCCTGCAGGGTGTAAAAACTAAGTACTTAGCCGTGTCTCCGGTTACGGACGTTTGAGTTGCTTGATTCTGAGACTATGACATATTCTCACTCATCCTTATTTCCTAATTACTAAAACTTGATGGGTGAACTTAATGGGATGCTGTGAATTAAAAGGTTTACGAAAGTAGGATCAATGTGTTTGAAAAGTGCAAGCTAGCCAAAGCTCCACTAGCCAAATAAGCATGTAAATGCTAGGTGCATTGTCTCCTTTACCTTAGCGCTACTTGCCATACATTCCATGTATTGACCCTTCGGGGCTGCTACGTTTCATGTTGCAGGTTATACCGATTCCGAGTGATTCGATATAGGTCGCGGTACTCCACTCGACACTTGTTCCCTCGTGGGCAATTTGAAGATGGAGTAGTATCTTTATTTGTGTTGCTACTTGATTTATGTGTGAGCTAGCCTTCGAGCTACGCGACTTTTGTAATAAATGAATCTTCTGGATCTTCGTTACTTATGATACATGGATTATTACTTTGTTATCTCATCTATGTTCTATGTAAGCCAATGAATCGATCCAGGGATTGGCATGTTGCATAGAAGCTACAGTCTTTTCAGTACTGTAGTGTTACACCGCGGTGCCTGCGTGCGCCCGAACGGGACGTTCTACTCGGAGATACGGTTCGGCGACGAGCGCATCGTCCTCGGGACGTTCGAGACGGCGCACGAAGCGGCGTGCCTACGACGCCGTGGCATGGTGGCTCGGCCGCCCGCGCGCCGGTATGAACTTCCACGACATGTGGACGCGCAAGCAGGCCGAGGCACTCGCGCCGCCGCCTCGCCTCGTGACGGAGGAGGAGCGCCCGAACGGGACGTTCAACTCGGAGATACGGTTCAGCGACGAGCGCATCGGCCTCGGGACGTTGGAGACGGCGCACGAAGCGGCGCACGCTTAAGACGCCGTGGCGTGGCGGCTCGGCTGCCAGCGCGCCGGTATGAACTTCCACGACGTGTGGACGCGCGAGCAGGCCGAGGCACTCGCGTCGCCGCCTCGCCTCATGACGGAGGAGTGCTCGTCGTCGAGCGCGACGAGCGCCTGCGGCAAGAGTGGTGCCACCGCTTCCCCAAGGACGTCGAGGCGCAGCGCAAGCACGACGCTGAGCAGGCGGCGAACAGGGCGGCGCTGAGGGCGGCGAAGCACGAGGATCGCCTTGAGCGCCGGTGAACAAGGCGTGGAGGCGCGCCTTCATCGAGGCGCAGCGGGCCGGTCACAGACCATCGACGACGACGATCCCCGTTGGATGGACGAGTTGTCGTCCACGCCGATGTCCGACACGACACCGGCCTTGTCCGATTCCGACTGAGAGGATATATGTTAAGTAGCAAATAATGTAGTATAAACTATGTAGGATGTTGTTTTTATGTATTTTCTAGATCTTCTAAACGTGAGTTTCTTTGCAAAAAGCTGTTTGTGCGCGCTGCAATTTTAGCGCGCCTGCTGGTGGCATTTTTTGCCAAATTTTAGCGCGCGGCTGTATAGCGCGTCTAATGGAGGAGATTCGCGTACGGTGCTCGAAATCCGAATCATGCGCGCTGCATTGGCATTTTAGCGCGCCGAACTTTACCTTCTGTTGGAGTTGCTCTAACATCTAGTGATGGTACATGATGAGGTCGCAGACTCGCGGTCGCATCATCTCATAATACCAATCGACAAACCAATGGATCGGAACCCTAACGATGACATAGTCGTTCCGTATATAAATTGGAGGGGAGGACACAAATAGCAAAGGTACTTGGAGTTGGGGGCTCACCGGTCACGAAGAAATTAAGGCCGAAGTCGAACATGATGGATCAGATCCGTCACACACCCCGCGAGAGGCCGCGCGCGCAGCGTCTGCTTCAGCAGTTCAGCCACCGGGGGCCGGGGCGTCGCCCTTCCCATCGCCATGGGCCATGGCCAGCGGCGGCGTCCGAGTCGTCCCACGGGATAGGACGCCTTTCGCGGGGCAAATAAATAGTCCAACCGTTTCCTGACTACTATTCGTAAACACAGCTGGGAAAACGTATTCCTCTCTGGTAACCCCACTGTCAGTGTCTCGTACTCCTCTTAGCCCAGATCCAAGTATCCACCGGACAAAACCACCGCTAGCAGTCTGTCTTCCCCACACGCACCCAGATCCAAGCCCTCCGCCGTTGCCGACCGCCGCCATGGCTCCCACGGCGCCTACGGCGGCGAAGTCCGCCTCCCCATCCCAACCCTCCGGGTACGACACTGTCCTTCTTCTGCTCCCAACCTCTCGCTTCCCGAATCCTAGCTGACCAATTGTGGGCAATTTGAGTTGAGTGTGCAGGAAGAGCGAGGTGTCTGATCTGAAGCAGCAGCTGCGGCAGCTGGCGGGCAGCCGGGCGCCCGACGCCGATGACCAGCGACGGGACGTCTTCAAGCGGGTGATCTCCTGCATGACCGCAGGTATCGACGTGTCGGCGGCGTTTGGGGAGATGGTGCTCTGCTCCGCCACCTCTGACGTCGTGCTCAAGAAGATGTGCTACCTCTACGTCGGTGTCCACGCGCGCGCGCACCCGGACCTCGCGCTCCTCACCATCAACTTCCTCCAGCGCGACTGCCGCGATCAGGACCCCACCATCCGCGGCCTCGCGCTTCGCAGCCTCTGCTCCCTCCGCGTTCCAAACCTTGTCGAGTACCTGGTTACGCCGCTCACCACAGGCCTCAAGGACCCTAGTGCCTACGTTCGGATGGTCGCGGCCGTGGGTGCTGCAAAGCTCTATCACATATCTGCCACCACCTGCCTCGATGCTGACCTGCCTGCTGCGCTCAAGGCGCTCATGCTCTCGGACCCTGATGCGCAGGTGAGCTCTCGTGCCACAAACTGTTTAATGAAATGATTATTTTGTTAGATCAGCTATGCCGCCTTAATATAATCTCAGCCTGCATTGTGTTTATTAAACCTGAAACTGGAAGTTAGTCTCAACAGTAATTGAATGCTGAAGATGCATGCGATCTGAGCTGTTACAAAGAACTGAATTAAGTTCTTATTTGATTGGTGTTGGCCTAGTTAAGCTGTGATTACCGACTCATTGAGAAATGGTTTGGTTTTGATCTTACATGTTTGATCACCTAGTTAATAGGTTGCGGCTAATTCTGCCGTGTTGGTTTAATTTCCTGTGATATGTGATGTATTGAGGTAACATAATTATTTTGTCTGGGATGTCTGGCAGATCCATTACACAGGAAATTCGAACCAGTTGATATAACCAATGCTAGTTACCGACTTACTGTTGTATAACTACTTACAAGTAACTGGTTACAAACGTACAATATCCTATCACATTGTCCAAAGGACTGTGATGGAAAGTACAGCGTACGGAATCGGCTGCAGTAGCTTCTAGCAAATTGATGATTCCAAATATTACAGGATTATTATAGCCTTATACATAGCATCTTGACCTAGACACACCCTATTGTTTTGTGGTGCCAGCAGATTGTATCATATCCAGCCGTTCTGACACTGAATCTGTCTCAATTGAATTCTGGATTAGATATTGTGACCAGGAGTCGAATTCAGATATATTTTATTGCATGTGAGTACAGATTCACGGAAGAGACACCATCGGCTTCTAGCAAAATTCCTTATGAATCTCTATATCGACGATTTTGATTTAAGGATAAAAAAGGAGATAAGATGCATTATCTGCCATTGTCGTGAGTTGTCCGTCCCACCTGTTGCTTCAGCAGTAGAGGTTTGTGATGAGGTCAGGTAAATCGGTGCTGGTTAATAGAAGCATATTGACAGTTACTTTGATCCTAAAGCAAGTATGGGTGCCTTCACATCCTCATTGGGCTGGGTAGCCAGCTGTTTGGACCAGGCAACGCAGTCTTGCATGTTGCCTCTTTTATGTGCCTTCCAAACTTTGAAATATCTTTTGCCAACTCAAACAATATATCTGCACGCAATTATTAGAGTACTACACATGTGTTTGTGCTTAAAGTTCCACTCAGTCTTTTAGATATTGTCCTTCTATATATGTTATTTGTTTTGAGTAGGTGATATAAGTTAATGTTGTATAAAATAGGCTGAGAAACTTTGCCAGATGTTGTAGTTACTTGAACCTGACTTAAGATTAGCCTCACCTTATCTATATCTAATAAATACAAACCTTGCAGTTTGCCCCATTAGTCCTATTTAGACAGCAGGTAGCCTGTTTCATTTTCTCATGATACTCTCAACAATATAAGATAGTGCATTGGGTTTACAGTGTCAAAGTTGATAGACTGCTGCAAAAAATTTAGTTCTTACATAATAAGACAGAAAAATGCCACACCTGCCAAACATTTTAGTTATATCTGATGCTTACAAAGATCTCGATTTTGCCATATATCACTTGAACATCATCCGTGTAATGTTTTGTACCATGAATACTCCGTGTCCCTCAATAGCTGGCGTAAAATTCCAATAGTTATCCTCCCTAACCGAGCTACTTTCCATTTTGCCCTAGTTTGCATGGTGGGGGGAGAGAGATGTTCGGCGCAAAATTGTAGATCTGCTGGAGATGCGGTTCCCATGGCATGGCATGGGAAGGGAGGGAGGGTTAACTGATTTATTTTGAGGGATGGAGGGAGTAGATGTTTTAGTGCCTGATGGGGATTGGATCTTCATATCTTGGAAAATGCTTAAATTATATGGTTGACTCATTTCATCGGCTGCTCTAAAAGAAAGCTTGTAAATGGGAACATGTAGAAATTCACTAGCTCTCCTGTTGCTGTTTTCAGCAGATGGTATCCACAGAGGGCTTTCGTTTGCCTTTGCAGCACTTGGCATAATACAGCTTGGCCCTGTTTGGATGCAATGTATTTTTGGGGTGGTTTCGTAAAAGCTAAAGTTTAAAATACTTGTACGATGTTTTAATTTGAATACATGAAAAAGAATACATAAACCATAGTATTCCCGATAATGCAGTTTTCTTTTGGAAGTATTACAACATCTACTCCTGATTTCTATTTTTAAAACCGATAAATGGCTCAATCATTTATTCATCCTTGGTGCATCATTTCTTGCTTAGCTGTATACATCTCTGGCATCAGTAAGGCATGCTTGAGCATGCATACTTGCGTCGTCATCTTCCACAATACTCCGTCCCTTTCGATTGATAGCCCTATTTTTTTCTATGTTGCTTTCATTGTTGTTGTCAATCTGTCCGGCTAGTCTATGAGCATATTGACAAGGATGAAGGATTGATACCCTGGGTCTGTAGTACTTGGCATCCTAACAGGGACCATTGTGATTGTCCAGTTAGAGTCTTATAGAAAATGTTGGAATGTCAGCATGCCTGTCAAGGGGTCCTATCTTGAGGAAGTTATGACTTAGCCTGACCTGTCTCATTGGATATGTTGATTTAACCGGGCTTTGGTTGAACTGACTAGTTCTAGTAGTTTATCTCGTGTAGTCTAGTTCTAGTAGTTTATCTCGTGTGGACTAGTTCTAGTAGTTTATCTCGTGTAAATGCCATTCTGTAAGGTAGCCTAATTACATTGCTGAACCTTCAGGTGGTTGCGAATTGCTTGCATTCACTGCTGGAGATATGGACACTAGAAGCTGCCAATTCGGAGGAAGCAGCGAGGGAGATTGAGACACTATATAGCAAGCCTGTGGTGTTTTACTTGCTAAACAAGTGAGTTTCCACTTTGGTTTTCGTTAGCAATACTTCATGTGTGCATTTATTTGAATTGGTTTATTTTGAGTTGCAGGATCAAAGTGTTCAGCGAGTGGGCACAGTGTCATGTTCTTGAGCTGGCGTCGAAGTTCCTGCCATCTGATAATAATGAAATATTTGACATAATGAATCTGCTTGAGGATCGACTTCAGCATGCAAATGGAGCTGTTGTTTTAGCAACAATCAAAGTTTTTCTACACTTGACAATGTCAATGACTGATGTTCACCAGCAGGTGCAGTTTGTTGCACCCATTATATTCCCAAATTATGTAGTCTTACTCTTGCAGCACAACAGTGCTAATTATACTAGATCTGTGCAAACCTTACAATTTCTATCTTATTGTATGCAATCAAATACGCTGAAATTATCACTTCTCGTAACCATTGAAATGCACATAAACACATAATTCTATCGTTGGAAGTTAATATGGTCTTCTAATTATGTTATACTGATGACATTTCAGCTGTATGTATTTCTCATGCTTGGATGTTATGTATCCTTGCACCAACATGCTGTGTGGTTTCTCCTTTTTTTTGTCACTATTGTTCACTTCTTAAGTAAAATGATATCTTGAAAGATAATCTTTTTATCCCCTGTTTGAGATCTTGAAAGATAATCTTTTTAACCCCTGTTTGAACCTCCATTTTAGGTTTATGAGCGCATAAAGGCACCTTTGCTTACTTTGGTAGGTGCCGGGAGTCCTGAACAATCATATTCAGTACTATGTCATCTGCATCTTTTGGTGATGCGTGCTCCAATGTTATTTTCCACCGACTACAAAAGTTTCTACTGCCAGTTTAGTGATCCTTCGTATGTGAAGAAACTGAAACTGGAGATGTTGACTGCTATAGCAAATGAGAGCAACACCTACGAAATTGGTATACCAGATGTCTGATGATGTCATGTCTTGCAAAGTATTTGATATATCATTAGTCCAGTTGCCTTTTTTCTAAAATGTTCACCTGATACTTTTCTCCATGCTAGTAACCGAGCTGTGTGAATATGCTGGAAATGTTGATGTGCCAATTGCAAGAGAGTCTATCAGGGCAGTTGGAAAAATAGCACTACAGCAATATGATGTGAATGCTATCGTGGACAGACTTCTACAATTTCTTGAGATGGACAAGGATTATGTGACTGCAGAGACTCTTGTAAGTTCTCTAATGCTAGCTATTGATCCTTACAGAAGGTAAAATCTTGCAGGGTCACATTCAACTCTGCATCTATTGTGCCTGAGTAAACATTTAAATGCAGGTCTTGGTGAAAGATCTTTTGAGAAAATATCCTCAATGGAGCCATGATTGTATAGCTGTTGTCGGAAATATTAGTAGCCAGAATATTCAGGAGCCAAAAGGCAAAGCAGCTCTCATATGGATGCTTGGTGAATATTCACAAGACATGCATGATGCTCCCTACATTCTTGAAAGTCTTGTTGATAACTGGGATGAAGAGCTGTCTCCTGAGGTATTGACAATGCTTTCTTATTTTGTCGTCAGTTTAAGATGCATTGGGCCATATTCTGTGTCACGGTGGGTTTCAGTATTTATTGCTTAATTTCTGTACGAAATTGACTGACTTGGAAATGTTATCTTCCGTGACAAAGTATGTCACTCATGCATGTCCTATGTATATCATAAAGTTTACCCGCAGTTGACATAATATAAGTCACTCTTACCTTGTCCTGTATGTATGCTAAAAGTTTATTCTCGCAGTAACGGCGTGACCATATGATGCACTCATGATTTTGTGTCTTGTAGAATCTAAAAGTTTGCCGGTAGTATACATCTCTAAGATAAATAAAGCATTAAATCAGATAGAACTGGGAGTTGTAATGATTGTAGTCTTTTTGGTATATAAAGGCTGTACGGTTGAATGCCAGCATTGTGGTACTGCAACAAATAGTGTGGTTTTATGAGTGAAATTCATATCCTTTTGTACATTAACACAAAGGATAATTCTCTTGTCCTTCTTATAATTGAGTCCTGTACCTGATATTATCATATAATTCTTTTGTTTTTTCAGATAGTTATAGGCTATGACCCATTGTCATGACCCCAGCAAGTAGTTACTTGATGTCGAACTTCACGTCATTCTTCTGGTGGTATTTTATTTTCAGGTTCGCTTGCATCTTTTGACTGCGGTGATGAAATGTTTCTTTAAGAGACCACCAGAGACACAAAAGGCATTAGGGGCTACATTAGCTGCTGGTCTAGCTGATACTCACCAGGTTAGGATATTTTCTATGATAATAATGGGATTGTTCATATCATTTCTATGAAATCGTAAAAAGGATATTTCTCCTGCTAAACTGCCACTGCGTTGCAGGATGTTCATGATCGAGCACTTTTCTACTACAGGCTTTTACAATATGATCCTGCTGTAGCCGAACGTGTTGTAAATCCTCCCAAGCAAGCTGTCTCCGTATTTGCAGATACACAGAGCAGTGAAATCAAAGATCGGATATTTGATGAATTTAACAGCCTATCAGTTGTATATCAGAAGGTACATAACTTAATCTGACATTCTTACTAATAATCATGATTAAGCTTTTTTAAAATTGGTAATTTTATTCTATTACACTTATATCAAAATTTGGGTTTTAGGATTCCCAATACAAGTAAAATTGGTAATTTCCAAATGCATTAATTTGATAATTAGCAATAGACCAATAGTTAGTTCATGGGTTTTAGTTGATTATCGGCTGTAATCACCTGCAATGCCAAGCAAAACAAGTACAATGAAATAATTAGTTTGTAGAAAGAACCATGTGGAACTTGGTTAATATTGCAAATTCATCGTATCTCAGAATAGTAGAGATTGAGCACTGCCCTTTAGGGCCTTGTTTACTTCTCTCCCTTCGTTTCGCCCAATTCCCTCATATACTCTTCTACCCAATACACTAGTATGTGGAGAGTTTATAATCTAGACAAAAATAAGGGAATTTGTGGGGGATATCTTGGGATATCCCCTCCAAACCCGAGATTGGTAAATGAACTATTGGGGATTTTTCAGGATTCAGAATAATGCCCTCTAATCCCTCGAGGGCTTGTTCGGTTTGCTAGGGATGAAGTGGATTAGCATGGATTGAGGTAGAGATGCAAGTTTGTGACCCTAGGACACCCTCTATTTTTGTCTACTTCAAACAAATGAACTAGTTCTCCCAAAAAGTTGTGATTTGTGAAAATTAGTTCATATGATTGAACTAAAGAGGTTAGAGGGTACCCTAAAGGTTACCCAGTTGCATCCTTACTCCTTAGATTGAGGGGGATTAAATACCATATAAGTCCCCCCCTCCAAAAAAATCCCTTCCAATCCACTTGTGGAGTGGATTAACTGAAAGATCCCTGAATACACTCAAATACACTAGAAATAAACAACGCGTAAGCAAAGGCTTTGCTTGGTGGCAGTCTTCAACCGTGAAGCTAGTTAGAAACAGTAGGAATCAGTTTTCCGTCCTGCTTGAGGCAAGTTGAGTTATTGCATCCAAAAGAGTCCAAGCCATCCCATGTGTCGATTTTGTGTTTGTTGAGCTTCAAGATATGTGCTGTTCATAATTTCTGTGATCAGAAATGCAACACTTTTATGTCAAGATGGGAACTTTATATTGGTGTGATGTGCACTTATTGTAATTTACAACTATTAGATAGTTTACAGCATATGTTTGTAGCAAATCAGCTACTGAAATATAATTATCGACATTATTATTTGAAATTTACACGATAACTATTAACATCTTTGATGCATTGCAGCCCTCTTACATGTTTACCGACAAGGAACATCGTGGAACATTTGAGTACTCAGAAGATCTTACAAATTTAGCTGTCGGGGCAGAGGCCCCAGAAACTGTCATTTCTGCCCAAAGATATCAAGAAAATGATAATGATCTTCTGCTAAGTACTTCAGATAAAGAGGATAACGGTACAAGGAGCAGCAATGGTTCTTTCACCTCTACATACAATGCTCCTTCTGACTTGCTAAGTTTGCAAACACCAGCTGAAACTGCACTAATAAATCCTGGTGGTTCGGCTTATCCATCTCAAACAAACTTCAGTCTTGATGACCTTCTTGGACTCGGGGTTCCTGATTCCTCAGCACCTCCACCACCCCCTGCACTAACCCTCAACTCAAAGCCTGTGCTAGATCCTGGGACGTTCCAGAAGAAGTGGAGCCAACTGGCATTATCCTTTTCTCAGGTATTTCAAGTTTTCGTCCCTGCTACATTTCCTGATTATGGGCAGCGCAACATACTCACATGGCATATTCTCCCATTGCCTGGTCAAGTTTCTTGTGATTTTAGCAAAGTACTTTACTGGACAAAATCCTGTGCTGCCCTTTTCTAATTTGTCTTCCCATGAAGCTCATCTGAGATGAGGAGTTTGAAATTAGCAGTTCTGTTGTAGTGATGTTATATGTTCTGGTCAATTATTTTATGTTAGTAGGTTAGTGCATGGAAATTCTGAATGCTGCTCTGCTGCTGCTGTGTCAGTGTATGGGGCCTCTCTTGAAATTCATCACATTGATAAGTCCGACATTAATAGTGGAGCTGTGATTTTATCCTCCTGATCTTTTGAAAATTAACGTATATACTTATCTTCTATGGTTTCTTGTTTAACAGGAATGCTCTTTGAGTCCACAAGGAGCAGCATCTTTAATGAATCCCCAATCGCTCATTCGTCATATGCAAAACAACTACATTCAATGCATTGCTTCAGGCGGTCAACCTCCAAACTACAAGTTCTTTTTCTACGGTCAGAAAGATGGGGTTACCGCTTTCTACCTTGTAGAATGTATTGTCAACACAGCATCAGCGAAGGCCCAGCTCAAAATTAAGGCCGACGATGGGACTACTGCTGAGGCATTTTCTACTTTGTTTCAATCAGTGTTGTCCAAATTTGGGCTTTCTTGATCATGAGCATTTGTCTCTGTAATCCACTTGGACTCCTCAAGCAACGCCTTTCTGGTACTCCCTCCGATCCAAATTAATTGACTTGGATTTGTCTAGATTCGGATGTATCTAGACTTGTTTTAGTGCTAGATACATCTGAATCTAGACAAATCCAAGTCAATTAATTTGGATCGGAGGGAGTACATTTTTCTATCAGAAGCTTGGAGCAGATGAAAATGGCCGTTCCAACTTCCAGTGGCATGCAAGTACCATCAGATTCTGCAGGGAGAAGACATTGCTTTTTTGGGTTTTCATGGGTGAAGAAACTAGGCATTGTACATTACTCAGTTCATTCGGTCACTCGTTTCATTTGGTCGTCTGGTTTTCTCAGGGCTTATGGGGGTTGAGATGGTGTGTTCCCTTATTACTGGAATGTAGATGAACAGCTACTCTTTGTATTTAAGTTATATATATGCAGGGAGCAATAAAGGGTACATTCAACTTGTTCACACGTATAACTTGGAATTCAAAGTACATGTACACATGTACTTCCTCTGTTTCACAATATAGCCTTTTTAGAAAGCTATAAAACCATTTACTACAAAGTCTTATATTGTGGAACGGAGGTAGTAAGGGCAAATATAATGGTTGATAAGACAGTCTTATTTTATACATGCCACATAATCTTGATATGACAACAACATATGATGTAATGGGTCTTTTTTTAGTCTTATCTCTAACAGTAGCAATCCCTAAATATACGGTGAGACATATAGCTAAGAGAAGATATTTTTTTAGTTTTATCTCCAACCGTAGCGATCCCTAAATATATGGTGAGACATATAGCTAAGAGAAGATAAGATAAGAATACGTGTCCTAATATTTAATGATGCCGAAGCAGGTGGTACAAACTGGTGTCCCGACAAAAGAATCAATTGGCATGCATTATTTGGTTCCATCTGCTAGCATTGTCGACGTATTCACGGGCATACATTGCTGGGCGTGCATTATTTGGTTCCATCTGCTAGCATGGTCGCATATTCAAGGGTATTCCTGGGTTCATCTGCTAGCATCTTCAACTGATTCAACGAGCTTATGGACACTCAAACACTTTGTTTCTGTGCCAAAACAATTGACGCTCTAAGTTTGTCCCCTAAGGAAAACTACCAAGTTTGACCAGATTTAAAGAAAACATGTTTTGATATCTACAATATTAAATCTGAATATGTCAATATGCTCTACTCCCTATTATATAAATCTAATAAAAACTGAATTGGTGTTGTAGATGTTGATACCAGAAAATCACTTTAGAGCTGGAGCTCAATTTTTTTCAAAATTTGAAAAAACCAATTCATAGTTTCAAACAATTCTGAAAAAAAATTGATGTAGATAATGATGTACTCTACCAACACACAGAATCTCGCCCAGAAAACCTTATATTCTTGTGTAAACAAAAATGATAAAATCTGACAGAATTTGGAGGATTTTACTTTGTGCAGCCCAAAATAATGGGTATTTCGAGTTGAGAGTTTTTCAAGTTGGTAGAGCACATTATCTTCTACACTTAGGATTTTTGTTTGAATTTTTTGGAACTTCAAACTGTCGTTTTTGAATGATTCAAATGACAGGCTATATGCGTAGCCCAAGCTCCAAACATCCCGGATTCTAAAGTTTGACTTAGAACAAACATAAGAGCATCTCCACTCGTCCCCTCCATACAACGTCTCGGCCCGGCCTGATTTTGGGCCTTGGGGGGGGGGGATGCGTTCATGGTATGGCCCAGCCGTGCCTCCTATACAAAATATTCAAACATTTGAAAATACGAAAACACATCGATATCATTGCAGTTCAAACATGTTTGTAAAAAAACCTAAACCCTAGTGGCGGCCCCGGCCATGGCCGCCCAGTCCAAGGCGACTGTACATTGCCGTCGATGGACTTGCTTCGGCGGTGGCATGGTGCTGCAGCCCTGACCCGGTTCGTCGCCCCAGCTCGAACAACCCGCCTCATCGCCGTCCCCCTCAAGGTCGATGAACAAGCCAAGGCGGCATGCTCGCTCTGCCTACTTGCGTCGGTACTCCTCCGGCAAGGGCTCGTAGGAGGCGAGCTCGGCGACGCGCTAGCCCGAAAACTCCTCCAGGTCCTCGTTGATCTTTAGCTAGAGGGCGGCTGCCTTGTACTCCGGCGGCGACGTCCACTCCTTCACCTGGCGCTAAGGCACGGCGAGGCGGCCACGGGGAGGTGATCGATCGCGCCGGCCCTAGCTGCGGCGCCGCCGGGGCGACACAAGAGCCTCCTCGTACTCGTCCTTTACCGATGCGAAGATAGTCGAGAAGCGCGGCGACGGCGTGGAGTAGTGGGTCGAAGGCGACGAAGACTTCAACGAGGAAGAGCGGGCGGCGTGGCGCGACGAAGAGGCATCGTCAACGGAGTGTGGTTGCCGGTAGCGATGTACTCGAGGACCCAGGCCAGACGCCCTGATAGCCCTCTAGGAGCTTGGTCCCGGTCCCGAGTAAAGATGATCCAAGACATCACTTATTTGCGAGAAAAAGTTCAAGTTACCCCCCCACCCCCACAGGCACCGAATTCAGAGCTAAGAGCATCTCCACTCGGCTTCCCAGCACGCCGTTCCCAGGGCGTTTTTTGGTCCGAACGCCGAAATTCGGCCCAGTCGCGTTCCCAGGATCCCGGTTTCGTCCGGATTTGGCCCAAAATACGTCCGGGCTTCCCAGGTCGTTCCCGGGGCGACGAGAACGCGCTAGGAACGCCGGACGAAGCAATTTCGGCGGGACAGGAGCCGTTCAGCGAGTGGACCTGCCCGGTCAGCGGCAGAAGCCGAGTCATCCTCATCCTCCCGCATCGGGACGCTGCGAAGGACCGCTGGACATTAACCACCTGTCTCGTCGGCCACGCGTCGTCGTAATGGCGCGCCACCGTCGCCTCGGCTCCCGCGATGGACCGGCGGGCATTAACTTTCCCGCCGCTTCCCCTTTTCCCGCCCTCGCCGCTACACCCCTCCCGCTTTCGCCGCCCTCGCTCGGCCTATAAAACACAGCCGCACCGCTGGCTCGCAGCACACCTCCAACCCGCACCACCCCGAACTCCGGCGAAAGAAAACAATCGGCGAAGAGGAAGATGGCGAAGAGGTACCCAGGGGATCCCACGGCGGCGAACGGCTTCGGCCGGCGAACGCTCCAGCCGTGGGAGGCCAGGATGCTCCACGACGCCGGGTACATGGCCCCGCCGGACATTCGCTGCCTCCCGGTGGAAGCTCAGCGCCGGCGGCATACCGGTGCGGCTGGTCCCGGAGGACCACGAGATGGTGGACGAGATCCAGATCACCATCGCGGCGATGCCGGATCCGGAGCTCGCCGAGGACCCCGGCAACCTCGCGTTCTGGGATAACTTCTTCGAGGAGCGCCGCCTCGCCGAGCTCGCCACGCACTCGGGTCCTCCAGGTGAGCCACCGAAGCGCAACAACGCGGCGAGCCGCCGCCGATGGTGGAGTACGCAAGGGCGCACGCTCGCGGCCGTCCTCGAGCACATCCACGCCGGCAACAACCCCCGGCTGGGCTTCCCGCGTTTGCTGGCGCCAACCCCTCGCCGCGGGCGCCAAACACCTCCGGCGAGCTAGGCGCCCAGGAGGATGGCCAACCTCTCCACATCCTCCTCCGCATCGCGCTCATCGGCGTCAGCCCCTGCGCAGTCGCCGCGTAGCAGCGATGAGGTCTTTTGGCCTCCTAAGCACGAGGCCGACACGCCGAGGGCATCGCCACCAAGGACACGCGCGCGCGGCATCGTCATCGGTGAGCCTCGCACGGCGACGCCGCCGACCAGTAGGATGCCCCTTCGCCAGCCGAAGCTCGAGCCCGCCGACTGGGGAGTCGCCGTCGACGAGGACTAAATGGCGATCAATCGTTCTCTCCGCGAGGCCGCGCCGCCGTCCACGGAGCCGAACATCCTCGCCTGGTCGAGGGCAAACTGGGAGGAGGAGGAGGCACTGCGCGTGCAACGCCTGCAGGAGCAGGCCGAGCGTCGCGCCAGAGGGCGTCGCGGTCCCGCACCCGCCTACCTCGGCACGCCCCTCATCATCCTCGACGACGACGACGACGCTGCCCCTTCCTACCAGCCATGGAGGTACGACGGCCAAGGCCAGGGCAGCTCGCGGCCACCGCAGACTCCGGACGACGACGACGATGGCACGGCCGATCCCAAGTAAACCAACTTCTACCGCCACTTCAGCATGTGAGGATGCGGCATCAGCATCGGCATCAACATCACCATTTTTTTTAAGCATCGGCATCAACATCACCATTTTTTTTACTGTTTTTAGGTTTCGCTTATCCTAATTTGGCCAAAATTCCAAAATTCAGGTACATATCCGAATTTAATCAACTATTGTACGGACTCGTCATGTTTAATTAAAATCGCCTATATTCATCCAAACTTCGCCATGTTTGATCGCATTTTGGCCAAACGTAGGGACTCGGCATGGGAATACGAGTGGGAAAAAGGCTATTCCCAGGCTGAAAGTCAGCGCCGGATTTTGGCCTGGGAAGACCAACGAGTGGAGATTCTTGCAACCTGCCGCTTGAGCTGTTGGACGAGGATATGCAAAATACAGAGCATTACATTGCACAGTTCAATCAAAACATGAGCCACAAGCATCAAAGCTGAGAAAGTCACGTAACTCGCACAAATAATACTGTAATACAGTAGTAATAACACACCATAATTAATAGCAGATCCATAGCCTCAGGTTTCAGGTTTGTAGCCAGATTCGATCCAATCCAGGATCGATCCGACCACATGACATTATTAGACTCATACTCATAGATCCCCAAAAGGGGATCGATAACTCAACCACCACGATCCAAGAAACAGCAAGAAAATCTACTTGTATATAATCTACTAAAAGGAGATGGATGGATCCAATCTAGACCCGCCGTGGACCGGATCAGACGGGGGAAAGTAGCTGGAACAAAGAGGGCTTGGGGTCTCCCGAGTTCATGCCGACGACGATGATGAGCGGGATGAAGCCCCAGTGCGCCGCCACCTTCGCCGTCTTCATCGTCCACGTACTCCACTCCTTCGCGAGCCGCACCGCCACCGCCGCGGTGGAGTGCTCATCTTCGGCTGGGGCAGATCCCTTCTTGCCGCCCTTGCCCTTCGGCTTCGGCTTCAGCGACGGCCGCGACGCCATGGCGACTCAGATTTTTCGATTCGCTGGAAGAGAACCCTAGGGTTGTGGCCTGTGGGGGATTTGTTTGGTCTGATGCCCTGTTTCGGGTTAATATTGGCTGGTTAGTGGGCTAGTCCTTCTCGTGTTCGAAACTACTCCGTATCTCTCTGGGAGACCTAATGGCTCCTCAAAGACCATTGTGCTATTGGGCCGACGTGTTTCAAAATTTGATCGGAGCTTTTATAGAACTTGGACTGGCTGTTCTAGACGCAAGCGGATAGAAAGAGGTTCTCCTATAGACCAACTTGTGCGGCCGGGATCTCACGCTGCACACCGCACCCAGGTGCGTTGGGCCGGACCGTACTTGGTTTTCTTTCTTTTCCTTTTTCCTATTTTCTGTTATTTTTTTTACCAAGGAAAGGACCCAGAAGGCACCGATCGGTGGGTAAAGTTACATACAGGGCCTTAGAGAAGTACAACATTGCAGTCAAGCCCTGGACTTTTACAAAAAAGAACTTATAAAAATTCTGAAAAAAGCAATCAAGTCCTTCTCCACCGGGAACAATGGCGCGCTCATCACTGTCAGCACCAGCGTCGGGGATGCAACCACTTGACGCAAGTGTGCTGATGAAAGCCGTGTCGGAGCCGCAGGAGAGCCTCCACCATAGGTTGAAGAAGCAACGGTTAGAGAACCGCCGCGCGGAGTGGTCTCCTTGACCAAGGATAGCGGTGGTCAAATCTTGCCATCGCTTGGGATCTCCGCCGAGAGGAGCAGCATATCCCCACCGGAGAGGGCAAAGATCGAAAACCACCCTCCCCAATCCCTGTCCATCACCTTGATGGGTGTAGAGAAGAGGAAATAGAGAAGATCGAACCTTTTCATCATCGGCAACGCAAGTCACCGACTGCTGTTGCAGAGAACACTGGCCGTCGGACTTCGAGCTGCTGCCACAAGCCGAAGCAGAAGGCCAGAAAATGTAGCAGAAGGTGCTAGCAAGGACCTTATTGGAGGGGCGAGCGGGGATCTTCACCATCGCCGCATCTGGCTCCCATCGTGAGAGCACCACAGGAGAGGAAAGAAGACCTGCATCAAGTCGTCTGCAGTCCAACAGAACCAGCTCGAAGCACCCAGAGGAGGCCTTATTTGGAGGGATGTTGGCGTTACCCCAACCAATAGGCATCACCACTTGTCACCGGTGGTGCGCCATCAAGGAGGGGGAACACAAGAAGCAGAGGAGCTGGCCGCCAAAGCCCTCTGACCGACCCTTAGACTCCATATAGGAAGACGCCATCGAGGCAAAACCAAGCTCTAATCCTACATCTAATATATACAAAGGGGGACAACCACCTGAACCATCCCCACACCGGTCACCTGAGCCGCCGGAGAGGAAGAAGGAGAGGGGCGGCGGTGGAGAGAGGGAGTCGACTCTCAAGGGCTCTAGAAGGGACGAGCAAAACTCTCGTTACTTTCTGCTATTTTTCGGTTGTAGTATATGAGAAGGAAGAGGTCATGTGGCAACAAAGGTCAAAGGTGCAATAGGTCGAATTGTATGAGAGGGAAGAGGTCATGTGGCGACAGAGGTCAAGGGTGCAGTGGTTAGCGGAGGGCGATAAATAAACCTGTTTTTCCACCTTCGAGCTAGCCAAAGAAGAAAAAGAAATAAGATTAGCAAGTTGAAGAAACCGGACGGGATCTCACCGAGGATGAATAGGAGATGGCGAGTATGAGTTCCTTTTATGAGGATTTGTATCGCTCGGAGGGTACATCCATCATGGAGGAGGTTATTAATGTGGTCCCTACTAAGGTCACGACTTAGATGAACTAAGCATTGCTAAAACCTTTTGAGGAGGGATAGGTCAAAACAACGTTGTTTCAGATGTTTCCAACAAAGGTCCCAGGGCTCAACGGTTTTCCTGCACATTTTTTCCAAACTCACTAGGATACTTGTGGCGAGGAGGTAATGATGACAGTGCTACGTGTGCTGATGGGAGAGGACGGTCTGGATGAAATAAACCAGACTTTCATTGTCTTGATACCTAAAGTGGTGACCCCAGAGGAGTTGAGTCAGTTCCATCCTACCAGTCTATGTTATGTGATCTACATGATTGTATCCAAGGTGGCGACAAATAGACTAAAGGAATGTCTTCTAGATATAATCTCGGAGGAACATGCGGCGTTTTTCCCAGGACACATTATTACGAATAACATTATCACCACTTATGAATGTTTACACGTCATGAAGCGGACTCGTGCCAAGAAGAATCACTTTTGTGCGCTGAAACCTGACACAAGGAAGGCATATGACCGAGCTTGAGTGGAGTTATTTGGAGGTTGTGAACTTGTGATGATCAAGGTGAGTTTCCATAGACTATGGGTCTAGATGGTGATGCGCTTAGTGACCATGTGTCCTTCCAGATTTTGTTTAATGGAGGGAAGCTTTGAAATTTCAAACCCTCTCGCGGGGTTCGACAGGGTGACCCAATCTCTCCCTATCTTTTCTTGTTAGCAACAGAGGGTCTCTCGTACCTCTTAAAACACCATAGTTTAGCATCAGATATCCATGTATTAAAGGTGGCACCTTCATCCACGGTGGTTAGCCATCTCCTTTTTGTAGATGAAAGCATGTTGCTTTTCAAGGAAGATACAGAGATCGCAGGAAGAGTCTAGAGTTTATTGGATAAATATTGCTTGGCCTAGGGCCAAAGGATTAATCGGGACAAATCTTCGATATCTTTCAGCAAGAGATGTCCAAGAATGATCAAGGATAGTGTAAAAGAAGCACTAGATGTACACAACGAGACCTAAACGAAAAGTGCATAGGGATGCCCTCGGATGTCGAGCAATAATAGAGTGGTGCTTTTAAGTACCTAAAGGATCGCATCTAGAGCAGAATACATGGATGGATGGAGCGCCTATTATTATCCGGTGGCAAGGATATTCTCATCAAATCTGTTGCCCAGGCGATTCCTATTTTCTCCATGGCTTTTTTCTTTTTCCTCGAGGCCTATGCGACCACATTAATTATGTGCTCAGAAAATTCTGGTGGGGAAGTCGGGAGGGAGAGAGGACATGTTGGGTATCTTGGAGAGATATGTGCAAATCAAAACAATTGGGGGTCTAGGGCTTAGGGACATTGAGCTCTTTAACTTAGCCCTTTTAGCATGACAAGGATGGAGGATGCTGCAGAACCCCAACACATTTATTTTCCTAAAACCAAATTATTGCAAGTTTATTTAAGAGCGAACCCATCTCAGGTACGGAGGGCTTTGCATGAAGGCATATAAGTTCTGAAACAAGGGCTTGTTAGAAGGATCGGCACGGACAAGCTCTGTGAAGGGATGGCATGTTGAGACCTATTGCATGCCTCAAGGATGACCCACCAGCAAGGTTGTAGAATTTATCCACGTGAGCACGACATCGTGGAACTACGTTAGTTCTTTCCATCGATGTTGAGATCACTCTACAGATACCACTGAGCCACCAGCAGAATGTGGACTTTTGGGCATGGCACTATGACGTCAAGGGAGTTTTCTCGGTTTGACCGGCATATAGAATGCTTGTCTAGACCAGGGAGGAGAGGGAGGCTTGGCTAGATATCCTATCAGGCGCCTCCAATGGACAAACAGTTGAGAAACAGTGGTCATCCCTTTGAAAAATTTAGGTACCATCAAAGGTACGGGTGTTTCTTTGGCGGTTGGCCAAATTATCATTGCCTACAAACGACGTGCGTCGCCATCGGAAAATGGTGGAGGATGATTGATGTTAGTTGTGCGGAGCCGTGGATTCATGGAGCCATGCTTTATTAGACTACACCATATCGTGCTGCGTATGGACGCTGGTCGATGCAGAGGTTGTTGAGCATCTCATGGCATTGAAGGAGAGGGATGCATGGCACTGGTTGGCAAACTTGATCGAGACACTACAAAACGATGATAGGATAAAGGATTTTGTTACCTTATGTTGTTTGGGAGGTAAAGGAATCAACACGGGGTTTGAACAAGTGACCTTCCGCCACGAACGAAGGGCATAAAATAAATAACACATTGCCTAGATAGAAGTGTAGTGAGCGAGGGCCGGGCCGTCGAGTTTGGTTAATTGATCCGCATGTAGGCTTATGTATTCTAGTACTTGTTAAAGTTTAATAAAGGCATCCCATAAAAATGGTATTTTTCTGTTGTTCTTTTTGTTTTAAATCTGTATATCTGTTTGAAAAACTAAAACATTATTCACAAAAATAGGAATTTGAACATTTTTGGGGAATGAATAATTACAAATTCTAATCGTTTAAAAAATCAAATCAGATTTTTTTGAAATATGAACATTTTCAATTCCAATCAATTTTCAGTTTCTTACATTTTTCAAATTTGCAATTTTCTCGAATTTGAACAATTTTTATATTTGTAATTTTAGATTTGAATCATTTTAGAATTTGAATAATTTTCAAATTAGAACACTTCTCAAATTTAAACAAATTACGAATATGGACATTTTTAATATATATATATTAAAGAAAAAGTAAAAAATTAAAAATAAAAATAGAAAAAAGAGGTGAAGCTCACTGGATCAACCCATACAGGGCATGATGTGTGGTGCGTGGTATGCGCCAAACTAGTCAGTGTATAGGATTTGCGACTAGAAGGGTGATTCATGTAGAATATTGTTGCAATGGTTATGACGCTAACGCTCAAGTAGTCTCCTTCCCAGGCCAGTCCAGGTACGCCCCGCTTTTTCTTTTCTTTTTGTTTTCCTTTTTCCTTTTTGTTTTTGTTTTGTTTTCCTTTTTCTGTTAATTCTTTTTACCTTCTAAATTTGAATTGTTTTAAATTTGAACATTTTATATATTGAAGTTTTAATGATTTTTTAAATCTAAACATTTTAAATTTGACCGTTTTCAAAATCTAAATATTTTAAATTTTTGAACATGTTCAATTTTTTTACATTTTCAAATTTGAACTTTTTATCAAAATCTGATTACTTTTTACTATCTAGATTTTTAGAAATATAATTATTTTTTCAAATTTGAATAGTAAATAGGAGAAGGGAATAGAAACAAAATAGAAAACATATTTTTTTAAAAGAAAACACCTAAAAAGGAAAAAAATTGTAACTAGACACTGCCCACCTAGCGGTTCCTTTAGGCGTTCGTTTCCAACTGACACCTAAAATATTGTATAGGAGCTCCTGGATAGAAGCTCTTTCCCCTCCATGTTTTGCTTGCTGATGCTTGGGCCCTCTTATACACCTTTCTTAGCGACACCATTGTTACTTGAGGGCCCATTAACACATGTATTTTATTTTTTAAATCTTAAAATAATTTTAATACTATTTAAAAAACAAGTTTATATTTAAACTGTAATATGAGTATGATGTGTATGTTATGTTGCACTTATTCTTATTTTTATCGGTTTTCATGTGACATTTTTATCATCTCTTACCACATGCATAACTTTCATTTTTCCTCCATTTTATTACATTTAACCATGATATTTATTGGAGAATAGTGCAACGTAGGACGATGTTCATGTGGCGCCTACACGAGCTGAAAGGACAAGGATGTTGCCTAGAGGGGAGGCGAATAGGCGTTTTAAATTATAGTTTTGGCTCTAATAAGTGCAGAATAAAACTAGCTTTTAACTTATAAAGCATAAAGCCTAAATATGCTAAGATTCAACTATGTACACCAACCACTTATTCTAAGCAAGACTAACAAAAAGGTGATAACAAAGTAATTACTTCAAGCACAAAGGCTATCACAATGTAAAGTGCATAACTAAAGAGGCTCGGGTATAGAGATGCCATAATGGAGACACACAGATATATTCTTGAAGTTCCTTCCTTGTTAAGGGAAGTACGTCTTTGTTGGAGGAGTGAACGGTACTAAGACCACCAACGCCATGAATGCCTCACCCTATTCTCCCAAGAATGCACTACATGGGTGGGTACTTGATCCACTATACGACACGCTTGTCGGTGGCAACCGAGACCTCTCACAAATCCTTGGGGCATTTCTCCACAACTCAATTGGAGGATCCCAATAAAAAATCTTGGGGGAAAGCTCTACAACCCAATTGGAGGCCCCGAGAAATCCACAACAACACAACCAACTGTCTAGGTTTCCAAGAACCCAAGGGTAAAAGCTTCTTACTTTCACCCAACCGAATCCTCTAGGGAAACTCAAACCGGTACACCTAATGCAATGGAAAAAACACAAGAAGTGCTCAAATCCTTCTCTCTCAAATTCCAACAAAGCTACAAAAGCTTATGGGGAATAAGAGAGGAAGAACAAAGAGCAGAAACACCAAATTACTCCAATATCAAGATCCAATGGGTTCCCCTCACTTAGAGGAGATATGGATTGGTGGAAATGTAGATCTAGATATCCTCTCTACTTTCCCTCAAAAAGATGCAAAAATCATTGGAGGGATTGGCATATATCAAGCTTAGGAAGGTCAACAATGGAGGGGAAAACTTGCAAGAAAGGTTAGAGGACCATTGGGAAATAAGGGCACTTATATAGGTCCTCCAAAATCCAACCATTGCATCCCCGGAGCACATGGGCCAGACTTTCCGTTTCCGTATTGGGGTACAACAAGGTGTCACCACACGAATCAAATCAAAGATTTTTGCGCAATACCAGAGTGTCCGGCGCATTCCGGCCATGGTAAAACTGGCAGAAACATGACGGCTCACTCAACCTTCTCATTCTTCAAGACATGTTTGCGATAGGTTCAACTCACACATGACCATACTTTGGATCTTCTCATGAATGTCACATTGGTCATCACTTGGTCTTCTTTGTTTTCTTATTCTTTCAACCTTGAAGCCAACACATGGTTCAAGCATTGTATATGGACAATCCCAACAAGTATAACTCAAAGCAAACATTAGTCCATAGAGATTGTCATTAATTACCAAAACCACACATGGGGGCACATATGCCCTTTCAATCCCCCCATTTTGGTAATTGATGACAATCTCATTTGAGAGGATTTATGTAAAAAAAATTAAGGGAAAGAACCGGTTGTAGTAACAGCAAATACTACAAAAATATGTGGTCTTACTAGAACCAAAATATATAGAGCAAACTCCCCCACAACCTATGCATGTGTGAATGAACTTGAATTTCATTGCATATATGACCAACCATTACCGATGGTGCAGTTTCCTCTATATACCCAACATGCCAAGAAACACAAAGATGCAATAGCATGAAAGTCACATGCTTAATAAGAAAAACCAAAGAATACCATCAAATTCCCTTAAATCCTCTAAAACTTCTCCCCATTGGCATCAATTTCCAAAATGGGTGAAAAAATTTAGAAGGCCAATATAGTGAGAGTTCATCCACAAGGTGTGCATTTCTCGTTTTGTGATTGGAATCATATGCACATATCCAGTGAAAAATATTAGGAGGAAATCAATATACATCGAGGATCTAAAGATTGCAGTAGAAGGCAATGATAAAAATCACAAAGCAAATGAAGCACTCAATCAAAAGATCCGAAGAACCAATTGAATAGAAGAAGATATTATGAAAAGATAAAATGTGTGTTTAAATGAAAATAGAGAAGCTCCCCAAGGTTCATACACAAGTTAGAATAATTGCATTTGAATACAAAATGCACAAACATGGAATCCTCACTCCCTAAAATCATTTAAAACAGAAAATGTGTGCAATAAAGCAAATGTGTGTTCTTAAATAAAATAGGGAAGCTCCCCAAGGTTCATGCACCAATTATACTAATTTTATTTGAATACAAAGTGCACAAAAATGGAATCCTACCTCCCCCAAAATTGTTTAAAAACATAAAGGCAAGATAGTTCAAAAATATTCATCACATATGAGTGCCCGAAGATGTAAATAAGATTATACAAGCACTCATGAAAAAATGGGAGCCACCAAAGGATAAAAAAGGAATAAAAGGTGAACTCCATGGAATTGGAATATCAATGGAAAATTAACTAATCCCATGTGTATAAGTTTCTATGTCAAAGACAAGCAACATGATATATATAACCACAAAGGAACATGCACATACAAGATAGTTACTAAAGGAAAGAGCAAGATATCCAATAAGAGTTCATAAAATGTACCAATAAGATCATTTCTTGAATGCGTGGCCAAAGGCTCATTTCATCTTACTATACATTAATGAGCTTCAAACACCAACACACCAATTACATCACAACTATCAATAAGGGAAAATAGATAGTTGGAATGTATTGGATAATGCAACAAGTATCACAAATAAGGATTACTTATGCAATTACATCAATATTGCACATGGGAGCACCTTGAGGAAAACATATGCAATGAAGTAGCTAGATTGACATATTTGGGATTGGTGAATCATGAAGATGATATTTATATATCCCCCAAAATATGTACTTATATCAACTTTCTCACATAAGCAATAAATGGAGTTAGTAGCACAAGCATCATTATCAATAGCACGAGGAGAAGGCAATTTGGTAAGCTCTTTAAAATAAGAAGCTTTAAGTTACTCATGTGAGTCGGTGAATTTGATGAGCTCACTCTTAATGACCCTGGAGCCATTTTTGAGGTGCTGAAAATCCTCAAGGAGTTTAACATAAGCAACTACAATCTCATTATTTTTACTTGGAAATCATTTGCCACTTCAAGAGCTCTATAATGGGTTTCTTTTACTTTTGATACTTCTAGAGCAAAAGTCTCCTAAAGAGACTCCTTGGTAGTTTGTTCCTCTTCAAGAGTATGAGATAGATCATTGGAAAGAGTTTGAAGATTCTCAATGGTAACTTATTGCTGCTCAACATTAGCTTCCATACCATCAATCATTTTCTTGCTTTCAATAGAAATAGTCAAGATTTTAATGAAAATAGAGCAAGCAATTTTATTCTTACAAATAGTCTTGAAAAATAAATCACCCTTCTTTTTCAAGGAATCAATATTATCATCATCCTCATCATAATATATATTGGGTTCCAAAGGAGTTCCCTCGGAAGCCCTAACCATAAGTCACATGTGGGAATTGAAATGAGATGAAGATGAAGAATTACTTGAAGCTCCATTCAAGATCTTGTCTTGTCCCATAGATTCTTCGGTTTCCTCTACAATTTTAGCCACAAAAATACTAGAGTAAATTGAAACATTTTTATCATGGCAACAAGACATAGCAAGCATATCATCATGAGATTTATTCTTAGAATTTCTACAAGATATGGAAGGAATATCAACACTAGCATGAAAAACATTTATGTAGAGGTGTTTAATTCCAAAGATAAAATATTGCAATGAGATATAGATTAAGAATCATCAACAATCATCTCACTATGAACATTGCAATTTCTATGACCACTCACCATATCATTACCTTTAGACAAATCACATGTTGGTGAAGTGGAAGAAGATGAGACCTCACCATGACCAGAGGTGAATAGAACATAATCATCCTCGATAATTTTGAACACATCATATTTATCTTGAAGATTTGTCCACACCTCATGAGCATTTAGAAAAGAAATGATTGAGGAAATAACTACATTTCTCACAACACAAGAAAGCACTTTAGAAGCTAGAGCATCTAGATAAGAGTTTATCTTCTCCTCTAAAGATAGATTTTGGGGATCCATATGAGGAGAAAAAGCCATACCTAGATTTTGCTCTATATTTGGGTGCAGGATGATGGCCTACAAGAGCACAGGTTCGTCAGAGCATGTTTTCATCGAAGTATTAGTTCTAGTTTTTATATCGATCCCAACAAGGAGCTTAGGAAAGTGTTTATCTGTGGTGTTTCTATCACACTCAAGGTGTCACTTGTCTTGAGTGAATTGACTGCAAGAGTTGAGGTGGAAATGAATGAGTGGAAATGAAAGAGTTTTGAGTATGGAACGGTACTTAAAGTAAGTAACACAAAAGTAAAAGAGAACGAAGGTTGTTTGAGGTTTCCTGCAGATGAAAAATTAGGCACGGGGAGAAAAGGTTCATGGTGATGGTGAATATGCCAAATGTAATAAAATGGGATAAGTGAATATAGTACTTCTTATTCATATGTGAGTAGGCAAGCAACCCATATACCAATCAAGAGTCCTCTTGGTAGATTTTTCTCGATTCCAATGATCATTCTGCCTATTACCAAAGCCATGGTCAACACATCAACAAAGGTCTTTCGGCCAGATCAAGGCTTTAATATTGATGGTTCCTTGTTGTCCTCTATTTATACTAGCTCCTCTTTGACACCAGCCGTGCCACTCGAGGGTCGCTGATTCACTAGTAAACAAGTTCATATCTATGATATATCCGGGCCCTTAAATTGGATAAAAAAGCATTAGGCAAACATAGATAATCATTATCACAATATAATAATCATGACAATAATCACAAATGGATGGAAATAAAGGAGGCACATCATATCTCACGAATTCCCTACATCTCTCACGCATATGGGAATTTACTCACACATGAGAGGAGAATAGACCAAAGACATATTCATATTGCAAATGGAGATCATCTCGAATTTACCATAGAAAACCACAATGAAGTTGAACATTAAATCAAACACAACTCAAAGTAGGAATAGAGATTCGAAACCCTAATTTGTATGAATCTCTCTCTCAGTACAAGTGGGGAATTATGATGGATTCGGTGATCAAGAGGCCAGAGATCTTCAAAGAATGAGGTGGAGTGTTTCTTCTTCTTCAGATACGATCTCCTCTCTTCTGGGATAGTATGTGGTTGTTGTCTATGTATTATGCCCCCGTTGCCTTCACAAAATATGCTTGTATTGATATAACAAAGACGATGACATGTAGTATGGGCGGACGGTACAGGAAGCCTCTGACCGTACTAGTTGTCGTTAAGCCCCTAGTGAGCCTCTGATGGAATTGTCTTCAATTGGAGATTTACTCATTTAGGTGTGACACTATAAAAATACCCCCATACCCGAAATTTTTTTGGGGCAGCAAAAGTCAGATAGCCGACGGTGGGGCATTCGCGACACCATGTTCTCGCGGCGGCCACTTTTACGCCGTGGCAGAGCCATAACGGCATATAATTACGTCGTGAAATGCGGTAATGAATCGCGTGTTTTACTGCCGTCGTACTTCAATAGAGGCACAAATTACTGCGCCGTGGATTCCCATGCGGGGTGGTTATGACGTACTTCACAATAACTGTTCAAATTTGTGTCGCTGACTAGTGGGTCTAGTTTCGGTTCCTTCCACACGAAGTAGAAAGAATGGTCAAAAAGTTGTGACCTTGCCCGCTCGTCTGCCCGACCATCGCCTCCGCTCCGCCTCGGCAGCCCCGTTGGACATCATTGCCCGCCGCGTTCATCTGCCACCATTGGTGTACAAAAGACTTATATGCTCATCTCCTCCCGATCTCCATCATCACTATGCACAACACTTGGCTCCTCATATCCTCTCTCCTTCGTTCTTCGACATCGATCATCATCGTCCTCTTCATCAAGCAAGCATGGCTCGAGGAGGATCAAGCCACTGTGCACCAAAATGCCCTATCACTGGAATGTCTAGGTGGCTAGCACTCTCTCCAACGGACGCACCTCCTCCCCAAAATGCTCCATCTTCGGTTCCGCCAGCGCCTTCGCCCAACGGACATTGGGTGTTCTTCTCTGTTCTTGGCGGCTGGGGAGGGAGTGGGTCGGGGTGGGGAGGGGGGCCGCACGCGTGGCTGTATGTCTCAATGTGTAGCGCCTTTCCCATAGGCGCTACACATTGGGGCATAGCGCCTAGGTGCTGCACGGCCCAGGCTCAACGCCCAGGCGCTACTCGGCCGGGTGGAGCCAGGGTGGGCTAGGCGGCTGCCACGCCGTCAGGGACCATAGCGCCTATGTCAAAGGCGCTATCATGTAGAGTATAGCGCCTTTATGTTAGGCGCTACAAAAAGGGTTAGTCCGTGTGAAATACTTTCGGCCAGAGTTCATTTTGCGAATTTGTTTTTTAGGGGTTATTTTTGTCCATTTTCCCGTGGTTTCACACCTGCAAAAATTGCAGTGACACATATAACTAGCTCTAAGACGGATACTGGATTATAGATACAAGGCGAAATGTGAGCCTCTAGGGCATCATTCCTAACAGTCTCCCACTTGCACTAGAGTTGAACACTTAGGCATCTCTAGGCCTTAGGCATCTCATGCCCATCGCTCTTACGTGCGCCTCAAACTTAGGTTGTGGAAGCGGCTTGGTCAATAGGTCTGCAACATTTGCATTCGTGTGTACCTTGTATATATTAATTTCTCCACGATCGACGAACTGTCGGATCAGGTGAAATTTCCTGAGTATGTGCTTGTTCTTCTGGTGTGCTCGTGGCTCCTTAGCTTGTGCAATACCACTAGTGTTGTCACAATAGACTGGATAAGCTCGGAACAACATCGAGTTCTATCAGAATTTTTTTGATCCAAACTCCTTCTTTTTCCACCTCTGAGGCAGCAACATACTCAACTTCCATCGTAGAATCGGCCACTAATTCTTGCTTGGAACTCTTCTAGCTCACTACACTTCCATTCACTATGAACACACAACTGGATTGTGAGCGTGAGTCATCTAGGTCGCTCTGAAAGCTAGCATCTGTGTAACCCTTTACACCTAGCTCTTCCTCACCACCATAGGCTAGGAACTCATCTTGAGTACGTCGCAAGTACTTAAAGATATTCTTTACAGTTGTCCAGTGGCCTTCGCCAGGATCCGACTGATATCTGCTTGTTACACTTAGAGCATAGGAAATATCCAACCTAGTACATATCATTGCATACATGATCTATCCTACTATTGAAGCATAAGGGATCCTCTCCATCCGACTTCGCTCATCAGCCGACGCTGGGCATTGACTCTTACTAAGTCAGATTCCATGCACCATCGGGAAGAACCCTTTATTAGCCGAATCCATATTGAACTTCTTCAATACCTTATCTAGATATGTACTCTGACTAAAAAATATGAGTCTCCGAGATATATCTCTATAGACCTTAATTCCCAGTATAAATGTTGCCTCACCCAAGCTATTCATTTGGAAACAACTTTCCAAAGAATCCTTGGTTTCTTGCAACATTGGAATGTTGTTTCCGACTATCAATATGTCATCTACATACAATAGAAGAAAAACAATTGAGCTTTCACTAAACTTCCTGTATACACAAGAATCTTATTCGCTTTTGATGAAGCCAAACGATTTGACCACTTCATCAAAACGAATGTTCCAACTCCAACTTGCTTGCTTCAATCCATAGATGGATTTCCGAAGCTTGCAAACTTTGTTAGGACTAGCGGATCGAGAAAACCCTTGGGTTGTATCATATACACGTCCTCGATTAAATTTACGTTAAGGAAACCCATTTTGACATCCATCTACCATATCTCCCAATCGAAATATGTAGCTAGTGCTAACATGATACTCACCGACTTAAGAATCGCTACTGGCGAGAAAGTCTCATCATAGTCAATTCCTTGAACTTGTCAGAACCCTTTTGCGACAAGTCGTGCTTTATAGACAGAAATATTTCCATCTTGATCAATTTTTCTCTTAGAGACCCATTTGCTCTCGATGGATCTTGCACCATCTAGTAGATCAACCAAGTTCCAAACTTGATTGTCATCCATGGAATTTAACTCGGATCTCATGGCTCCAAGCCATGACTCGGAATCAGCACTTCCCATCGCATCCTGATAGGTAGTCGGCTCATTTCCATCTAGCATAACTACGTCTCCATGTAGTCTTGGTGATCTTTGTGGCTCTGGTGCATTTACCGGCTTAGGCACAATGTCGGGCTCAACCTCCAAGGTTGTCGACTTGTCCTGAGTCGGTGAATCCCGAATTTCTTCGAGGTGCACCCTATTCCCACAACCTTTCTGGCTTATAAACTCTTTCTCCAGAAAGACCCTGTTTCGAGCGATTAACAATTTTCCCTCTTATTGGTTGTACAAATAGTAACCCATAGTTTCCTCAGGGTAGCCTACAAAAACTACCTTATCCGACTTGGGGCTGAGCTTGTCGGATTGTAATATTCTGACAAAAGCTTCACATCCCAAAATCTTAAGAAAATCCAAGGCCGGCTTCTTGCCCGTCCACATCTCATGTGGTGTCTTTTCTACTGATTTAGATTGTACTTTATTTAGTGTTATTGCTGCTGCCTCTAGACAAAAACCCCCGATTGATAAAGGTAGATCCGTCTCATCATCGACCTCACAATGTCTAACAAGATTTGGTTCCTCCTTTCTGACACACCATTCCTTCTGAGGTGTTCCCGACGAAGTGAGCTCTGCAACTATTCCACAACTCTTGAGATGGTCATCAAACTCATGGCTCATATATTAGCCTCCACGTTCTGATCACGAAAACTTAATATTATTGTTGAGTTGGTTTTGCACTTAACTCTGAAACTCTTTGAACTTTTCAAAGGTCTCCGATTTGGATTTCATCAGATAGACTTAACCATATCTACTAAGATCATCCGTGAACATGACAAAATACTCATAACCACCTCTGGCTGTCATGCTCATTGGACCGCATACATCACTATGTATCAAATCCAGCAAGTCGGACGCCCTCTCGCAACTCTGTGCAAAAGGTGTCTTGGTCATCTTACCCAGCAAACAGGATTCACATGTTTCAAACGTCTCCAAGCCGAACAAATCCAGGAGTCCATCACCTTGGAGCTTCTGCATGTGTTTCCAGCTGATACGACCAAGAAACAATGCCATAGATAAGTAGAACTAAGATCATTTGGCTTCAACCTTTTAGCATTAAAGTTATAGACTAATTTACATTCAAGATCAAACACAAAAATTCCGGATTGGAAAGATGCATAGCCATGAAACACATTATTCAAATAAAAGGAACAACCCTTGTTCTTAATACTTGACTCATAACCCTGCTCCATCAAACATGAGGCGGAAATGATGTTTCGGCTTAGTATAGGAACATAATAACACTTATTTAGTTCTAGTACAAATCCTGAAGGAACTGGAGTTGCATCGTCCCTATGGCTAATGCAAAAACTCTTGCTTTGTTTCCAACTCTAATGTCAATCTCCCCTCTCACCATGCTCCTATTCTTTACCGGTCACTTCATCGAGTTGCACACATGAACAACCGATCTGGTATCGTATACCTAGGTACTGCTAGGAGCGTCAGCAAGATAAATGTCTATAACATTCACAACAAGTGTACCTAAGTTGGAAGTCATACTTCTACTCCTGGCTTTATCCGCCTTGTACTTGTCGCAGTTCCTCTTCCAATGAACCTCCGCCTTACATTAAAGCATATTGTACCCGGAGGTTTTGCTGGCTTGCTAGTCACTAAGCCGGCACTGCGACTTGGATCCAGCGTGTCGTATCCCTTTGGCTTGGCTTTCTTAGACCAAGATTTCTTCTTGATCTTGGAAGTATTTTGCACCATCAACACTTGGATGGTGCCACCTCTCTTGATGTCTGCCCTCTGCTGTCTTGAGCATGCCTAAAAGTTTTGCTAGTATCTTATCCATACCATGCATATGGTAGTACGAAATGGATGGACCATAAGCACCAGGAAGAGAATTCAGGAGAATGCCAGTAGCGAACTCTTTGCTCAAGGGAAAACCTAGACGATCCAAGGACTGCACATATTCAACCATCTTGATCATGTGCGGTCCCAGTGGATCTCCGTCTTTCAGCTTGCACCCAAGAAAGGCTTTGGAGACATTTTACCTCTCCGTCCTAGCCCGTGTCTCAAACATGCTCTTGAGGGCAACAATCATATCATACACCTCAACATTCTCAAACTCCTGCTACAGTTCTATCTCCATGTGAGTGAGCATGAGGCAGCTAACTTCCGTCCACTCATCATGAGCCCGATGAAAGGCGGTTCTTATAGAATTAGGCTCATAATTGCTCGACTCATCTTGAATCGGATTGTCCAAGACATGTTCCTTCTTCTCTTGCTTGAGAACGATTCTCAAGTTACGATACTAGTTGGTAAAGTTTGTTCCATTCAGCTTGTCCTTCTCAAGGATCATACACAACACAAATTGGAAATCTGAACGGTGTTAGTTGGTGAAATCTACAAACAAAAGATGCAAAACACTTAAGACATTGTACCTGTAATAGGAGAAGGAGGATTAAGCTCTTTAATCGTGTACACTCCCATTGAGATTGATATCCCTCCGACAATCTATAGTGATTTAGGATCCCAGTCAGTCGTCCAACTAGTGAGCCTTTGCGTCACTACTTGTCGTGGTGGTGTCACGGCAGATGCCATGGATAGGCTAAAGGTGGGGACTAAATGCACTAGGGGAATCCAGGGAGGGATAGTGAGTTGATTCCACACACAGAAGTTTTATATTTGATTCACTTCCAAGGTTTACAAGTGCTCCTAGAGCTGTCTTGGGGAGAGGAGGAAGAAGGGACTCTCTTACTCTCGCCGTTAGCTAACCCGTACAAGACCAACCCGTAGAACCTCACCTTTCTATAGAGGCCCTATCCCTCCTTATATAGGGGTGGCTAGGTCTCCACTTAGGGCATACGTGGAGGCATATTCCAGGGAATATGCCTCCTCCCAAAATAGTAAGCCGACCAGGTCGCTTTTCCCCGCGTCACCCATGTAGAGGCTACGTGAGCCTCTGCGGCGCCTGCGTCAGCCGACATCGGCGTCGTCACCTCTGTCGGCCATGCCTTGCTGGTCCTGCCTCTGTCCGCTTCGCTCGTGCAGTGCGTACCGGGGCTACTTTTGACCAGCGAGATTCTTTCCTTCTCCTAGAAGCTTGACATGACCTGGATCGCAGTTGATCCGGCCACACATGTTCCTGCATGAAAGTTAGATACACCTTTTTGACTTACGGCTTAAGTCGGTTGAGACCATGTTAGGTGGACGTCCCCTGGTCCGGGTTACTCCGTGATTCGGCCTGCCTTGAGGTGACCCGGCCAGCATCCGCTTTGGCCTTGCCGAACCTCGGCTAACTTGGCCTTTATACCCTGGCGTGACCCTACCCGGGGGTATCCCCCCAACATTAGTCCCCGAAGCTGGTGCGGTCTTAGCTGCCTTGGCCGCTAAGGCCACATCAGGTTCCATTTCACTGAGCTTTGGATCTTATTTTCGAGTTACTCCTTATCTCGGATTCTATGGATTTACTTTCCCTTGGCACATTCCAAGTTTTCCCTTGCTGGCCGGGTTACCACCTTATCTCGGATTCTATGGATTTACTTTAGTTTGGCACATTCCAAGTTTTCACTTGCTGGCTGGGTTACCACATTCTCATCCGGGTTGTTCTTCCTTCTCTTGTACGCTTCCCCACGTGGAGGCTAATCATCACATCACCTCATTTTAAGGGCCAGCCACAGTAACCGCCGCAGTTACTGTCAAGAGTTACTGTGCATGCGTCACGTCACGCCTGCCTCCTCGTTAACTGCATCAATGCGTCGCATCATGGGATCCGCTGCGCCCTATGGCCTTCTGTGTGGCCTGATGCTGATTGGTTAATCCGGTGTGTACACGGCCACATGATGTGGCCCGCCCGCAAACGCGTTCCCACTTCCTTGCAGAGGGAGCGGTTAAATAGGGGAGGGGTGCGCCCCTTGGGTCCTTTCCCCATTTCCGCTCCCCTCTGCCCTTTCTTCTTCCTCGTTTTCTCCCGCGACAGCACCGCCGCCACCGCGATTGAGTTGTAGCGCCGCCGCCACACTGCTTCCACACGCCTCTGCGTCGCCGCTGCTGCTGTGCACCTTCTCCGCCATGGGTCGCTGTCAGTCCAGGCCGCTGCCCCCCACCGCCGCTAGCACCAGTGAGGGCAGCGAACTCGAGATGACCGAAGAGGAGCTTGCCGTCGCCGAGCAGGAGATGGAGGAAGACGCTGCGGCGGCGGACCGCGGTGCGTGGGCTGGATCCTGGGTCTGCCAGGATGACCTAGACTGGCTCTACCGCACCCGGCGCATCCCCGTAGGCATCACCGCACGCCTCGCCTCCGCCGAACTCGCCCCCTCACCCAATCCGGGTGAGTATGTGGTGTTTCTGTCACATTTCCAGCGGGGATTCGGTTTGCCTATCAGCGATTTTTTCCACGATTGGTTGAACACCTACGAACTCCAGCTACACCACCTTCCTGCCAACGCAATCACCTCTCTCTGCTTTCGCCTCCACGATCAAAGGCTATGCCGGATTATGGCCCACGAAGGAGCTATGGATCCGTTTTTTGGCCTTCGTCGCAACGTAATTCCGAACACTCAACTTGACCCGGAGGACAAGCAGCTTACGTAGTTCGGGGCTGCGTCCATCTCTCCCCGGAGGCTATCCGTTTTCCCCCGAGTCACCGGGCTGGAGTCCTGCAAGGGATGGGCCCAGACTTTCTTTTATGTCCGGAATGCTGGCACCGAAGACTTGATCCGGTTGCGCCCCTATACTCCGGGTCCTCCTAACCCGGAGTTGTGGGACGTTATCCCCAAGAAGCCCACGGTCTTGGCCAACCATGTCAACAAAAGGTTTGCAGAGCTGAAGGAGCTCGGGTTGCGCAACGAGGATGCCATGATCACATTCGTCCGCAACCGGATCTCCCCCCTCCAGAAGCGCACTCACAAGGTGTGTCACATGAGATGGGGCCGCGACCCCAACCGTACCTCGTCTTTCGATTTGAGTAACACGGAGATTTACCGCCGGGTCAAGGCCCTCTTCACCACCCACAAGGACTTCTCCTCAGAGTGGACGTGGGGAATTGAGCATTATTGCCGAGATAGGCTTCCTCCCGTGGTAAGCTTCGTGCCGCAAACTTTCTCCGAATTAAATCTTATGTCGGTTGCTGTTGTATATTTAACTCTGTCGTTTTTTCTCTCCTTTGCAATTCCTTCAGCAAACCATCGAGGATGGAACCGATCCCTCCCTCAAATGGGCGCCTGACCAGGAGACCTCGGATGAGGAGGAGCCGAATCAGGAGATGTTCCTTCCAATGACCGACGCTACGAAGCGACCCATCGGCAAAATCTCTTCCATTAGAGATTGGACCAATGATGAAGATGACTCGGATGTCGAGGTGATGGAAGCTTTTGACGCTGTCCCCCTTTCTTATGCTTTTCCGGCATCAGCTAACCCCGGTGGGCAGATCCATGAGGACCCTCCCCTGGCCGTGGCTTTCCCTGTTCCGGTTGCACCGAAGAAGAAGCGGGGAGGTGCATCAACCTCTTCCTCCGGACCTTCTCAGCCAACCAAAAGGCGAAAGAAGTCCGGGGACAAGACTGCCTCCAAGCCTGCAACCAAGGCCCCAGCACGAAGGGCTCGGAAGCCCATGGATCCCCTGACATCGGATGCGTAAGCCTCTTTTCCCTTTGCCACTTACTTGTTCTTGCATTGTTATAGTTTCTCATCCGACACTGTTTGATTCGGCAAGGCTGCGGTGGAGGTCCCCCAGAGCGGATCTAGCATTGCTTCGCTGATCCGGCTCAGCCCTTCTCCCCCTCGTGGTGACGATTCACGCCCGCTGATCCCTATTCCGGAGGGTTCAGTGGCTGCTCCGGGTTCCACACCACCTCGTCAAGAGGGGGGCAACCTTGGAGCGGGGGAGATAGGCCCAGCCGAGGCAACGACATCCACCACTTCGGCTTTGCCACAACTAGCTACAACCGAGGCTACCTCAACACCCCCACCAAAGAAGAAACCAGCAGCACCACCAACACTAACTCCAGCACTAGTACCAGCACCAAGAGCAACAACAGCAGCACCAAGCTCCTCCGCCTCGTCCGAGACTTCCCAGTCTCGGCGAGAAAGTACTCAGGAAGTTCCCAAGGGTAAATCTGCTGCAACCACTGCCTCCTCTCAGCAGCCCAAGGGAAAAAGGCCCCTGACGCCACCAGGGCAGCGTCCGTTGAGGCTGGACAGTGCACTCTCGCGTCCATGCTTTCCAAGAAGCCTCCAGCACCGAAGGATGCCCCTGCCGAGCCAGCTGATGCACAACAGATGGTTTTGCACACCAGCCCGGCTCTTGCCCTAGTTGAGAGGAGGGAGGCGCACGCGAAGGGCTTGGTGGCGCCCCATATGCCCAGCGGCAAGCGATATCCTCCGACCTGATTGAATTCGTCATGAATTGGAACAAGGCGGAGTTCGTCCACAACGACGATCTTCCGGAGAAGTTCGGCCCCGTTGAATTTTCTGCCCAAATGAACACAACCGCTAAGGCAATTAACCTCGCGGGTCGGATGATGGAGGTACGTTACTTCCCCTTTTCCTTAGCATGTTATAGATCTTGATGATATAACCATTAGTCCCCGAGCCTCCGGGGGAGTAACTTGTTACTCGGCCGGATGCTCCTTAGAAAATTAACGTAGCTCCTTGATAACTTCGAATATGCACATACCTAGAGCCGGGTTAAGTTCCACTTGGCCTAGATTTCGTACACTTCGAATATGCACACACCTAGAGCCGAGTTAAGTTCCACTTGGCCCGGATTTTGTACACTTCGAATATGCACACACCTACAGCCGGGTTAAGTTCCACTTGGCCCGGATTTCGTACACTTCGAATATGCACACACCTAGAGCCGGGTTAAGTTCCACTTGGCCCGGATTTTGTACACTTCAAATATGCACAAGGCTAAGTTGTAATTTTGTACTCTTTTCAGGTGACCACTAACCGCCGGAGCGCTGAGTTTCAACGTCTCCTGGACACTCATAAGATGCTGCGCGCCAAGCATAACGCACTTCTCGCTGAACATGAGAAACGGGGTAGGTTTCTTCCTTGACATTTCTCCATTTTCCTTCATCTTCTGCTGCCGAACTAATCCATCATTCGGTTTTCGCAGCTGGGGTGGAGGCTGAGAACAAGCTTATGAGGAAGAATCTAGATCAGATCAAGGGTAAGTTATATCTGCTCAACCTTGCTTATGCTTTTCATCTCCTTTCCTCCTTGGCTCAGCAAACATTCATACCACAGCTTTGCCGGGTTGACAAACTATTTCAGTATCACTGGAAGATAGTGTGCCCGTGCCTGATATGATGCTGCATTTTCTCGAACAAGCAGGGCAGCATCAGGCCGAGCTCCAAAAGAAAGACGATGAGCTTGCCCTCCTCCGGACCAAGGATGATGAGATCGCCAAGCTTAAGGCCGAGATGAAGAAATTGAAGGCACAACATCAATCCGAGCTCCAAAAGGCTGGCCAAAACTTCACCGAGGAGCGCGAGCGCCTCAACCTACAAATTGCCAAGGACCAAGAACTTCTCCAGGAGGGCGACGTCAAGGTTGAGTCGGCGAACGCTGAACTTGTGTAGCTTCGCAAAAGACGTGATGACTGCACCAGGGAGTTGACTCGGATCCTCAGCCATATTTCACATAAGTTCCTTTCCCTTATCTGGCATATTTCTCCGGGTTACTTCACATGTCTTTTCTTTATTTGCTTCGCTTATCTCGTTTTCAGGCAAATTTCTAGAGGGCACTGCCATCGCGAGCGCCGCTGTTGCTGATTTCCGCTGAGAGAGGGGTACTCCCATTGGTCCTGACGCTGAAGAGATTCCCTATGACATGGAGGACCTGTTGGTCAGCCTGTCATCTCACGTGGAAATCACCTGCAGAAGACACTCCGGAGGGAACCACACTTCTTGTTGAAAATTTGATGGAATGTGAGACCCAGCTCGACCTTTGGAGGGAATACGCTGGACGTGCCGCGGCTGAGACCGTTCTCCACTACGTACTTACGTGGTATGAGAAGATCAACCTCAACCTCTTAGCGCGCATGCGCACCGGATCCAAATGGACCCGTGACCCGGAGTGGGTAGCTCGGGGCAAGGCTTGCGCCCATAGCCTCTTCGAATATGCTCCCATTCACGAATGGACTGAGGGACCGAGCTTCCTGGAAGCCGCCGGTGACGAAAACGCTGAAAACATTGAAGATGGCTCGGATGAGGACGAAGAGGGCGATGCCTCGGACATTGAAGACAGCGAAGATGACGCCAAGCTTCCTCCTCCTGCTGCTCCTTAAGTGAAAAAACTTTAAAGTTTATCAGATCCCCGGTATGCCGGGTGGAATTGTATCCAGTACACATGTGATATTTTGCTACTAAGTTTTTATGCCGGATTAACTTGGGCGTAGTCCCCGAGTTTCATTTTCTTGTTCGTCCAATCTTTTGGCTCGACTCGTGTCTACCTTGATTCGGTTTTACGACTTACGAATCCGAGCTTCAAAAATTGTCTTAACAATACTTGGAAACTTTTAGGTTAGCTCAAAATAAATCAGTATAATAAACTAAAAATACACAAGGTTAGTTCGAAAAACAAACGTCGGCTCGATTAAGTTCTTTTCCTTAGTCGTTTTTCATGTGCTACGCAATTCCAAACTTGTTCTCTTGCTTGCCATGAAGCCAATTCTTGTTGAACAGCAGCAAGTCGAGGAGTTGGGTTTTTGGTGCTCACACACTACTAATCCGAGTTAAGTAGAACAACTTACTCCAGCTGACGCACAAATAACAAAAGACAACAAATATTATTAAGGAAGTCCCCGAGTTACTGCTCGAGGTGCCAATATTTCATCGATAAGTTCATTGCCGGCATATATACCGACATATGAGAAGACTCGGATACATACACTTCTCTGCTAAGTGTAGAAAGGACGAAGTAGAGCTACATTCCACGAACGCTTAGATTCCTCGCCGGACCTGTCCACCTTGTTCTTTTCCTGTGGCTTTGCATCTATAAGATAATAAGAATTATTGTGCAATGCTTTGCTCACAATGAATGGCCCTTCCCATGGAGGAGATAATTTATGCATGCCAGCAGTACGTTGTACCAACCGGAGCACCAGATCGCCTTCCCGGAAAACTCGGGGGCTTACTTTCCGGCTATGATAGCGTCGGAGATTTTGCTGATATATGGCGGATCTGGACAGTGCCAATTCTCTCGCTTCTTCCAGCAGATCAACATCATTTTTCCAAGCTTCTTGCACTTCGGCTTCTGTGTATTGGGTGACCCTAGGCGAATCATGCTCTATGTCGGCTGATAATACAACTTCTGCCCCATATACCAAAAAGAATGGCGTATAGCCTGTTGATCGATTCGGAGTTGTTCTTAAACTCCACAGTATTGCTGGTAGTTCTTCTATCCAGCACCCCCGCTGATCTTTGCAGCGGCTCAATGAGTCGGGGTTTTATCCCAGATAATACCAATCCGTTGGGTCTTTCCACTTGTCCATTCGAAGCGGGGTGAGCTACCGAGGAAACGCCCAACCGGATCTTCTTATCCTGGCAAAAACACGCAAATGCTCCTTCCGCAAAGTTTGTGCCATTATCAGTTATGATACTGTGAGGATAACCGTATCTCAAGATGACGTCTTTGAGAAACGTCACAGCCGTAGCTCCATCACATTTTCTTATTGGCTTTACTTCGATCCACTTTGTAAATTTGTCCACCATGACCAAGATGTGAGTCATATTTCCCCTTGCTGGTTTAAACGGCCCCACCATGTCCAAACACCACACGGCAAATGGCCAGGTGATTGGTATGGTCTTGAGCTCCAACATTGGCATATGTGTCTTTGTAGCATACCTCTAACAACCATTGCACTTTCTCACCAGATCTTCTGCTTGTTCTAAGGCACTTGGCCAGTAGAACCCATGCCGGAAAGCTTTTGCCACCAAGGCTTGGGACGAGGCATGATGCCCGCACTCCCCTTGATGTATATCTCGGAGGATGTCAAGCCCTTCTTTCGGGTCAACGCATCGCTGGAGGACATTGGTCACACTCCTTTTGTATAGCTCAGAATTGATGATTGCGTACGCCTTTGCTCTCCTCTGAGTTTGCCTAGATAGCACCTCCTCAGTGGGTAACGTTCCATCTTTCAGGAATCGAAATTTAGGTAGTGCCCAAGCTGGTATGGCTCGCACAGGGAACACATCCTCATCAATTTCCATCTGGTCCACCGGCATAACTTCAACCGGATCATGTTGAGCAGTCCCCGGGTCTTGCGAAGCAGTCCTCGGGCTTGCCGAGGCAGTCCCCGGGTTTCGCGCGCCACCTCCCGTGTTAATGTCCATGGGCACGGCTCTGGATTCTGTATCCTCCGGGATGTAAATTGAGTCGGTTTCTGGGGACGGCCTGATAGACGGTTTTCGGAGGTGTTCCAATGCTACCCTTGGTGGAATTGCTTGTCGGGTTGATCCGATCTTCAACAGTATGTCGGCAGCCTCATTTTCCACCTGGGGTACATGGTGAAATTCACATCCCTCAAAGTAACCAGATATCTTCTGCATATGAAATCTGTACATCGCCATGTTTGGATCAAGGGCGTCCCACAGTCCCGACACTTGTTGTACTACCAAATCTGAGTCGCCAAAGCATAGGATCCGACGTATCCCAATTTCTTTTGCCACTTTGAGCCCATGCACAAGTGCTTCATACTCAGCGACATTGTTTGATGCTGTGAAATGGATCTGTAGCACATATTTCAGCTGGTCCTTCTTTGGCGAGGTGAGTACAATTCCGACGCCTAGCCCGGTTTTTGTTTTTGACCCGTCAAAGTGCATCCTCCAGTAATTCGGATCTGGTAGCAGTGGTTCGTATTGTACCTCGGCCCAGTCCACAAAAAAGTCGGCTACAACCTGAGACTTGATTGCCTCTCTTCTGTCATATTGTGGTGCATAGGGAGCTAGTTCAATTGCCCATTTTGCAATCCTACCACTCACATCCTTGTTACTCATTATCTCTAATATGGGAGCCTTACATATTACCCTGATGGGATGCTCCTCAAAGTAATGCTTCAACTTCTTGGCTGCCATATACACACCATATGCCACTTTCTGATAGTGTGGGTAGTTCTGCTTTGAGGCAGACAACACCTCGCTCAGATAATACACTGGCCTTTGCACTGACTTACCCTCTTCGTCGCGCTCTACCACAATTACTGCACTTACAACTCGGTTGGTTGCGGCTACATAGAGCAACATTGGCTCCTTTGATAGTGGTGAGGCTAACACTGGTGCAGTGGCTAACATCTTCTTTAAGTGAGCAAAGGCTTCATTGGCCTGCGGCGTCCAAACGAACTTATCCGACTTTTTCATGAGTTGGTAGAGAGGCAATGCCTTTTCTCCCAACCGACATACAAACCGACTTAATGATGCCAGGCAACCAGTGAACTTCTGGACATCGTTAAGACACTTCGGCTGTTCCATTCGCTCAATGACCCAGATTTTAGTTGGATTGACTTCGATACCTCGGCTGGAGACAAGAAAACCGAGTAACTTTTCAGCTGGGACACCGAAGGTACACTTGTCCGGGTTAAGCTTCATTCGGAACCTTCTTAAGTTTGCGAACGTCTGCCCGATATCGTCAAGGAGCGTCTTGCTTTCCTTGGTCTTGATAACCACATCATCCACATACACTTGTACATTTTGACCTATTTGGTCGTGCAAACATTTTTGCATACATCTTTGGTACGTTGCTCCTGCATTACGTAAACCAAACGGCATGGTGCGATAGCAATAAGCCCCATACGGGGTGATAAATGCAGTCTTTATTTGATCATCCGGATTCAGAGGTATCTGGTGGAAACCAGAATATGCATCAATGAATGACAACAGTTCACATCCAGCAGTTGAGTCTATGACCTGATCTATCCTTGGCAGTGGAAATGGATCTTTTGGACACGCCTTTTTCAGGTTCGTGTAATCGATACACATACGCCAAACCACTGCCACGTTCGGATCATCCTTCTTCTTTTCCACCAGCACCGGATTAGATAGCCAATCTGGGTAAAGGACTTCCATGATAAATCCTGCAGCCAACAACCGAGCTATCTCATCTCCGATGACTTTCCTCCTATCTTCGGCGAAGAGGCGAAGAGGTTGCTTCACCGGCTTTGCTCCGGGTCTCACATTCAAAGAGTGCTCGGCCAACTCCCTCGGTACACCTTGCAAGTCATGTGTGGACCAAGCAAAAATGTCCCGATTCTCACGGAGGAAGTTGACGAGCTCGCTTTCCTATTTGTCATTTAAGCTGGCACCAATTGTTACGGTGCGCTCTGGGAACATATCATCAATAGGCACCTTCTTGGTATCTTTCGTGGCTTGGAATGAGACACTTCCATGCGGGTTATTCAGCGCCGGCATATACTGCTACGCGGACTGAGCCAATGCCGCCACCTCTTGGATTTTTCTTTTCTCTTGCGCGATCACGAGTGACTCGGCTAGGTTATACCCGGCCGACGCACACTCAATGGAACGTCGGAAATCTCCAGCAATAGTAATTACTCCGTTTGGCCCGAGCAACTTCATCTTCAAGTAACTGATGTGACAACTTGCCATGAACTTGTCTAGTGCTGGTCTTCCGAGTAACGCGTGATACGCACTTTCCAAGTTCACCACTTCAAACTCCAAATTCTCAGTTGGGCAGTTATCTCTTGTGCCGAACAATACGTCAACCGGGACCTTGCCTATGGGCTCACAAGTAATGCCGGGCACAATACCATGGAAAGTTGTCCTTGTAGCCTGGAGCATGTTCTCCGAGATACCCAACTTGCGCATTGTATCCGCATACATGATGTTAATGCTACTGCCATTGTCAATCAGTACCTTGGAGAACCTTACATTGGTGTTTGGCCCAATGAATGTCGGATCCAGCACTAACGCATACGAACCAGGACTTGGCATAAGCTTGGAATGATCTTTAATACTCCAGGTGATTTCCTGGTCTGACCAAGGCATATACCTCGTCACTGCTGGCATTACCGCATTCACCTCCATATGTCGGCGCTGCAAGCTCTTTCTATCTGTTTCCTCAGTGGTAAATACACAGTAACTCTGATGATGCTCTCTGTACTCATTCCTCCCCTCATTTCCGGGGTACCTCTGATCTGGCTGATGCTGGTTTTCTACTTGATGCACCGCATCCCTTCTCTCATGGTTATCATACCTCGGCAGAGGGGGAGGCAACATTAGCTGTTGCGTGTTCGCTCTGGAGAGCAATTGCTACCGGGGTTGATCGTTCCGGGGTGCCTGAGCATTCCCCGAACCACCTTGTTCTATTTTACGCATCCACTCACATTGCCTTGTTGTATGTCCAGCTGGGTTACTCGGATTTGGCGTGTGAAATTTACACGGCTGATCCAACATCGACTCATAAGTATACCTCGGACGGTCCTTCTTTTCTTGCCACTGTTTCTTCTGCTCTGGCGTCCAAGTTTTCTTGCCATCATTTCTTGGTGTCCATTGTCCCCCTCCAGTTTTCTGACGTTGATTGCCTCCTGCTCCGGGCTGATCTTGATTCACAGCTGCAACTTGTTGCGAACTGTACCGGTGATCCGGTCTGTCATCTATTCTTTTACCTCTGTAATCATTCCTCCGGGATGATCCAGCTCCATCTCTCTGGTAGTACTCCTCATTTGACTCGTTTGACACGAGCCTGGGTTGAGTCGGATCACCGAAAGCATACGAATCAGCAATCCGGATCATCTTTGCCAATGTCATTGGCATTTCCCTTTGCAACTTCTGCCACATCTCGCTTGCATATCTGCACCCTTGCGCAAACCACGCTATGGCCTGTGACTATCACACCCTCACACGAGTTTCTCACGGTACACCACCGGGTTAAAAATTCCCGGTCCATCTCGTTTGGTCTCTGCTTACACATAGCTAGGGTCTGTGGCCTATTTGGCCTCTGATACGTACTTGAGAAATTGCTGATAAACATTTCCTCAAAATCGATCCAGCAATTAATACTTCCGGGCGGCAAATTGTTTAGCCATACCCTTGCTGTCCCCTCCAACATTTGGGGTACGTATCTCACAGCCCATCTCAAGTTGCCTGTAGCAATTTTCACAGCTATAACATAGTTTATCAACCAATCCTCCGGCTTAGTACTGTCATCATACGTCTTTGTGCCTCTGGGTAACTGGAAGTTAGGTACCGGCGGCTCCTTCATGATCCGGGGCCCAAAACACACAGGACCCGATGGACCTTGACATTCGATCTGTTCCAACCTATATAGTCGATCCAGTTTCAACCTGGCATCATCAGGCATCAAATCCCTGCTTCCCAATCTTGACCCTATCACATGATAGTCCGGCCTTGGGTATCCTGTGTTCACCATTTCTGAATCTCCATCGTTATACCGGTCTTGATCTTGTGGAGCACCTCTCTGTTGCATACCTCGGCCGGCACTTTGCTCTTGCCTTGGTATATTCCGCTGCTGCGGTTGTCCTGCTCCTCCCGAGTTTCGCTGTCCGGCATTGCCGTTTATAGCATTTCCTTGACCGGCATTGCCTTGGTCATGATTACCTCGGCTAGCTTCACCTCGGCTCACACTTTGTCGATCGTCATTTCTCTATACTTCTTTTCCTTTCCCTGCCCTTGTCGGGTCATACGAGATGATCTGTTTGTTTCTTCTGGCCGAGGTTACTACCTCTTCTCTCCTAGGACCACCATGAGGAGACGATGCGGCTCCAGCGGATTTCTCCGGGTTACCCACCGCCGAATGAACGATCTTGGAGGCCCCAGCTCTCTCTGGGTTAGCCCTGAGCAGTTCCTCATTTTGCCTGTTCGCGATCTGAACCAACTCATTGACCCTATCTTGCTGTCTCTGACGGGCTTCACCCGTTAGACCCTCTAACTCGGATGCAGCTGCATCCGCTGCTCTGAGGTTCTTAGCCGGGGTACTATACCTCGGTAGCCCCACGGACAAATATTTCTCTAACTCCTCAATCCTAGTGTCTCCCTCTTTGTTCATTTCACTCATGAGATTTCTCCCCTTTACTTTTACAGCATCAACTTTGTTTGCCTTTGCGTACTCACGCAACGTCATGTTCAACGACTTCTGAGCCGCGGCTATCTTTTTCGCACCCTCTAGTATTTTTTGCCTAGTTTCCTCTAGCTTGGCCTGTGCCTGAGCCGGATCTACTGCTGCTACTACAGGGTTTGCCAAGCTATGCATCACTTCTCGTAGCACATTCTCAGGCCTCTCTAGTGGAGGACCTCTACCTTTCCTCGGTGCCTTAGGCGTTACCTCCGGATCTGGTGCCGGATCCTTGCTTGCGCCTGCACCAGGCACAGTCATCATCACCTCAGCACGGTCCGGGGAGCGAGTGATACGCGCCCTGTGGACCACGCTAAGGGGTGGCTCCCCTGCCTCGACGACGTGCCGCGGATGAACGCACGAAACATCGACAACAACGTAGACCTTGTGCGCGCCGAGCTTGACGAAGAGGCCGTTGCGCGGAAGCGGGCACGTGCCAAAGAAGCCAGCGTTGTCGCTGACAAAGTCCAGCGCTCCAAAGCGCTGAACGAGCCCAGAGACGATGCGTTCGCCGGTGCCGATGAGGTTTCCCGTCCGGATCTTGACCCCTGCTAGCGCCGCTAGCCCCACGGTGGGCGCCAACTATCGTGGTGGTGTCACGGCAGATGCCATGGATAGGCTAAAGGTGGGGACTAAATGCACTAGGGGAATCCAGGGAGGGATAGTGAGGTGATTCCACACACAGAAGTTTTATATTTGATTCACTTCCAAGGTTTACAAGTGCTCCTAGAGCTGTCTTGGGGAGAGGAGGAAGAAGGGACTCTCTTACTCTCGCCGCTAGCTAACCCATACAAGACCAACCCGTAGAACCTCACCTTTCTACAGAGGCCCTAGCCCTCCTTTTATAGGGATGGCTAGGTCTCCACTTAGGGCATACGTGGAGGCATATTCCAGGGAATATGCCTCCTCCCAAAATAGTAAGCCGACCGGGTCGCTTTTCCCCGCGTCACCCATGCAGAGGCTATGTGAGCCTCTGCGGCGCCTGCGTCAGCCGACATCAGCGTCGTCACCTCTATCAGCCACGCCTTGCTGGTCCTGCCTCTGTCCGCTTCGCTCATGCAGTGCGTACCGGGGCTACTTTTGACTAGCGAGATTCCTTCCTTCTCCTAGAAGGTTGACATGACCCAGATCGCAGTTGATCCGGCCACACCTGTTCCTGCATGAATGTTAGATACACCTTTCCGACTTACGGCTTATGTCGGTTGAGACCACGTTAGGTGGACGTCCCCTGGTCTGGGTTACTCCGTGATTCGGCCTGCCTTGAGGTGACCCGACCAGCATCCGCTTTGGCCTTGCCGAACCTCGGCTAACTTGGCCTTTATACCCTGGCGTGACCCTACCCGAGGGTATCCCCCCAACACTACTAGCCGGAGAACTTCCCGAGTAGGCAACACCTTATCAATCAGATCTCTATCTATTTTCTGATGGATTCGGACAACCCTCCTTACGCCGAAGCCCACAACTATAATCTAGCTACCAAGTGCCCTACTTGAGAGAGTCCGAATCTCTCTCATTTTATCAGAGAATTGGTAGTGCCCCAACAATATGAGCCCACTGACCAAAATAGTCCGACTTGTAGTGTTGCAGCAAATGGCGGGGTAATCCGACTAGACCTTCTTTGAGGGAAAAGACGCACATAAAACTCACAAGTTGGAACCTTTCCGACTCACACCAGCTAACTCTTAGATGTACCTTTTGATAGGGTTAGCTGTCCTATTCTTGTGAAACAAGAAAAGCAACTTTAGTGGTTGATCATGGACGTCAGCCATGTGACCTACCACTCAGATCTGGACCAGTTTTGACCAACTTCTTGGCCAAGGCAGACCAGATCTGGCCACTTCCCTAGATCAAAACAGATCAAAAAGACAAAACAAAAACAATAAAAAAGATCCAGTCTTTCGCACTAGAACATCTCATGCGCAAGACGTAGCCCAAAAACCTAGAGCTGATGCTCTGATACCACTGATGGGCAATGCACAGAGCTAGGCCGAAAACAAAAACTTTTCTGCTCTGGAAAGGTCTCCGGTGAGCCACCCCAAGATCCGGCTAAGGTCAAAGGCAATAGCTTGTACCTCTCGACGTGCAAGTGCGGAAGCTGAGGAAGCACGTCATGGTGGTGTCGTACATTCCCCTCGTCTTCTCCAGCTCCGTCAAACTTCTTGATCCTGGGACCACCTCGTCACCGGCTTCGTGCTCCTTCTCGCCTCCGACTTCATAGCCGCCAAACATCGTCGACGAGCACCGCAGGTGTGGTTCCTCTGCTGTCACACACACATACAAGGTGGAACAACATCAAGAGAGATGATAGTCTTGGTCTTGCCGCCACGGGACAGGAAGGTGGTTGCCAAGTCTAGCAAAACCCTAGGAAGCAGCACTAGATCCAAAACCGTGTCTTGCTCGCCGCCACCCACATTCCATTATATAGGCGAGTAGGTGAGGGCACACCAGGCCCGACTATGACACTAGGCTAGGTTGGGCGGCGCCCAAGGGCCCATGAGAGAGGGGGCCCCAATATATATGCTATATACACCCTTCTCAATTGCTCATCTAGTTGGTCTGCTTTGTTTTTTTGATGGGCCGAAAGAATTGGCACACACGTTCACACAAGAAGTCGATCGATCGATCGGGAGTCACGCTCGGTTCAGGACATACGGGACAAGTTTCAGCGATAGCCTAGTGAAAATTTAGGATCGCGTGCGTATGTTCCTCTTCGGCCCCATTAATGATTACCGATTGGTTGCTCAGATCTTTTCTGTCCATCGCGATTTGAAGCCGATAGTCCCACACGCTGCGACCACCATAGTCTGCAGGCCTGCTTGGCTGTGCTACGTCTGGTCGCCCTGCCCGACACGCTCCGGCCTCTGGCCACTGCAAGCTCATCTAAAATCTGATCTTTTGTCGGCAATGACACGATATTTTTATAATCCTTCATAAAGTCTATGATGTAATACTTTAATTAGGAATTGTAAATTCTATTAACATTAATCTGTTATAGGTGTTACAATGCCTTCGAGACAATTTTCTAGTGCTACGAAGAATAAAAGTGAGAGAATCAGTTGATTCAATCGCAAAGAGGTGCTTTAAATAAATAGTTTCCAACAACCACAAGTGTTGATCCTAACAACAATAATCAAAGCTAAGAAAGTGAAGTGGAACAAGATGATTAGGATAATTAAAATGGAGATCTTGAGACCAATGAGAAATCTTCAGATAACATTAAGTAGCTAACTAGCATCAACTTTTTTACTTTTTGCAACTTGAAATAAGCATACACATGCCTATATATCTAGTTAAGCGGACATATATATTGGTAGTAGGGGACCATTTATTGATTTCTCCCAAGGCCCTCGCAAAATATAGAGCCGGCCCTAGGGCACACAACACTTGTGTCCCTCGGTCCTAAACCCTAGCCCTAGTTAAAGTGGGTCCAACCCATTGACATGTGTCCCTGTTTGAACAAGTCCAACTTGCCGGCTTGTGATAGTCGGATCAAAATGCGCCTAATTCCACTCTCTTAAGTGTGCGATCCCGTAGGCTTACGGTAAGCCGGACACAACTTAGTAATCATTCAGTTAGAGCAGTAGCTCAGTGACTTTCCGACTAGAGCTAATAATCAGTAGTAGCCTCTAGCAAGACTTGCCGACTCCCGGTTTACGCAAGTTCCCTCAATGTAACAATCTTTCCTAGTCCCTTTGCCTCATGACATTGGTGATAAACCGCAGGGGAGATTCCAACGTCCCATTGCCGGTTCACTCTCTTCTCATTGAAGTGATAACTGATTCCCTTCGGCTTCACTAAATCGGACTACCTCGATGAACACTTGATCGAGTAGCACATGGCCATGCTTCTGAATCATATCACACGAGAGGGACCAGAGAATATCTCTCGAAGATGGAGGGGAAAATTCCATCTTGGTTGATCCATGTCATGTGGCTTGCTTTGAAGTCAGCCCAAGACCACCCTTATGACTCCCAGTTACGGTGAGTGTAAGGTGGAAGGCGGCTTTTCCACAACTCGGATCATACGATCCCCTCAGGTCTAAGGATTCCATTATGTTAGTCGGAGCGTATGACGGTGTGGTCACGTCCTACTAACCTTTGGATCGGTCAGGCTATCGTACCTCTTCTGACTATCCAATGCAAGGTAGATATCATGAGACGTGAAACATTGTCATCTTCCGACTTACAAATTAGTCTTGGCAGTGGCTTTCCCTCCCAACCTCAAATGACTAAGGACAAACTGGCTAGAGCTAGATACAAGTATGTGGATTCACACCTGCGACAATTGCAGTGACACATACAACTATCTCTAAACCGGATATTGGGTTACAAATACAAGGTGGAATGTGAGCCTCCAGGGCATCATTCCTAACAGTTGTGATGATATTTGAAGCATCATGTGTGATGCTTATTATGATTATTTGTGATTTATGTTAATTAAGCTTATGTAATCCTAAATATAGAAACCGCTGGCTAAATTGCTGCACCTAGAAGCATCACTGGGGGCAGTAAAAATTATGTCGTGCACGGGTATATAAGACAACATCGAATTGTGCTTGCCACACATAGCTGCCATGGGACCTAGGCAGTGCCTCCCTACATGGGACATGACACAGATGCATTGCTAACGTGGAAGAGCTAGCTCAAAGGCTCACATTGTGCCAAGCTAAAAAATCCGCCGCCATTTCACAATCCCCGACACAGTTATCCCTGACTTATTTTTTTGCCACACCAGCGCGAGCACGGTGATTAGGGTTGTGCCTCGGTGTCTATTAGCGCCAGGGCATGAGCTCCGTGTTGTAGTGTTATTAGCCCATAAATGCTCTTGGATCTTCCAAAAGTGTCCAGTATTTGAAAGTCATCACAAAAGAACAAGGTTTCGCTAACTTGTGATATTAGCATAATCAAATGAATGGATAAAAGTACGGAGGTAGATCTAATGCAAACCACAATTGGATTTGAAATTACAAAGAGATCTAATAGATGAAAGATGGGGGTAATGGTGGTAATGGAGATGCAGCGGTTGATGATGAAGGGGGTGATGCGTTGTCCTCCAATGATGCGTGAAGCAGTTGGGATTTTGCCCCAACCAAGTTCCTCCTTCAGATCCCTTTCAGATGCGTTTTTTCATGGTTTCTGGTGGTTGTGAATGTCGGATATCCCTCTCGTCTTTGCTAGGGGAAAGTATTTGACGAGGCGGTCGTGATGGTGCCTGGTACGGGCGAACATTACGGGCGGGCTCCGCCCGTACCAGTGGTCATTATCAGTACTGGTGCCTCCTCCTGGTTTGGTATTCTTCTAGGTGCGAAGGTAAATTCATAAAATGACTTTTATCACTTAGAAATATCATATAATTGCACAATATGATAGCTCTAATTGATATGTTCATATATGACTCCATGATTTGGGATCCTGTTGAACAAGAACAAAATAGCGCGCGTAGAGGCAGTGAAATACAAAGATCCATACTCTATTTATGAAAAAACAAAAGGTAAATATGCTTCAATTTTGGACTCATTACCTTGCCCCATATAGATCAAGTTATCGATTCCACGACCGGCTGTGACTTGTTGTCCTTCCTAGACTGTTACTCCGGCTACAATCAAATCCAGTTAAATCTGGCTGACCAATTGGAAACATCGTTCATCACCCCATGATACGTTGCTAATGTATCTATGATTTTTGATGTTCCATGCTTGTTTTATATCTACCTTCTTATGTTTTGTCCACACTTTGGAGTATTTTTATACACTTTCTTGGACTAACCTATTAACAAGATGCCACAGTGCCAGCTGCCTGTTTTCTGCTGTTTTTGGTTTCAGAAAAGTCAGAAAATGAATATTCTCGGAATTGGACCAGACAAAAGCCAAAGTCAATATTTCACTAAGGGGGACACAGAGCCAGAAGACGAGACGAAGAGGGGCCAGAGGCCGTCCACACCACCTGGCCAGGCCTAGCCTGCGCCAGGGGGTGGTGTGGCCGCCTAGGGCACCCCCTAGGCCTCCCCTTTCGCCTATAATATGCCTCCAATACAGAAACCCTAAGTCCTCAATCAAAATTCCACAAAAGAGTCTATAGCCATCGTCATCTCCATCCCTAAATCAGGAGGGATCTGAAGCTCTTCCTGGCACCGTGCCGGAGGGGAGAGATCACCCTGGAGGCCTTCTTCATCACCATGCAAGCCTCCGGTGTGATGCGTGAGTAGTTCATCCCTGGACTACGAGTCCATGTAGTAGCTAGATGGTTGGTTCTTCTCCTTTGTGCTATCATGTTTAGATCTGTGAGCTCCGTTCACGATCAAGATCATCTATTTGTAATCATACATGTTGTGTTTGTGGGGATCCGATGGACATTGAGATGCTATTTCAGATTGATTATTGATTCTATCATGTCTTTGTTATTTGTGATCTTGCATGATCTCCGTTGTTAGTAGATATCTTGGCCGAGTAGATGCTAGCAACTCCAAGAGGGAGTATTTATGCTCGATAGTGGGTTCATGCCTCTAATAATCTGGGGAAGTGACATGAATCTCTAAGGTACTAGATGTATTGTTGCTACTAGGGAGAAAACAACAATCCTGTGTTCATAGAACAATCATATTGTTTACTTTACACGCAATGCGTAATGCAATTATCTGTTGCTTGCAACTTAATACTGGAGGGGGTTCGGATGAGAACCTGAAGGTGGATTATTAGTCATAGATGTAGTTGGATTACGGTCTACGTATAATGTTGTAATGGCCAATCAAATCTCATAGGAATCAAGATGATTAGTATATGCATGTATGCTTTCTTGGTGTCTTTCAATTGCCCCGCTGTAATTTGTTCACCCAACATGTCAGCTATCTTAAGGAGAATCACCACTAGTGAACTATGGACCCCGGTCCTTTCTTTTACTATCAATCTACAATCTATTTACTGTTTTCTATTTACTTTCTGCAAGCTATTACTATCTTCCACACAATACGTTTAATCCTTTGTTTCAGCAAAATTGGTGAGGTTGACAACCTCACTGTAAGTTGGGGACAGAGTTCTGTGGTTGTGTTGTGCAGGATTCCATGTTGGAAACAATACCTTTGAGGTGTTTCCTTGCTCCTACTGGTTCAATAACCTTGGTTTCATAACTGAGGGAAAACTTGCTGCTGTGCTCATCATACCTTCCTCTTGGGGTTCCCCAACGATCTTGAATATATTTTTAGCCATCAAGCTATTTTGCTGGCGCCGTTGCCGGGAACGAAGAAGAAGAAGCTCCAATGTCAACCACGCGTCATCAAAGATATTTTTCTGGCGCCATTGCCGGGGAGTCAAGGACATCTTCACAAGGGAGTCCCTCATAACCAATCTCTTTACTTTGTTTTATTTGTTTTGCTTAGTTTATTTCTGCTTTGTTTGCTTGTTCCTTTATCAAAAAACACACACAAAAAATTGTACTAGTTTGTCTTCTTTATTAAAAACACACAAAAAATTAAGTCTTTCTATAGTTGTTACCTCTTTCTTAGTTCACCATGTTGATCCCTAAGTTCACCCTGAAAGTCCTTTCAATACGTAGTGGCTCTTTAAGTTGAAAAGATAATATTGAAGAATTCTTTAATCATGTTAGCAAGCATGAGGATATTCAGGATAGATCCCTTGCAGAACTTGCTCCAAATTATGAAATTGCTGTAGCTTCTTTAGTTCACATGTTGGAAGCTAGGTTTGTTAACCTTAACCCCATAATGCAAGTAATGTTTCTTAAACTTAAAGAAATTGAGGACCCTGAAAAGAGGGATTTCATTCTGGAAACCTTGCTTAGAGAATTCTATGATGTTGCTAAGGGAGCTAGAAAAGTATTTGATCGTTTTAATATGCTAGGCTCATGTGTGGATGTTATTGGTACACGATAAAAGATGAACAAGACTGAACCTAATGGGGAGGAAATTAAGATACCAATAACTTTTAAACTTGTAGGAATGCATGAAGCCTTAGAAAAGAATTTTGATTGGATTGTCCCTAAAAACCCGTTTGATGAAAGTAGTGAACCCAAGAGCATTGAGAGAGGATCCTCTAGAACTTATTTGGATGAGATACCTTGCCTTGTTGAAGATATTTCTGGTATTAATCTTAATGCTTCTTCATTTGAGAATACTTGATCCTTTTCTTGCTTCTTATGCCTAACTTAAAGGCGTTAAAGAAAAGTACTTATTGGGAGATAACCCAAAAGTTTTAGATGAGTCTTGGAAGTTATTACTTCAGTAATAACCTCTCCTTATCCTTTTTATTTTCTTTTTGTGCCAAGAATAACCTCTAATGATAGAGAAGTAATGCTTGGGAAAGTTGTTGTCCCGAAACAGATTTTTGTGCTTCACTGTAAAAATTCGTGTAAAACCTCTATACGTCAGTTTGAGCTGTAATTGTTTGTGCTTCTGCCCCAGGTTGTTATCCAACTTTCGTTAGTTCAGCAATTTTCGATTTGAGCAACAGAAGGTCTTCGAAAAAATTGGTTTTTACCTACTGGTCTGTTTTGACAGATTTCTGCCATTATTTGCATTTGCTTCTTGTTGATTCCTTTTTGGGTTCTCTTTGGAGAATTGAGATTTTTGAGGGAAGTGCTACAGTAGCTTGTGTTTTAATGGAAGTTTTATTGGTGTTGAAACTGAACCCAAAGACTTATTATCTTGATTACACTAATGTTGCTAATGAAGATTATGTGCAGTTTTGTATGAAGGAAAAAATTTCAGGTGTTAAGGAAAGAATGATGTAATGAGATGAAGAATGGACTAAAGCTCAAGCTTGGGGATGCCACCCCGTGTCACCCCAGGAAATATGCAAGAAGTACAAGCGTCAAATCTTGGGGATGCCCAAGGCATCCCCTTCTTCATCAATAAAAATCTCAGGTTCTTCCAAACACTTCATTTTTATTGTTTCATGCACAGTTGTGTTGTTCTTGGAGCGTCTTCGTTTTTGTTTTTGGTTTTCGTTTGCTTGGTTTTCTTAGTTTGCTTGAATAAATTGGTTGGAGCCACTCTTTCATATATTAGTTTTCAAATAAGATTGGTTTGGATTGGAAAAGAGCAGGAAAAGTTCATGCTTAAGTGGTAAAAGGAGATTGTTTTTGACTGTGGCTTATGCTTTGTCATGTCATGCTTGATATTGTTTTGGCTTTATGCTTAGTGATTTTTGCTGTAGCATGACATGTTACAAACAATTGAGATTGCTTAATGTGCCTTGAAAGAATCATGCGTTGTTTTAGCATATTAAAGCATAGTATTGTGGTATTCTCCTTTGATGCTTTATTTGGGTTGACTTGGCGCATGCTCACACCATGTTCTGACTATCCCAAGTCACCATAGCCTTTATGATCCTTTAGTTTTCGACTTGTAATATCACTTTATGCTTTAATTAATGATGTTTTGTTGCTTTGCATGATTATGGCCACTATTGCTCTCTTAGTTGGTCGCTCCCAGTCTTTTGCTAGCCTCCACAACCAAGTATGAGTTCCACTCATGCATCCAACTCCAAATAAAACCAAGTTATTCCAAAGAGTCCACCATACCTACCTATTAGCATTTGCTATTCCAAGTATATTCATGCTTTTATCTACCTTCCAAATTAAACTTGTTATGTGAAAATTAGTGATTAAAGCTCTCACGAACTTGATGGCACACTTTACTTTCTTGCACTTAATAATCTTGAACCATTGCGTCCATCTTTGTTGCGTATATGCTTGCGCTTTATAAGTTGAAGTTAGCAGACCATGTATCATGGGGAACACTTTCAACATTGCACTTATTATTCCATTGATATCATGATTCTTTTGCTTAGGATACCGACGATGTGAAATAAAAGGGGAACTTGTAAGATCATGGAGTTTGTATGTGTGTTAGACAAATGCCTGAGCCGCTAGCCTAAGCCATGGCTAATCATGGTGGAAACTTGCAGCATAACCATAATGAGCACTCTATGAATCATCCTCAACAAAAACCTATGCAAATAGCAAATAAAAAGATCGCTGAGATGCTCATTGTCTGCTTGCCTTGTCATTTTAATTATGGGATAGCTCCCATATCATGTGCAAGGGGTACCCCGTTGGCGGTTCTATATGATACATATGTACTTACAATGACAAGAGCTTACTTGTGACTGAAGTTGAGTAGCATGAGATTCGGTACTCGTAAGTAAGGGGCATGATATTTCAACTTATAACTTGTCAAGCATATCCTCTCAGTTGTGTCACTTTAACCTTAATCACCTAAAGATGCTTATGATAGGGGCAATGAGAGCTAAAAGCTAATAAGTACCATAATTTTTGGAAGCTCTTTATGAGACTTGAATCCCTGCTTCCTTCTATGAAGGACTTTCTTTTACTTTTATGTCTCCATCTTCTATCTTTATGCACCTATTGAGAGAGCATAGTGGCCATTCTTAGTTCTATGTGCATTGTCCCAAGACTTGTTGATTGTGAAGGAAATATGCCCTGAGAGGCAATAATAAAGTTGTTATTATGTATTCCTTGTATATGATAGATGTTTATTTTGCATGCTATAATTGTATTGATAGGAAACGTCAATACATGTGTGTTTAATAAACAAATAAAAGGTTCCTAGTTATGCTTCTCTTATAAACTAGCTCGTTGATTAACACGATGATCAAAGTTTCCTGATCATAGACATTGGATGTTATTAATAACGAGGTCACAACATTTGTAAAATGATGTGATGAACATTCATCCGAAGTATAGCATTACGATCAAAGTCATTATGTTTATATTGCTATAACATCATACGAAGTAATCTTTATCCTTAGACCATGAGATCATGTTAATTGCTGACATCTGAAGAGTAACTTGATAACATCAAACGTCACACCGTAAAAGGGTGACTATAAAGGTGGGTTCAGATACTCCGAAGATGTTATGTTGAGGCTCATGGATCAAGAGTGGAATTTGTCAATCCCGATGACGGATAGATATACTCTGGGCCCTCTCGGTGATATCACATTAAGATAGCTTGCAAGCAAGTGATGTGATCACTAGAATGTTATATCACGAGAACAAGAAAAGAGTGCATGTTGGTAACGAGATCAAACTAGGTATTAGGATACCGATGATCGAATCTCAGACATGTAATATATCATGAGACAAAGGGATTAAATTACTAGCCTTAAAGGTTCTCACGATCACATAAGTCATCGTTGAATGTGCAGGAGTCAGTATGGATCTCCAGGTCCCGCTTCTGATTATTGATTGGAGAGGAGTCTCAATCATGTCTGCATTATTCGCGAACAGTAGGGTGACACACTTAAGGGTTGCCAAACACCATTTTGGAGTACATCTGTTTCAGACAAAATAATAGCAAAGCGCTGGAATTATTTCGATGGAAACCGGAATTGTTTCGGGTGAAATTGCAGAAACTGGTTCTGCATGTGATATTGAAATGTTACAAGGGGTTTTATGTGAATGTTTGTTAATTAAAGTAATTAACAAAATTCTGAATAAAATAAATAAAAGAGTTTTATTAAATGAGAGTTGCATTAAATTTGGTGGAAATTTAGTGTATGTGAGTGGAACTTTGGGTGGAGGCTTAATTGGTGTGAGTGGAGCTTCCACCACATGAATGAGGAAGAGGTGGGGGCACCCCCCATGGGCGCCGGCCATTGGAGGGGAGGATCCCCCCTCTCCTATAAAAGGCCCCCTCTCCTCCCTCACAAAGCACACCTCCTCGCGAAGGATCTCTCTCCCCCTCTAGATATATTCCCCCATGGTCTCGGATTAGCGAGATACATGTTCCCGGTGGCATTGCGTCTGGAAGGAGTTGCTACTTCCGCTGATTTGCTGGAGCAAGGAGGTGGAGGTTGTTCGGTGGCCTGAACGTGTGTGCGAGGACGGATGTGCTGCTGATTTGCAGCGCTAGGACTTCCACACGATCTTGAGATCGGCAAGCGTACGAATACATCATCCACGAGTTCCAACTCATTAACAAAGCTTTGTTGTCTTCGAGGGTAAGTTCTCTATAGATGTATATCCACCTGTTGCTTGTATCTAGTAGATAGATCTTGGCCTATAGTTCTCATCGTAGGAATTTTTTTGTTTTCTATGATGCGAACCCAACAGTGGTATCAGAGCCTGATCTATACGTAGGTGCTTTGCACGGGTAGTACACATATGTTTATATGTGGGCGATGATGATAATTTTATTACTTCTTTCATGTATTTTGGATATTGTTGGCATAGTGGGATGAAGCGGCCTGGACCAACCTTACATGTCATCGCACATGAGACCGGTTCCACGACTGACATGCAACTAGTTTTGCATAAGTGGCTGGCGGGTGTCTGTCTCTCCTACTATAGTCAATATCTGATTTACAACGAGTTGCTAATAACTTGGTTATCATCGTTGTGGTTCCATGTTCGTAGGTAAGACCGGTTCTATCTCCGAAAGCCCTAAGCCACGTAAAACTTGAAATGGATAAATCAGAGGCGTCTAGTTTAGATTGTTGCTAGGCTAGTGTCATGATATGGTAATGTTGTAAGTTGATGTATGGTAGATACTCTTACAAGACACTTAACATGTAAGTTACATAGACCTTGGCCTTACACACAAAGGAATGATAGAGATCATACCATGATGCATATGATGGTGATCAAATGCATGGACCATATCATTTCACTTTACACATTTGATGTTTACATCTTATATTGCTAGTTTGGCGCTTTTAGTAGCATTGTAAGATGATCCCTCATTTAAATATCAAGATAAAATGTGTTCTTCCTTAAGTATGCACCGTTCTATGTATCGTGTTTCGAGACATCACGTGATGATTGGGTGTATTCGAATCTACGCTTTCATACAATGGGTGTAAGCCAGTTTTACACACGCGAGTACTAAGGTTCTTAATTGGCGAGCCTAGCATGTATAGACATGGCCTCGGAACACGGACCGAAAGGTTAAGCATGAGTCATATAATTGATATGATGCCCATATAGATGCTCGCCTTTGAAGCTACACCGACTCACGTGATGATCGGACTTGGTGTAGTGGATTTGGTTCATGTAATCACCAAAAGAACACGAGGGATGTCATTTTTGAGTGGGAGTTCATTAGCAATTTGGATTAGTTGAACTCAATCTATCATAAACTTAGTCTAAATAAACTTTACAAATTCAGTTGTAGATGGCACCACCTGCTTTTAATTTCAATGTGTTCATGGAGAAAGAGAAATTTTCTACGAATGGTAGCAACTTCACCAACTGGGCTATGAATTTGAGGATTCTCCTCACTGTTGCACAAAAGCAATATGTGATAGAAGTGTTGCTAGGCCCCCCACCAGCTCCTGATGCCTCTCATGAGGAAAAGAATGTCTATATAACTCGTCGGGAGGACCACAATTTAGTTCATTACGGCATATTGTATGGGTTAGAGACAGAACTTCGAAAGCATTTCGAAAATGGCAATGCTTTTGATACCATGGGAGAATTGAAAATGATTTTCGATACCCATACTGTTGTAGAGAGTTATAATGCTTCTGAAAAGTTCTTTAGCTGCATGATGGAGGAGAACAGCTCTGCTAGTGAGCACATACTCAAAATGTCTGGGTACGCCGATAAGCTTGTGTCCTTGGGAATAACGATTCCCATTGACCTAGGCATACATCATGTTCTCCAATCTCTGCCACCTAGCTACAAGAGCTTCGTGATGAACTATAACATGCAGGGCATGAAGAAGTCTCTTCCCTAGCTTCTGTCAATGCTTAAAACTGTAGAAGTGGAGATTAGGAAAGAACATCAAGTGTTGATGATAAATAAGACCACCATTTTCAAGAAATACAAGAAAGGCAAACAGAAGGGAAAGAAGGGCGGCAAATCTGTTGCCACACCTGAAAAGAAATCCCGAGTTGGCCCTAAGTCTGATACCGAGTGCTACTATTGCAAGGGGACTGGCCATTGGAAGCGCAACCGCCCCAAGTATTTGGTGGACAAGAAGGTCGGCAAGGAAAACAAAGGTATATGTGATATACATGTTATTGATGTGTACTTGACTAGTACTCGCAGTAGCACCTAGGTACTTTATATGGGATCAGTTGCTAATATATGTAACTCGATTCAGGGGCTACGGAACAAGCGACAGCTAACAAGGGATGAGGTCACGATGCGTGTCGGCAATGGATCAAGAGTTGATGTGATCGCCGTCGGAACGCCGCCTCTCCATATGCCGCTAGGATTAGTGATAAATCTAAATAATCGTTATTTGGTGCCTGCACTGAGCATGAACATTGTACCCGGATCGTGTTTGATGCGAAGTGGTTATTCCTTTAAATCTGAAAACAATGGTTGTTTGATTTATATGAATGATATCTTTTATGGTCATGCACCTGCGATGAATGGTTTATTTCTATTGGATCTCAATAGTAGTATTACCCATTTTCATAATGTTGATGCTAAAAGGATTAAACTTGATAATGATATATCTGCATATATGTGGCAGTGCCGTATATGTCATTTTGGCGTTAAACGCATGAAGAAACTCCATTCCGATGGACTTTTGGAATCACTTGATTTTGAATCATTTGATACATGTGAGCGATGCCTTATGGGCAAGATGATTAGAACGCTGTTTTCCGGTTCAATGGAACGGGCGGCAGATTTATTGGAAATCATACATACTGATGTATGTGGACCAATGAGTGTGTCAGCGTGAGGTGGATATTGTTATTTTGTTACTTTCACAGATGATTTGAGTAGATACGGGTATATCTATTTGATGAAACATAAGTCTGAAATATTTGAAAAGTTCAAAGAATTTCAGAATGAAGTGGAAAATCATCATAACAAAAAGATCAAATTTCTTCGGTCTGACCATGGAGGAGAGTATCTTAGTTACGAGTTTAGCACACATATGAAAGACTGTGGAATAGTTTCACAACTCACGCCTGCCGGAACACCACAACGTAATGATGTGTCGGAATGTCGTAATCGTACTTTATTGGATATGGTTCGATCTATGATGTCTCTGACTGACTTGCCACTGTCATTTTGGGGTTATGCACTGGAAACCGCTGCATTCACTTTAAATCGGGCACCATCTAAATCCATTGAAATGACACCATATGAGTTATGGTTTGGAAACAAACCCAAGTTGTCATTTCTTAAAGTTTGGGGATGCAATGTTTATGTGAAGAAACTTCAGCCAGATAAACTCGAACCCAAAGCGGAAAATGCGTCTTCATAGGATACCCTAAAGAAACGATTGGGTATACCTTCTATCACAGATCTGAGGGCAAGGTTTTTGTTGCCAAGAATGGATCCTTTCTTGAGAAGGAGTTTCTCGCGAAAGGTGTGAGTAGTCGGAAGGTAGAACTTGAAGAGGTTTTTGAACCTTCTCTTCATGAAATGGCGAGTGGCGCAGCACCGGAAATTGTTTCGGAGTTAACTTCACCTGATGAAGAGAGAGCTAATGATAATAATCATGAAACTCCGAAAGAGGACACTACCGAACCTCGTAGGTCAAGCAGGACACGTGCATCTCCTGAACTGTACGGAAATCCTGTTATAAATTTCATGATTGATGAAATAGATGACCCTGCAACATATGAAGAAGCGATGATGATCCCGGATTCCAAAAAATGGTTAGAGGCCATGAAATCCGAGATGGAATCCATGTACGAAAACCAGGTTTGGACCTTGGTGGACTTACCTCATGATCAAAAGGCCGTTGAGAATAAATGGATTTTCAAAAGAAAAACTGATGCTGATGGTAATGTGACCACCTATAAAGCTCGACTTGTCGCAAAAGGGTTTTGACAAATTCTAGGAGTTTACTACGATGAGACATTCTCTCCCGTAGCGAAGCTAAAGTCGGTTAGAATTATGCTAGCAATTGCTGCATATTTCGATTATGAAATATGGCAGATGGGTGTCAAAACTGCGTTCCTCAATGGTGATATTGAAGAAGAGTTGTATATGATACAACCTAAGGGTTTTGTCAATCCTAAGGATGCTGATAAGGTATCCAAGCTTCAACGATCCATCTATGGACTGAAGCAAGCATCCTGGAGTTGGAATCTCCACTTTGATGAGGTGATCAAAGAGTTTGGATTTGTCCAAACTTATGGAGAGGCTTGTATTTACAAGAAAGTGAGTGGGAGCAATGTGGAATTTCGTATATTATATGTGGATGACATATTATTGATTTGAAATGATATAGATCTTTTAAACAATGTTAAAAGTTATCTAAACAACAAATTTTCGATGAAGGACCTTGGTGAAGCTTCATATATATTAGGCATTAAAATCTGTAGAGATAGATCAAGGCGCCTAACTAGGCTATCTCAAAGTACATACCTTGATAAGATATTAAATAAGTTTAATATGTACAGAAGTAAGAAGGGGTTCTTACCTATGTTGCAAGGCAAGACATGGAGTAAGATTCAAAGTCCGGCTACGGCGGAAGAAAGAGAGATAATGGATAAGATCCCCTATGCCTCAGCCATAGGCTCTATAATGTACGCCATGCTATGTACAAGACCAGATGTGGCACATGCTATTAGTTTGACTAGTAGGTACCAATCTGATCCAGGTTCGGAACACTAGATAGCGGTCAAGAATATCCTTAAGTACTTAAGAAGAACTAAGGATATGTTTCTTGTATACGGAGGTGAAGAAGAGCTCGTCGCTAAGTGTTATGTCGATGCTAGCTTTGACACCGATCTGGATGACTCTAAGTCTCAATCCAAATATGTATTTCTCTTGAACGGAGCAGCAGTTAGTTGGAGGAGTTCCAAACAACCTGTGGTGGCTGGATCAACGACGGAGGCGGAATATGTTGCTGCTCCAGAAGCGGCAGAGGAAGCGGTTTGGATGAAGGACTACATAACGGAACTAGGTGTGGTTCCTAGTGCATTGGACCCAATGGTGATCTATTGTGACAACAATGGAGCCATAGCCAACGCCAACGAACCAAGGTCTCACAAGAATTCCAAGCATATTAAGCACCGGTTTCACTCCATCCGCGAGCATGTCAAGGATGGAGATATAAATATTTGTAAAGTACACACAGACCTAAATGTAGTAGATCCGTTGACTAAAGTTCTCCCTAGGGCAAAACATGATCAACACCAGAACTTCATGGGTGTTAGATTTATCACTATGTGAACTAGATTATTGTCTCTAGTGCAAGTGGGAGACTGAAGGAAATATGCCCTGAGAGGCAATAATAAAGTTGTTATTATGTATTCCTTGTATATGATAGATGTTTATTTTGCATGCTATAATTGTATTGATAGGAAATGTCAATACATGTGTGTTTAATAAACAAATAAAAGGTTCCTAGTTAAGCCTCTCCTATAAACTAGCTCGTTGATTAACAAGATGATCAAAGTTTCCTGATCATGGACATTGGATGTTGTTAATAACAAGGTCACAACATTTGTGAAATGATGTGATGAACATTCATCCGAAGTATAGCATTACGATCAAAGTCATTATGTTTATATTGCTATAACATCATACGCAGTAATCTTTATCCTTAGACTATGAGATCATGTTAATTGCTGACATATGAAGAGTAACTTGATAACATCAAACGTCACACCGTAAAAGGGTGACTATAAAGGTGGGTTTAGATACTTCGAGGATGTTATGTTGAGGCTCATGGATCAAGAGTGGAATTTGTCAATCCCGATGATGGATAGATGTACTCTGGGCCCTCTCGGTGATATCACATTAAGATAGCTTGCAAGCTCGTGATGTGATCACTAGAATATTATATCACGGGAATGAGAAAAGAGTGCATGTCGGTAACAAGATCGAACTAGGTATTAGGATACCGATGATCGAATCTCAGACATGTAATATATCATGAGACAAAGGGATTAAATTACTAGCGTTAAAGGTTCTCACGATCACAGAAGTCATCGTTGAATGTGCATGAGTCAGTATGGATCTCCAGGCCCCACTTCTGATTATTGATTGGAGAGGAGTCTCAATCATGTCTGCATTATTCGCGGACCGTAGGGTGACACACTTAAGGGTTTCCAAACACCATTCTGGAGCACATATGTTTCAAACGAATGAATTACAAAGCATTGGAATTATTTCGATGGAAACCGAAATTGTTTCGGGTGAAATTGCAGAAACTGGTTCTGCATGTGATATTGAAATGTTACAAGGGGTTTTAGGTGAATGTTTGTTAATTAAAGTAATTAACAAAATTCTGAATAAAATAAATAAAAGAGTTTTATTAAATGAGAGTTGCATTAAATTTGGTGGAAATTTAATGCATGTGAGTGGAACTTTGGGTGGAGGCTAAATTGATGTGAGTGGAGCTTCTACCACATGAATGAGGAAGAGGTGGGGGCACCCCCATGGGCGCCGGCCATGGGAGGGGAGGATCCCCCTCTCCTATAAAAGGCCCCCCTTTTCCTCCCTCACAAAGCACACCTCCTCGTGAAGGATCTCTCTCCCCCTCTAGATATATTCCCCCATGGTCTTGGATTAGCGAGATACATGTTCCCGGTGGCATTGCGTTTGGAAGGAGTTGCTGCTTCTGCTGATTCGCTGGAGTGAGGAGGTGGAGGTTGTTCGGTGGCCTGAACGTGTGTGCGAGGATGGATGCGCTGCTGATTTGCGGCGCTAGGATTTCCACACGATCTTGAGATCGGCAAGCGTACGACTACATCATCCACAAGTTCCAACTCGTTAACAAAGCTTTGTTGTCTTCGAGGGTAAGTTCTCTATGGATGTATATCCACCCGTTGCTTGTATCTAGTAGATAGATCTTGGCGTATAGTTCTCATCGTAGGATTTTTTTGTTTTCTATGCTGCGAACCGAACAAATTGATGCATAACTTTGATATTGCTTGTTCTTAAACTATTTGTATCTAGTCACCCTTATGAACTTTGAAGGTGTCCTATGCATTTATATTTTGCTACTCTATGAGGGAAAAACTGAATACCATTCTCATTATGTTTTCTTTATGTGAAACAAACAAACGTCTTGCAAAGCATTATTATTCATGAATCTTTTGTTTGTGCCTTTTCATGTTACAACATACTTGCTATGTCTTATTGTTAGAACTATATCTTTCATGCTATGTTAAAGTACTATGAACCTAGCTATCAATGTTTTACGAATACTTTGATCAAGTCTATGATGGTGCATGTCACCTCAAAAATTATTCTTTCTTTTAATCACTTACCTACTCGAGGACGAGCAGGAGTTAAGCTTGGGGATGTTGATACGTTGCTAACGTATCTATAATTTTTTATGTTCCATGCTTGTTTTTTATCTACTTTCTTATGTTTTGTCCACACTTTGGAGTATTTTTATACACTTTCTTGGACTAACCTATTAACAAGATGCCATAGTGCCAGCTGCCTGTTTTCTGCTGTTTTTGGCTCCAGGAAAGTCAGAAAATGAATATTCTCGGAATTGGACCGGACAAAAGCCAAAGTCAATATTTCACCGAGGGGGACATAGAGCCAGAAGACGAGACAGAGAGGGGCCAGAGGCCGGCCACACCACCTGGCCGCGTGGCCAGGCCTGGCCCACGCCAGGGGGTGGTGTGGCCACCTAGGGAACCCCCTCGGCCTCCCCTTTCGCCTATAAGTGCCTCCAATACAGAAACCCTAAGTCCCCGATCAAAATTCCATGAAAGAGTATATAGCCGCTGTCATCTCCATCCCTAGATCGGGAGGGATATGAAGCTCTTCTCGGCACCCTGTCGGAGGGGAGAGATCACCCTGGAGGCCTTTTTCATCACCATGCAAGCCTCCGGTGTGATGCTTGAGTAGTTCATCCCTGGAGTACGGGTCCATGTAGTAGCTAGATGGTTGGTTCTTCTCCTTTGTGCTATCATGTTTAGATCTTGTGAGCTCCGTTCATGATCAAGATCATCTATTTGTAATCATACATGTTGTGTTTGCGGGGATCCGATGGATATTGAGATGCTATTTCAGATTGATTATTGATTCTATCATGTCTTTGTTATTTGTGATCTTGCATGCTCTCCGTTGTTAGTAGATATCTTGGCCGAGTAGATGCTAGCAACTCCAAGGGGGAGTATTTATGCTCGATAGTGGGTTCATGCCTCTAGTAATCTGGGGAAGTGACAGAAATTTCTAAGGTACTATATGTGCTATTGCTAATAGGGAGAAAACAACAATCCTTTGTTCATAGAACAATCATATTGTTTGCTTTACACGCAATGCTTAATGCAATTATCTGTTGCTTGCAACTTAATACTGGAGGGGGTTCGGATGATAACCTGAATGTGGATTATTAGTCATAGATGCAGTTGGATTACGGTCTATGTATAATGTTGTAATGCCCAATCAAATCTCATAGGAATCAAGATGATTAGTATATGCATGTATGCTTTCTCGGTGTCTATCAATTGCCCCGCTGTAATTTGTTCACCCAACATGTGATCTATCTTAAGGAGAATCACCACTAGTGAACTATGGACCCCGGTTCTTTCTTTTACTATCAATCTACAATCTATTTATTGTTTTCCGTTTACTTTCTGCAAGCTATTACTATCTTCCACACAATATGTTTAATCCTTTGTTTTCAGCAAAACCGGTGAGATTGACAACCTCACTGTAAGTTGGGGGCAGAGTTTTGTGGTTATGTTGTGCATGATTCCAAGTTGGAAACAACACCTTGGAGGTGTTTCCTTGCTCCTACTGGTTCGATAACCTTGGTTTCGTAACTAAGGGAAAACTTGCTGCTATACTCATCATACCTTCCTCTTGGGGTTCCCCAACAAGCTTGAATATATGTTTAGCCATCACCCCATACGGGGAATACTTCTATGTAACCATGCCTTTCAGCCTGAAAAATGCAGGCGTCACTTATCAGCGTTGCATGCAAAAGTGCTTTCACTCACAGATTGGCTGGAATGTGCATGCCTATGTGGACGACGTCATGATCAATACAAAGGAAAAGCGCACCCTTCTCGATGACCTGGGGAGACGTTCGTGAACCTCCGCCGGTACAAGATGAAGATGAATCCAGAGAAATGTGTCTTCGGTGTCCCATCTGGCCAACTCCTTGGTTTCCCTGTTTCACAACGAGGGATCGAGGTGAACCCAGAGAAGATCGCGGCCATCGAGAGGATGCAGCCACCCAAGAGCTTGCTCGAAGTCCAAAAGTTCACCGGATGCCTGGCCTCCCTCAGCTATTTCGTCAGCCGGCTGGGCGAGAAGGCGCTTCCGCTTTATCAGCTAATGAAGAAGACAGACAAGTCCTCCTAGACCTCACAAGCGGTTGCTGTGTTTCATGACCTCAAGCGCATGCTATCCATAGCACCGATGCTAGCCACGTCAGCTGAGAAGAGGCCGATGTTGCTCTATTTAGCAGCCATCAGTTGGGTCGACATCGTCTTCCTAGTGGTGGAGCACCCCGAGGAAGGCAAGGCCCAACTGGTCCAGAGACCCGTCTACTACCTGAGTGAAGTTCTCTCCCTCCCCAAGAAGAACTACCCCCACTACCAGAAGATGTGTTACAGAGTGTACCTGGCATGTAAGAAGCTCAACAACTACTTCCAGGAGTATCCGATTAAGGTAGTGTGCACCACACCGCTTTTGGAGATCATCGACAATAAGGACGCCACTGGCCGAGTCGCCAAGTGGGAAATTGAGCTTGCCGCCTACTCCGTCCAGTATGATCCAAGGCTGACGATCAAGTCGCAGGCCCTGGCAGATTTCCTGGTCGACTAGGCCGAGACCTAGTACCTGCCACCGGTTCCTGATTCGGACCACTGGAAGATGCACTTCGACATCTTGAGGATGCTCGGGGGCTTGGGAGCTGGCATCGTCGTAACCTCGCTGAAGGGGGCCCGACTTGAGTACATCCTCCAGATCCACTTCAAGGCCTCGAACAATGTGGCCGAGTACGAGGCATTGGTGCACGGCCTCTGACTCATCAAGGAGATAGGTATCAACTGGATCCTCTGCTTTGGAGATTTGTATCTAGTGGTCCAGCAGGTATTCGAGGAATGGGACGCTCGGGACGTGAACATGGCCATCTACCAGTTCCATGTGTAGAAGCTCATCGCCTGCTTTGACGGATGCAAATTCCATCACGTCCCCCGCGCCAACAACGAGGCAGTCGACTCGCTTGCACGGGTCGGATCCACCAGGCAAGAAATTCCACCAAGGGTCTCCTTGGAGCACCTATGCAAGCCCTCCATCACCCTGTCTCCGGAGTCCGACTCCATCATCTAGGCTGGAAACCCGGGGGCTGTCGGCTCGAAGGATCCGGAACCCCCGGAACCCACAAGGAAGAAGGAACGCACCGACTCCAAGACGCCCGCATCACCTGGATTGAAAGACACGAGGGATGCCGGATCGACAAATGTTGCATCTCCAAAAGGGCTAAGTGGCGCGGGGATGCCAACTCGGGAATCCTACCTAGACGGCCACCTAACATCCTCCAGGAAGGGTGAGAGAGTGTCCTCACTATCCGGGAGATACCATCTTGGGTGCAACCCTTCATGAAATTCATCGCCAACGGGGAACTCTCAGATGACTAGGTGGTGGCCAGGCAGATCCGGCGGTGCGCGCACATGTACACCATCATCAACAAGGAGTTGTACAAGCGTAGCGTCTCCGACATATTTCAGCAATGCATCATCATGGACACAGGCTACCGGCTACTGAAAGACATCCACCAGGGCGAGTGCGGGCATCAGGATTCATCCCGGGCAATAGTCATCAAGGCGTTCCTCCACGGCTTCTACTGGCCCACCACACTTGATGATGCAGAGCAGCTAGTCTGCGCATGCAATGGGTGCACGCGCTTCAGCCAACAGAGGCACATGCCGACTGCGGTGCGCAAGACCATCCTGATCACATGGCCCTTCGCTATTTGGGGGCTGGACATGGCCGGCCCCTTCAAGCGGGCGCGTGCGAGCATGACCCATCTGTTGGTGGTAGTAGACAAGTTCACAAAATGGAGAGAGGCAAAGCCTATCCAGAAGTTGGATGGGGCGACAGTCGTCACCTTATTTACAGACATCATCAACCAGTTCGGGTACCCCAACAACATCATTACAGACAATGGCATGAACTTCGCCAAGGGGGCCTTTGCCCAGTTCTGCAGCAACAAGGGGATCCAGCTGGACCTCGCGTCCATCATGCACCCGCAGTCCAATGGGCATGTCGAGAGGTCGCATGGCCTAGTGCTAGCCGGCATCAAGCCATGACTCATCGAGCCCTTGGAGCGGTCTCCCGAATGCTGGATCGAGGAACTTCTGACTAAGCTGTGGAGCCTGCGCACCACGCCGAATCTCTCAACCAGATTCACCTTGTTCTTCCTCGTCTATGGCTCGGAGGATGTCCTCTCGGCGGATATCGAGTTCGACTCGCCCCGCAAGCTCCTCTACCTAGAGATGGAAAACCAAGAGGCATAGGAGGATAGTGTGGACCTCCTCGAGGAGGCCCATGAGCTGGCACTATCAAGATCAGGATTGTACCAGCAAAGCTTGCGCCATTACCATTCGCGCCGGATTCGGCCCGTCGCGTTCCGCGAGGGCGACCTAGTTCTCCGGCTGGTGCAAGACACAAAGGGCATGCACAAGTTGTCTCCGCCTTGGGAAGGCCCCTTCATCATCAGTAGAGCCCTACACAAAAACTCGTACTACCTCATCGACACGCAAAAGCCGCGCAAGAACTAGATGGACAAGTCGAACGAAGAAACTAAGCATCCTTGGAACACAGCCCTACTCCGTCCATTTTACACCTAGTCATGTGAAAGTATATGTATCCCACAAATCCTATGAATGAATGAAAGATGTGGAACCCCGAGAGATCCTTGGGGGCTCCTTGCCAGAAATTTGCAAGTCATTTTCTTCCGATTCCGGTTTTTTCCAGCTCCGGGCTATCGATTCTAAAAACCGGCTTAGTAATGTGCGATGGTGCCAAATGACCACTCTTCGTCTCAGCTACAGACTGCAAACCGACTGTCTGGCTAGCAAGAGAAAAAGATGAGGGCACCCCACGCCAAAAACAGCAAGAGACGCGACGATTCGGATATCCTGGTCCTGAGCCTAGTTCGTGTTTTCTCTGGCTACCAAGCTTCTGGTACTGTGCGTTGCGCATTGTCAGCTCCCCCTTCGTATCTGGCTATATACCGCAACCCGGCTGCCCGACAAGGACACGGCGTAAACAAGCACAACGCACGAGAAAGTAGCCACGTGCCCGGTGGAGCATGCACCGGTCTCTTTTCTAGCAAGAAAAATGGTTACCTGGTTAGAATTCAGCATACTATGTACATCTGTGAGCTAATGAATATTCCATTTTTTGTCATGTGTTTATTTCACCCGGCTACGCCGAGCCGGTTCCAAGGTAGGGGAAGATTTGAAGCACTTGTCTTCATCAACTACTCTGAATATCAGGGGCTACACCCACTGGGTGTGCTCGCGTGCCCCCAGTGGAATCATGTGCCTCCCGCCTGGTCGAAGGAGTTCATCCAGATAGTTAGGTCTGGGCACGGGCAAGAGAAAGTAGGGGAAGATTTGAAGCACTTGTCTTCGTCAACTACTCCGAATCTTGAGGGCTACACCTAGTGGGTGCGCTAATGCGCCCCCACTATGGGTTGTGGTTGTCCGGTTGGTCAAGAAAGGTCAGACAAGGCTGAGGACCGAGATGTTCCTGCCGACTAAGAAGGCTCAGCCAGAAGGAAAGCAAGAATTTGAAGGAAAGAAAGAAAGAGAGAAAGATTTGAAGCACCTATCTTCATCAGATACTCTGAATCTCGGGGGCTACGCCCTGTGGGTGCGTTGGCGCGCCCCACTGGAAAGAGTAGTTTCCCCTGGCTAAAGGTATTCATCCAGATAAAATAGCAGGACACAACAGCTGCATGGGTGAGGACGCGAGAAGTCCCCACCCGACTAGGCGTGACCAGTCAGGCAAGCCTAGTCGGCAAATCCAGAAATACCCAACCGACAGAAGAGAAAAACGCAAAATGAGAACAATAGGCAAGTGCATTTTACATAATGAAAAAAGGGAGTCAAAGATCCCGCAAGTCTACCAGGTGCACAAGCACAGGACAAACAAAACAAGGTTCATACAATTCCACCCATCATCCTCGGGATAAGTTTAGCGGCTGGTCCTTTACCATGGGGTTGCTCCTGGCCTGCCGCTTCTTCAAGAGGGGGTGCGATGGATGTCTCGTCTTTGGTGTCCGGCTGTGAGGTCGACTCAGCGCCCGACTCTAGCGTCCCCGCAGACTCCAATTCAGTGAGAACCTCATTGACGTTGGGATATGATGGCTCTGAAATATAACCATCTACGTCCACATTTAAACTAGATATTACTCATATTTTTGATGAAATATCTCTCTAAACCCTGCCACTAATGCTAATATTCAGAGGGGTATGCAATCCTTTCTTTTATATTGTTTTCCTGCACATATAATGTCGCTTAAAGGAGGGAATCACTACATTAAATTCAAAGATACGAGATTTCCAACAACCAGAAGAAACCAGGAGCCATAAAGCGGAGGCAGACGCTTTAACGACCAACTATACGACCGGAGCAAAAATTCCGGCCATATAGATCCAGTCGTATAGTTGGCACTGCTACCGTTAGGTTAAATAGAACAACTTTCGTGAAGGTACCCCTATATAAAGAAGCCTCGTGCAATGAGAAAACAAGCCAGACCTCGCCAAAAAGTCTCTATCACATATCACCAGCCGCCTCCAGATCTCCAAACCCTTCTCCATCTCCATAGCCATATTCCACCACTTGTAATAGTAGATCTCTTCTCTGATTGGCGACATTGTAAGACTATTGCTATCGATCTTATGATTTTCATTAGAATGTTTGTGATTGTTGATCTCATCTCCATGTGTGAGTGATTCTCCTTGGGCTAAGGGCTTCGGCCTAGCCATGTAGCAATTGTGCATGTTATTTATCATAGATGGGATCGTGTATTAGTTTGTATAACATGATGATTATTGTGTCCTCTCTTGCCTCAATCCAAGGACTTGTCAGGTACCCAAGACCCCAAGGGTTGAGCCAGGTATAGGGAGTATGAGTAATGACTAATCTGCAGGTTGGGAACCCAGTGAACAGAAGGGGTAGTACGGATGTATGTGAGGGATTTTCTTGGGATTAACGGTGACATCACTATGCATATCATTGGTTCTCTTTCTTCTATGGATGAGACTAGTAGGTTATTCTATAAGTGGTTGCGGAGGAAATAGCAATTATGGATGCACTGCCCACATATAATTTATCTTGCTCTAACAAGTACACACATACTTCATTTTTATCTTTATTCCCATCATATGTTTTGCACAGCTACAGGTGAAACCGAACACCCTAGGCCCTCTCTCTCCATTTTCGACAACAACAAAAAGACACAAACTATTGGTCCGGTAAAAACACAAAAGGAATTGTAAAACTCCCAAAGGTCCATTAAAGTAACTTCACTACGCATTTGCTTCCCGAGGATTCGATAACCTAGGTCTACTAGGGAAAATGAAGCTATACTACATCCGTAATCCAGATCAAAGGTATCAACCCTTTTTCTGGCGCCGTTGCCGGGGAAGCAATAGCTACCTTGGTGAGGTTATTCGGAATCTTTCTCGTTTTAATTCTTATTTTTAATTTTGTTAGTTTGCTTTCAGTCTTTATTTGATAAACCAAAAAAAAGTTAGCCTTTAAATTCTTGCTTTTACTATTATAATTCTTTGTTTAAGAAAATCCAAAAACATACGAAATATGGCTGAAAAGAAGCTTGGGGAATTTTCTACTCCCAACAATGATTATTTGCGAACTCCTATTACTCAGCCAGCAATCGCTACTGATGACTATGAAATTAAGCCCCATTACTTAAGTTTGGTTCAACAGAATCAATTTGGAGGCTCTGTTGTTGAAGACGCAGGTATGCACTTGAATACTTTCACTGAAATATGTGATATGATGCGTATAAAAGACGTTGACCCTGACGCGGTCAAATTGCGTTTATTTCCTTTCTCTCAAAGAGGGAGAGCAAAAGAATGGTTGCTATCTTTGCCTAGAAATACTATTACATCATGGGTGGTATGTACTTCTTTATTTATGACTAAAATTTTCCCGCATGCAAAGACTATGCAACTTAGATCTAATATTACTGGCTTTAGACAGGAAGAGCGTGAGCCACTACCGCTTGCATGGGAGAGGATGAAAGAATGCTTAAGAAACTGTCCTAGTCATGGGATGGAAGATTGGTTAATCCTCCATTTAATTTATAATGCTCTTAATCCTGAGTCTAAGTCTACGCTTGATACTACAGCTAGAGGAACGTTTATGGGTAAACATATTACCGAAGCAAAGCAGCTGCTAGACAACATGCAAGACAACCATGCCCAATGGCATGCGGAAAGATTAAACACAAAGAAGGTGAATTCTATTTCACCATAAGAAAATGAATAACTCAATGCCAAGTTGGATGAGCTCATACTAGCCATGAAAGGTAAGGAAACCCAGGTAATAGCCACCCCTGAAACAAATATTGAAGAAATAGACTTCGTAGCTTGTAATGATTATAACCCTACTTGGAAGAAGAGTTACAATCCTAACTTTCAGAAACATTATTCTAGTCCTGTAGGTAACTCTAATAATATGGGAACTAGTAATGGTAGTCTCCAAGAAACACTTAAGTCTTTCATAGACTCACAAAATTAAAAAAAATATTCTTGTTAAAATAATGGAGAACCATGATTCTATGCTTGGTAAATTATCTAACCAAGCTGTTAGTTTGAGAAATGATTTGCAGGCCCTCCAAGAAAGAACGAGGATCATTGAGGCACAACTAGGTAAGATAACCGAGAGTCCAACTCTCATTCTAGCTAAATTTGCAGGTAAAGCTGAGCCCAATCATGTTGAAGAACTCAAAATGATGAGGATCCAAAGGGAGGAGCCTGAAGAACTTGACTATAGCAATGCTCCTTCACCAAGCTACACCGTTGAAGATCTCATAAAAAGGATCAATGTCAAGATTCCGGTAAGTGAAGGTAGTGAGGAAGCTATGTACCAACACTTTGTCAATCAAGTAGCAATAAAGGTACGTGAGCTTGAGGTAGAATAGAAGCAAATTGCTGAAAAAATACCTGTTAAACTAGATGACATATTTGAGCCTACTATTAAGATTAAAATTGGAACCAATAAGATAGCAGCACTTTGTGATCTAGGTGCAAGCGTCTCAACAATTCCAAAGAGTCTTTTTAACAAGTTAAATCTTGGCTCCTTTGAAATTACTGAGTTAAAATTGCATCTAGCAGATTCTACATACAAACAAGTTGTAGGAATTAAGGAGAACACTTTAGTATACATTAAAGGTTGTCCCGCTCTCATTGATTTTGTTACTGTTGACATGCCTGAAGATGTTACTGCTCCTATTATATTATGCCGCCCTTTCTTGAGAACTATTAAGGCTTTGATTAATCTGCATGAATGGAACATGAAGCTGCAATTGCCTTCACGGGATCCTTTTGTTATTCATTTCTCTAGGAAGAATAAAGCCAAGCATGATGAAAAGGAGGCCATCACTTTGAAGGCCAATTACTTTGGAGTGGGTGTTCCACTCATCTGGCCCAAGTGAGTATCGTCATGGTCAAGCTATTAACCATAAAAGAGCGCTTCATGGGAGGCAACCCATGTGAAATTAAGGTTTGAGTAATGTTTTTTAAGTTTTAGTTTAAGTTTATGTTTAATAAAGAGTGCTAGAAAACTCCAGTTGAGGAGAAGAAGCTTGGTAGTACTTGAAATTCTGCTTTATTCATGCTATTGTTGGTCGACAATATTTACTGTCAATTTTTTGACAAAAACAAGGTATATCACTAAGTTTTAGGAAAAGAAATAGTTTTTGAAGAAACATAATTTTTTGATGCACACACAGAGTTTAACGACCAACTATACGATGGGAATAAAAATTCCGGCCGTATAGTTCCAGTCATATAGATATCTTTGCCATCGACAATTTTATTTTCATATGCACAGAGAGTCTAATGACCAACTATACGGCGGGACTAAAACTTCCGGCCGTATAGATATCTTTGCCATCGAATTTTTTCTACAATATGTACTGAGAGTTTAACGACCAACTATACGACAAGAATGAAAATTCCAGCCATATAGCTCTGGTCGTATAGATATCAGTGCCTCCGTACAATTTCATTTGTAATGCACTGAGAGTTTAATGACCAACTATACGGCGGGAATAAAAATTCCGGTCGTATAGGTCTGGTCATATAGATATCGATGCCTTTGTATATTTTCTTTCGCAGGGACAGACAGTTTAACGACCAACTATATGGCGGTAACATTTTGTTCCGACCGTATAGTTGCGCCCGTATAGCTGCGCCACCAGGAGGAAACACTAAAATTTTGACAAAGGCCAACTATACGGCGGGAATGCATTGTTCCGGCCGTATAGTTCTGCCCGTATAGTTGCGCCCGACCACAAAATCGCACGGGAAGGTACCTCCAACTCCAAAACTTCAATCCTTTTTCTTTCTTCGACCTCCGAACTCTCTCAAAACCTCAAGAGATCTTCATCTCTGCTCAATTTCATTCGATTTGCTCGCACACGAGTGATCTATGGTATGTTTCTCCTCCAATCCTCCAATTACTTTTTGCAAATTCATCTTTGATATATTGTCATTATCAATCTAGGGTGAGACCTACTATGAACCAATTGCCATGATTTTCTTGCCTAGATTATTATCTTGAGGAGATTCTTTAGTGTGCTATGATGAGGAATATGATGCACTTACTGTTGTTGGATCAAAAAGTTTTATTTTTGCCTTTCTTCAATGTTTTATATGATGAACACAAGGAGCCAAACTCGCGCTCATTCCACCGCTAGCGCTTCTCGGGCTGCCGCTCAAGAACGCATGGGGATACGGTTCAGGGATGAGACCCATCATGATCGCTTCAACATGATCAAGAACCGCGAAGTGAAGGCCACCAAGTGGGCTTGCCCCATTATATTGAACCAACTCGGTATTTCTGATGACTTTAATTTACTTTGCAATAGAGCTGGCCTGTAGAACTTTGTGTACAATGATGTACCTACTTATGGCCGCTTAACCATTGAATTTCTAAGTTCGTTGCAAAGCACCGTTAAACAATGGCAAGGAGAGGACATTATTTATTTCCGACTGATGAACAACAACTACACCTTAACATTAGATGAATGGTGTGCATGTTTTAATTTGCCAAACAATGATATTGATGCCTTACGTGCATCCTTTATTAGCTTAGAACCTACCCCTGAAAAATACTATAATGGAATGAGTTTAACTAGTAGAGTGAACAAGGGGAACAATATTCAACACCCTGCAATTCGCTATTTATTCTATGTTATTGCTAACACCTTGCAGGCACGTAATGAGTTCACGAGACTCAACGAGGAGGACATCCTAGTCCTTGCAAAGGCTGCTTACATCAACTGCGGCTTGTCACTCAACCTGGGCGCCATCCTCGTGCGCTACTTGGAGCACCAAGCCTCCCAAAGACAAGGATCGATCACAGGTGGAGGCGTCATCATCGTGCTTGCCACTGCCCTAGGGCTCAACCTAGGTGCGTTGCAACCCGTACTAGGTGAGACATGTGTTGGTTTCTCCACTTTGAGAGCCTGTGGAATGCTCACTAGGAGAGGTGGTGTTTATTATCTGCATATTGCTAGAGCTGGGTGTCTCTACCCTGCTCCTATGCCTAATGGTCTTTTCTCTATCGAGGAAGGACGTTTGCTATATGATTTGCAGGTTGAGCAACACCAACCCGAGGAGGAGATTCCAGAGGAGGATGAGGACCAAGAGGAGGAGCAAGAAGTTCCTTATCAAGAGGAGCAGCCACAAACCCGGTTCGCCACATACCAAGATTTCCAAGGACTTAGAGGGACTGTGGAGAGGATGCATAGCCTCTCTTTGAACCTCCGAGAATCAACTAGTAACCTCTCAACTCAATTTGCAAACTGGAGTAACGACTTTTTCCCGCCACCACAATGATTTGAAGGGCTTGTAAAAGCCTAAGCTCGAGGAAGATTCCTCATGTATCTTTATTTGGCGTTTATTTGCTTTTATTTATTTAGAGGTTGTGTTTTTATTTGAGTTTATAAGCACTCGTGTTGGTTTCCCCAACACCGTATTTTTAGTTCTATCTATTTTTGCTTTCAAAATTTTCTAGCCGAGCTTTGCCGCCAATTTTCTATTCTTTAAAAGTCTCTCTCTTAAAAACCACAAAAAGATTTCTCCATTTTTCCTTATTTTCACTCTTTCTTTTCTTTCCGCCTCGAGGTCTTCATATATTTGCAGGAGAGTGATAGACTTCAAGTTTCCAAGAAACAAATAAAAAAGGAAGAGAGAAGTGGAACCAAACATGAGAGGTATGCCTTATGACTCCTCACTTTTGAAGTTTGAGAAACCCATGCTAGTTAGTAGTAAATGTTGAGATATTATATTGGTGAAGTGAGTCTTTGTATTGTAGTAAGATTTTTGTTTCCACGGGTATTTAATTGGGTATGTTTTCTTCAAGCTCTCGTAATTAACCAAGTCTTTCCTAAAATTGCTAAACAATTCTAATAAAAGGTCTCACAATTGAAGGCTTGGGTGTTGTAGTGCTTAGTCTTGAAGGTTTATTTCTAGAGACGCTCAACACCACTGAAAATGTTGATTGACTTAATGGCTCTCTTTGAAAGGATTGTTCGATTGAATTAATATTTAGCAGTTTTTTTGAGCATGCTAAAGTTTGACTTGTTAATCATAAGAATGATATAGCTTTATGCGTGTCAAACTTCATGGGATGCCAACAACTCCGCTGGCCTACGAACGATCTTCATGGAGGAAACTCCTAGATTTCGGCTATGAGTTGATTAAACACTTGTAGTAACAATGCTATAGTGGGTAAGATTCTTGGCACACCCGGGTAGCTGTAATCATGATGGAATCACTCCTCTGGCTGTTATGAGAAATCATTATGCAAAAGGAACAAAACATTAGTGATGCCACGAGTGTCCATCACAACCTAATAAACTAATATATATTTTTGGCATGCTCTCAATTACTTAAAAACTGAAATTCTTGAAGGACAATGAATATAAAAGTAGTGCTTGAAAAGTCTTGATTTATTGATGTGGGAGAATTGAGATACTCTAGTGTATATGCTTTCATGACAACTCTCACACTCTTAACTTACATGATTATACTTTATCGTTCAAAGGCAAGCCTATGAGTTGATTACTTGACATGGAATAAAGTTTACTCATTTGAATCATCCATGTTGACAATAATTTTGCTTCACTATAAGGATGCATGAAACCCATATGATATGCTTGCCATTACTCTATCTATGCTGAAGTGTTTCAGATTTATGAAGTGGAGGAAACATGAGACTACTAATCATGAGTAATATCCCTATCTCGTTATTTCAGTTTAAATGCTGAGTTCCTTTTTGATTTTGGTTCTCTTGCCTGGGGACGATCAAGTTTAAGCTTGGGGATGTTGATGGCTCTCACATTTAAACTGGATATTACTCATATTGTTGATGAAATATCTCTCTAAACCCTGCCACTAATGCTAATATTTAGAGGGGTGTGCAATCCTTACTTTTATATTTTTTCCTGCACAGATAATGTCGTTTAAAGGAGGGAATCACTACATTAAAGTTGAAGATATGGGATTTCCAACAACCAGAAGAAACCAGGAGCCGTAAAGCGAAGGCAAACGCTTTAATGACCAACTATATGACCGGAGCAAAAATTCTGGCAGTATAGCTCCGGTCGTATAGTTTGCGCCGCCACCGTTAGGTCAAACAGAAAAACTTTCGTGAAGGTACCCCTATATAAAGAAGCCTCGAGCAACAAGAAAACAAGACAGACCTCGCCAAAAAGTCTCTACCACAGATCACCAGCCGCCTCCAGATCTCCAAACCCTTCTCTATCTCCATAGCCGTATTCCACCACTTGTAATAGTATATCTCTTCTCCGATTAGCGACATTGTAAGACTATTGATATCAATCTTATGATTTTCATTACAATGTTTGTGATTGTTGATCTCATCTCTGTGTGTGAGTAATTCTCCTTGGGCTAAGGGCTTCGGCCTAGCCTTGTAGCAATTGTGCATGTTATTTATCATAGATGGGATCATGTATTAGTTTGTATGACATGATGATTATTGTATCCACTCTTGCCTCAATCCAAGGACTTGTCAGGTACCCAAGATCCCGAGGGTGGAGCCAGGTATAGGGAGTATGAGTAATGACTGATCCGCAGGTTGGGAACCCCAGTGATAGAAGGGGTAGTACGGCTGTATGTGAGGGAGTTGCTTGGGATTAACAGTGACATCATTATGCATATCATTAGTTCTCTTTCTTCTATGGATGAGACTAGTAGGTTATTGCTATAAGAGGTTGCAGATGCAATAGCAATTATGGATGCACTGCCCATATATAATTTATCTTGATCTAACAAGTACATGCATACTTTATTTTTATCTTTTCTTCCCATCAGATGTTTTGCACAGCTACAGGTGAAACTGAATGCCCTAGGCCCTCTCTCTCCATCATCGACAACAACAAAAAGACGCAAGCTATTGGTACGGTAAAAACACAAAAGGAATTCTAAAACTCCCGAAGGTCCATTAAAGTAACTTAACTATGCATTCGCTTCCCGAGGATTCGATAACCTAGGTATACTAGGGAAAAATAAGCTATACTACATCTGTAATCCAGATCAAAGGTATCAGCGTCGCCAGCAATCTTGATGGTGGAAGCATGGAGACCCGGATGTGTTTGGTGGATGGCGGTGAGGTCGGGACTAGCTCAGAAGCCCCCGTCGATCTTCTCTGGGCGCGCGTCCTTGTACCAGGAGAGCATCAGCGCCAGGGCCATTTCGGCTCCGACACACGCTGCTAGGTCCCTCAGCAGGTCGATGGCAGCCGGCCTCCACGATCTTCTTTGCTCATAGCCGGGACAGCATCATCCGACCATAGGAAGTCGAAGACCAAGGTGGTGGCCTTGAGGAGCTCAAAGGCCTCCTTGGGTGCAGGGCTGGTGACTCGGCCAATCCTCTTGAAGCTGGTTGAACGCGAGGACATCTACTCCCATATAATAAGCTATCAGAAAAAGGGGAAGTAAGATCCGACTACCGGATCCGGACAAAGTAGTAAGAAACAAACAAGATGTACCTTTGGCGTTTTTGCCCACCTCCATCAGCTTGTTCACAAGGAACCGCTCCTGCGAACCACATGCATAGCAATAGTATTTTGATCCAACCATTAAACCACGAAGCACTGGGATATAAAGATTATTAAGAAAAATACAGATCAAAGCCTTAACAAGTGATGTTGTTGTTACTCCCAAATGGATCCCTAAACAAAGACTGTACTCCCCTTTTTGTCACTGGGTTGGGCATGAAATCACTGTTCACCACTCATCTCACCTCAAGTCTTTACCAATCCTTGGGATCTTGGGTACCTATAAGTCCATCGATCGAGACAAGAGACAAAGATAGAAAGATACAAATCTCTATTCAATCACCACAAAATACTCCCATGAATCAGATGCACAAAATCTCTACGAGGTTTCACCCCAACCTGCAGCCCGTGAGGACTACTCACTCATAACAATAATATCAAGGACAGAAAACATTGTGCAAAATCCTTAAATTGAAATCAAATATTCTTACAATGGTTGCCAATTCATAAGGAGATCTCAAGTACAAGATGATGGCAATGGCTATAAAGTGGATGGAGGATGGAGAGGATGAACTATGGTGGTGGATCTCCTTTGGTGTTGTTCTGATGCGATCCCAGAATGACATCTCTCTATGCGGTGCCTGGAGTCTCGAAATAAATAGGTGTCTTCACAAAAGATATTGCGTTTGACCTAACTGAGTCACTGCCACATGGTACAGGGCATGCCCATACCACAAGTCGTTAACACTTCTGGAGGTTCCTTTTTGACCCCAGTTGATTTGGCTGAGTAGGCAACGTCATAATCTTTAGTGAATGCTCCTGATTTCACCTTAAAAGTGTGATTTCATGCACAACACAATTCTAGACAAAGGATTGCACATCTTTGCAATAATTAATCATTAGTAGCAACACTAGAGAGATTCTTGGTTAATAGTTTGACTAAAAATGTGATTTAAACATGAATAAAGATGGTTGTTTCATAGCCATCAACATGTGGCCTCTGTACAAAAGAACAAGATTTCGCTAACTTGTGATATTAGCATTAGTTCAAAGATCAAAATCAACGAAACCAAGTGAAAACCAATGGAAAATCCTCGATAAAAAGTGTCAAAATTTGGAGCTATCACAAGGCCCGAAAATAATCAAGAAGGTGGATTCTCCAAACATCATAATTTGTGCCATCGGTTATAAACTTGTGAATATGCACTATTCCCATAGTAGACAACTTTGTTGTCAAGGTGGCAAATCCCAAATGTGAGAGACCTGCTCTGAGACCAATAGAAAGGACAAGGATGTTGCCTAGAGGGGGTGAATAGGAATTATAAAATTATTAAGGTTTTGGATCTAATAAGTGTGAAATAAAACTAGCTTTTAACTTATGAAGTACAAAGCCTAAATATGCTAAGGTTCAACTATGTGCAGGAACCACTTATGCTAAGCAAGACAAGAAATTATGTGATAACAAAGTAATTACTTCAAGCATAAAGGTTATCACAATGTAAAGTGCAAAAGTGAAGAGGCTTGGGTATAGAGATACCACAATGGATACACAAGGATGTATTCCCAAAGTTCCTTCCTTGTTAAGGTAAGTACATCTTCGTTGGAGGGGTGGGCAGTACTAAGACCACTAATTCCAAGAAGTCCTCACCCTTCTCCTAAGCATGCACCACGTGGGTGGATACTTGATCCACTATACAACACGCTTGTCGATGGTGACCGAGATCTCTCACAAATCCTTGGGGCACTTCTCCACAACTCAATTGGAGGCTCTCGACAAACAAGCTTCGGGGGAAGATCCACAACCTAATTGGAGGCCCAAGAAATCCACAACACCATAACTAACCATCTAGGATTCCAAGAACCCAAGAGTAAAAGCTTATTGATTTCACCCAACCGAATCCTATAGGGGAACTCAAATTGATGCACCTAATGCAATGGAAAGAACACAAGAAGTGCTCAAATCCTTCTCTCTCAAATTCGGACAAAGCTACAAAAACTTATGAGAACTAAGAGAGGAAGAACAAAGAGGAGAAACACCAAATTATTCCAAGATTTAGATCCAATGGGTTCTCCTCACTTAGAGGAGAGATGGATTAGTGTCCAATGTGTTCACCCCAGACATTCCGGCCATGGCAAAACTAGCAGAAACATTAATACAAAAACGATAATAACGTTGGCATCCGGACTCTGATTTCAATGATCTCGGACTCTTTTAGAAGAGGACAACAAGATATAAAAGATCATGTAGAGAAACTACATAGTACAACAAAGGATATCAAAACCAAATGATGAAAGGTTTGAACTCTCTCTAAAATACGAACCGATAAAACCTCCAATATAAAAAATGCAATAGGTTTTTCATTCGTAATCCGTTTTAGATGAACTTGAGATTGTTATGAAGATAACACAAGATACAAATCCTCACGTGGGTCAAAGAAAAATAACAACCAAGAAATGTGATGCCAAGGATGCGAAGGTTTGAGCTCTCTTCAAACGATGTGGTGAAGTTACTCACTGGAGAGCCCTCTTGATAGTATGGCTATATATCCTATAATCTCAACCAACACTAAGAGACAGGTAAAAGATAAAACCTATCAAGGTCATACCTTCGCCTTGTGAATTCTTCTTGAGATAGATGATGACTATCTTCTCCACTTCAAGTTGGAACACCTTTCTTGATTGCACTTGGTTTCACTTGCTTGGTGAACACTCACATATTGCTTCCCATACGCAATATCGGAATCCCTCACTTAAGCACATCTTCATGAATCAATTACTTCATAATGATGATGGTGTATTGAAGGTAAACATGATAGCTCACTCAACCTTCTCATTGTTTAAGACATGCTTGGAATAAGATGAACCCTCACATTACCATACTTTGGATAATCTCTTGAATATCACCTTGGTCATCACTTGATCTTCTTTGTTTTCTTCTTATTTTAAACTTGATGCAAACACATGGTTCAAGCATTATGTAAGGACAATCCCTACAAGTATAACTCAAAGCAAACATTACTCCATAGAAATTGTCATTAATTACCAAAACCACACATGGGGGCACACATGCCCTTTAACGAGCTAGAGAGCAAGATAATGATGATGATCAAGAATCTCCAGACGATTCTATTAAAACTCGCAGATCAACTAGGAAATGTACTTCTCCTAAATGATATGGAAATCCTATCATGCATGTTATGTTGTTATACAATGATGAACCCATGAATTATGAGTAACCAATGATGAGTCAGAACTCTGGAAATGGCTAGAATCCATGAAATCTGAAATGGGATCCATGTACGAAAATCAAGTAATGACTTTGGTTGACTTACCAAATGACTACAAGACTATTGAGAACAAATGAATATTTAAGAAGAAAATATATATTGATGGTAAGGTCACTATCTATAAAGCACGGTTTGTCACCAAAGGTTTTTGACAAATTCAAGGATTTGACTATGGTGAGATTTTCTCACCTGTTGCAATTTTAAAGTCTATTAGGATTATATTAGAAAATGTTGCATTTTTCAATTATGAAATCTGGCATATGGATGGCAATATTGTGTTCCTTAATGTAATATTGATAAATAGTTGCACCTGGTGAAACCTGATGGTTTTGTCGATCCTAAGGATGCTAATACAGTATGCAAACTTTAGAGGTCTATTTATCGAATAAAGCAAGCATCCTAGAGTTGGAATATTTGTTTTGATGAAGTGATCTAAGGGTTTGAATTTGTCCAAACTTATGGATAAACTTGTATCTACAACAGAGTGAGTGGGAGATCAGTAGCATTTCTAGTATTGTATTGAAGGAGATATGCCCTGGAGGCAAATAATAAATATGTTTATTATCATATCTCAATTGGTTCATAATAGTTTTTTGCTGTGCTATAACTTTATCAAGTGGAAACATTGATAAAGGTGTGGTACATAAACAAACCACAATCCCTACTAGCCTCTATATAACTAGTTGATTAGGAAACCGGTGATCAAGGTTTCCTGGTCATGGAGCATTTATGCTAGTTGACAATGAAGTCATATAATTGATGAATGATGTGATGGACATTACCCACATAAGTATTACAACATGATCAAAGTCACATGGTTTATTGTTAAACTTGTTAGAAACGAAGTGACCTTCTCCTTAAACCGTGATATCATATTTAATCACTATCACTCACGACTGCTTTGAATGCATCAATCGTCACACCATAATATGGTGATCGTAGTACGTGTTGGGTATTCCAGAGGGGCATGTTGAGGCGTATGCATCAAGAATGGGATTTTTAACCCGGATGACAGGAAGATACACTTGGCCCACTCGGTGACATTGTATCCAATAAGCTGTAGCGAATGACTAGGTCAGTGGGATACAATTTCATGATAATGAGTTAAGTAGAATTGTTGGTAAAGAGATTAGTATGTTGATATAGATGATCAAATCTCGGATGATCAATGTATCAAAGTAACAAAAGGATTTGGACACATATTTTATGGTTTGAATGACAAAGCATAGTGGAATGCATGGGGATCATTATGGGCAACTCGGTCCTGCTATTGATCATTGATACAAGATAGATATCAATCATGTCTGTGACATTCCCGAACCATAGGGTAACACACTTAAGGGTCTTATGATGTTCTGATATCATTATGGAATCGCGGGGATCACCGATGGAAAGAAGAGAGAAAACTGGAAGTGTTTCGGGTAAACTCTGAAGTCCTTCAGAGTTGTCAAAAAGGAGTTTTTGATCATGAGGAAATGTTTAAATATGTTTGAATATTAATTACTAGAATTAATAATAAAATAAATATTTAAATTAATTCTTTGGACAACTTCCACTAATGGGCCAAAGGCCCAAAGAGGGAAGGCCACCTGAAGGGGGTAGCCGCCGCCACGCCCTAGGGCACCCGCCGGCTTGGCCAATGGCTCGCCGTGCTGGTAGGTGGGGCCCACCCTGGGCCATCTGCCACCTCCGCCTCAGGCCACGTGCGCAGGGTGGGTGGGGCCCACCCGGTCGGCCGGTGCATGCCCCTCCTCCTTTAGTCCCACATTGCTAGGTGGAAATGTGGGGGTCCCTCCTTTGCTCCTATATATAGAGGGGAATAGAGTGGATTAAATACAAAATAAATAGTGAATTACGTAAGGCATTTTCCTTAGCACGTTTTCCCCTCTCTCTCTACATTGAAATCTCGTGAGTGCGGTTCCAAGACGAACTACACACGTGGGAGACGACATCCCATCGCACTGCTAGATCCCAGTTCCAGAGGGTCTACTTCTGCATCACGGCTGGATCAAAGATAATGGGAGTCATCGTCGGACACCGTACGTGTGCGAAACCATGGAGGCGCTGCCACTTGTGGCGCTAGAGCTATCATGAAGGACCAGGAGGTGACATGCGAGGAGCAACGCGGCCTCGAGGTTGGCTACGAGTACAACTACATGACCAACGTTTCCATGAACGTAACACTTTTTGTCTACAAGAGTATGTAACAGAAACCTCCATCCCGTTATTGCATTAACTCATAGATAAATCTTGGCATTGATGTTGCCATAGCTAGATTTTTTTGTTTTCTGCTACGAGAACCTTGATATATGTGGATGGCATATTTCTCATTGGAAATGATATAGAACTTCTTGAAAGCATAAAAGGTTATTTGAATAAGATTTTTTCAATGAAATACCTTGTTGAAGCAGCTTATATATTGGGCATCAAGATCTATAGACATAGATCCTGACGCCTAATAGAGCTTAGTCAAAGTACATACCTTTACAAAGTTCTGAAGAAGTTCAAAATGGACCAGTCAATTTTTTTTCCCATGTTGCAAGGTAACAACTATGACATAAGAAAGAAAAAAGATGAGTAACATCTCCTATGCCTCAGCCATAGGCTCTATCATGTGTGCCATGTTGTTAGTTTGACTAGCATGTACCAAAGTGATCTAGGAATGGAGCATTGGATAGTGGTTACAAGTATCCTTAAGTACCTATAGAGGACTAAGAAAATGTTTCCCGTCTATGGAGGTGATGAAGAGCTCGTCATAAAGGGTTATGTACACTCTAACTTTAACATTGATATATATGACTCGAAGTCTCAATCATATAAATATTTATTTTGAATGGTGGAGTGGTAAGCTATAGGAGTTCCAAGAAAAATGTGATAGCGGCATCTTCAACAAAAGTGGAGTATGTAGCTGCTTCAGAAGTGGCACATGAAGTAGTATGGATGAAGGAGTTCGTATCCGAACTAGGCGTAGTTCCTAGTATGTTGGACCCTTGGCCATATACTTTGACAACACATGTTCCATAACCAATGCCTAGGAGCCATGGTCACACAAGAATTCACCGAGTATATGAAATGCTTTTTTCACACTATTCATGAGTATGTCAAGGATGGTGACATAAAGATTTACGAAGTACATGATCTGAATGTTGTAGACCTATTGACTAAACCTCTCCCACAAGCAAAACATGATCAACACCAAGGCTCCATGGGTGTTAGATTCATACCAATATAAATAAGGTTATTGACTCTAGTGCAAGTGGGAGACTGTTGGAAATATGCCCAAGATGCAATAATAAAGTTGTTATTATCATATTTTATGTTCATGATAAGTGTTTATTATCCATCCTGTAATTGTATTAATAGGAAACTAAATACATGTTTGGATATACAAAAAAACACCGTGTACCTAGTGAGCCTCTACTATACTAGATCGTTTATCAAATGATGATTGAGGTTTCCTAACCATGGACGTGTAATGTCATTTGATAACGAGGTCATATCATTATGATGACGATGTGATGGATTGATGACCCACAAGTATAGGGGGTGTATCGCGGTATTTTCGATAAGTAAGAGTGTCGAACCCAACGAGGAGCAGAAGGTGCTGGCTAGTGGTATGGATCAGGAATTCTCTACAAATACTTAGCAAACGGATTTTTAGGGGTTTTTGATAAAGCAAGTAAACAAAGTATGAGTAAAACAAAGACAGTAGGAATAAATGCAGCAAGTGGCCCAATCCTTTATGCAGCAAATGACAAGCCGGTTGTATTACTTAAGATGACCAAACGTTCTTCAGGACACATGGGAAGACTGCCAAGTGCTTTCGCTTCATATAGTTGATTAATCTTCTTTAGCTTGCTAAGTGTTGTGTGGGTGAACTTGTGCTAATGTACCGACCTTCCTAGGACTAATACATACTTGTAATTATACCCCTTGCAAACATCTGTAAGTACAAGAAAGTAATTAAGGTAGAAACCTAACCACATCTTTAAACTCTAAGACCCTTACGTCCCTTGTGCAATGGTTTCCTAACGGGGGTTTAGGCTTCTGTCACTCCGGCAAACCCTACGATCAGTAGCCAAATACACAATGCATTCCCCTAGGCCCATATAGGTGAAGTTTCATGTAGTCGACGTTCACATGACACCACTAGAAGAAGTACACCACAACTTAAATATCAAACCATTGAATCTTTCTCAACACAACTCCACTACTAACAACATGACTTCTCCCATGTCCTCAAGAACAAAACGAACTACTCACAAGACATCATATGGATCATGATCAGAGATGGAATAATGATGTATAACAATCTGAACATAAACAATAATTCAATGGTTCACTCAATAGCATCCACTACAAAGAGTAATCAACACCGGGAAAGTTTCCCCTATGAACTATGCAAGATTCAACTCAATTGTTACAGCAATATGGAGATGGTGATGAGGGTGCTGATGGTGATGATGGTGGTGATGATGATGATGATCCCGATGAAGTCCAGCTTGATGGTGGTGTTGATGTCGACGATCTCCCCTCTCCGGGAAGGAATTCCCCTGGCAGAAATCTATCGGGCGGATAGATCTTTCTCTCTCGGTGTTTTCTGCCCCGCAGAGGCAGAGGAATCTTTCTGTGGTCGCTCCTCGAGTCTTAGGGTTTCGGGAGGATAATATACGCCAGAGGGGAGTGCCAGGGGTGGACCAGGGTGGCCCCACCACCTGGTGGCGCGGCCTAGGCTGGCCCGCGCCAGGAGGTGGTGTGGGCCCCCTGTGGCCCATCTCCAGCCCCCTTCTAGCTTCCTTCGTCTTCTGGAAAAATAGGATTTTCCGTATATTTTCCCGGATTTTCTGATCTTCGCGAATTTTTCCTCCAAATAGCACCTTTTCCATCAGAATCCTGACTGCAGCGGTCCATGCTCCAAAAGTCATCAACCATGCAAAAACAGATGAAATAACATAAGTATCGCCTCTCAATACAAAATATATCAATGAATAACAGTGAATTATGACATAGAATAGTGATGCAAAATGGACGTATCAACTCCCCCCAAGCTTAGACTTCGCTTGTCCCCAAGCGAAACTGAGCTCAATAAACATGACCTCAGGTTTATGGAGTGAAGAGTCGATAAAAGAATACGGACAAGAAGCATCACATTCATCAATACATAGATCATAATAGAAGACAACTCACTATTATATAAGTTAACTTGCAATGAGTAAAGGAAGCACAATAAAGATACATAGAGTGAATCATGATTGGTAATTGCAAACTTAGCTCTTGGTTGAAGAGTAGTTAATAATTTGCTAGAGTTCACAAATAACTGGTTTTCAATGATAGCTTTCAAAGTAGTAAACATCAAGATAAGAGCAATGTGCAAAACAAGGAACATAAGAAACATGATTGAATAAATCATCATATGAATGAATGAAACACAACAACTCAAAATACTTGCTGAGATAGAAAGGAATAGGTTTACTAACTCAACTACAAAGTAAAAAAGAAAAGCCCTTCACAGAGGGAAGCAGGGATTGCAAGTCTCATAAAGAGCTCCCAAAAATTATGATACTTACTAGCTTTCAGCTCTCATTGCCCCTATCATAGGCATATTTAGGTGATTAAGGTTAAAGTGATCAAATACGAGGATATGCATTGACAAGTTGTAAATTGAGAATCTCATGTCCCTTGAATACGAGAGTTGCTCCTCATGCTACTCAAGTTTAGTCACCGGTAAGTTCTTGTCATCGTAAGCATATGTGTATCATAGAGAACCGCCAACGGGGTACCCCTTTTCCGATGATATAGAAGAATCCCCAAAATGACAAGGCAAGCAGACAACAAACATCTCAGCAATCTACTTATTTACCATGGGAATATGGTGCTTTTTTTCTCTCTTTCCTCTTTTCATAATCTCCTTTTTTTCTTTTTCTCCTTTTATCAATATCCAACTCTTTTTTATAAGAAGAATGCTTCATAGATGCTTGTTATGGTTACGTTGCAGGTTTCCACCATGTCAGCATGGATTAGACCAGCGACCCAGGCGTTTCTCTAACACACATGCATAACTCCATGGACTTACAAGCTCCCCTTTCATTTCACACCGACGACATCCATAGACAAAAGAACATGATATCAACTAGGTACAAAGTACCAGTGCAATGTTGAAAGCGTTCCCCATGACAGCATGGTTCTGCTAATTCACAACTCACAAAGCGCAAGCATATACGCAACATAGATGAGCACAATGGTTCAAGTTTATTAGATGCGACAAAGTAAACTGTGCCATCAAGTTCGTGAGAGCTTTAATCACTAATTTTCACATAACAAATTTAATTTGGGAGGTAGATAAAACAAGAATTTACTTGGAATAGCAATAATGCTAATAGGTAGGTATGGTGGACGCAAATGGCAAAGGTTTTGGTTTAAGGATTGGATGCACGAGAAGAATTCCCTCTCAATACAGGTTTTTGGCTAGCAAGGCTGGGTAGCAAGTACAAGAGTTGAAGGAAACAAACAAACATACAAGTGATAAAAACAAACATGCAATCTTCCTTGGAAGCACAAAAGATCTTAACTAGAGAATACTAGACTTATGAGCAAATCAAGAAAGAAAGATGATGAAATTATTTTTCTTTAGAGTACTTTTATCTTTTTCATTCAACTCTCAAAAATAGTGTTGCTACTGACCGAGCCAGGTTTGCCAAAACCAACTAAATTAACTCAATGATCCCAAAGTGATACCAATACTAACAACAAGATCAATCATATAACCACGGATTGAAAACTAATATAAGCTATGCAAAATAGTAAATGATAGAACTTCTCATTAATATTCCATAACGGCAACTCACACCAAGGGATACATATCTAACGAGAGAGGGGACACTTCCATAATGCAAACCATCCTACATAATAACTTCTCTATTCATGATATGACTCTACTAAAAAGGTAAAAGATAGAAGATAGTGATGTGATACCGCGGCACTCCCCCAAGATTGGAACAAACCAAGGGGATGCCAAACCTGATGACGAATTACTCCTTCGGTGGTGGTGGTAATATCTCATCTTCGTCTGACTTACAGGGTAAGGGCTTCCCATCAACAATGAACATCGTGGTTTCCAGCATCCTGAAACTTGCAGCAACACTTATGCGTTTAAACCTAACCTCATACTCACAGTTTTGATTTTGAGCGTCATACAACTGTGCTTGCAGTTCATTGGTTGTTTGGTGGAGTGAGAGAACTTCATCCTTGAGTTCAGTAGTCTCCTTTTGGTGCTCGGCGATGAGTTCGGAACAAATCTTATGGATGATATCCACTTCGTGCTCCGCCATCTTCTTGTACCTAAAGACTTCTTGCTCTAGTGCTTCCATCCTGTCCTCCAGACTTCCTTCACCTTTAGGGCCTCGAACCTCTTTTATTCGGAGTTCTCCATCTTCAAGCAACAACTCCTTGGGATGAATCTTCAACTCTCTCATGTATGGGTTGATGATATCCTCTAAAGAATCTTCCTTGGCTGGTCCAGAGGAAGACATTGTAGCTCCAAATCTGGGACTCTACCTGTCAGAAACAGATCGAAAGGAAAACACGACGAAAACACGATATACAAACCTCAGGAGATCCGGGGGGATTATATATTACAAAGTTTCATGATGAAAGGAAGGTACTGGGAGAAAACGAGTCGGAGGTGGAGTCCAGGGTGGACTCACCACCTAGTGGCGCCACCAGGGGAGGGCCCGCGCCACAGGGTGGTGTGAGACACCCTAGCTCCGTTTCTGTCCCTCTTTCGCTTGGTAGCTTTCCTTATTGTCTAAAAACTGCAAAAATATAGTTGGATAGTATTTTTGCGGAACTTTTCTTACCAGAATTATTACCTATTTGAAAGCGGACTCTGCAGGTCTCTGAATTTGGTATCTAGTAGATTCTTCCGGAGTCACCACTTGAATAACATCAATATCTCATCTTCATACACTTGTTACTTGAGTCATAAAACCCTTCTCTTCCTTATTACACCATTATCTCCACTACCTGGAAATTTCTTTCACACAAAACTCCACACATTTCTCATTAGCAACATTAGTATATATGAAGTGATAAAACCTTTTGAATCCAACTTCAACTGAAAAACATCAAAACATAATCTACTGTAGAAACTCCTTTCGAAAAACCAAAAAGAATTCAAAAAGGAAATCGAATAAAGAAGCAAATGCAAGAGTGGCAAAATCTGTCAAAACAGACCAGCAGGTAAAGATCAATTTTTTCTAAAATCTTCTGTTGCTCAAATCAAAAAGTGCAAAACTAACGAAAGTTAAATAACAAACTGGGTCAGAAGCACAAAAAATGAAAGCTCAATCCGACATACAGAGATCTCTCACGAATTTTTATGGTGAAGCACAAAAATCTGTTTCGGGACTGCAACTTCCCCAAATATTACTTCTCTCTCATTAGAGGTTGATCTTGACACAAAAACCAAACAAAACGGATAAGGAGAGGTTATTACCAAAGTAATAACTTCCAAGACTCAAAGAAACAAAAACAAACTGAAAGCAAAAACAAATTGGGTTGTCTCCCAAAAAGCTCTTTCTTTATAGCCATTAAGATGAGCATGCTAATTTTGAAGATGCTCACTTAGGAATATGAATTGAAGTGAAAGAGAGCATTAAGAAGAAAAAATACACACATTTAAGTCTAACCCACTTCCTATGCAAAAGAATTTTTTAAACAAACAAGTTGTTGAAACCAGAGGCTACTTGCATAAGAAGGAAAAAGAAGTGCAACATAAAAACTTTCAGCATAAAACGAGGAAACTTGATATTATTAAGATGCATAAGAACACTTTTCCATCTTTCATAGTAACTTTCAGTATCATGCATAAACTTAACAACATAACTATCACAAGGGCCATCATAGCAATGATCGCTTATTCTAACAGAAAACACAGGAATACTAGCTCTCATAACACTACTTTGTGAAATAATATTAAAGGTATCCTTACAAAGGATAGTGTGTCCCTCTTCTTCATATTTAGTAACAAAGTCTTTTACATTTGCTATTATAGGTTCATCAACCATTTGTTTATCAGGTTCAATAGCTTTATTTGCACTTTCATTAACCATACTAGCTATCATCGAATGTTCCTTTATCTTAACTGGGAAACACATTTTCTCAATATAAGGTTCAGGTAAGACATGATTAGCAGTATAAACTTCAGTATTTCTTGCAGGAACACTCTTAGCAATATCTTTATAAGGTTCATGATACTTATTCCACTTCTTTTTAGGCACTTCAATGTAGGAAGCAAAAGCCTTAAAATAAGAAGCAATAGCTTGAGAGTCTAGACCATAAGCATTTTTAATATTTTGAAAGTCATCAGTTCCCATAAAAGATTCAATGCATTCATGATCATAATTTATACCCGACTTTCTACCATTGTCATTCTCCCAAGCTTCAGCATTGTCTTGAATACGGTCCAGAAGGTCCCATTTAGCCTCTTCTTCCATGCAAGTGAATGATCCAGCACAAGAAGCATCTAACAAATCTTTGTCATGTAGAGGGAGCCTTGCATAAAAGTTATTGATAATGATATTGTTGGGGAGCTCATGAATGGGACATTTGAGCATTAGTAACTTCAATCTCCCCCAAGCTTGAGCTGTACTCTCTCCATCAAGAGGCCAAAAGTTGTATATTTGATTCCGATCTTTATGAATCTCACTAGGAGGATAAAACTTTGAATAAAAGAGAGGCACTATTTCCTCCCATTTCAGAGCTTGACCATTCTTCAGAAGCTTATACCATTCCTCAGCTCTTCCTTTCAGCGATAATGAGAATAACTTCTTCTTAACTTGATCTGTAGTAATACCTGCACACTTGAACAACCTGCATAATTCGTGTATAAAGAGCAAATGATCAGCGGGATGGACAGTTCCATCTCCAACATAATAGTTATCCATAACACAATCAATAATTCTTGTAGGTATTTTGAAAACATCATTCTCATCAGGTGGTAGCTTATCTACTACCTTAGTAGTGGTAGTAGCATTACCAAATAAGAAACTCAGCGAATTATCCATAACGAAAATAAAGCAACTAGCAGAAGTAAACAATACTCACAGTAGAAGTTTCCTTTACCAGTTCCGCTCTCTAAGAGCGATTCACTCCCCGGAAACAGCGCCAGAAAATAGTCTTGATGACTCACAAGTATAGGGGGTGTATCGCGGTATTTTCGATAAGTAAGAGTGTCGAACCCAACGAGGAGAAGAAGGTGCTGGCTAGTGGTATGGATCAGGAATTCTCTACAAATACTTAGCAAACGGATTTTTAGGGGTTTTTGATAAAGCAAGTAAACAAAGTATGAGTAAACAAAAGACAGTAGGAATAAATGCAGCAAGTGGCCCAATCCTTTATGCAGCAAATGACAAGCCGGTTGTATTACTTAAGATGACCAAACGTTCTTCAGGACACATGGGAAGACTGCCAAGTGCTTTCGCTTCATATAGTTGATTAATCTTCTTTAGCTTGCTAAGTGTTGTGTGGGTGAACTTGTGCTAATGTACCGACCTTCCTAGGACTAATACATACTTGTAATTATACCCCTTGCAAACATCTGTAAGTACAAGAAAGTAATTAAGGTAGAAACCTAACCACATCTTTAAACTCTAAGACCCTTACGTCCCTTGTGCAATGGTTTCCTAACGGGGGTTTAGGCTTCTGTCACTCCGGCAAACCCTACGATCAGTAGCCAAATACACAATGCATTCCCCTAGGCCCATATAGGTGAAGTTTCATGTAGTCGACGTTCACATGACACCACTAGAAGAAGTACACCACAACTTAAATATCAAACCATTGAATCTTTCTCAACACAACTCCACTACTAACAACATGACTTCTCCCATGTCCTCAAGAACAAAACGAACTACTCACAAGACATCATATGGATCATGATCAGAGATGGAATAATGATGTATAACAATCTGAACATAAACAATAATTCAACGGTCACTCAATAGCATCAACTACAAAGAGTAATCAACACAAGGAAAGTTTCCCCTATGAACTAATGCAAGATTCAACCAATTGTTACAGCAATATGGAGATGGTGATGAGGGTGCTGATGGTGGTGGTGATGATGATGATGATTCCGATGAAGTCCAGCTTGATGGTGGTGTTGATGGCGACGATCTCCCCTCTCCAGGAAGGAGTTCCCCCGGCAAAAATCTATCTGCCGGAGAGATCTTTCTCTCTCGGTATTTTCCACCCCGTAGAGGCGGCGGAATCTTTCTGTGGTTGCTCCCCGAGTCTTAGGGTTTCGGGAGGATAATATACACCAGAGGGGAGTGCCAGGGGTGGACCAGGGCGGCCACACCACCTGGTGGCGCAGCCTAGGCTGGCCCGTGCCTGGGGGTGGTGTGGCCCCCCTGTGGCCCATCTCCAGCCCCCCTTCTAGCTTCCTTCGTCTTCTGAAAAAATAGGATTTTCTGTATATTTTCCTGGATTTTCTGATCTTCGTGAATTTTGCCTCCAAACAACACCTTTTCTATCAGAATCCTGACTACAGCGTCCATGCTCCAAAAGTCATCAACCATGCAAAAACAGATGAAATAACATAAGTATCACCTCTCAATACAAAATATATCAATGAATAACGGTGAATTATGACATAGAATAGTGATGCAAAATGGACGTATCATGGATATACCCAAAATTAAGTAGAGGAATTTGATCATGCCACTAAGTTTAAATTGTTGTAGCTTTCTAATGTATCATATCAAGTTACTTAGACGATGAGATCATGTTACTCTCTAGTACTAGAAGAATAATTGTTACGCATCAACTGCTACTTAGTAATTGGGTGATCATAAGGGTGTTTTTCAGGTATCTTGGAAGGTACTTGTTGGGTTGCATGAATCAAGATTGGGATTTGTCACTCCATGTGATGGAGAGATATATCTGAGCCCTCTCGGTAACACAACATCCTGAGTAGCTTGCAAGCATGTGACTAATGAGTTTAATGTCGTGGATATTGTATTACAAAACGAGTAAATAGATCTTGCTAGTAACTAGATTGAACTAGGTATGGTGATACCAATGATTGAATCTTGGGAAAGTAACATATTCAATGGACAATGGATGTCACCTAGAGGGGGTGAATAGGCATTTAAAATAATTACGGTTTAGGCTCTAATAAATGCGGAATAAAGTAAACTAGCGTTTAATTTATCAAGCACAAAACCTAAAAATATTAGGTTCAACCAAGTGCACCAACGACCTATGCTAAGCACGACAAGCAACAAGGTGATAACAAGATATATTAGTTCCAATAAAATGGATATCATAATGCAAAGTGCATAAGTAAAGGGATCGGGTATAGAGATAACTGATGGATGTGGAGACAGTGATTTTATCCCGAAGTTCACTTCCAAAGAAGCTACGTCTCTGTTGGAGAGATGCGGTGGCGTAATGCTTGATACGTCCATTTTGCATCACTATTCTATCTCTTAATTCACTATTATTCATTGATATATTTCGTATTTAGAGGTGATACTTATGTTATTTTATCTGTTTTTGCATGGTTGATGACTTTTTGAGCATGGACCGCTGCAGTCAGGATTCTGATGGAAAAGGTGTTGTTTGGAGGCAAAATTCGCGAAGATCAGAAAATCCGGGAAAATATACGGAAAATCCAATTTTTCCAGAAGACGAAGGAAGCCAGAAGGGGGGCTGGAGATGGGCCACAGGGGGCCCACGCCACCCCCTGGCGCGAGCCAGCCTAGGCCGCGCCACCAGGTGTTGTGGCCGCCCTGGTCCACCCCTGGCACTCCTCTCTGGCGTTCCTCCCGAAACCCTAAGACTCGGAGAGCGACCACATAAATATTCCACCGCCTCTGCAGGGCAAAAAACACCGAGAGAGAAAGATCTCTCCAGCAGACAGATTTCTGTCGGGGAATTCCTTCCCGGAGAGGGAAGATCGTCGCCATCAACACCATCATCAAGCTGGACTTCATCGGAATCATCATCATCATCACCACCACCATCAGCACCCTCATCACCATCTCCATATTGCTGTAACAATTGGTTGAATCTTGCATTAGTTCATAGGGGAAACTTTCCTGGTGTTGATTACTCTTTGTAGTTGATGCTATTGAGTGACCGTTGAATTATTGTTTATGTTCAGATTGTTATACATCATTATTCCATCTCTGATCATGATCCATATGATGTCTTGTGAGTAGTTCGTTTTGTTCTTGAGGACATGGGAGAAGTCATGTTGTTAGTAGTGGAGTTGTGTTGAGAAAGATTCAATAGTTTGATATTTAAGTTGTGGTGTACTTCTTCTAGTGGTGTCATGTAAACGTCGACTACATGACACTTCACCTATATGGGCCTAGGGGAATGCATTGTGTATTTGGCTACTAATCGTAGGGGTTGCCAAAGTGACAGAAACCTGAACCCCCATTAGGAAACCATTGCACAAGGGACGTAAGGGTCTTAGAGTTTAAAGCCGTGGTTAGGTTTCTACCTTAATTAATTTCTTGTACTTACGGATGTTTGCAAGGGGTATAATCACAAGTATGTATTAGTCCTAGGAAGGTTGGAACATTAGTACAGGTTCACCCACACAACACTTAGCAAGCTAGAGAAGATTAATCAACTATATGAAGCAAAAGCACTTGACAGTCTTCCCATGTGTCCTCGAGAACATTTGGTCATCTTAAGTAATACAACCGGCTTGTCCTTTGGTGCATAAAGGATTGGGCCACTTGCTGCATTCATTCCTACTGTCTTTTATTTACTCGTACTTTGTTTACTTGCTTTATCAAAAAACCCTAAAAATCCGTTTGCTGAGTATTTGCAGAGAATTCCTGATCCATACCACCAGCCAGCACCTTCTGCTCCTCGTTGGGTTCGACACTCTTACATATCAAAAATACTGCAATACACCCCCTATACTTGTGAGTCATCAAGACTATTTTCTGGCGCTGTTTCCGGGGAGTGAAGCACTATTGGAGAGCGGAACTGGTAAAGGAAACTTCTACTGTGAGTATTGTTTACTTCTGCTAGTTGCTTTATTTTCGTTATGGATAATTCGCTGAGTTTCTTATTTGGTAATGCTACTACCACTACTAAGGTAGTAGATAAGCCACCACCTGATGAGAATGATGTTTTCAAAATACCTACAAGAATTATTGATCGTGTTATGGATAACTACTATGTTGGAGATGGAACTGTCCATCCCGGTGATCATTTGCTCTTTATACACGAATTATGCAGGTTGTTCAAGTGTGCAGGTATTACTACATATCAAGTTAAGAAGAAGTTATTCTCATTATCGCTGAAAGGAAGAGCTGAGGAATGGTATAAGCTTCTGAAGAATGGTCAAGCTCTGAAATGGGAGGAAATAGTGCCTCTCTTTTATTCAAAGTTTTATCCTCCTAGTGAGATTCATAAAGATCAAAATCAAATATACAACTTTTGGCATCTTGATGGAGAGAGTACAGCTCAAGCTTGGGGGAGATTGAAGTTACTAATGCTCAAATGTCCCATTCATGAGCTCCCCAACAATATTATTATCAATAACTTTTATGCAAGGCTTTCTCTTCATGATAAAGATTTATTGGATGCTTCTTGTGCTAGATCATTCACTCGCATGGAAGAAGAAGCTAAATGGGAACTTCTGGACCGTATTCAAGACAATGCTGAAGCTTGGGAGAGTGACAAAGGTAGAAAGTCAGGTATAAATTATGATTATGAATGCATTGAATCTTTTATGGGAACTGATGACTTTCAAAATTTTAAAAATGCTTATGGTCTAGACTCTCAAGCTATTGCTTCTTATTTTAAGGATTTTGCTTCCTACATTGAAGTGCCTAAAAAGAAGTGGAATAAGTATCATGAACCTTATAAAGATGTTGCTAAGAGTGTTCCTGCAAGAAATATTGAAGTTTATACTGCTAATCATGTCTTACCTAAACCTTACATTGAGAAAATGTCTTTCCCAGTTAAGATAAAGGAACATTCTATGATCGCTAGTATGGTTAGTGAAAGTATAATCAAATCTGCTGCACCTGATAAACGAATGGTTGATGAACCTATAATAGCAAATGTGAAAGATTTTGTTACTAAATATGAAGAAAAGGGACACACTATCCTTTGTAAGGATACCTCTAATATTGTTTCACAAAGTAGTGTTATGAGACCTAGTATTCCTGTGTTTTCTATTAGAATAAGTGATCAATGCTATGATGGTCCTACTGATAGCTATATTGTTAAGTTTATGCATGATACTAAAATTTATTATGAGAGAGGAAAAAGTGTTCTTATGCATCTCAATAATATCAAGTTTCCTCGTTTTATGTTGAAAGTCTTTATGTTGCACTTCTTTTGCCTTCTTATGCAAGTAGCCTCTGGTTTCAAAAACTTGTTTGTTTACAAAATTCCCTTGCATACGAAGTGGGTTAGAATTAAGCATGTGTGTTTTTGCTTCTTAATGCTCTCTTTCGCTTCAATTCATATCCCTATGTGAGCATCTTCAAAATTATAATGCCCATCTTAATGGCTATAAAGAAAGAGCTTTTTGGGAGACAACCCAATTTGTTTTTGCTTTCAGTTTGTTTTTCTTTCTTTGAGTCTTGGAAGTTATTACTTCGGTAATAACCGATCCTTATCCATTTTGTTTGGTTTTTGTGTCAAGATCAACCTCTAATGAGAGAGAAGTAATATTTGGGGAAGTTGTTGTCCCGAAACAGATTTTTGTGCTTCACTGTAAACATTCGTGAGAGATCTCTGTATGTCGGATTGAGCTGTAATGTTTTGTGCTTCTTCCCCAGGTTGTTATTTAACTTTAGTTAGTTTTGCACTTTTTGATTTGAGCAACAGAAGATTTTCGAAAAAATCAATATTTACCTGCTGGTCTGTTTTGACAGATTTTGCCACTCTTGCATTTGCTTCTTTATTCGATTTCCTTTTTGAATTCTTTTTGGGTTTTTAGAAGGAGTTTCTATGGTAGCTTATGTTTGATGGTTTTCAGTTGAAGTTGGACTCAAAAGGTTTTATCACCTTACTTATACTAATGTTGCTAATGAGAACTGTGTAAAGTTTTGTGTGGAAGAAATTTCCAGGAAGTGGAGATAATGGTGTAATAAGGAAGAGAAGGGTTTTATGACTCAAGTAATAAGTGTACGAAGATGAAGATACTGATGATTATTCAAGTGGAGACTCTAGAAGAATCCACTAAATACCAAATTCAGAGACCTGCAGAGTCCGTGTTCAAATAGGTAACGGTTCTGGTAAGAAAAGTTCCGCGAAAATACAATCCAACTATATTTTTGCAGTTTTCAGTCAATATGGAAAGTTACGAAGCGAAAAAGGGATGGAAATGGAGCCAGGTGGCCCACACAACCCTGAGGCGTGGGCCCTGCCTTGGCCGCGCCACCAGGTGGTGAGTCCACCTCAGACTCTGCCTCCGACCTGTTTTCACCCAGTACCTTCCTCTTGTTATGAAACTTTGTAATATATAACCCCCCCGGATATTCCGAGGTTCGTATATCGTATTTTCATTGTGTTTTGTTTCAATCTGTTTCTACCAGGACATACTCTTTGAAGGTTTAGAAGCACAATGGTGTCTGCCAAGGATAAAGGGAAGGAGCCTATGGAGGAAGACCTCCAAGACCCCGGGAAGGAGAAGGAGATCAAGAGTGAAGGTGAAGAGGAGCAAGGCCAACACCCGCACACCGGCACTACCATTGCAAGCATTGGCGTGGTGAAAAAACCCGCCATGGCTAGAAGGACCGCACGGATGCAAACTGGGGGAAAGCTCCCGTCACAGTTTGGCTCCACAGTCACTTCCTCCACACACCAAGAATCCCTTCCATACCTTTATCCATAACCATGCAGGAAAAGAAGACTCCAAGAGGGAAGAACGGAAAAAGAATCACAAGAGCTGGGATCCACAAACTGAGATGATTATGAGCCGTATTGAGCACAACTCAGAGTTGATTCGTACTCTCACCTTCGAGATTGAGGACTTGGGGAAACTGATCAGAGAGCTCATCGAGAGGATACCACCACCATCGAAGGAGTAATTCGTCATCAGGTTTGGCATCCCCTTGGTTTATTCCAAGCTTGGGGGAGTGCCGCGGTATCACATCACTATCTTCTATCTTTTTACCTTATTAGTAGAGTCATATCATGAATAGAGAAGTTATTATATAGGATGGTTTGCATTATGGAAGTGTCTCCCCTCTCGTAGATATGTATCCCTTGGTGTGAGTCGTCGTTATGGAATATTAATGAGAAGTTCTATCATTTACTCTTTTGCATAGCTTATATTAGTTTTCAATTCGTGGTTATATGATCGATCTTGTTGTTAGTATCGGTATCACTTTGGGATCATTGAGTTAATTTAGTTGGTTTTGGCAAGCCTGGCTCGGTCAGTAGCAACACTATTTTTGAGAGTTGAAAGAAAAGATGAAAGTACTCTAAAAGAAATATAATTACATCATATTTCTTTCTTGATTTGCTCATAAGTCTAGTATTGTCTAGTTAAGATCTTTTGTGCTGTAGCATCCCAATTGTCTAACAATTGTAATGCTACTTGTCCTAGTAAGATATTGGCTACTTCATATATATTATTGTGCATCATAATTATATCATGCTCATGTCATCATGCCACCTTGCATTTGAGCATCATATAAAACTCCTTTTCTTTTGGTTCTTCTCTCACATGCATTATTAATTGTATTTGCCTCTTGATATTGTATTTGGTTATTGATATATTGTCTAAATGCCCAAGTTGAGTTGGGGGCATATCTTTTATTTCCATTCCACCACCTTTCTCTTCCACCACCTTATAATTCCACCATCCTACTAGTTCATGAGCTAGTTGTCTTTATTTTGGTTTTATCTAGCTCATGGGCAATAGGGTGGATCTACACCTTTAAATTCTTTTGCTTGGCTTTATTCCATTTCTTGGAAATGCATAAGAATAATGCCATCATATTATTATTGTTTTCACAAAATAAATAATGGCATTATTATTTTTGCATGGGCCATGCAAGCTCCTTCACCACCTTTTACTCCATTTTTTTCTTTTGATTTAATGGATCCTATCTTGGGAAACCATCTCCTACCATTCCACCCCCCCATAGTCTCACCCACATCTCTTCTTTTATTTAATTTTCTTCATGCATGATCATATGAGAACCTTTCCACCTATTTCTTTCCTTCCTTTTTCTTTCTTGTTTCTCTTCCACATTAGCTCAAGCAAGATCAAGCTCCATGGTCCTCCTTGATTTGGCCTTATAAACAAAAATCCACACCTAAATGCCTAATAAAAATCTAAACCTATCTTCTCTCTTTATTATTCTTTTACACCTAATTTACACTAAACCCTAAGCCTCTCTCTCTCTCTAGCAAGACCTCCATGCCAAGCCCCTCTCTCTCTCCCTGGCCCACACCCCAGCCACTCCTCTATCTAACCTAAGCAAAACCCTAACCCTATCCCATGTCTACCTAGTCCGAGCTAACCTCCCTCTCCTTTCTCTCTTCTCTCTACCGCGTGCCAGTCCCATCCGGCAGCTGCGCCACACCGTCCCCACCTGCAGCCTCCCTCCTGCCGCTGCCCAGCCCAGGACAAGCCCCAGCTCCCCCCATGTGCTCGAGGAGAAGGAGGAAAATCCCGAGCCACCTTTACCTGGCCGTGCCCACACGGCAACCCTACTCCCTCTCCCTCCTTTTCCTCATCTCACACGGCTCTCCAGCACCGCCAGATCCACCCCGAGTCTCCCCTTCTCTCCTCCTTCTTCCTCTCGACGCCTAGCACCTGCCGCTGCTCACCGCCGTCTACCTCTGCTCCTCGTCGTTCTAGCCGGCGTGCTCGCCGTGGAAGAGGCCGGGAAGACGGAGGACGCTCCACTGCATCACCCTATCCACGCCAACGCGAAGAAGGAAGCCCCAGTACCTCGCCGCACTGCAGCAAACCCTAGATCCGGGGCGCCAGCGATCTCGTCGCTCCGCCGCTCCTCGCTCCGATCCGAGCCCGCCGTCGAGCTCGCGGTGAGTCTCTCTCCCTCCCGGACATGCTCCGCCTCGCCGTACCGCCCTAGCCCCACCGTTCATTTCATCGAACGTCCACCGTGCGCCAGAGCTCGCCGGCGTCTACAGATTTTCCGCGCCGCAGCGAGCTTACCTAGGCCCCAGCCCCTCACATGTCAACTCCCCTTGACCCGCTGCGCTGGTTAGTCCCTCCGCGCGCACGCCCGCATCCCGGGATCGATCCCCCGCCCCACGCCGCACGCCGAATTCTCGTCAGACCCGGAAGAAGAGAAACAGTACCAGGGCTGTGGTAGATTTTCATTAAGCCCCCTCTTTTTATTTTCGTCTCAACCCGCGGTACCTCCTGGCCCACTAGTCAGCCACCCTGCCAGTCTTGCAGAAAGCCCCTCCGCTTTTCCCGCGCCATAACCCGCGGTCCAGCGAGTCCCCACCTGTCAGCCTCAGCCATCTTCACCGCTGTCACGTGGGCCAGCTCCAGTTGGCCCACCTCGCAGACGCACGGGCTAGACCGAAACGCGGTGACAAAAAGATTTTCCCCGCGCGTGGCCTAGTCAGTGCAAGGCCCACCCGTCAGTGGCCGTGGCTGAATCTGTCTGAGTAAGAAAAGTATCTCTGGCTGTCTGTTTTTATTTAAACCTTTTTCAAATTGATTTAAATTCAAATTCAAATCAGATTTAAATAATCTTTAAAATACAAATCCAAATAATACAAGTAATATATGTTTTGGAATCAGAAAAATGTGAGGAAATCAAATATGCCCTTCAAAATATGTTTTGAACACTTTAAATTTTCGAGATGATTAAAATTACAATAAAACTCCCTTTTCCTTAATTAATTAATAACTTTTGTTTTATAATTCCAAATTAGACAAATAATATGTCTAAATCGATCAGCGCGACGAGCCCGTTCTAATTATGCAATCCTTGTTCTGAATTGAAGTATGCATCATGTTGTTAATAAAAATCTGAACTGTTTATGACAATAAAACTTGGGTAAATAAATATTAAAATGCTTTATTTCTTGCATCCACACCTCACCTTTGCCATGCTACTTTAATGCCATGCAAATTGTGCATCATTCATCATGGCATGCTTGTTTGCTTGTCGCATTTTAATTCATATGCTTGTGCACTTTATTTATGTTGGCCTTGTTTGTTTGGTTCTTCTTCGAATAGACGCCCAGCAGGAGAATTACCAGGAATCACAGGAGTACTACCCAGATCCATCTCTCGCTTCAACTGAGCTGCCAGGCAAGCACTACCACATGCTTGCATACATACAGTACCTATTGCCTCTATCTTATTCTTGCATCATTGAGTCGCGATTGCATTAAATTGAATCCCAAGTACTGCATAGCCTTTACTTTTAAACCCCACCGAAGCTTGTTCCTCCATCCCATGAGCCATTACTACAGGAGTTGTTTGGGCCATGCGAGTCGTAGAAAAGCATGTGTAGGGTATGTGAGTGTCTGATGAATAACGAGGTACCTAAACAACATAACCTGAGTAGTAAGGGGATAACTAATGAAAGAGGCACCGGTAGCAAAATCTGCTATTTGGTTTTTCCTGCTCACTTGTGTCCCGTAGGACCCCGAGTACTTGATTCCTGTTCCTTGTTTATTCGCACTATCCACATCCGGGAGGCCTTATGGACCCCCCTGAGCCAGAGCTTGATTCATTCTTATTTCTTGGGGCCACAATTAGTTTGGGGCTTTATTACTATCCTGTACTTATGCCATGATACTGCTTTATTTAAGATTGTGCGAGGAGCACCTGTACTGTTTTGGATCGCGCCACGTTTTCACGGTATCGACAAGCCCAGTCACATTTTCGGGTTCCCAGTTGTTTAACCAGGGCCCCACCGTACTATTTTAACCTCTTTCGTTCAACCAGGCATTAACTAAGAGCGTAATTCACCGACGTAGTTACAATTGGTATCAGAGCCATCCCGCCCTTCAGGGTCTCAGCCAAAATGGTCGTTGTCAGTCTAGCAAATATTTTCGTAGTTATGTATACTAGAGAAAAACAAAGCGTGAGAGTAGGACTGCTTCCATTTTCTTCTTACCCACCCACCCACCCTTTTCTGGTAAGGAAGTGTAACGTTTTCAATCCTCTTCTAAAATTCAAACTAGGATTCACGTGTTCTGGGTTCTGTAGTACCATAGGTTGTGTTGTGTTTGTGTGTGTGTGTGTGTGTGTGTGTGAGTTCCTTGTCTATCTGTTGCATCCAAATGTTATCACTATCTGCCTTTTGGTTATCAACTGTTGGTACATTCCATATCGACAGGCCTTTGTAAACCGACACGATCTATTCTGATTCAGTGTATACCGATGCGATCTATCTTACTCTTTGTTATCCGACGTTATCTTGTTGGGGTGTTCGTTTCCATAGTTACCAATCTTTAGGTTCATCTTAAGAAGAAGGTGTTGGGATGTGTGTTTTACTGATTCATGTGCGGAGTAATGATTTGAGTGCGGGATGGAGTCGCGACCATACCACTACTTTTATCATTCACTTTTGTATATTGAACTAGTAGAGTTACTAATCTTGATTCGTTAAGTGGTTTTGCGCATATAGTGGTATTTTAATGCCGAAATTTCCGGAAAATTTTTCTTTGTTAGTTGTGCACCACACTCCTTGTTCAGTCGTGTGTGTTATGTTTAGTATCTTCTAATTGCCTTGAACTTTGTTGATATTTTAATATCATCTCAGTGAATTGCATTCCTTTAATCTTGATTAATTCCATTTTGGTACTATTTTGGATTATAATCATTCTCCATTATAGTACTGACTTGTGTTTTATATCAATCACAGGATGGCACCACCACACCGTTCTGAGGAGGACATACCACTTGAACTCGGGGCTGCTTTGGCAAGTATTGCAAATGCTTTGGGCACTATGCAGCAGAACCAGCAGCGCTTCGAGGAAAGCGTGAGGAGGAATGAGTTTGTTCCGCTACCTCCACCTCCCAAGCGAGGAGACATCAAGAGTTTTCTCAAGTTCAAACCACGCCAATTTGAGGTGTCTGATCAGCCACTTGATGCGGATGATTGGCTGCGTGAAGTGTCAAGGTTGCTGATGACTGCGGATGTTCCCGAGCAAAAATGGGTCAAGTGTGCTACTCACCTTCTGAAGGGAGATGCAGCTCTCTGGTGGGAAAATTACCTCAAGGCAGATCTTTCTGGTTTTCAGCCTACTTGGGAGCGGTTCACTGCTGCTTTCAAAGAGTAATATCTGTCAGAAATTGTCATGGAAAGGATGAAGGAAGTGTTTCTCAACCTCAAGCAGGGCACTGACAATGTCAACACCTACATCAGAAACTTCATGAACCTTTCTTGTTATGGTGGCGATGAGATCTCTGATGACAAGAAGAAGCAAAAGAGGTTTCGGCAAGGCCTTAATGCTTCCATCAAATATGCAATCACTCATGCAAGGCCGGCATCTTTTCTGGAACTTCAACACACAGCTCTGCAGGAAGAAGCAAGTAGGCAAGTGTTTGAGGAGTCAAAGAAACACAGCCGTGATACAGCAAGCTCTTCTGCTATGACAGCTCCTTCTAAGCGTCGTGTCTGGGTTCCTAACACCCCACCGTCGCTCTCTGCTCCACCAAGACCATCAATCTACACACCAAGGCCACCAAACTCCTTCACTGCGGCTCCCAGGGGATACAACCACAACTACCCTGGAGCGCCTGGCGGAGTCCCTGGCTACGTTGCTCCATGTCCACCTGGTGCTTGCTATACTTGTGGAAACACTGGGCATCAGCACTGGAATTGTCCAATGAACAACAAATCTCTTCCACCACCACCTCCAAGACCTGCAGCAAGTTCTCCTATGATTCGTGCACCTCCACCTCGGGCTCTCAACATCAACACTAAGCCGGGGTCTACGGTTGCTCGTGCCAACTGTGTCAACGTCGCTCAAGCTGAGCATGCACCTGGAGTTGTCATGGGTATGCTTTCTGTTAACTCAGTTCCTGCACGAGTTTTATTTGATTCTGGTGCTTCACATTCTTTCGTGTCATACAAGTTTGCGGAGAGTAATGGGTTACCTTCTGATGCTTTACCATCTCGTCTTATGGTGCAATCTCCTGGTTCAAACATGAGGGCTTCAAAAATCAGCCGTGACAATCAAATTGAGATTGGTGGCTCTTCGTTTCCGGCTTCCTTAATGATTCTGGGCAATTCTGATATTGATGTTATCTTGGGCATGGATTGGTTGACAGCAAATGCAGCTGTGATTGATTGTGCTGAACGTTCGGTTTCTCTGAAAATTCCTGAAGGCCATATAGTCTATTCTCCAAGTCTGACTCCTGCAATTCAGCTTTATTCTTTGGCGGCTCTGAATGATGATGCTATGGAAGGTATTCAGAGTGTTCCTATAGTCTGTGAGTTTCCTGATGTCTTTCCTGAAGAGTTTCCAGGTATGCCTCGGGATCGTGAGGTTGAGTTTGTCATTGAACTTGAACCTGGCACCGCTCCTATCTCCAAGCGGCCTTATAAAATGGGTCCTGCTGAGTTGGCTGAACTTAAGCGTTAGTTGGATGAACAAGAGAAGTTGGGTTTCATTCAGCACAATACTTCTTCTTGGGGTAGTCCAACCATCTTTGTGAAGAAGAGAGAAAAGACTGATAGACTTTGTGTTGACTATCGGGCACTCAATGCTAAAACAATCAAGAATAAATATCCCCTTCCGCGGATTAATGATCTCTTCGATCAGCTAGCTGGAGCTGTGGTATTCTCTAAGCTTGATTTGAGAAGTGGTTATCATCAAATCAAGATCCGCAAGGAAGATGTTCCCAAAACAGCTTTCACCACCCGTTATGGCATGTATGAGTACACGGTCATGTCTTTCTGTCTCACCAATGCACCTGCCACCTTCTCGAGGCTTATGAACTCGGTTTTCATGGAGTATCTTGATAAGTTCGTTGTGGTCTATCTGGATGACATCCTAGTCTATTCTAAGTCAAAAGAAGAACATGAAGAACACCTTCGGTGTGTCCTAAACAAGCTTCACGAGAACCGCCTGTATGCAAAGTTCTCCAAGTGTGAGTTTTGGCTACCTCAAGTCACATACCTTGGTCACGTCATCTTCGCCAAGGGCATTGTCGTCAACCTAGAAACTATTAAGACAATTATGGACTGGCTTCCACCCATAAATGTCAAAGAAGTCCGGAGTTTCCTTGGTTTGGCCAGTTACTGTCGTCGCTTCGTTCAAAACTTCTCAAAGATTGCGAAGCCTCTTACCGATCTCCTCAAGAAAGGCAAGAAATACTTTTGGACTCCTGCATGTCAAGCAAGCTTTGAAACACTCAAAGAGAAGCTCACTTCCACACCAGTCTTAGTTCCTCCAGATACATCAAAGCCTTTCCAGATTTTCTGTGATGCTTCATTGCAAGGATTGGGTGCGGTCCTTATGCAAGAAAAACAAGTTGTTGCTTATGCATCTCGTCAGTTGAAGATGCATGAGATCAACTATCCTACACATGACCTCGAACTCGCAGCAGTTGTCTTTGCTTTGAAAGTATGGAGGCATTACTTGATGGGCAACCGTTGTGAGATCTTTTTTGATCACAAGAGTCTGAAGTATATCTTCACACAGCCTGATCTCAACCTTCGTCAAAGGAGGTGGATTGAAACAATCAATGATTTCGATTTGACCATCAACTACACTCCGGGCAAAGCCAATGTCATGGCCGATGCTCTCAGCCGAAAAGCTTATGTCAACAATCTCATGGTGGAAGAACAACAGCCTCTCTTGTGCGAGGAATTCCGTAAGCTCAACCTTGAAATTGTGGATCAAGGGTATCTTCTGAACCTTCTAGCAACACCTCTCTTGGAAGAAAAGGATCGTTCCATTCAGCTTGGGGATCCTTACACTAAAAAGATCATCTCCAACATTCAGCTTCCGAAGTATGAGTCTTTCCACGTTGATGACCAAGGCACTCTTTTCTTTGAACACCGGATGTTTGTTTCGAACTACCCGGGTTTAAGAGAGCAAGTTCTCAAGGAGGCGCATGATTTTGTTCTTTCTATCCACCCTGGAAGCACTAAGATGTACATGGACTTGAAAACACAATATTGGTGGCCTGGTTTGAAACGATATTGTGCCAAGTATGTCTCAGAGTGCGATGTTTGTCGCAGAGTTAAAGCTGTCCATCAGAAACCTTCCGGTCTTCTACAGCCATTGAAGCCTCCAGAATGGAAATGGGAGAAAGTAGAGATGGACTTCATCACTGGTTTTCCAAGGTCGTAGAAGGGCAACAATGCAATCTTTGTTGTCATTGACAGGCTTTCCAAAGTAGCTCACTTCTTTCCAGTCAAGGAAACAATTTCTGCAATTCAGTTGGCTGAGCTCTATATCAACAGAATTGTCTCTCTGTATGGAGTTCCTCTTGAGATCAGCTCAGACCGTGGAAGCATCTTCACTTCCAAGTTCTGGGGAAGTTTCCAAGATGCTTTGGGACCAAAACTAAACTTCAGCACAGCTTACCACCCTCAGTCGCAAGGACAAGTTGAAAGGATCAATCAGATTCTAGAAGATATGCTCCGTGCTTGCGTTATCTCTTTCGGCATGAAGTGGGAAGAATGTCTTCCTTATGCTGAATTCTCTTACAACAACTGTTTCTAGAAAAGTCTAAAGATGGCACCATTCGAGGCTCTCTATGGTCGCAAATGCAGAACTCTGATTGGTTGGTCAGGCGCAGGTGAAAGAATATTGTTTGGCCCCGACATTGTAACTCAAGCGGAGGAGAAAGTTCACATCATTCTTGAAAATCTGAAGATTGCTCAAAGTCGCCAGAAGAGCAATTATGATAGAAAGCACACGGACATGGAGTATGTCCCTGGTGATCTTGTTTATCTTCGTGTCACTCCCATGAGAGGCACGCACCGCTTTGGTATCAAAGGAAAGCTGGCTCCTAGATACATCGGTCCTTTCAAAATTCGTGGAAGAAGAGGAGAAGTTGCTTATGCTCTTGAGCTCCCTGAACAACTCAAAGTCCATGATGTTTTCCACATCTATCAACTCAAGAAGTGCTTCAAGGATCCCGGCAGGACCGTGGACCATGAACTCATCAATCTACAAGAAGATCTGTCTTATCAAGAACACCCCACAAAAATTCTTGAAGTCGCAGAAAGAAGGACTCGCAACAAGTCCATCAAGTTCTGCAAGGTGCAGTGGTCGCACCATTCCGTTGATGAAGCAACCTGGGAACATGAAGATGAGCTCCGTGCCAAGTATCCTACCCTCTTTGAGTCTTCTTCTTCCTAGAATCTCGGGGCGAGATTCCTGTTTAGTGGGGGAGAGTTGTAGCATCCCAATTGTCTAACAATTGTAATGCTACTTGTCCTAGTAAGATATTGGCTACTTCATATATATTATTGTGCATCATAATTATATCATGCTCATGTCATCATGCCACCTTGCATTTGAGCATCATATAAAACTCCTTTTCTTTTGGTTCTTCTCTCACATGCATTATTAATTGTATTTGCCTCTTGATATTGTATTTGGTTATTGATATATTGTCTAAATGCCTAAGTTGAGTTGGGGGCATATCTTTTATTTCCATTCCACCACCTTTCTCTTCCACCACCTTATAATTCCACCATCCTACTAGTTCATGAGCTAGTTGTCTTTATTTTGGTTTTATCTACCTCATGGGCAATAGGGTGGATCTAGACCTTTAAATTCTTTTGCTTGGCTTTATTCCATTTCCTGGAAATGCATAAGAATAATTCCATCATATTATTATTGTTTTCACAAAATAAATAATGGCATTATTATTTTTGCATGGGCCATGCAAGCTCCTTCACCACCTTTTACTCCATTTTTTTTCTTTTGATTTAATGGATCCTATCTTGGGAACCATCTCCTACCATTCCACCCCCCCATAGTCTCACCCACATCTCTTCTTTTATTTAATTTTCTTCATGCATGATCATATGAGAACCTTTCCACCTATTTCTTTCCTTCCTTTTTCTTTCTTGTTTCTCTTCCACATTAGCTCAAGCAAGATCAAGCTCCATGGTCCTCCTTGATTTGGCCTTATAAACAAAAATCCACACCTAAATGCCTAATAAAAATCTAAACCTATCTTCTCTCTTTATTATTATTTTACACCTAATTTACACTAAACCCTAAGCCTCTCTCTCTCTCTAGCAAGACCTCCATACCAAGCCCCTCTCTCTCTCCCTGGCCCACACCCCAGCCACTCCTCTATCTAACCTAAGCAAAACCCTAACCCTAGCCCATGTCTACCTAGCCCGAGCTAACCTCCCTCTCCTTTCTCTCTTCTCTCTACCGCGTGCCAGCCCCACCCGGCAGCTGCGCCACACCGTCCCCACCTGCAGCCTCCCTCCTGCCGCTGCCCAGCCCAGGACAAGCCCCAGCTCCCCCCACGTGCTCAAGGAGGAAAAGGCCGAGCCACCTTTACCTGGCCGTGCCCACACGGTAACCCTCCTCCCTCTCCCTCCTTTTCCTCATCTCACACGGCTCTCCAGCACCGCCAGATCCACCCCGAGTCTCCCCTTCTCTCCTCCTTCTTCCTCCCCGACGCCTAGCACCTGCCACTGCTCGCCGCCGTCTACCTCTGCTCCTCGTCGTTCTAGCCGGCGTGCTCGTCGTGGAAGAGGCCGGGAAGACGGAGGACGCTCCATTGCATAACCCTGTCCACGCCTACGCGAAGAAGGAAGCCCCAGCACCGCCAGTACCTCGCCGCACTGCAGCAAACCCTAGATCCGGGGCGCCAGCGATCTCGTCGCTCCGCCGCTCCTCGCTCCGATCCGAGCCCGCCGTCGAGCCCGCGGTGAGTCTCTCTCCCCCCCGGACATGCTCCGCCTCGCCGTACCGCCCTAGCCCCACCGTTTGTTTCATCGAACGTCCACCGTGCGCCAGAGCTCGCCGGCGTCTGCAGATTTTCCGCGCCGCAGCGAGCCTACCTAGGCCCCAGCCCCTCACATGTCAACTCCCCTTGACCCGCCGCACTGGTTAGTCCCTCCGCGCGCACGCCCGCGTCCCGGGATCGATCCCTCGCCCCGCGCCGTGCGCCGAATTCTCGTCAGACCCGGAAGAAGAGAAACAGTACCAGGGCGGTGGTAGATTTTCATTAAGCCCCCTCTTTTTATTTTCGTCTCAACCCGCGGTACCTCCTGGCCCACTAGTCAGCCGCCCTGGCAGTCTTGCAGAAAGCCCCTCCACTTTTCCCGCGCCGTAACCCGCGGTCCAGCGAGTCCCCACCTGTCAGCCTCAGCCATCTTCACCGCTGTCACGTGGGCCAGCGCTAGTTGGCCCACCTCGCAGACGCACGGGCTAGACCGAGACGCGGTGACAAAAAGATTTTCCCCGCGCGTGGCCCAGTCAGCGCAAGGCCCACCCGTCAGTGGCCGTGGCTGAATCTGTCTGAGTAAGAAAAGTATCTCTGGCTGTCTTTTTTTATTTAAACCTTTTTCAAATTGATTTAAATTCAAATTCAAATCAGATTTAAATAATCTTTAAAATACACATCCAAATAATACAAGTAATATATGTTTTGGAATCAGAAAAATGTGAGGAAATCAAATATGCCCTTCAAAATATGTTTTGAACACTTTAAATTTTCGAGATGATTAAAATTACAATAAAATGCCCTTTTCCTTAATTAATTAATAACTTTTGTTTTATAATTCCAAATTAGACAAATAATATGTCTAAATCGATCAGCGCGACGAGCCCGTTCTAATTATGCAGTCCGTGTTCTGAATGGAAGCATGCATCATGTTGTTAATAAAAATCTGAACTGTTTATGACAATAAAACTTGGGTAAATAAATATTAAAATGCTTTATTTCTTGCATCCACACCTCACCTTTGCCATGCTACTTTAATGCCATGCAAATTGTGCATCATTCATCATGGTATGCTTGTTTGCTTGTCGCATTTTAATTCATATGCTTGTGCACTTTATTTATGTTGGCCTTGTTTGTTTGGTTCTTCTTCGAATAGACGCCCAACAGGAGAATTACCAGGAATCACAGGAGTACTACCCAGATCCATCTCTCGCTTCAACTGAGCTGCCAGGCAAGCACTACCACACGCTTGCATACATACAGTACCTATTGCCTCTATCTTATTCTTGCATCATTGAGTCGCGATTGCATTAAATTGAATCCCAAGTACTGCATAGCCTTTACTTTTAAACCCCACCGAAGCTTGTTCCTCCATCCCATGAGCCATTACTACAGGAGTTGTTTGGGCCATGCGAGTCGTAGAAAAGCATGTGTAGGGTATGTGAGTGTCTGATGAATAACGAGGTACCTAAACAACATAACCTGAGTAGTAAGGGGATAACTAATGAAAGAGGCACCGGTGAGCAATATCTGCTATTTGGTTTTTCTTGCTCACTTGTGTCACGTAGGACCCCGAGTACTTGATTCCTGTTCCTTGTTTATTCGCACTATCCACATCCGGGAGGCCTTATGGACCCCCCTGAGCCAGAGCTTGATTCATTCTTATTTCTTGGGGCCACAATTAGTTTGGGGCTTTATTACTATCATGTACTTATGCCATGCTACTGCTTTATTTAAGATTGTGCGAGGAGCACCTGTACTGTTTTGGATCGCGCCACGTTTTCGCGGTATCGACAAGCCTAGTCACATTTTCGGGTTCCTAGTCGTTTACAGCCGTCGTCGCAAACCCTGGGTCCGTCTCAGAGCCGGCCAACTTCGTTGCGGGTAGCTTATTGGGGTGGCCCCCTGAAATATTTTTGAATCCCGTGATTGCTTTGTCGTGAATGCCTCGTTGGGTTTTGATTTGGTTTTTCCGAGGTTGATCGAGTGTGTGTTGCTATTCGTGCACCCCTGCAGGGTAAATCTTTCTGAAAGCCGTGTCCACGGTTATGGACGACTTGGAGCATAGTTTCTCGATCATAGACAAGTGTAACTAAAGTACTGCTTTTAAATTGACTAAGTACTTGACTAGTAAATAGTGCAATACTCATGGAATGGTTAATAAAACTGCCAACGGATGATGGGGGTTTGTTCGTCCGCTTCCTCGTTGGTAAGCGAGGAGGAGGATGGATCTGTTAATTATACTGTTATAACTGTTGTTCTTATTTCACGGACTTCCGTCTATCATTGGTTAGGCGGAAGGTTAGCGAGTATCTGTAGAATTGTTAGGTATTATCTTTTGCTGCAATTGCGTCACCCCAGGTTGTGTCCCCTTTAGCGGCATAAAGACTTGCTGAGTACCCCTAGGGTCTCACACGATAAATTGTTTGATTCAGATGAACAGGTGTACCCGCAAGATGGATACTGGGTGGAAGAAACAGATGATGTTGGCAACGATCATTCGGTGTAGAGATTCCGGGAACGGGGATCCGTGAGATCTGTGGGCGGGATGTGTTTATTTATGGGGCATCTTATGGCAATTTGCTTCTTATCCGTACTCGGATCTTCTTTTCCGCTTCCGCCTGATACTCTGATGTGTGATGTATGAGGAGCTATCCTAAATTATTATATCTATCTAGGACATTTGGATCTTGCCGTATGGCGTTGCAATATTTCTATTTCTTTTAGATGGAATGGCTCTGAGGACTGTTGTATGTGGCTTGCATACATACTCATTTGTGTATGTAGTTGATCCCTTCGCCTGCCGATTACGCTGCTCGTTCTTGTCCCGTTGTCTGAAAGTGGTTAGGACGGCCGAAAGGTCTACCGTGAGTGGCCCTGGGCCCCACCGTACTATTTTAACCACTTTCGTTCAACCAGGCATTAACTAAGAGCGTAATTCACCGAGGTAGTTACATGTGCCTCCAAGGAAGATTGCATGTTTGTCTTTATCATTGTATGTTTGTTTGTTTCCTTCAAATCTTGTACTTGCTACCCAGCCTTGCTAGCCAAAAACCTGTACTGAGAGGGAATTCTTCTCGTGCATCCACCTTCCTTAAACCAAAACCTCTGCCATTTGTGTCCACCATACCTACCTAGTAGCATTATTGCTATTCCAAGTAAATTCTTGTTTTATCCACCTCCCAAATTAAACTTGTTATGTGAAAATTAGTGATTAAAGCTCTCACGAACTTGATGGCACACTATTTTTCTTGCATTTAATAACCTAAACCATTGGGTCCTTCTTTGTTGCGTATATGCTTGCGCTTTATGAGTTGAAGTTAGCAGAACCATGTATCATGGGGAACGCTTTCAACACTGCATTGGTACTTTGTACCTAGTTGATATCATGTTCTTTTGCTTATGGATCCCGGCGGTGTGAAATAAAAGTGGAACTTGTAAGATCATGGAGTTTATATGTGTGTTAGAGAAACGCCTAGGCCGCTAGCCTAAGCCATGCCTAATCATGGTGGAAACTTGCAGCATAACTATAGTGAGCATTCTATGAAGCATCCTCAATAAAAACCTATGAAAATAGCAAATAAAAAGATCGCTAAGATGTTCACGGTCTGCTTGCCTTGTCATTTTGATTATGGGATAGCTCATGTGTCATGTGCAAGGGGTACCCCGTTGGCGGTTCTTAATGATACGCATGTATTTACAATGACAAGAGCTTGCTCGTGACTGAAGTTGAGTAGCATGAGGTTCGGTACTCATAAGTAAGAGGCATGGGACTTCAATTTATAACTTGTCAAGCATATCCTCTTAGTTGTGTCACTTTAACCTTAACCACCAAAATATGCCTATGATAGGGGCAATGAGAGCTGAAAGCTAGTAAGTATCATAATTTTTGGGAGCTCTTTATGAGACTTGCAATCCCTGCTTCCCTCTGCGAGGGGCCTTTCTTTTTACTTCTTAGTTGAGTCAGTAAACCTATTCCCTTCTATCTCAGCAAGTATTTTGAGTTGTTGTGTTTCATTCATTCATATGATGATTTATTCAATCATGTTGCTTATTTTCCTTGTTTTGCACATTGCTCTTATCTTGATGTTTACTACTTTGAAAGCTACCATTGAAAACCAGCTATTTGTGAACCCCAACAAATTATCAATTGTTCTTCGACCAAGAGCTAAGTTTACCATTACCAATTATGATTCACTTTATGTGTCTTTATTGTGTTTACTTTACTCATTGCAAGTTGAGTTATATAATAGTGAGTTGTCTTCTATTATGATCTATGTATTTGATGATTGTGATGCCTCTTGTCCGTATTCTTTTATCGACTCTTCACTCCATAAACCTGAGGCCATGTTTATTGAGCTCAGTTTCGCTTGGGGACAAGCGAAGTCTAATCTTGGGGGGAGTTGATACGTCCATTTTGCATCACTATTCTATGTCTTAATTCACTATTATTCATTGATATATTTCGTATTGAGAGGTGATACTTATGTTATTTTATCTGTCTTAATTCACTATTATTCATTGATATACTGGAGCATGGACCGCTGCAGTCATGATTCTGATGGAAAAGGTGTTGTTTGGAGGCAAAATTCGCGAAGATCGGAAAATCCGGGAAATATACGGAAAATCCTATTTTTCCAGAAGACGAAGGAAGCCAGAAGGGGGGGGCTGGAGATGGGCCACAGGGGGCCCACACCACCCCCTGGCGCGGGCCAGCCTAGGCCGCGCCACCAGGTGGTGTGGCCGCCCTGGTCCACCCCTGGCACTCCCCTCTGGTGTATATTATCCTCCCGAAACCCTAAGACTCGGGGAGCGACCACAGAAAGATCATGCCGCCTCTACGGGGCGGAAAACACCGAGAGAGAAAGATCTCTCTGGCAGACAGATTTCTCCCGGGGGAATTCCTTCCCGGAGAGGGAAGATCGTCGCCATCAACACCATCATCAAGCTGGACTTCATCAGGATCATCATCATCATCATCACCACCGTCATCACCATCAGCACCCTCATCACCATCTCCATATTGCTGTAACAATTGGTTGAATCTTGCATTAGTTCATAGGGGAAACTTTCTCGGTGTTGATTACTCCTTGTAGTTGATGCTATTGAGTGAACCATTGAATTATTGTTTATGTTCAGATTGTTATACATCATTTTTCCATCTTTGATCATGATCCATATGATGTCTTGTGAGTAGTACGTTTTGTTCTTGAGGACATGGGAGAAATCATGTTGTTAGTAGTGGAGTTGTGTTGAGAAAGATTCAATAGTTTGATATTTAAGTTGTGGTGTACTTCTTCTAGTGGTGTCATGTGAACGTCGACTACATGACACTTCACATATATGGGCCTAGGGGAATGCATTGTGTATTTGGCTACTAATCGTAGGGGTTGCCGGAGTGACAGAAACCTGAACCCCCGTTAGGAAACCATTGCACAAGGGACGTAAGGGTCTTAGAGTTTAAAGTTGTGGTTAGGTTTCTACCTTAATTACTTTCTTGTACTTATGGATGTTTGCAAGGGGTATAATCACAAGTATGTATTAGTCCTAGGAAGGTTGCTACATTAGCATAGGTTCACCCACACAACACTTAGCAAGCTAGAGAAGATTAATCAACTATATGAAGCGAAAGCACTTGACAGTCTTCCCATGTGTCCTCGAGAACGTTTGGTCATCTTAAGTAATACAACCGGCTTGTCCTTTGCTGCATAAAGGATTGGTCCACTTGGTGCATTCATTCCTACTGTCTTTTATTTACTCGTACTTTGTTTACTTGCTTTATCAAAAACCCCTAAAAATCCGTTTGCTGAGTATTTGCAGAGAATTCGTGATCCATACCACTAGCCAGCACCTTCTGCTCCTCGTTGGGTTCGACACTCTTACTTATCGAAAATACTGCGATACACCCCCTATACTTGTGGGTCATCAATGCTCTCAAAATGCCACAATGGTTCACCTTGAGGTGTGGTGGCTCGATGCGCACCCAACGCCACACAAGGCCTCACCCCAAGATGCGGAGACACACTACTCACCGACGCCACAAAAGGATCACCTTATTCTCCCAAGTGCGCACCACAAAAGGCCGGCACTTGATCCACTATGGGACACTTGAGGGCAGTCAGCAAAGCCGCACAAGTTTGGGGAAATCTCTACAACTTAATTGGAGGCGCCCAAGAATCACCACCAAGGCGTCTAGCTTGAGGAATATCCACTACTTGAATGGAGCCCCAAGGGAATCACACCAAAATCACACAACCGTCTAGGGTTCCAAGAACCCAAGAGTAACAAGCCCACAACACTAGTAGGAAAACCCTTATAACAGTCATCTTGTTAGTGGCATCCAAGAATAATTACACACTACCATTTCTAGGAAAAATAATTAATGGTGTTCAAAAAATCAGGAACGCCACCATTAAAACCTAGTGGCGGCATTCTAGAATATAGAAACACCAACAGTAAATGGTTCCCACGGGTGCAGCTAGGACGAACCTAGTGGTGGTGTTCCAAACAAATAAATGCCACCAATAGGTACTCTATTAATAGTGTTTCAAGATAATGAATGCCATGGCTCTTTTTCACCTCAGTACACACACATCCACGATCATTTCCATCGTCTCTCTCACACACACTCTCCACTCGATCCCCCACCAATGCCCTCCTCTTCCTCCCACCACAATGTTCGATCTGCTTCCCGGCCACCACGTTCATCGAGCCACCGGTCATGTCCCCAAGCCGCCACGCTGGAACCACCATGGCCTCGAGTCTCCGCACCCTCCCCGGCCCCGTTCCCGAGCCACTGCTACGGTGATCCAGCATACCATTGAAGGATTCCATAGCAGAAAACAAAAAAATTCCTATGTTGGAACTCCCTAATGCCAAGATCTATCTATGTAGTAATGCAGTAACGATCGGAGTGTATAGAATACATACCCTTGTAGACCGTACGCGGTTAACGTTCCGTGGTTGAAGTAGTCAAACTCGTAGCCTACCTCAAGGTCGCGATGCTCCTCGCAGGTCACCCCTTGCTCCATCTTTGTCGTGCAGCAACTCTGGCTCACAACATCCAAGATGCCCTCGTGTGAGGCACCCTCATGGTTTCATACACATATGGTGTACGATGAAGGCCTCCGACACATATGGCTCACAACATCCAAGATTCCTCTCTCTCTACATGGAAGTAGATCTCTGGCTTGGAATCCCTGCATCACAACGGCATGTTGCAGGTGCACCGTCTCTTGCGCGAACAGTCCTTTCTTGGGATCGTGACAACGCGTGGAGAAAACTATGTAGAGAGAGAGAGGGAGGAATTCTCTAAGGAAAATGCCTTAGAGAACATCTCAAATTGTGTGTCTATTCCCACCCATGGGCACCCCTTTATATATGGGGAGGGAGATGTGCCCTCCCCTTTGGCTTTCCCATGTGGGACTAAACAAGGGATAGAGGGGGAGGCGACATCGGCCCTTAGGGCTCCATGGGCCGGCTGTCCAGGGGTGGGCCCCACCCCGCGCACAGCCCTAGGCTAGCCGAGTGGGCCCCCTTGTGGCGGCTAGGCCTTGGCCCTTCCCTCTTGCGGTTTTCCCTCATGGACCCTTTTCCCTAGGAAGTTTGGCCCATTAGTGGAATACCCCTTCAAATTAGATTTTAATATTATATTTAATATTAATTACATTATTTAATAGATATTTCTATTTCTGTGCCCCTGGTTCGTTAGTTGTACTCAGTTTTCCTCAGCCGCTTAGTTTTTCCTCACTTTTGCCCTCCCTCCATTCCTAAACCCTCACATGCACTCGGACGGGGGGATGTCGTCACGTTAAAGGCTTGACCATTACATGCTGACCGGTGGGACCGCGTTGGGGCGGGTCATGTGTTGAGCGTTACGTTACGTCGCCTCGACCGTTACATGCTGACATGTGGGGCCAGGATACATAGTGGATCAGCCATCCATCTCTCGCTAATTATGGGGGACGTGGTGTGGGACCATGTGGGGCGCGTTTGGTGGTTACGTGCGCCCTGTCACATATATTGGAAGTTTTCTTTTTTCTTATTTTTATGATTGGCCTTTTTAAGAGCGCTTTTCCCCTCTCTCTCGCCAACAATTGTGTTTTTTTGCCCAAAAAGGTAGCGAATCTAGAGAAGCTTCTCTCTTCATTCATTGTTCCTTTTGCCCTAGTTTTTCTCCAATCTGGTAGCAAATCAAGAGCAGCAAATCTAACCAGCACCATAAATAAATTCAGTAAACAGAGCAGATGTAGATAAAGCAACTAATATAGGTTATATAGTATGGTACTTAATGAGGTTCGACAATTAGGCTGCTTAGCAGCAGCAACGGACAAGTTCAATACAAACAAGACAAAAGAAGCTGCTTTATAGCAGCAACAACAGCAAATCAGTGGCCCCTCATGGCCTCTGCCAGGAGGGCCTCCGCCACCTCCCTCTAGCACCTCCTCCACTTCTTGCTGCCTAGCCCCTTGACCTTGGGCGCCTTGGGCTTGATCAGGGGCATGCGACCCTCCTCGATAGCCACCTTATGGAGGTTGCGGAGGTGAATACCAAGCGCCTGGTGCTTGGCTATGAAGCCGTGGACATTCACGGACTCGCCGCAGGTCCTCACGTCCCCGACATGCTTCACGAGGGAGTTGAAGCCCATAGCCTGGAGCCTCCTGGTGGGGCAGAAGGGGCACCTATACACGTCGCCGGAGAAGAAGTTGTTGTACTGGCTGGACTTCAGCGTCCTCAGCAAATGATGAGTCTTCGTGTCCTTGGACTCGTCGTCGCTGTGGACGTCGCTACTATCCTCCTGTTGGAAAAAACAGTAGAGTGCAATAAGGACATGATTGAGATACTTTGATTATCAGGATTGATTATTTGCATAAATTAACCAATTGAGATCTCTTGATTATTTCCCAAATCTCAAACCAAATCAAATACTAATCCCAACTACGAACAGGGGGTTCAAATATGAACAGGGAGATTCATTGAAATACGAGATCTAACACAAGAGGATTAGCTACTGTAAAAATACGAACAGCCGAGCGCTAATAACATACGATCTAGCATCCACTGATGGGAACGGGGGAAGAACAAGGGAAGGGGAGAAAACCCTGGTTACCTCCGACCATGGGTCGGTGATGCTAGTGTCGTAGGGTTCTCCGGCCTTATGTAATCAACCTCCTCATAGGGGTCCTAGCCAAGCAGGATCTGCCCGAGACCGGTGGGGGCCTCCTCACCGGCGGCTACAGCGGATGCGGGGATGGGGATGGGGGCCTCCTCGCCGGTAGCCTTGGAGGCACCGATGGCCACCGTGCCGTTCTTCTCCATCGCCAGCGTGGTTGGGGTTTTCTTGGGGGTTTGTAGAAGGTGATGGGACAGTGGAGACGGTTGAGTGAGTGATGAGTGAGAGTGAGGAAGCCTCTATTAAAGGAGAAGGGAAGCGACATTTTGTTGCACTACCGTGCACCGCGTAACCGCGTACGCTACTGCACCGTGCACAGCCACACATGTCCACTACCGCCCCGTGCACCACACACGTGTATCGTGAGTCACATTTTTTCCCTCGTGTCTAACCCTGGCGACTTAGTTCTACTCAGTTTTGCCCTCGAGTGTAACACTGGCAGTTTGGTTGTACTCAGTTTTGCCCTCCAGTACTAACACTGCCGTGTGCAATATACTCAATTTTACCCTCTGGTGGCTGGTCAACAGAGAGTCAACGAATAGGTTTTAGCTAGCTAATTGAGTCATTTTATGCACAACAAATTCAAAAAGAGTAAAACATAGTGGCATCTACCAAGAAGAGTCTTATTATGTGACCTGTCACATAAGAAATGTATATAAACCAAGTTTTCACCTAAATCACCACTTCTCAAATCAACTACTATCTATGAAGGTTCATGGCTTTCTACTCAAGCCTCTTCCCAAAACATCCCTCCTCAAAACATAGTTTGTCTGAATGAGGCAATAATTGTCAAACTGGTGTTTGAATTGCAAATAGTTTGATGTATGCCAAGATGTATTTTATTGTATAAAAGACGCATTTTCCATTTTTAAATCTTTTCTATTTTCTATTTGAATCCCTTTGTCAGTCTTGCCCTTGGTTTTTAAGTTCTACTCAGTTTTTCCCTTGGTTCTTAAGTGCTACTCAGTTTACCCTCTCTTAGTCTCAATCTCTCGCACCTATGCTCATATTCGCTGGTATGCTCTGATTGGTTGAGACAGTTGTCACACGGATCATTCCCGCCAACTGTTGATCTTCTGTGATCTAGCGGACAGGATAACCCCTATATATGTCGGGGGCACCCATCTATCCGTGCAAAATAATGAGTTTGCCACCGGTACTTTAACTCCATAAACAAATGAACTTGAATATAATTTGAAGGGAACGTGTTCGAAGGTGTATAATTTGTGCATTACATTCCACTCTATGAAAATGATAATCTCTCAAGGTTTTCTTAGCATAATATTATCACGTATTAAGTGTGATTTCAAAGAGTTCAAATGTGTATAATTTTCGTATATGCAAGTTTATGCATTACATTCCACTCTATGAAAATAGGGGGGGAGAAAATGATAATCTCAAAATTTTGCTACCACATCATTATCTCGTTAATAAGTGCGATTTCAAAGTGTTCAAAGGTTTAAAATTTTCGTATATGCAAGTTTATGCATTATATTTCACTCCATGGAAATGATAAATGATCAGGATTTTATTAGCACAACATTATCATGACCTAAGTGCGATTTCAAAGAGTCCAAAGGTGTATAATTTTCGTATATGCCAGTTTATGCATTACATTCCACTATATGAAAATGATAATCTCTCAAGATTTTCTTAGCACAACATTATCACGTATTAAGTATGATTTCAAAGAGTTCAAAGGTGTATAATTTTCGTATATGCAAATTTATACATTACATTCCACTCTATGAAATAATAATCTCTCAAGATTTTCTTAGCACAACATTATCACATATTAAGTGTGATTTCAAAGAGTTCAAAGGTGTATAAACTTCGTATATGCAAGTTTATGCATTACATTCCACTCTATGAAAATGGGGGAGAAAATAATAATCTCTCAAAATTTTGTTAGCACATCATTATCACATATTAAGTGCGATTTAAAAGTGTTCAAAGGTTTATAATTTTTGCATATACAAGTTTGTGCATTACACTCCACTCTATGAAAATGATAATCTCTCAAGATTTTCTTAGCATGACATTATCACGTACTAAGTGCGATTTCAAAGAGTTCAAAGGTATATAATTTTTGTATACGCAAGTTTATGCATTATATTTCACTCCATGGAAAGGATAAATGATCAGGATTTTATTAGCACAACATTATCATGTCCTAAGTGTGATTTAAAAGAGTTCAAATCTGTATAATTTCATATATGCATTACATTTCACTATATGAAAATTAAGCAACGGCATGGGCGCGGGGCTGGCTCGGGGTCCCATCTTGGAATGCCAACCTGGGTAAGCTGTGGGTCCGGCGCTCACGTGGATAAGCTGTGGGTCTGGCGCTCACGTGGATAAGTTGTGGGTACGACACTGATCGGGATAAGTTGAGAGAGGTGTCCACTACGGGAATCGATTGAACACGGCCCCATTTGTCAGCATGTAACAGCAAGGGTACACTACGGGACCCGACAGAATGCGGCCCTACTCGTCAGCATGTAACGCCGAGGGTCCACTACGGGACCCGACTGAACGTGGCCCCACTTATCAGCACGTAACAACAAGGCTGATAGATGACGAATTTTATACCATGTGAGAGTTTCGTACAAGGAAATAGGCAAAAGTGAGGAAAAACTAAGCGGCTGGGGAAAATTGAGTACAACTAACAAACCGAGGGCACGAAAATAGAAATCCCTAATTAATATGTAAATACATATTGCAAAATCCGATTTAACCCAAAACACCTTTTGGTTCCCTTTCGATTTCCTCTGAACGACTTCGGAACTTCCCGGAAGGACTTCGGTTCTCTCACAGAACTTTTCAGGTTTCCTTTTCTCTTTCATATGATGATTCGAACTTACAAAGGATCTCTATCTCATCGTACCCTTAAGTGTATTTCTCCATGGCTCGGGAATGGCACAGACATGATCTCTATCAATGATCAATAGCGGGACCGGGATGCCCATAATGACCCCTGTGCATTCCATGATGATAATGTTGTTTGAACCGTAAATGTTATTTCCCATTCCCTTTGCCACTTGATACCTACTTCATCTGGTATTTGATCTACGATATCTCCATACCTTCGTTCGATCTCGTTACTGATGAACTTGTTTTCTCATTCCCATGTCGTTGCATTCCGTGACCCAGTCACACGCTTGCAAGCTTCATTAATGCAACGTCACCGAGATGGCCACAAATGTATCTCTCTATTACATTGATGGGCAAATCCTGGTCTTGATATGTACTCCTCTACATGTCCCTTTGGGAAACCCAAGTGACACCTTTTTGATCATCCAGTCACGGAATGATATTTGATACCATCTAAGCTCCCTCCAGAATGGTGATTTGCATTATCTCACAGTCTAAGGATCAGGTTGCGAGGTTTCCTTAGTTTATCATTAATGGTGAACTTTGTAACTAGATATCATTATGATACAACTTGTTGGGTTGTTTGTCTATCACATCATTCAACTAATGACAAGACCTCATTGTCAATTGGCATAAATGCCCATGATCTCGAAACCCTAGATCATCCTCATGACCAATGAACTAGTTCGCTAGAGGTAATTAGCGACTTGGTTTGTTTACATACCACACGTGTATTAACGTTTCGTATTAATACAGTTATAGCATGGTATGAAATGTATTATGAACATAAGAGATATATCAAACAATATGCTTTATTATTTCCCTCTAGGGCATATCTCCTTCAATCTCCCATTTGCACTAGAGTACAAATAATCTAGATCACATTTTACTCATCATAAACCATATCACATATGCATTTATTGATCATGCATTCTTATGAAAAACGTCTTGTCCATGTTCTATTTTACCATATCATTATGTCTTTGCAAATCGTTAATGTCTTCCTAACATTGACATTCATACCATTATCTCATAATGGGTTGAAGTATTCGTTTGGTGACAAAGTGAGACTTTGTTTCTAGTGTTTACCATGATAGTCGCTTTCACTGTTGTCACATAAACTTTGAAACACACTTCGCACTCCTTTGTGTGTATATATAGTAGTTATGGCAACAGAGTGAGGTCTGTATCCAGGAGCCAGCAGGGACGTTAGATCAGCCACACCGAGCTTTCTCATGGGCACTGTGCCCTGGGACACACCCTCTATGTAAAGACAAACTAGTCCTGCCACAACAATATACATCACGTTAGATGGTGCTCTTATACTTCTTTATCTATGTAGATCCTAGTGCATGAAATGCAACTATGCTCCTTACTTTGCTTCTTGCCATTTAAGGACAAACTTAATTCTAGTTTAGTGATTAACTCAGGAATCACTTCAAGACATGTTCTTACAGTTAAGGAGCTTATCCTTCCAACCAGAACCTCGGGTCACATTACGTTGAGTATACATTATGGTTGTATGGAAGAACCTATGACTAAGGCATAGGAGATGTAACACATCTCTTTCTTTCTTTTAACCATGGTTGCATTACTGAGACTAATGCAATGCTTCATACAAGTAAAATTTTCTTTATTACCTTGTTCCATACTGAATTACTTTAGAATCTTGTCTAGGATATTCTGAACATCTTCTGAATCAAGTCCAGGAAGCATTCAACTATGATGTTTATTAAACTTACCAATCTATCGCGATAGATCTCATTGTTTAATAACTTGTTCAACTTCATCCATATTTACCAACTTAAATGTTATTAGTACCAATCACATCATTCATATATGTCATCCACATATTTCAGAATAATGCCACGCTCCCACTCAAATATGGCATCCATATATGAGATCCAGGGATTTCATTTAGCTCCCACTCAAAATATGTCTTCTACATATTAAGATTTGGCTAAGCTACTTATCTCCCACTCAAATGCAGGTCCTCTCGATAATCTTGGACATTCCAAAATTCTTTGATCACCATCAAATTGAGAATTCTAGTTACGAGACTTCAATATCCATATATTGCTGGTGTAAATCCAATAGACTTAGGCATCGCTACAATTGTAGTCAACTCCTTGAATTTGTCCATACTTTGTGACAAATCGAGCTTTACATCTTCATTAAGTTTCATTTCCTTCTAATGACTTTGAAGTCATTCAGAAATATCAAGTAAACTTATTTACTTGATAAGATCAAGTAACATATTACTTTGCAATCTTAAATGTAACTCAATATAGGATTTCATGACTCCTAGTCATTTCTCGCACTTAGGTCCATCACGCTTCTTTGTATTTCGTAGGTATGTCTTGTTCATAAACATGACATGTGAATCAATAATATAATTCTGCAAACTTGAAGAATATATTGTTGAATCCTACTTTCTTTAGTAAAAGTATCCGCTGAAATTTTATGATCATTATCATTAGTTTCTCCTTTATATGTAGAGTTTGGTTTAAAAAAGTAATTCCGCTGCACCACTCAACAATCTGGAGGCAAGGTCAAATACCTTGTTTTGATCTTTTACTTTCTTCCACCTATATCTTCATCAAGACACATCAACTTTGGACAACAGCAGGTTTTCCCCTTGTGGAATATGTATTCGTAATTGCCTAAGAATATGCTACAAAGACTTGTTTATTCTCCATGATTTCGAATTATCGAAACCTCTAGAAACTCAAACATGCCATAACTTATGGTGTTGTTTCCAAGAATCATTTAGATGTTCCTTTGTATTTCAAACGAGTGTTTGCTTATTTTGATCTCTAACTCTAAACAATAACTATAACCCCGATAAGAGATAATATTGGACCATATGTGTCTAATACAAAATGATTATGATATTTAGACATTTCAACACACTTTGAATTTTGTCCAATTATCGTAATTTATGAATCATCTTTCACAAGTCCCTTTTATGCCAAAATTAACTTAAATACTTTAGTCATGTCGATCAAATCGAAGAGACTTTTGTATTCTTGTTACTTCTATATCCTCTTTTACTTTGAAATCTTTTGAACAATTTCAAACTTATGTTTCATTAGGTAAATACTCATATTCACTTAAATCCAAAATGAAGTATGAAATAATGATTTCCACTATTTGTTGAAAATACGATCCATCGTTACATATAAAGTTCAACATTTCTTCGCATATCACCTTTTTACCAGAATGCGAAGTTTTAGTCATTCTGCCAAATGAGGCATGGTTGTGCAAAGTCTCTAGATAAGTTTCTAAGACCCGATCTTTATTTAGAATGAAGAACATGCAATAACCACCATGACTTAAACAATAGTGTCATATCATAATCAAACTTTGGATATCTTTTAGCATTCTAATCCTTTATAAATGCTTTTAAACAATTATCATTAACATAGTGATTAGAATAACTCATTTATAATCGTAATGTGTCCATAACGGTATTATTCATAAGAACAGTACAACTGGATTGTAACTTATTTATATGAATAATTGTCTCGCTAAAAGCAGGACACACAAACAAGGATTACAAAATTATATTCAAGTTCACTAATCCAAATGATAAACCTTGAGGAAAGGGGTGATGTCAGCCATCAACTATTTTGGTTGCCGTCATCAAGCCACATTGCCTCAATTCCAGCAACTCTCAAGCAGACCATCCTACTTTCACAAAACAGGACAAGTATCCAATGCTTTTGTAAACTGCAATGAGTTTGCAAGAATTACATTTAGAACTTTGTATATTTGACATATACCCTTTTCATTCATGACCTCCATTGCATTCAAGCCCTTCTGATAGTTCGTAACTCTAATGGAAGATTGCTAAGTGTTTCTCCAAATATTCTCTTTTCATCCATCATGGAAGAAAACTCATCCAATGGCTCATACTTTATGTGCTAGATCTTGCATAATACAAAATTGTAGTCCAACTCTCCATCGAATGGAGAATGGCTTATTGGATGAAAACATAAACATTGCGGAGTCATTGGATTATCTCCTAATGGTTATTGTATCAAGAAGAGAAGATCATCTAATTATGAGGATATCCCTCAGGCGTGGGTATTAATCTATGAAGTTGGACCCTTCTACTAAGTTCCACATCAAGCAAACAATTTCCCATGGTCACAAAAGACCTCAATGGGATAGGCCATGATCAACTAAGATATTTGAAAATAGACATCTAGACTAAGTTCATAATATGAGTTCAATCCTTATTGAGATCCCACTAAAATTGGCATCCCCTAGACGATTTTAGTGATCACACGATCCCAATCCGCTACACCACCCCCGATCATCACGGCCAGCAATACAGTTCCAAAGGTAGACATTCCCCAATGTCAATCACATCATCCATGTGACTCATGCTCAACCTTTCGGTCTCTTGTGTTCCGAGGCCATGTCTACACATGCTAGGCTCACCAAATCTAACTTGTGTGTATCCATAGTGCAACATGGCTTACACCCACCGTATGTGAACGCAGATATGTCTGACACCCGATCGTCATGACTTGCCTCATAACGGAGAACTTTCTTGGTGGTGAACACACAAGGGGAACACTATCATTGGAATTACTTAGGGATTATCTTATCTGATACCGTTGAGTATCTAATACTAGCATATAATAAGATGTAAACCAGTTATCCACATGACATGTATATTGTGATATGATATGGTCATTCTTCTTGCACCTTGATGTCCATCGAGTGCTCCGGCATGATCTCCATCTTTCCCCTGGTTTAACGCCAAGTCCACGGCGCCACCAGTAGGTCATCCATCGGAACGATGACTATTACTACACAACTTAGTAACATAAAAGTAAACTACTTTACCTTCATAATGACCAAGACCATATCAAATCACATGCCCCTCCTGCAAAATAAAGTTAGACGCGTGTACTTTATCTATTGCAAGTTTTATGTGGTTGTTAGGGCTTTCTTAATAGAACCATTTCTAATCTATGAACTTTCCAACCACAACATGGATCCAACAGTTGTCTCTACTACACCCCTTTCGGGGCCCTGCGTTGTAAATGCCATATCAACTATTGAATGAGAGACAGACACCCGCTAGCCACTTATACGGAACAAGCCGTATGTCGAGCGTGGAACCAGTCTCGCGTACGAATACGCGTAAGGTCGGTTCGGGCCACTTTATCAAACAATACCACGATATAAACAAGTACACGTTAGAGGGTAATAACTAAGGGATCAATGCCTGCACACTACTTGTCCGTAGTAGCCATACATCACTCCTACGCACAGATTGATTCTGATACCACTGAAGGGTTCTATACTAGAAAACAAAAAACTCCTACGTTGGAACTCCCTAACGCCAAGATCTATCTATGTAGTAATGCAGTAATGACTGAAGCGTATAGAATACATACCCTTGTAGACCGTACGCGGTTACCGTTCCGTGGTTGAAGTAGTCGAACTCGTAGCCGACCTCAAGGTCGCGATGCTCCTCGTAGGTCACCCCTTGCTCCATCTTCATCGTGCAACAACTTCGGCTCACAACATCCAAGATGCCCTCATATGAGGCACCCTCGTTGTTTCGTACACATACGGTGTACGATGACGACCTCCGGCTCCTTGATCCCTGTCGGGAGTGCGAAAGTAGATCTCCGGCTTGGAACCCCTACAGCGCAACAGCGTGCTGCAGGTGTGCCGTCTCTTGTGCGAACAGTCCTTTCTTGGGATCGTGCCAACGCGTGGTGACAACTATGTAGAGAGAGAGGGAGGAATTATCTAAGGTAAATTCCTTAGAGAACATCTCAAATTGTGTGTCTATTCCCACCCATAGGCACCCCTTTATATAGGGGGAGGGACGTGTGCCCTCCCCTTTGGGTTTCCCATGTGGGACTAAACAAGGGAGAGAGGGGGAGGTGCCATGGGCCCTTAAGGCTCCATGGGCCAACCGGCCAGGGTGGGCCCCACCCCACGCACAACCCTAGGATAGCTGGGTGGGCCCCCTTGTGGCAGCTAGGCCTTGGCCCTTCCCTCTTGTGGTTTTCGCTCATGGGCCCTTTCCATAGGAAGTTTGGCCCATTAGTGGAATACCCCTTATAATTAGATTTTAATATTAAATTTAATATTAATTACATTAATTAATATGTAAATACATATTGCAAAATCCGATTTAACCCAAAACACCTTTCGATTCCCTTTCGATTTCCTTCGAACAACTTCGGAACTTCCTAGAACAATTACGGTTCTCTCACGGAACTTTTCCGGTTTCCTTTTCTCTTTCATATGATGATTCCAACTTCCAGAGGGCTTAAATGTATTTCCCCACGGCTCGAGAATGGCACATACATGATCTCTATCAATGATCAATAGCGGGACCGGTATGCCCATAATGACCCCTATGCATTCCACAATGATAATGTCGTTTGAACCCTAAACATTGTTTCCCATTCCCTTTGCCACTTGATACCTAGTTCACCCAAGATTTGATCTACGTTATCTCCATACCTTCGATCGATCTTGTTACTGATGAACTTGGTTTCTCGTTCCCATGTCATTGCATTCCATGACCTAGTCACACACTTGCAAGCTTCGTTAATGCAATATCATCAAGATGGCCACAAATGTATTTGTCCGTTGCATGGATGGGCCAATCCTGGTCTTGATATGTACTCCTCTACATGCCCCTTTGGGAAACCTAAGTGGCACCTTTTTGATCATCCAGTCACGGAATGATACTTGATGCCATCCAAGCCCCCTCCAGAATGGTGATTTGCATAATCTCACAGTCTAGGGATCAGGTTGTAAGGTTTCCTTAGTTTATCAATAATAGTGAACTTTGTAACTAGATATCATTATGATACAACTTGTTGGGCTGTTTATCTATCACAGCATTCAACTAATGACATGATATCATTGTCAATTGGCATAAATGCCCATGATATTGAAACCCTAGATCATCCTCATGACCAGTGAACTAGTTCACTAGAGGTAACTAGAGACTTGGTTTGTTTACATACCACACTGTATTAATGTTTCATATTAATACTATTATAGCACAATATGAAACATATGATGAACATAAGAGATATATCAAACAATATGCTTTATTATTTGCCTCTAGGGCATATCTCCTTCAACCACTACATGTTGTAGCATACTATACTCGTTGACATAACACCAATGAAACACCGTCCACTAGTATTACATTCCTCAGAGTGATACGATAGAAACATCACGGGTCCAAGGCATGACTATATATTTAAAATAGAGTACATTACAAAAGATCTAGAGAACTTCCTCAGAACAGTGAGGAATATCATACATAAGAAAACCAGAAAGAGTAGTCTCGAAATATATTCTAGGAGTACTATTACTAATATATATATATATATATATATATATGGCTTTCCATTGCTACTATAGTAGTGCTCTACCAAAGTAGGTTATAGCTTCTAGGAATTTATTTATACTCTACGCTTCAGCTTGACTTCCATAACTTCTGGTGTAGTCGTCGACTCCGTTGATCTCCACTGGATATCTTCCGCTCCTTAAAGTAGATCATTTCCTGAAGACGCCATTAATTTCTATGGGATCTAGCAAGGGTTAATAATATAGGTTGAGTACGATCATACTCAACAAGTTCACTAAAAAGGATGGTTTGATGCACTATCTACAGCCGTAGACCATAGGTCATAGGCTATGCAGGTTTTCGTAAACATTTCTTCAAAGGTTGCTTTTATTCTGAAAAACTATGTCCGTCAGCCTTCACAAGTTTACTAGAACTTCATGGAGTTCCTTTCCTATCGCGTTCATAGATCCTTCCCAAAATAGGGAGTGACGTGTCACAATTTAATACACTCTGCAGAGGTGCGTTTCTTTACCCATAAGCGATCTTAAGCCTTGTTGCATAGCCAGGAGTATGTACATGTTCAAATTTCCTTAGTTTGAGGCTCAATATAAGATCCAAGCCATTCGCTACCCTTCTTCGTGACCTCACATGACAACGCGACCCTTCAAGCAGGAATACCTCTGTTGTACCCCCAATATGGGTAGTTATAGCTATGATAACCCCTTGTAGACTTTGTAAGAAGATCTGCCCTAACAGCCACCATTAAATATGGTGATCCTCCACCTATGATAGATCTTCACAGATGATCTAGACATCAATATCGCGAGGCACTAAGGGTTCTGACCCATGTGCTAGATCCTAGCAAGGAATCTGCATCTTCACGATAAGGTCATCTATTGGCACGTGAAAGGAAGAAGATCCAGCTACCTTTCCTGTCCCATTCGAAGTCTTATGGTTAGTGCGTAATATACAGTGCTAGAATCACTAACAACACTGGTTGTTAAATCCTAGATGATACATTCATGTGCAATGGTGTTTCCATGGCCAGTCATAATAGATTAACTGGTCACCCTAGATCAGTAACCAATAGTTCATGTCAATTATGAAAATAGTGTTTTCTGCCATCCTTTTAGAAATGCAGGTGATATCAGTAGTAGATTACAAATACTTGATAGAAAATAACCAAAGTACCTGAGCAAGTATGAACTTTCCTTTGTGATTACAAGAGCATGCAATCATGGTCTTCGAGACGATATAAGATCCAATGTCTGAAAACAACATCATTGGTATGATAAGGACTAATGTTTAAAGAAGCAGTATGCTATTATGCATAGATAATGATAAGCATTTTGTATAAATCCCAAAGTAAATCCCCATGTTGAAGTATGGATTGGGTTTGGTGATTTATGCAATATTCGAGTTATATTCAAGTGTACTTCACAATAAGACATAAACTAAGATTCTGAAAGTAATAAACAATTAGGAAAGTAAAGCACACTATTGATTAATTTTGAGTACTGCTTGATGATTACTTATAAGAATGATCATATTTAAAATTAGTGAGTTTTAACAAATTTGCTAAAGCCTTTATTTCAAGTGGCAAAAAGAACTTTCAAAGAAAATGTTGTTTATGTTAGGTAATCAATCTTGAAGGTTGTTAGGATTAAAACTGTGGTTTTTGATAGAGTACAAATGATGTGGAGTTATTATACTTTTAATTGGTTATATAATTGGCCAAAGTTAACTATAAAACATGAATAAACTTAAGACATGATGTTTATGATATTTTAGACCAAAGTTAACTATAAAAACGGAAATGGAACTGAAGGTGTGCCTAGAACATTACCAAGTTTTAGGGTTTTGATAAGTATTCTCACAAATGTGGGATCATTCACTTTCAATTTAGGTGAATGACGGGTTCAATATTTGATTTGCTATTATAATCCAAAAAATAACATGTAACTCATTAATGGAAGCATAATTAAATGATTTCATTAATTTGTTCGGGTTTAAAGTATTTATACAAATTTAAGATTGATTTTATTGTTTAAAGAAATATATTATGTAAGTCCTACATTTTTAACCTTAAAGAATTATATTCTATGTTTCAATAAGTCCTAAATAGTTAATTAAAATTAATATGGATTTATAAATGATAAGAGAAAATATATCCCTTTTATTTTAATAGAAGAAAAGGACTATAAAGCCAGTTATAGCAATTATCTTCTTATAAATCCTAAAATAGGAATTTTATAATTAGTATTTTTATAAATTAATAGTTTTATTTTTATACATTTTATTGATTTTTAGGAATTTTCCATCTTTTTACATTTATTTTAGGATTTAGTGGCTTTAATATTTAGTTATATTATGTTTAACTTATACAAGTAATGTTATATTTTTCCTAGGTAGAGCTTTTTTTTTATCATTTTGATATATTATATGTATTTTTAGGATTTTTCTACATTTTTCTATGGCTTATATACTCACCGAGGTAATATGGTCATTTAATTTATTTTCTATTCTTGTTTTATTAATTTATTTTTGGAACTAGGCCTAGCCTATGAGCCAGCCCAGCATACCAGCCAACTCGGCCCATAGGGCCCAACTACACGACCCACTAAGCTCGGGGTTAACCCTGACCCTGACCCACCTCTCTCTCGTGCACGCACACCACACGCAACGCATACACCTAGTGCACACACACGACCTTTCCTGGCACTAGTCGTCGCACGTTCGATTCTGGCGAGTGTCGGTCATTGCGGCTGCCTCCTCTGGCTGCTAAAGCTTCACCGCACCTAGGTCTACCTTCACCTCTCATTCAATTTGATTCTAAAGCTCGGTAAGCTAGCCCCCTTTGATTCCCTGACTAGGGTTCCTTTGTCTTGGCATCGCCGTACGTCGGTGACCCTCTAGTGCTTTTCTGGCGAGGTGACGGTGATGGCGGTGGTGTATTGGTAGTTGTGCGACGCTGGTGGTGTTGTGCAGTTGCCGATGATACGGTGTTGGTTGCTACGGTGTGGCTCGGCACGAGCCGAGTGCTGCCGTGCTCCTCGTGCCGCCATGCTGCCCATGCTGTGGCTTCCATCGCCGACCATCTCTGCTTCCTCTTCTCAGGTTTAAGTGGGGACTAAGAGTAAGTTTGGTCCCTCTTCATCCCCACTCTCTATCTCTCTCTGTATTGCTGGATAAACACTATAATTAGGGTTTTCCATGAATTAGGGTTCTTCCTTCCTCAAGTATAGTTCACAAGGATGTTCCTCTATGAAGATATCGAGAAGTTGATTCTCAATCTAGTCATACTCTTGTGCTCAGCTTTGGGTTTCATCTCCTCTGACTCTAACTTTCATAAGTTGATAAATTCAAATGTTCATTTGGATTCCTATACCTTGGACTGGGTTTATGGATACAAAACCTTGTTACTAGCTTGTGCTTTACTGCATCTGGCAGTCAATGAGGCTATTTTTATCTATTACTAAGATTGCAATGAAATATAAATAGATATGATTCCAAACAAACTAAGGAAATGATTTGATTTTGCTGTAGAATTTCCTGGAGAGTTAGCTATGCAAATGATTTGGCTGGGTAGCCATTACTATCAATATGATAGTTGTAACATGATTCCTGGATATTAGTATTTAGGAAGATAACTTATAGGTGCTTATATGAATTTCAACCAAGGTGGTTTTGAATGTGTTTTGGAATTTCCCCTGTCAATCTTATCATCATAATATGTCAAAGTGCATGTGGATGATTCCTAAAGTTTAGGAACATTATTTAGATCCACAATCCTATACTTGAAAATGAGCTTTTAGCTTGCCATATAAATTTTTGTAAAGAAGCTGTGGTGTATGTTTCCATATTTGGTTTATTGAATCCTAGATTCAGTGACATGGATTTGTTGGGTTCGCAACATAGAAAACAAAAAAAATTCTACGATGGGAACTACTAAGCACCAATATCTATCTACCTAGATACAAACAACAGGTAGATATACATCCATATAGAACATACCCTTGAAGACCGAAAAAATGTTACGTGGTTGAACTCGTGGATGATGTAGTCGTACGTTTGCCGATCTCAAGATCGAGAGAAAGTCCAGCGCCGCAAATCAAAAGCGCATCCGTGATCACACACACACACATCCGATCCACCGAACAACCTCCGCCTCCTTGATCCAGCGATGCAGCGGAAGTAGCAACTCCTTTCAGACAAAATCCATCGGGAACATGTATCTCGCTAATCCTAGACCATGGGGGAATAATTCTAGAGGAAGAGAGATAACCTTCACGAGGAGGTGTGAGATGAGAGGAGGGAGTGTGGGGGCAATTTATAGGGAGAGGTGACAGCCCCTCCCATGGCCGGCGGCCAAGGTGGTGCCCCCACCTCTTCCCTCATTCATGTGGGTGGAGCTCCCACTCGTATAAATTTGCCTCCACTCAAAATTCCACTCATCTCCATTAAATTTCCACAAAATTTAATGCAAACTCTTATTTAATAAAACTCTTTATTTCATTTAGAATTTCGTTAATTACTTTAATTAACAAACATTTACACAAACCCCTGCAACATTTCAATATCACATGCAGAAACAATTTCAAGAATTTTACCCGAAACAATTCTCGTGTCCATTGAAATAATTCCAGTGCTTTGTAATTATTTTCTCTAGAACATATTTGCTCAAAATGGTGTCGGTTTCCCTCAACTGTGTCACCCTACATTTTGCAAATAATGCAGACATGATCGAGACCCTTCTCCGATCAATAATCAGTAGCGGGACCTAGAGATCCGTACTGACTCCTACACATTCAATGATAACTTTTGTGATCGTAAGAACCTTTAATGTTAGTAACTAAATCCCTTTGTCTTGCGGCATATTACATGTCCGAGATTCAATCATCGGTATCCCCATACCTAGTTTGATCTCGTTACCGACATGCACTCTTTTCTCATTTCCGTGATATAATAATCTAGTGATCTCATCACTCGCTTGCATGCTATCTCAATGTGATATCACCGAGAGAGCCCAAAAAATATCTATCGGTCATCAGGATGGACAAATCCCACTCTTGATCCATGAGCCTCTACATAACACCTTCAAAGTATCTGAACCCACCTTTATGGTCACCCTATTATAGTGTGACCTTTGATGTTATCAAGTTACTCTTCTAGTGTTAGTGATTGACATGATCTCATGGTCTAAGGACTTCTATATCAAGTTGATTGACTTTAATAATATGCTACTATTTAGTTGATTTACTTTAATAATGTGCTATTATTTCTTGTGAATTGCATGTGGATGTTGTTTGTACTATTTCTGAATATATAATATATGTTGCTACTAAATTGTTGCCAATTACGTAAAAATAACATCATTTTTTAATTTTTCAAAATCTACTAGTGGCGTTTAAAATATGTGAAATGCCACAGACGTGAAAATAGTGTCAGTGTTCATAAAGAATGTCACCAGTGTGAACTTTACTAGTGGCGCTCAGCTTGAATGCCACTAGTACAGTTTTTACTAGTGGCATTCCATCCACACGGTACCAGTATCGGTTACCAGTGGCGTATGGGTTTAACGCTACTAACCCATTTTTTGAACGCCACCAATAAGCTTTTTCCTACTAGTGTAAGCCTGAACTCGCAGAATCTCCATAGAAAACTCAAACATATGCACCAAGTGGAAAGGCAAGTCCTTCACTCTCAAATTCCACCAAAGCTACAAAATATATTGGGAGAATAAGATAGGAAGAACATAAAAAGAGGACACCAAGTTCTTCAAGATCTAGATCCCAAGGATTCCTTCACAAAGAAGGGATTTAGTTTGGTGGGGTTGTAGATCCAGATCTTCACTCTCAAATCCCTCAAAAATATGCAAGAAACATAGGAGGGGGAAGAGGATAGGAAAAGCTCTTGATGTTAATAATGGAGGAGGATAGAGAATAAGAGCTCAAAAGGTTAGGTAGGGATAAGGAAAAAGGGCTCCTTAAATAGGGCCATTCAAATCGAAATGTTACTAGTTTTCACGATGCTCACCGGTAATACCAATGGTGGACCGGAACTTCTGATGGGGCTTGTTCCAAAGGCTCCAAAGCCATGGAAACTGCCAAAAAGCACAGGACGGAAGTTCCGCTAGCGCGTGGCCAGAACTTCTGGCCGGTACTCATGATCAGGTTCCACTATCCATATACTGAAGGCATACTGAGCGGGTTCCTGAACTTAGTGGAACTAGGCCGGAACAAAGCCTAGAAGTTCTAGGTCGTGAAAACCCCTGGCCGGAACTATCGGCAGTCCATCAGAACTACTGGCTCCAAGAATGGCCTAGCAATACTTTCAGTGGAGCGGCGGTACTATCGATCCTGGCAACCTGCTGAAACTAGAACTTCAATAACTTGAGCATCCGAACTCCGAATGGGATGAAACTAATTTTGTTGGAAAGATAACAACAAGTAGAATACAAATATTGGAATGAAATATTGGAAACCGTCGAGGAATAAAATATCAAGTATAAATATGTGAGATACCTCTTAAGGTGTGGAGCTGGTAAAGCCACCAAGATAAAAAACACAATAAGATAGTCTAACAAAATCCATTTTTAATGAACTAGAGCTTGTTATGAAGATAAACACAAGTCCTAGCCTCACATAGATAAGATCCAAATAACAACCTAGAAAGATGATGCAAGAATGCAAAGGTTTAAGCTCTCTCTGAAAGAAATGATCGAGCTACTCACTCGAGAGCCACTCTTGATAGTACAACTATCTATCCTAAACCTGGTCTCGCAACAAACTGTAAGAGATTGGCAAAATAGAGAACCTATCAAGATTACACCTTTTCCTTGAGTATTCTACTTGGACCTGATGTAGAAAATCTTGACCTCCTCAAGATGGAACACCTTTTTTTGATTGCTCTGTCTCGTGCTTGCTTGATGAAGACTTGTGAATTGCTCCCCCATACACCATGGGGAAACCTCTTCTTTGAACTTGTCTTCATCAATCCATGATCATGGAGGATGGCAAGCTTCAAACATGAGATCTTCTAGAGATGGCGTATTTTGAACTTGCACTCTATTTCTTATTTCTTCCTTAGGATGATGTCTTGAAGATACACATGAGGTAATCCATCTTATTCTTCAAGACACTCTTCATCTTCTTTTCTTTCTTCTTCTTCTTCTTCTTCTTCTTCCTTTTTACTTTGAGATCAACATATGGTCCAAGCATTGCCAATGGACAATTCCTACAAGTGTAACTCCATGCAAACATTAGTCCATAGATATTGTCATTAATTACCAAAACCACATATGGGGTCACACATGCCCTTTCACATATCATGAAACAAAGGGAACTGTATACATGATTGTTTGAATCTTCAACATCGTGGTTCGACTGATGAGAGATCTTCGTAGAATATGTGGGAACTATTATGGGCATCCATGGTCTTGTCGGTTATTGATCGGAGAGGTGTCTTGATTATCTCCACATGTTCTCGACCCGTAGAGTCGCACACTTAACTTTTGATATCGCTAGGGTAGTAATGAGATATGAAGATGGTGATATAAAATTTTGATTTGAAGTCTCGGATGATATCCAGGACATCACGAGGAGCTTCAAAATTGTACTGATATGAAGAAACATAGATGGAAAGGTATTTTCGGGGTTACCGGAAAAGTTCAAGATTTTTCGGTATCGTATCGGAGGTTCTAGAATGTTCTAGGGGGGGTACGATAGTGGCTTCCACATGTACCAAGTTGTAACACTAACACCCCAGAATATAGGAAGGGAAGAGGGTAGATGTTTGAATTGCATGCACCTAAAAATGTGGGGGATTTAAAAAAATATTATATGAATGACAAATGATGTTAATTTGACTCTAGTGTTGAACTTTGACTCAAATCAACACTAATATAGCTCTTTTTTTTGGAGAATTCTGAAAACTTGATTATAAAGATTTGAATAAATTTGAAAAGAAATCAAGATGTAGAAAAAGATGAATTCTATCAATAGGCAAACTCTCAACTCAAAATGACTACTATCCTAGGCCGTGCAAAAATGACAAAAGTGATAGTAAAAGTTTTCAGGAAAAAGACCCAACTCCAGTTGTGAACCAACAAAAATTGACCCCACTAATTTGGACCCTACGGTTTGAGAGATATTCTTCTAGATGTCTTTTCAAAATTTCTGAACAAAATACAAAGTCGCTAGAATAGTAAAATCTTAAAAGTACGACAAGCTTTGTCTGGCTCCGGTTTTGTCTGGCTCCGGTGATGGAGGGGCGAGGACGGCGGTGCGCCTTCGGCCCGTGCTAGTATTTGTAGTCGTCGCTAGGTGGTCCATTGACCTATTTGTAATTTTTATTACTTTTGAGTTTCTTTATACTGTTGTTTGATGAATTTTAATAGATCGGTGAAATTTCACAAAAAAGAAAAGAAAAGAAAAAGAGACGATATCAATCGCTATATGAATGAAAACTACTTTCTTATGTTCCGCGCACATTTCTAAACTGAAATACTCCCTCCGTCCCAAAATAAATGACTTGAGTTTGTCTAGATTCTCATGTATCTAGATTTAAAACATGCTAGATAGATACAGATTTAAACAAACCCAAGTCACTTATTTTGGGATGGAGGGAGTAGTTGTTTATCTGCCTAACTGTTTTTCGTTATCCTTTGTCAATGTACCACAGTCCGTTAGTTTAAAGTAGTGAACAGTACAACTTTTCAAAGCTCCAAAATTTATCAGATTTAGTCATTTTTTTGGATGGTTTGTAATACCAGGTGTTTTGAATGGAGATTTTACACGTTGGTAAAATACGTTACTGTGAAAATCACGGTAGATGAAGCTCCAAAAAAAAAAGAATCAGGGTAGATGAAGCTCCAAAGAAAATCAGGGTAGATGGTTACTCACTCGGGTCGTGTCGCGTGTAAAGTGAAGTGGGGTAATTTGGACCGAAGGACCACCCCGTACGTACTAACGTAGTGACGTGCCTGGCCACATGGTGACATGCATGCACCTGAACCTAGGAACCACGCACGCCCATATTAGGTCAGTGGACAGTGGGGGCAGCACATATTCGCTCACGCCCCACCTTTCATAGAGACGAATCAAGCGTGACCATGTACTGTCCGAGTCACAGCCCAACTAGGCTGTCCTCGGTAGAACCGACAAGCGGTCGACACATCGGGAAAAGGCATATTAGACGAAAAAAATGGCGGGGAAGAAAATATAGGCGCACGCGCACGGAACCTCACGCCGCCGGGCTCCGCACCACCACGTACTACGTACCCACGCTGCGTGCAGCCCGCGCCGCATCGCACCGGCACACGACACCGCGCGCGGTTCGTCCACGGTCCACCACCACCACCTGCGTCTGCCGACGCCCACCGCCCATCAACCCGCACGCACGGAACCTAGTAAAAAACCGGCCGCGAGCCGTCGCATTCCCATGGGCAGCATTCGCCAAATCCCCCGCGGATCCTCGCCTAGCACCGTATACGTACGTAGTACTATCGCGGCGCCACAAAGCAGCCGCCCGTTCACACCGTACACCAGGAGTGCACGACACCACGTTGCTCCATTGGATCGGGGGTTGGCGGCGGCAGGCCGGGGCAATCGCGCACGTGCACGGCCGCACGGGTGGAATAGGAAAAGCGGCGGAGATCCGGAGCGTGAAAGTTTGACCGTGCTGGGCTACCGACGCGGAGGCCCGTTGAGACGTCGTCCGTCGCGATGGCCTCGCTCGCCTGCTTGAACCCCCGCGCGCGCTCGTGACGGGACACCTGCGCGGCACACCGCCGCTTGTGCTGCCCGACCGGGCGCCGCTCGTGGTGTGACGGGTCACCATCATACATGCTCCTCGCCGGGGACCGGCCGCCAGGTTGTTGGCTAGGGTAACTTGCGAGGAGTCGTGGGAGAACCTCCAACCAACTAGGTGGGCCGGGGCGCCGGCCGTTTTAAAACAGGGCTGCTTGTTTTTGTTGACGGAGGATCGGTCTTCTCCAACCTTTTGGATGGATGGGCTAAGTGTCCAATCAACTTTTCGATGAGATTTTGATTTTTTTTTAAAAAAAATCGATGAGATCTTCTTTTTACAAAAAAACCTCCACTTCTTACAAAAACTGTCCTGCATAAGTTGTTCGGTTAAAACATAAAGTGTAACTGAATTTACTGATATGTTGACACTGTTTGTCTTGTCCAAATTATTTTTCACCACAGCTGCAACAAGCTAACCTTGGCCCAAAGAGATTGAATCGTCAATAATCAGCTCAAACGGTTACATGTAGAAACTGAAGACAGAAAACGGAACGGGATATTGGTGGTGATCAGATCAGTACTTGTCTTCATCAAATTCTGTTTTCTTTTACCGAATGCCAAAGTGAGTTTGCTTCCTTTTCACCTGAGATTAATTCCTGTTTTCACATGTTGTGTCAATCTGTATAGTTCGGCAGCTGCACAGCAGACGTGGTAATGTGAATGTCGTACGCACGTACGTCCAAATACTCAAATCGCATGCGACTGTTGATTCAAAAACAATTTATTGCACGTTGAATAAGATTAGTGTGAGACGGACGGATGTACAAAGCCGCACGAATAAGATTAGGTTAACAGCACATCCCCACTGTACTACTGCACAAAGCCGCACGCTGTATGCCTAATTCTTGGCTGCAGGAGCTAGCATCAGCTAGCTAGACCCGTAAAGGACTGCAACTCTGTTCAAACGCTTGATTTAAGGACGTACTACACCAAACATGTCCACTTCTAAGCCAGTGAGCTTGATCATTCAAAACGTAACACAGTACTTTGCACGTGCAAACAGAATCTCGAAACAAGGTGATTTACGCTGATAGACAGATTAAGAATTAACTGATTATTTCTAGTACTATATGATACAAGAATACACGTAGTACTACTAGATCTTCAGACCCTCGCACCCCACTGAAAAATTATATATTCCGTTCCATAAAAGTCGTATCTTGCGCCTATCATCCTTGCACGCTTTTTGCAATATAATAAAGAAAATCAAGATAGGGGAAGACGAGACCAGTTGAGAGCTGAAACCCTCATCTCATCACTACCACCGTTCCACGCTTCTCCTTCCTTTCCACACTTAGCTCCCACTCTTTCCTCATGTCTTCTGGTGGTGGCGGAGGAGGGGGTCAAGACCGTCATGGCCTCTACCACCTCGCTCGCGGTGACGATGCCGCCACTGGCTACCAGTTCAGTAGCAACGACATCGAGAGCTTCTTCTTCAGCCAGCAGCCTGTGGGCATCGGTGGCGGTGGGGGCTCCGCCGACGAGATCGTGCCGTACTTGAGCATCACGGACTACCTTCAGGGGTTCTTGGACCCCGCCGGGCTAGCTCGGCACCTCGACGACGTGCCCTCTCAGGACGTGCCGACCAAGCACCAGCTGTCGGTCGACGTGAGGAGCCACGATCGCGACAGTCAGGGTACAGGCAGCGCTGCAGGAGAGGGCGCGGCGCTTCTCACGCCCAAATCGTCCGTGTCTTTCTCGTCCAGTGGCGGGGAGGGAGAGGGGAAGTCTCACCGGTGCAAGAAGGGCCCGGCGAAGGAGGCGGACGAGGAAGATCTGCAGGACGATGAGGAAAATCCCAAGAAAGCGTACGTTCTCGTCAATTCAGTGCTGCTCTACGTGAATCGTCGTGATTTCTTGCTTAATTGATTCCTTGTGTTGTGAATTTCTGGTGGGATGACTTGCTATGGTGTTAGATCTGGTCCTACTGTTGCTTAAATGCTCGAATTTACTTCCTGTTTACTCTCCATTGAGGTCTTCTTTACTACGTGATGTGAGCATGCATTAGGGTTTGCTATGATTTGCTTCTTTAGGGTTCTTGTAGTTCACTTTGAATCAAGATCCCGGTAGACCCAACATGATGCATATTTCCTCTCTTTTTTCTCTCCTAATTTTGTTTTGGTCCAAGATGACTTTATAGATCATGTGGTACTCACATATATTCAACTCAAAAGAGCGATCTACTATCTACTCATACACTCTAGAAGAGATCTTCCTTACAATTAATCAATGAGTGTTGCGCATGCGCAGCTTCAAACTTTGACCAAGTAGATAGCTTCGTCTTTGCAGTTAAACATTTTGCCGCTTTTAGAAAAGATCCAAAAAATGTACTACTAATACTTCTGCACATAGCATCAAGTGCATTTACATTACATCAGGCTGATCCTTCCATGACATATATATGATATATATGTCCCTAAGTATCTAGCTAACCTTTTAGATTATTACATGCCTCGCTGCTACTAAGTGCATGATTTAATTTGGGGCCGCAGGACTAACAAAGCGACCAAGAAGAAAGCCGAGAAGAGGCAGCGGCTACCCCGCGTCTCCTTCCTCACCAAGAGCGAGGTCGATCACCTCGAGGACGGCTACCGCTGGCGCAAGTATGGCCAGAAAGCCGTCAAGAACAGCGCATACCCAAGGTACAAATTTATGCATTCTACCCGTGCGCGCAAGGTGTTCGATCACTACTAGTACTTGCATATTGCAATATAATGGAACTTAATTGCTCACAAAAATGCGCAGGAGCTACTACCGGTGCACGACGCCCAAGTGCGGGGTGAAGAAGCGGGTAGAGAGATCGTACCAGGACCCGTCGACGGTGATCACGACCTACGAGGGGCAGCACACGCACCACAGCCCCGCCAGCCTCCGGGGAAGCGCCGCTCACCTCTTCATGTCGCCTGGTCTTCACGCGCTACCGCCGCCGCACCTCATGCCGCCGGGGACGTTCCACCCTGACTTGATGAGCATGATGCACATGCAGTACCCCAACCCTGGCATGTACTTGCCTCCGCCTCCAATGGCAACTCCTCCAGCTGCTCTACAGCAGCACCACTTTACTGACTACGCGCTATTGCAAGACCTCTTCCCATCAACAATGCCCAACAACCCATGACTAGTTAACTCCTGCAGATATACACTTAATTAATTAGCTAGACTTTAGTATATGTGTGATGCTTTCCAAATGCTGGAGTTGCGCCAGATGTGATCGCCAGGGTACCCTTGAGCTTGGTCTATGCATGGTGCGGTATATTGGTATTAATGATTAATTTGCTAGCTGCAAACTTAATTTCAGCTTGAACTTGTGCTTACATTGCTTTAATTCTCTTCCAGTTGTCTTCCACGGGCAAACTGAAGATAGAGGATAGCTGGTTTATATAAGCGAGCAGTTACAATTTAATTTATATCTCATAGTGCAGATATCTTGTACATGTACTAGTGCATATCATGTGTAACTCATTGAGTCGAGCGGAAAATTTCATTTCACTTTCGTTGCTATGAGGAATTAATTACAAATGTTGCAATTTCAATTTATCTTGTTCTTGGAATGCTTTTTTTTTTACGAGGTGATATATGCTTTTGGATGGCCGTTGTCAGTCTCTCTAATTTCGGGCATGCATGTGCAAAACTAAGTTGATAATCATGACGCAAAAGAGAGTTTTGATTGCTTTGGACATTGATGCATTGGAGTGGTTTCTTATGGGACTAGGCATATAGGATGTGTCGTCTCATTGTGATTATATTTGCTTGTCTGGTAGAAGAATTTATAACTAAGACGTGAATAATTAATTAAATCATGGGTATGTCTTGTGTATATCAGCTCTACCATTTATATATGGCTGTGAATTTGCTCACGGGGCTGGTTTATTCTGTCTAGGGGTTTCACGTTCTTACTCTTATATGTATTTAATAAGCATATTAGCAAACACACAATTAAATCGTATTCATCTATGTTTAATGAATAAAACAACACAGCCACCGAGACGTAACTATGTGGTGTAGTATGGAGAAATACCTTGCATAGTTTAGAAGTTCCAAATTTGTAAAATTTTGAAAGCACTAGCTAGTTCACTTTAGATTGTTGGCCATAATCGATGTCTTTGGCATATGAGTATTGTTGAGTTTGGAAAATAAATAAATCCTAGAGTCGAGCACCATCTGTGAATATTCTCCACGTACCTTCCCCCCCCTAAAAAATAACTGACATTTTCGCCGGTCTTATTTTTCTATGTGTATTCTCAAGTGACGATTTTTCCCAGATGTTGTGATATGAGTTACAGCGCAATTTTTTGAGATAATTTTAATTTTATAACATACTTCAGAATAATCTTAATTTGTGAATGCATAGGCAACATGTTTGTAAGCCTAGCACCATGTATACTGTACACTTCCAGACCATTTGTTCATAGGACTGCCAAAAAAATGTAGTAAAAGTAGGAATTGGGTGTCGTGACATGTGAAATCTAACTAAAAAAAATGTAAGAATAAATATAAGTAACAAGGTTAATCGTTGGGTTAAACCACAATATATTTAGAAGTGGCATTTCGTAAAGAATTAGGTGTTTATCACGGTTGTGGGAGGAAAAGGAAAATCTTTTTAAGATTAGACTTGGTGGAATGCAAATTAACATACTCCCTCTGGCTCATATTAATGACCTCGACTTTATCTAGATAATCAGATGCATTCGTATCAAGATAAAGTTGATGCCATTAATACGGAAGGAGAAAATCTGATTGTTAACAGTCCTACAAAATTAAAAAGCTCCATGGAATTTTTCCCAAAAATTTAAAATGCTATGAATATGTGAGAGAGCGCACACATGGAATCATAAAAGGTCATGAGCGCAATTTTGTTTTCTTCAGCACTTACGTGCATCCATGCATGTGTTTATCCCTGCCACGCTAAAAGCAGCACCTTTTATATACAGATTGCAGAATTCGGTTTCATTTTGGTCTAGGTAACTATATTCCATAGGATTTCTTTTCCCCGGAAGTTGATGGAATTCCTTGTACTTAGCTTAATTTGGCAGTCACGTAGTACGTACCATACGTTGGCCGCCATTTTTGACCAGACACCTTTTTCTCATTTGGGTCTAGGTAGCTATATTCCCTAGGATTTCTTTTTCCTGGAAGTTGATCGAATTCCTTATAGTTTAATTTGGCAGTGAAGTACTATTTATTTCAGTTTTGAAACACTTTTCTTATACTTGCCTTGTATACATTTGAAATCCATAGTTTTGAAATTCACATATAGATTAAAATACTGTATAATGGTCTAAATATAAGTAAAATATGGTAACATGAATGAAACTATTGCTCACGGGGATTCCACATATGCTTGACTAGAAGATATCTCATATGCTCCACATATACTCGTAGCATGGAAAACAAAAAATTTCTACCGTAAGAACGAACAAAACCCAGATCTAATCTAGATAAAAGCCAAGATCTAATCTATTAGACATGTGCAACGAGATAGATCTGTACTAACCCTTGTAGATCCGAAAGTGTTACGAGATTGGATCTCGTGGTTGATGTAGTCGATCACTTGCCGATCTCAAGATCGTGTGGATGATCCTTCCGGCGCCGCGTTCCGGCAGCGCTTCCGCAGTCGGTCACACGTGCGGAGTCGAAGCAGACCTTCCTCTCCCCGTTCCAGCGAGCAGCGGAGGTAGTAGATCTTCTCCACGGAATCCCAACAGCACGACGGCGTGGTGGTGGTGGAGTAGAGAATTCTGCAGGGCTCCGCCTAAGCCTGAGCAGAAGGAAGGAGGAGGAGAGAGGCGGCTAGGGGAAAGAGTGGAGGGGTAAGGAGGGGTGGCGCCTCCACCCCTCTATATATAGAGGTAGGGGTGCGGCCTAGGGTTCCCACCCCTAGGCCCACCCCTTAGGGCCGGCGCACAAGGGAGCTTGGGGGGAGAGTCCTTCCCCCCCCCAAGTTTCCTCTTTAAATTTCCCTTTATCCTTTTATCCTTTCTTGGTTTTCAAGTAAACTCCAAAAAATCTTCTAGAACCTTCCAGAACATTCCGAAACCTTCTAGAATCGCCATATAAATACTCCAAAACATTTCCTAACTTAGAAAATGATCTCCATTATATGAATCTTATTCTACGACAATTCCGGATCTCCTCGTGATGTCCCGGATCCAATCCGAGACTCCGAACAACATTCGGTCTCCAACGCACATTCCATATCTACTTAAAACAACTTCGAACCTTAAGTGTGTCACCCTACGGTTCGTGAATATGCAGACATGATGGAGACACCTCTCCGATCAATAACCATCAGCAGGATCTGGAGATCCATAATGGCTCCCACATACTCAACGATGACTTTGTGATCGATAGAACCATTAATATACGAAACCAATTCCTTTTATCACGCGATACTATACTTATCCGAGGTTTGATCGTCGGTATCTCCATACCTAGTTCTACCTCGTTACTGATAAGTACTCTTTACTCGTTCCATGTTATGTCATCCCTTGTGACCTAGTCACATGCTTGCAAGCTAACTAGATGACATTCCACCGAGAGGGCCCAGAGCATATCTATCCGTCATATGGATGGACAAATCCCAATCTTGGTCCATGCGCTTCAACACATACTTTCAGAATACCCAATGACACCTTTATAACCACCCAGTTACGAAGCGGTGTTTGATGTCATCAAAGTACCCATCCGGTGATGGTGATTAACACAACCTCATGGTCGAAGGATTAGGTTACTATGCATTTAAAAGCTTATAGCAATACAAACTTAATGACCTGATCTATGCTACGCTTACTATGGGTGTGTGTCCGTCACATCATTCTCCTAATGATATAACCTTGTTATTAATCACATCCAATGTCCATGATCAGGAAACCATGATCATCAATTAATCAACAAGCTAGTTAACAAGAGGCTTACTAGGGACTCTTTTATGTTTACAAAACACACATGTATTAGTGTTTCCTAATAATACAATTATAGCATGGGATGTAAACATTCATCATAAACACAAAGATATAATAATAACCACTTTTATTATTGCCTCTTGGGCATATCTCCAACAGGTTTCCCCACGGTGTATGGGGGAGCAAGTTGCAAGTCTTCATCAAGCGAGTGCATGGACGAGCAATCAAGAAAGGTGTTCCATCTTGAGGTGTAGAAGATCGTCATCATCAACATCAAGTGAAATATGCACAAGGAAAATGTATGATCTTGATAGGGTTTCTTTCTTACCGGTCTCGTGGTGTTTGTTGGGGAGACCGGTTTATAGGATAGATAATCGTACTATCAAGAGGGGCTCTCGACACTACTAGGAAACAGCTTATAGATAGACAAGATATTCAGTGGCGCATATGTAAAACTATGCGCCGCAGATATATATCAGTGGCGCACTAGAAAAAATGCGCCACTGAAGTTTGGCACTTCAGTGGCGCACGAAACCAATATGCGCCACAGAAGTCCATATTTCTGTGGCGCATATTTTCGTGTGCGCCACTGAAGTGCCAAACTTCTGTGGCGCATATGACATATGCGCCACAGAAGGTTGATGGGACCAAGCAGCAAAAAAAGCGGGAGAAACTTCTGTGGCGCATGTGTCCATATACGCCACAGAAAGTGATGTTTCTGTGGCGCATATAGGTGTATGCGCCACAGAACAAGCATATAGGGGGGGGGGGGGAAACAGATCCCCCCCGTGGATCGCCTTTTCAGTTTTGTAAAAAATAAACAAAAATGATAGAAACTTCAAAAAAATAATTCCTTTGAGTTGTAGTTAGATTTTAGGGTATAGATCTAAACAAAATTGAAAAACATGAATTTCGATGTATTTTGCAAAAATAGGTCATGGCACGGTAAAACGGCTCTAACTTTTGCATACGATGTCGGAAAAAATCTTTAACCTATCAAAATGATCGTCTCGAAATTTTCTACTCGATTTCAACGGCTGGAAAATTCCAAAAGAGTAAAAAGTTATGAAAGACAGAAGATTTTTTCCTGCAAAAAAAATAAAAAAGGGGGAGAACTTCTGTGGCGCATTTCCCCCATATGCGCCACAGAAGTCTTGGGCGGGATTCGATATTTGAATCCCGACGGCGCCCTTCTCCCTCCCCTTTTCCTTTTTCTCCCCCTCCCCACTTCTTCTCCCCTCCCCACTTCTCCTCCCCTCCACACTTCTCCCCTCCCCACTTCTCGTCCTCCTCCTCCTCCACCACCAACTCCGGCGACCACCACCTCCTCCTCCACCACCAACTCCGGCGACCTCCGGTGACCTCCTCCTCCACCACTAACTCCGGCGACCTCCTCCTCCTCCACCACCACTTCAGCGACCTCCTTCTCCTCCTCTTCCACCACCAACTCCGGCGACCTCTTCCTCCTCCTCCACCACCACCAACTCCGGCAACCTCCTCCTCCTCCTCCTCCTCCACCACCAACTCCGGCAACCTCCTCCTCCTCCTCCACCACCTCCTCCTCCTCCAGCACCAACTCCGGCAACCTCCTCCTAGCCCTCCTCCAGCCACCACCACCACCAACTCCGGCCAGATCTAGATCTGGCCCATTTTTTTTGAAATTTGAAAAAAACTTCTGTGGCGCATATTGGCCATATGCGCCACTGAAGTTTGAGACTTCTGTGGCGCATTTTGAAATGCGCCACAGAAGATAGTTATCAGTGGCGAGGTATCAGTGGCGACTAGGAAATGCGCCATGGATAGTGAAAAAAGATGCGCCACTTGTAAGCTATTTCCTAGTAGTGCGAGTGAGTAACTCGATCATATATTTCGGAGAGAGCTCAAACATTTGCATTCTTAGCATCATCTTTCTTGGTTGTTATTTGGATCTTATCCATGTGAGGTTCTAGAGCTTGTGGTAATATTCATAATAAGCTCTAGTTCATCAAAAAACGGATTTCATATGCATTCTCTATTGCATTTTCGATATTGGAGGTTTTACCGGTTTGTCTTTTAAAGATACGTAAAACCTTCCATTATTTGGTTCTTACTCATGTGAGGATTTAGATCTTGTGTTAATCTCCATGAAAATCTCAAGTTCATAGAAAACAAATTTCATATGCATTCTCTATTGCGTTTTCGGTGTTGGAGGTTTTACCGGTTCGTCTTTTTGAGAGAGGTCAAACATTTCGTCATTTGGTTCTATCCTTCCGTGCTGGACTATGATATTTTCTGTATGATCTTGTAGAGTCCTCTTTAAAATGATCCCAAGATCATCAAAATCGGAGTCTGTATGCAAAAGTTATGGTTGTTTTTTGCATTGGTCTTTCTGCTAGTTTTTGTAAGACCGGAGACTCCGGACTAAATATCCGGTCTATCTCCGGACCGCGTACTGACTGGCATCTAGTTTGTCCTCGTTTGGCCTGGGTACACCAGAGACTCCGGTCCCAGTCTAGAGACTCCGGACCGGGTGATCCCTGGGCCTAACGGTTGGATTTCTAGGGACCTATTGATGGCTCGTGGTTGATGTAGAGCTCGTTGGGAACCCCAAGAGGAAGGTATGATGAGCACAGCAGCAATTTCCCTCAGTTATGAAACCAAAGTTTAATCGAACCAGTAGGAGCAAGGAAACACCCCAAAGGTGTTGCTAGCTGAGCCTTGGCAGGGCGCACTACCGGTGCTAGTAGCAACGTGGAGACCAGCACAAGACAACCACAGAACTCTGTCCCCAACTTGCGATGAGGTTGTCAATCTCATCGTGTTTTGCTGAAAACAAAGGATTAAACGTATCGAATGGAAGGAAGTAAAATTTTGCAGAAAGTAAACACAAAGCGGTAAACAGTTTATAGATTGTATGTAAAGAAAAAGGACCGGGATCCATAGTTCACTAGAGGTGGCTCTCCTTAAGATAGATAACATGCTGGGTGAACAAATTACAGCGGGGCAATTGACAAACATCGAGAAAGCAATACATGCATATACTAATCATCTTGACTCCTTTGAGACCTGATTGGGCATTACAACATTATACATAGACCGCCATCCAACTGCATATATGACTAATAATCCACCTTCAGGTTATCATCCGAACCCCCTCCAGTATTAAGTTGCAAGCAACATATTATTGCTTTACGAATTGCGTGTAAAGTAAACAATACGATTGTTCTATGAACAAAGGATTGTTGTTTTCTCCCTAGTAGCAACAGCACATCTAGTACCTTAGAGATTTCTACACTTCTCCAGATTACCAGAGGCATGAACCCACTATCGAGCATAAATACTAACTCTTGGAGTTGCTAGCATCTACTTGGCCAAGATAGCTACTAACAACGGAAAGCATGCAAGATCACAAATAACAAAGACATGATAGAATCAATAATCAATCTGAAATAGCATCTCAATATCCATCGGATCCCCGCAAACACAACATGTATGATTAAAAATAGATGATCTTGATCATGAACGTAGCTCACAAGATCTAGACATGAAAGCACAAAGGAGGAGAACCAGCCATCTAGCTACTACATGGATCCGTAGTCCAAGGATGAACTACTCACACATCACACCGGAGGCTTGCATGGTGATGAAGAAGGCCTCTAGGGTGAATTCCCCTCTCCGGCAGGGTGCTGGGAAGAGCTTCAGATCCCTCCTGATCTAGGGATGGAGATGACGGCGGCTACATACTCTTTCGTGGATTTTTGATCGGCTACTTAGGGTTTTCGCCCCGAGGGCATCTTATAGGCAGAAGGAGAGGCCGAGGGGGTGCCTGGGCTGGCCACACCACCCCCTAGCGTGGGCCAAGCTTGGCCGCGTGGCCAGGTGGTGTGGCCGCCCTCTGGCCCGTCTCCGTCTCGTATTCTGGCATGTGATGACTTTCGGAAAAATAGGCACTTTGGCTTTTGTCCCATCCAATTCTGAGAATTTCATTTTTTGACTTTCCTGGAACCAAAAACAGCAGAAAACAGGTAGCTGACATTGTGGCTCTTGTTAATAGGTTAGTCCAAGAAATCATATGAAAAGTACTCCAAAGTGTGGACAAAACATAAGAAAGTGGATAACACCAAGCATGGAACATCAAAAATTATAGATATATTTGCAAAACTTGATAGGTAAGTGATAAAAAGAAAGAATATTTTTTGAAGTGACATGCACCATCAAAGACTTGATCAAAGTATTTGTAAAACATTCAAAGCTGGGATCAAAGTACTTCAATCATAACATGAAAGACAAAGTTCTATCAATAAGACAAAGAAACTATGATGCAACATGAAAAGGCACATACAAAAGATCCATGAATAACAATGCTTTGCAAGACGTTTGTTTGTTTCACATAAAGAAAACATAGCATGATAGTATTTAGCTTGTCCCTCATAGAGTAGCAAACATAAATGCATAGGACACCTTTAAAGTTTATAAGAGTGACTAGATACAAATAGTTTAAAACAAGCAATATCAAGGTATGCATCAATCAACAAGTCTTTGAACAATGCACATAGAACTAAGAATGGCCACTATGCTCTCAAAGTAGGTGCATAAAGATAGAAGGTGGAGACTCAATATATAAGTGGAAGAAAATACTTTATAGAAGGAAGTAGGGATTCAAGTCTCATCAAGAGCTTCCAAAAATTATGGTACTTAATAGCTTTCAGCTCTCATTGCCCCTATCATAAGCATCTTGAAGTGATTAAGGTTAAAGTGAACAAGCTATGATGTACATGCTTGACGAAGTATAAGTTAGAAATCTCATGTCCCTTGAATATGAGGGGCGCTCCTCATGCTACTCAAGTTTAGTCACCGGTAAGTTCTTGTCATCGTAAGTACATGTGTATCATAGAGAACCGCCAACGGGGTACCCCTTGCTCGGTGATACGGTTCCGATATCAAAATGACAAGGCAAGTAGACAACGAGCATCTCAGCAACCTTCTTATTTACCATGGGAATATGGTGCTTTTTTCTCTCTTTCCTCTTTTCATAATCTCTTTTTTTATCTTTTTTTCTCAATATAGGACTCTTTTTTATATAAGAAGAATGCTTCATAGACAGCTCATTATGGTTACGCTGCATGTTTCCACCATGTCAGCATGGATTAGACCAGCGGCCCATGCGTTTCTCTAACACATATACATAACTCCATGGACTTACAAGCTCCCCTTTCATTTCACACCGACGACATCCATATACAAAAGAGCATGATATCAACTAGGTACAAGTATCAAGTGAAATGTTGAAAGCGTTCCCCATGAAAGCATGGTTCTGCTAATTCCCAACAAATAAGTGCAAGCATATACAACATAGACGACACAATGGTTCAAGTTTATTAAGGGCAAGAAAAGTAAAGTGGGCCATCAAGTTCGTGTGAGCTTTAATCACTAGTTTTCTCATAACAAGTTTAATTTGGAAGGTAAACAAAAACATGAATATACTTGGAATAGCATAAACTAGTAGGTAGGTATGGTGGACTCTTTGGAATAACTTGGTTTAAGGAGTTGGATGCATGAGTGGAACTCATACTTGGTTGTGGAGGCTAGCAAAAGACTGGGAGCGACAAACTAAGAGAGCAATAATGGCCATAATCATGTAGAGCGACAAAACATCATTGATCAAAGCATAAAGTGATACTACAAGTTGAAAACTAAAGGATCATAAAGGCTATGGTGACTTGAGATAGTCATAACATGGTGTGAGCATGTGCCAAGTCAATCGAAATAAAATCAAAGGAGAATACCACTATAATATGCTTTAATATGCTAAAACAACGCATGATTCATCCAAGGCACATTAAGAAATCTCAGTTGTTTATAACAAGTCATGCTACAACAAAGAATACTAAGCATAAAGCCAAAACAATATCAAGAATGACATGACAAAGCATAGGCCACAGTCAAAAATGAGCTCTTTTTACCACATAAGCATGGAGTTTTCTACTCTTTTCCAAACCAAACCAAACTATTTGCAAACCAATGTATGAAAGAAGGGGGGGGGGGGTCCAACCAATTTATTCAGAAAACTAAGCAAACAAAGAAAACCAAAAAAAAAAAACGAAAAAGAAGACGCTCCAAGAACAACACAACTGTGCATGAAACAATAAAAATGAAGCGTTTGGAAGAAACCTGGGATTTTTATGATGAAGAAGGGGATGCCTTGGGCATCCCCAAGGTTTGACGCTTGTAATTCTTGGATATTTCTTGGGGTGACACGCATGGCATCCCCAAGCTTGAGCTTTAGTCCATCCTTCATCTCATTACTCATTCCTTCCATACACCTGAAAATTTTCCTTCATACAAAACTTCACACAATCTTTATTAGCAACATTAGTGCCCTCAAGATAAATAAGTCTTAAGGTTCAGTTCCAACACAAAATAAAATTCCATTAGAACACTAGATACTTTAGCACTTCCCTCAAAAATCTCAATTCCCCAAAAGAACTCAAAAAGGAACCAACAAGAAGCAAATGTACAAAATGGCAGAAATCTGTCAAAACAGACCAGCAGGTAAAGACGAATTTTTTAGAAGACCTTCTGTTGCTCAAATCAAAAAGTGTTGAACTAACTAAAATTAGATAACAACCTGGGGCAGAAGCACAAAAATTCATGCCTCAAAAAGACGTTCAGAGATTGTACACGAATATTTACGGTGAAGCACAGAAATCTGTTTCGGGACAACAACTTTCCCAATCATTACTTCTCTCTCATTAGAGGTTACTCTTGGCACAAAAAGCAAATAAAAAGAATAAGGAGCGGTTATTACAGAGGTAATAACTTCCAAGAATCATCTAAATCTTTTGCGTTATCTCCCAATAAGTACTTTTCTTTAACGCCTTTAAGTTAGGCATAAGAAGCAAGAAAGAATCAAGTGTTCTCAAATAAAGAAGCATTAAGATCAATACCAGAAATATTTTCAACAAGGCAAGGTATATCATCCAAGTAAGTTCTAGAGGATCCTCTCTCCATGCTCTTAGGTTCACTATTCTCATCAAAAGGGTTTGCAGGAACAATCCAATCAAGATTCTTTTCTATGGCATCATGCCTTGCTACTAGTTTAAAGGGTATTGGTATCTTAGGTTCCTCCCCATTAGGTTCGGTTTTGTTCATCTTTTCTCATGTACCAACAACATCTACACATGAGCCTAGCATATTGAAACGTTCAAAGACTTTCCTAGCTTCCTTGGCAACATCATAGAACTCCTTAGACAAAGTTTCTAGAATAAAATCCCTCTTTTCAGGGTCCTCAATTTCATTAAGCTTAAGAAATATTACTTGCATTAAGGGGTTGAGGTTAACAAACCTAGCTTCTAACATATGAATTAAAGAAGCTACAGCAATCTCATAGTTTGGAGCAAGTTCTGCAAGGGATCTATCCTCAGTATCTTCATGTTTGCTAACATGATTAAAGAATTCTTCAATATTATCTTTCCCAATTATAGAAACACTGCCAATTGAAAGGTCTTTCAGGGTGAATTTAGGGATCAACATGGTGAGCTAAGGAAGAGGTGACAACTAAAGGAGACTTAATTTTTTTGTGTGTTTTTCAAATAAGAAAGCAAACTAGTAAAACTAATTTTTGTGTGTTTTTGATAAAGAAACAAGGAAACAAAGCAAAAAAAAAATAACAAAGTAAAGAGATTGGTTATGACGGACTCACCTTGTGAAGATGTCCTTGACTCCCCGGCAACGGTGCAAGAAAAATGCTTGATGGCTCGTGGTTGATGTAGAGCTCGTTGGGAACCCCAAGAGGAAGGTATGATGAGCACAGCAGCAAGTCCCCTCAGTTATGAAACCAAGGTTTAATCGAACCAATAGGAGCAAGGAAACACCCCAAAGGTGTTGCTAGCTGAGCCTTGGCAGGGCGCACTACCGGTGCTAGTAGCAACGTGGAGACCTGTACAACACAACCACAGAACTTTGTCCCCAACTTGCGATGAGGTTGTCAATCTCACCATGTTTTGCTGAAAACAAAGTATTAAGCATATCGAATGGAAGGAAGTAAAAGTTTAAAGAAAGTAAACACAAAGCAGTAAACAGTTTATAGATTGTATGTAAAGAAAGAGGACCGGGATCCATAGTTCACTAGAGGTGGCTCTCTTAAGATAGATAACATGTTGGGTGAACAAATTACAGTGGGGCAATTGAAAAACATCGAGAAAGCAATACATGCATATACTAATCATCTTGACTCCTTTGAGAATTGATTGGGGATTACAACATTATACATAGACCGCCATCCAACTGCATCTATGTCTAATAATCCACCTTCAGGTTATCATCCGAACCCTCTCTAGTATTAAGTTTGTAACATCCCAATTTCAGCAACCCTGATTAGTTGTCCAGAATGCAAAAATCAAGGGGAACAAAAACTTTTTCTTGATTAATGTTGAAGTGTTGCTTGTTGTTTGGATATGCTTATGCATATGAATGTGTACTAGATGATATACGCCTTACCTTAACACCAGTTGCCAAAAGCTACTTCCCAAAACCTTCTTGGCTTAATTTCCATATTCTCAAATGTTCTGACAAGTCAAAACCTGAGCCAAGATGCTTATGAAACCAAAACTTTTTTAGTATCTTCTAGTGATCAAACTATGGAGAGCTATAGAATACTATCTCCTTATGTTCTCAAGGCAGAACTTTCAAATGCTCTTCTCTCCAGGTTTCCCAAAACACCTTTAATAAGCTTTTAAATTCTATTCTTGGTAGAGATACCAAGGAATCTCATCTTATTCAAAATCCAACCTATTCAAAATACCTCTCCTTACCTCAAGCTAAGCTTGATGGTAACCACCGAGTAGTAGTTGTTTTGTTTGTAAGATGAGTTGCCTTGATCTGCTGTTTGATGAATTGCCGTGGTCTGCTGTTTGACTTGATTTCTTAGAATTAGTATGAGCTACTCTAGGAGCTCATCCACTAGGATAAAGATAATTGAAATCACCACACCCTAAGAAAGAGTACCATCTGGATCTAATCTCTATCCACCAGGTGATCATCTAAAACCCCTTACCTAGAACAATTCTGTAGTGATCTATTCTAGAAGCTTCCAAGTAAATGATGCCCAATACCAAGAATGGATCTCTTATACCCAATCTACACTTCAACCTCATCCACTTGATGATTCTTGGGTACCTTGCAACCCATCAAAAACATCCCCTCCCATGTTCTAGTCAAAAACCCTAAATCTGCCAAATTTGGCTAAGTCTGGAAAACTAATTCCAACATCCCCTTTTTGAATGTCTCCCTTCCTCAACCCTTGTGCATTTTTGAAAATGCATATGAACCATCTTATTAACAATCCTTAGGAATACCAATGCCCACTCTTCCCCTTGGTTAGATCATCCTCCAACCCACTTGTTCTTGATGGTTTTGCAGGCAAGAAAATAACTTTTCCTGCAAATCTAGTCATCATGCCTAGTTTGGTAGAAGCTCACACCACCATCCAATCTTATATGGACCAACTCTTTGCATGGTTGTGTTCTACTCATATAGGTCTATAATTACCTACTTCACTTGTACCAATTGGATCATTGAGCTGTTTAAACCCACAAGGTTTTGATGGCTAGTTGATAATCTTCTTTGACAGGCTTATTTTATTCAAAGTTTGAAAGCTTGTCTTGGTGAGCTCAAGTAGGATCAAGGTCAAAACCCTACACCATTGCAATATACATCACTTGCTCTATCCATCCATATATCCCATGACCCAAGGGGAGATCTGAGCTCCAATATCCAACAAGGTTTTGGTGGTATGAAAACAATCTTAACCAAGATCCTTAAATCTCTAGTTTTCACCAAAATCAACTTGGACTCTCCAATCCCAAGGTTGAAAATGCTTGCCACACCTTTTCTACATCCTCTAACTTGATCATCAAGATTTATCAATAATTCTCCATAAATATTATGGCTACAAATCTAATAAATCTCCTTAATAGACAAAGTCTTCAAAACTTCTTCCATAAGGGAAAGTTTGGATTTTTCCAAAGCACTTCCCCAAATTTTGGCTCAATTGAGACCCAAATATCATACCCCATCTTCCCACTTCAAAAATAAATATTTTTGAAGAGCTTTATTATTTATTTGTGCCCATTTTCTTAAATGGCTGAATTGGAATAATAAATGTTTTAAATACTTCTAAGCCACATTAAATCTTGGGAAAATTCCCCTAAGTGTCTATTCACATTTGGGATCACCTCACATAAAAATCCAACTAAGTACAATGTAAAAATATCAAATGAGATTCAATACTTCACTTCTGCAGTGTTTGAATAAATAGATTTAAGTGGACTTAAACTCCTCTAAAAAATCTCAAATAAATCCTGGAAGTGTATCTTGACCTCATCTACCCACCAGTACCATCTCCCCACCTTGCTCAGTGCAAAATATTAAACTTCCTGCACAAGCCTCCTTTTTGATCAAATGTGGCAAATTAAGGAATTAGTGGCCTAGACCAAATTAAAATCACCACCAATGCTCATCCCCACTCACCACAGCAAACACCCTCTCCTCTGGTCGTGATTACTATAGCTGATCATTGTAGCACCTTGTCCTTTAGTGCTTGGACACTAGTGCTTAACCCCATGTGGGTGTCTTGGCTTGCAAAACTCCTCCTGCAGCAGCTACCCTCCCCCTTTGCTCTGCAGCACGACCAGATACCACCCTCCTCACGCCCACAGCAACACCAGCCCTGGTTTCTCTCCTCCCTCCCATGCCCAATGGACCAAGTCCATGAGGGAGTACTCTCTCTCTGTTAAATAGGCCACATGCTAGTACAACTCCTCTCCCCTCCCTCATTTGCATCTCCTCGCTCTCACCTACCATCCCCGAGCTATACCCGTCCTCTCCCTCCTTGTCCTAGCCAGGAGAACAGAGAGAAGGAACCTCGGCCTTCTACAAGATCTGCTCGTGGTACCCTCTATTCTACTCATATTCCTCTACATGTTGCCTTTCTGAGCTAGCCCGATCCTGAGCTACCTAACCATTACTACCTGTCTGACCAGGGCCATCTCGGTCGGCGAGTTTCTCAAGCGCCGGCGAGAACCTCTCGGTCGTTGTTGCAAGGGGTACCCTAGGAAGCGGAAACCGCTGCTGGCGCCCATCTCTAGAAGCCCCTCACCATGCTGCATCCCCTCCCGAACCGCTGCGCAGGCATGCATGCTTCTCCAGGCCTCCCCGGCGAACTCCGGCGAGCTTTGTTCGGGCATTTTCCCACGAGCCGTTTCCTGGAAGCGAACCTACCCTTGACGCCCATCCCCGAGGTCGTCGCCGACTGCCGCTTCTCCCCGTCACCTTCCCGCCTCTCCTCCATGCCCCTAGGTATGCCCCCGGAACCGCCCCGAGAGCTCCCTAGGGTTTCCTCTCCGGTGCCCTTCGCGGGCTGGAAGACGACGGTTCAACCGTCGGATCCGATTCTAATCAAAGGGCTGAGGACGCCCTATACCCCCCTTCGCCACCTAGTACGGCTGACAAGCGGGCCCTGCCCCTGGCCTTTGAACTCCTCTCTCCCGCGCACTGCCCAGCTGGGTGGGCCAAATCTGGGCGCCACGGCCCAGTTTCCTCTCAGATCCCGGCCCAACGCTGCCCCTTTCTCTTTTTCTTTTTAGTAGTTCTTTAAATCCATAAGTTTGTATTTAGATTTAAATCATTTCAAAAATGCAAATCAACTTCAATTTACCACATCTAAATTTTTACATGTTCTATGGAGTATTCCCAACCACCTAGAGCTAGTCTCGTACCAATATCTATCTTATTGTTTTGCTGGAATTAAATATACAAAAAGGTGTCACTTACACTAAATAATTTCCTCACTGAGCTACCCAACTCCAATTGGAGGAAAACCAACTGAGTCTCAAAGGAATTAAAAGTACATAGCCCTAGAACTTGGTCTCATGCCAAGGTGAACAGTAGTTTGGCTTTAGTAAAAATAACAAAAACATCCCTGATATGACTTTAGAAATTTCTCTAGGTCAAACCAACAGAGGTATTGACCTAAATCCAACTCCCTGTGATGTGGAACACTAAGGCCTATCCAAATCCAGGAGCTCATGATTTATTGAGCTTTGGATATTTCTCTGTGAATTAAACTATTTTGTGCATGGTTTAATCACCTCTAAATTCACTACAGTAGTTATGCTAATTTAAAAATGTTGCTTACAATTTCTACATAAAGGTGTCCCCACTACTTACCATGTGTCCTTGGAATTAAATCAAAAGATACTGTAGATTTAATTTGGTGAAAAAGACAAAAACACCATAGAACTGCCTTTGGGAATTTCTTGAGGGCATTATGGTAATTACCTTGACTTGATTCAAACTCTCAGTGAACAAGTACATCAAGATATACCCAATCACCCAAGTGAAAGAATTTTTGGAGCTCCAGAACTTTTCTGGTGAATTATTTCCTAAAACTAGAGTCTTTTTCACTATAAAATTCACTATAAATCTTTGGTAAGTGATAAAATAGTGAAACCACTTTTGTTGGTTTCATTTTATCAACTCCTACCTGCTGGTACCATGTTTTTACAATGGTATCCTACAGAATATGTTTTGGTCCGAAATCCATCTCTTAGGTGATTTCTAGACTACAAAATCCTAAGGGATTTTCTTACATAATTCCCAGGACAAGGCCAATCTCATTAATCCTATGTTCCTAAGACCTACTGAATTGTGAACTTGTATTGTTCATTGTTTTCTGTATGTATTGGTGCTTGTATTCCTGGTATTGGTTTGGCTTGGTTTACTTGCATGTGCTATCGGGACGACGATAGTTGCGATGAAATCGGAGAGCGGGAGAAGTGGTACTTATTATTGATGTTGGTATTTTGGGGTATTCTAAAGAAGAAGTCCAGGGACATATTGCCATATTGCTGATCCTCAGGCAAGCCACCTTCTTGCTCATAAGCCTTGTCCTACTATTTTACTTATGCATGTTTTACCTACTATTTATTAAAAACTGCATTGTTTTACTATATGTTGATATATACATATATATATGGTAGTGGTTTGGCTCCTCCAAACCATTACACTTTCGTACTACTAAGTACAACCCCCTTGGTGATACCTAATTGTCCCTAGTAAAGTAGATGGTGCATATCCACCATACCCCTTTGGAGACCCTGATTTAGCCGAAGCAAAAGCTAGAGGATGGGAAGACCCCGGAAAAAGTTTTACCAAATGTTTTATGATAAAACCTTGGTGAGGTAGGACCTCCCAAGAGATGTTGAGAAAGAAAAAGGTTTTGTTTTACAAAACGTTGGAGGAAAACCGGAGGAAAAAGGTTTTCAAAAACGCACCTGGTTCTTTGCAGTCTAGCTATAACAACTTAACCCTGTGCAAACATATTACTCTGGAATGGGACAGGGCTGGATTTGATGTTTGTCTATTCTGGTATAAGCTGCCTCGCAACAACTACAGGGGATCTGGGATCCCTGGAGGGTGGGCCTTCTCCGATAAAGGTGGGACCTGGAGAAGGAACGAAGGGTCGGCAGGCCTCCACGCGTTACTATGGGCCCCTCATTGAAAGCGCACACCCTCGAGGAGTGGAAAATGCGCTCCGGTTGGTCCTCTCCTGACGTCCCGGTTTTGAGGGGATTAACACCCATAGGGTAGGCACTTATATTCGAGTGGGCATCCAGAGAGTCTTGATCGGGTACTTGACCCACGATCGGTGAAGATCAGGGTAGTGTACCCGGATGGTGTGGGTAAAGTGTACAACCTCTCCAGAGTGTAAATCTATTCGAATAGCCGTGTCCGCGGTTAAGGACGGGTTGGACAAACTTCTGTAGAGCGGTGCTGGTTTTGTTTTCAAAATAGGATTTCAGAAAAGCAAAGGCTTTAAAAAGGTTTTGGCCATGGGATGGTCGGGAAGGATTCCGGTTTTGACCATGGGATGGTCAGAGCGGAATGGAAGGAGTTTGGTCATGGGATGACCCGAAGGAGGAACAAATGGGTGACCCAGTCCTAATGTTTTCCAAAACTTTTCAAAACGGTTTCCAAAATGGTTTACAAAAGTTTTCAGCAAATGTATGTAGATGCTATATCTACAAGAGAAACTATTTATGAAAAGAACCTCTCTTGGAGCCCTCCTACTACCACAACCATATTACATATCTTCATGCGATTATTATTACTCTTAAGGTGGTTTGCGAGTACATTCAAAGTACTCACTGGCATTGTCCCTAGCTATTAACTTGGCCAGATATCAAGAAGAAGATGGCGTTGGCGACTATGCGACCTAGGACGTTCTCCCAGTCAGTTGCCTGTAGGTTAAGGCATGGCTCGGGCTCTACGCTTGATGAAGATCCGCTGATGTTTATTGATGTAGCCTTAACGGCATTTATGTAAGTCTTGTAATTCGGTATATTCTTGGATGTTGTAATGAGACTTGTCGGTTATGTGCTAGGACTAACTGATCATGGCATCATGGTTGTATGCATAACAGGGATTCTCGGAGAATTAATCCGGGGGTCCCACAGACTTGGTATCAGAGCCATCCTGACTGTAGGAGACCCTTAGTTAGCATGGTCGCTAGACAGGAACCTTATTTTTGAAAAAACCCCGTCTTTCAAAAACTAGTTTCTCAATGAGTTTCAAAAAGTTCTACTTCTTCTCTTAATCTAAGTAAATGTTTTCGAAAATGGTTTACTCCAACTCTTGTCCCCAAACTTCAAACCTACGGACTTTAAGTAACTAGGATCTAGAACCCGGTGAAGACAATGAGATCAAGATGAAGACAAGCAACTACCAGCAAACACAAGGAGACTACAATATCGCTCTACCCGCGGAATCCTCACAATCAGAAGACCTCAGGTGTTGCCCTATCAAGAAGCGTCCAAGATACGGTGAAGGCTTCATCTACAAGATAGTGACTCCAAACTGAGGAAAGACAATTATCTAGGGTCAATAGTCCTAAGAATAGGATTCCCCTACATCGCGAGTAGTTAACTCCTTGGTCCCTGGCGTTGACCGTGTTTGCTTGCGTAAGTGCATCTTGTGTTGCTTGATGTGTGTTGCCTGCCGAGGACATTGCGATTCCCTCACTATGTTCGTCTTGTTTGTACGTTCTGGTCTGCCTTAACCTCCTTAAAAATGTGACTCAAGGAGCGATAACCCACCTAGTAACTCAGGAAGCCCTGTGTTAGCTGTCGGTATTGAGACCCAGACTAACCTCGAGAGCATATGAGAGTAAAAGCATCGCAAGAACCAGGAGTTCGACATCGTCAAGGCAGGATCAACTCGAAGAGCTCACCTCAGCAAGTCGACATACCTCGTCAAACTCACCCCGCAAGACTCGTCACTAGCACCACACTCCCTTGTTCCCCAGTCTACTACAGCAAGAATCCCGTTGAAGCCGGAAGCCAATCATCGAAGGATCCTCAATATCCGAAAGAAACCACCCGATAAGTCAACCAAGACAAGAAGTGGAGACCTAACCACACTAACCTTCAGTGTATTAGAGCTTCTGACCGCCTCAGGAGACTAACTAATCTAGTCGACCCTACCCAAACTAACGGAATGATCCTCCCCAGAAGGTTAGAACTACCCTTGAAGCCAGATGATGAGGAAGCATGAAGACAACTAGTCTACTCCGTCTTCAAGCAGGAGCAACACCAAGTGATCAAGGGACGACAACCTCTCTAAAACTAGATGACTCTATCCGGACGCAGCACTATCAAGAAGAGTCGTAAACCCGCTATTTTACTTTGAGCTAACCACCCTATAGGCTTCGTTGGGAAACCAGCTTCGCCAAGGCTGATAAAATAAGGTGTCACTCAAAGACCCCAACTCGACTCCAGGGAGATACAACCTTCCGCTAACATCGGGTCAGCACTCCAAGACAGAAGATCCTCAACCCCCCCTGAAGCACCTTAGTGAAGCCCTAAGGTGGAAAGACATCGTCTTTCCACTCAATCTTCAGAAGACTGTCTACCAAAAGATACTTCAGAAAATATCTCCGGCTCAGAAGTCTTCTCGCCAAGAAACAACCCGTGAGTTATCCGAGGAGAAAATAACTGAAGATGCTACAAAGTCCCTCCGCTACTTCAGCTGGAGACCCACCCGAAGGACCACCGAACCACTACCTCCTAGGTCCTTAATGCTTAGAGGATGTGAGACTCCAATGACTCCACCAAGCTACGTATGAATAATATTAGTATATAAGCCCCGCAGGCCATAGCTCCATGGATGCCTTCGGAAGACCTTGACTCCAGGAGAAGGATGGACGACAATCTTCAGAACACCCAACGAAGTCAAGAAGGAAGGAATGCGTTATCTCCGAGCTAACCCCAGTTGAATCCTAAGGGGGAAATACGACACCTTTCCCACCAAAATAGAGTAACCCTTCACTAGAAGCAAACCCAGGAGTACCGATCGTAAAATCTTTAGTTAGGATATGGTATGCCCCTAAAGAAGAAGAGCCGTGGACCCTCATAGAAAGGTACATCAAGCCGTATATTCTATCCTCCGACGAGTACCCCGTGAAGTTCAGCATCAAGAAAGTCTGCCCAGTCTAAGACCTCAATGATATAGAGTCCGGAAGGAAAAGAAGGTCATCTCTCAAAAATCAAGACTGGACTCTGTTCAACTCTAAGTGCATCCTCGAAGACTGAAGCTCCACTTCCTCGACAGGGTAACCACTTTCAAAGACGGAGTCCGTAAGATAGCACGCCTGAAACCAGTAGCGCTAACCTGGACTCAAAAATCCCCTAACTTTACTCTCCGGAATCTCGGGACGAGATTCTTTTAAGGGGGAAAGATCTGTAACATCCCAATTTCAGCAACCCTGATTAGTTGTCTAGAATGCAAAAATCGGGGGGAACAAAAACTTTTTCTTGCTTAATGTTGAAGTGTTGCTTGTTGTTCGGATATGCTTATGCATATGAATGTGTATTAGATGATATACTCCTTACCTTAACACCAGTTGACAAAAGCTACTTCCCAAAACCGTCTTGGCTTAATTTCCATATTCTCAAATGTTCTGACAAGTCAAAACCTGAGCCAAGATGCTTATGAAACCAAAACTATTTTAGTATCTTCTATTGATAAAACTATGGAGAGCTATAGAATACTATCTCCTTATGTTCTCAAGGCAGAACCTTCAAATGCTCTTCTCTCCAGGTTTCCCAAAACACCTTTAATAAGCTTTTAAATTCTATTCTTGGTAGAGATACCAAGGACTCTCATCTTATTCAAAATCCAACCTATTCAAAATACCCCTCCTTACCTCAAGCTAAGCTTGATGGTAACCACCGAGTAGTTGTTTTGTTTGTAAGATGAGTTGCCTTGATCTGCTGTTTGATGAATTGCCGTGGTCTGCTGTTTGACTTGATTGCTTAGAATTAGTATGAGCTACTCTAGGAGCTCATACACTAGGATAAAGATAATTGAAATCACCACACCCTAAGCAAGAGTACCATCTGGATCTAATCTCTATCCACCAGGTGATCATCTAAAACCCCTTACCTAGATCAATTCTGTAGTGATCTATTCTAGAATCTTCCAAGTCAATGATGCCCAATACCAAGAATGGATCTCTTATACCCAATCTAAACTTCAACCTCATCCACTTGATGTTGCTTGGGTACCTTGCAACCCATCAAAAACATCCCCTCCCATGTTCTAGTCAAAAACCCTAAATCTGCCAAATTTGGCTAAGTCTGCAAAACTAATTCCAACATCCCCTTTTTGAATGTCTCCCTTCCTCAATCCTTGTGCATTTTTGAAAATGAATATGAACCATATTCTTAACCATCCTGAGGACTACCAAGGCCCACTCTTACCCTTGGTTATATCATCCTCCAACCCACTTGTTCTTGATGGTTTTGCATGCAAGAAAATAACTTTTCCTGCAAATCTAGTCATCATGCCTACTTTGGTAGAAGCTCACACCACCATCCAATATTCTATGGACCAACTATTTGCATGGTTGTGTTCTACTCATATAGTTCTATAATTACCTACTTCACTTGTACCAATTGGATCATTGAGCTGTTTAAACCCACAAGGTTTTGATGGCTAGTTGATAATCTTCTTTGGCAGGCTTATTTTATTCAAAGTTTGAAAGCTTGTCTTGGTGAGCTCAAGCCGGATCAATGTCAAACCCCTACACCATTGTAATCTACATCACTTGGTATATCCATCCATATATCCCATGACCCAAGGGGAGATCTGAGCTCCAATATCCAACAAGGTTTTGGTGGTATGAAAACAATCTTAACCAAGATCCTTAAATCTCTAGTTTTCACCAAAATCAACTTGGACTCTCCAATCCCAAGGTTGCAAATGCTTGCCACACCATGTATACATCCTCTACCTTGATCATCAAGATTTATCAATAATTCACCATAAATATTATGGCTACAAATCTAATAAATCTCCTTAATAGACAAAGTCTTCAAAACTTCTTCCATAAGGGAAAGTTTGGATTTTTCCAAAGAACTTCCCCAAATTTTGGCTCAATTGAGACCCACATATCATACCCCATCTTCCCACTTCAAAAATAAATATTTTTGAAGAGCTTTATTATTTATTTGTGCCCATTTTCTTAAATGGATGAATTGGAATAATAAATGTTTTAAATACTTCTAAGCCACATTAAATCTTGGAAAATTCCCCTAAGTGTATATACACATTTGGGATCACCTCACATCAAAATCCAACTAAGTCCAATGTAAAAATATCAAATGAGCTTCAATACTTCACTTCTGCAGTGTTTGAATAAATAGATTTAAGTGGACTTAAACTCCTCTTAAAAATCTCAAATAAATCCTCGAAGTGTATCTTGACCTCATCTACCCACCAGTACCATCTCCCCACCTTGCTGAGTGCAAAATATTAAACTTCCTTCACAAGCCTCCTTTTTGATCAAATGTGGCAAACTAAGGAATTAGTGGCCTAGACCAAATTAAAATCACCACCAATGCTCATCCCCACTCACCACACCAAACACCCTCTCCTCTGGTCGTGATTACTGTAGCTGATCACTGTAGCACCTTGTACTTTAGTGCTTGGACACTAGTGCTTAACCATGTGGGTGTCTTGGCTTGCAAAACTCCTCTTACAGCAACTAGCCTCCCCCTCTGCTCTACAGCACGACCAGATACCACCCTCCTCACGCCCACAGCAACACCAGCCCTGGTTTCTCTCTTCCCTCCCATGCCCAATGGACCAAGTCCATGAGGGAGTACTCTCTCTCTGTTAAATAGGCCACAAGCCAGCACAGCTCCTCTCCCCTCCCTCATTTGCATCTCCTCGCTCTCACCTACCATCCCCGAGCTATACCCGTCCTCTCCCTCCTTGTCCTAGCCAGGAGAATGGAGAGAAGGAACCTCGGCCTTCTACAAGATCTGCTCGTGGTACCCTCTATTCTACTCCTATTCCTCTACATTTTGCCTTTCTGAGCTAGCCCGATCCTGAGCTACTTAACCATTGCTACCTCTCTAACCAGGGCCATCTCGGTCGACGAGTTTTTCGAGCGCCGGCGAGAACCTCTCGGTCGTTGTTGAAGGGGGTACCCTTGGAAGCGAAAACCGCTGCTGGCGCCCATCTCCAGAAGCCCCTCGCCATGCTGCATCCCCTCCCGAACCACTGTGCAGGCATGCATTCTTCCCCAGGCCTCCCCGGCGAACTCCGGCGAGCTTCGTTCGGGCGTCTTCCCGCGAGCCGTTTCCCGAAAGCGAACCTACCCTTGACGCCCATCCCCGAGGTCGTCGCGGACTGCCGTTTCTCCCCGTCGCCTTCCCGCCTCTCCTCCATGCCCCCAGGTATGCCCCTGGCGCCGCCCCGAGAGCTCCCTAGGGTTTCCTCTTAGGTGCCCTTCGCGGGCTGGAAGACGACGGTTCAACCGTCGGATCCGATTCTAATCGAAGGGCTGAGGACGCCCTATACCCCCCTTCGCCACCTAGTACGGCTGACAAGCGAGCCCCACCCCTGGCCTTTGAACTCCTCTCTTTCGCGCACTGCCCAGCTGGGTGGGCCAAATCTGGGCGCCGTGGCCCAGTTTCCTCTCAGATCCCGGCCCAGCGCTGCCCCTTTCTCCTTTTCTTTTTAGTAGTTCTTTAAATCCATAAGTTTGTCTTTAGATTTAAATAATTTCAAAAATGCAAATCAACTTCAACTTACCACATCTAAATTTTTACAGTACCTAGCCCTAGACCTTGGTCTCATGCCAAGGTGAACAGTAGTTTGGTTTTAGTAAAAATAACAAAAACAACCCTGATCTGACTTTAGAAATTTATCTAGGTCAAACCAACAGAGGTATTGACCTAAATCCAACTCCCTGTGATGTGGAACACTAATGCCTATCCAAATCCAGGAGCTCACGATTTATTGAGCTTTGGATATTTCTCTGTGAATTAAACTATTCCGTGCATGGTTTAATCACCTCTAAATTCACTACAGTAGTTTTTATAATCCAAAAATGTTGATTCCAATTTCTACAGAAAGGTGTCCCCACTAGCTTCCCTTTAGTCCTTGGAATCAAATCAAAACCTACTGTAGATTTAATTTGGTGAAAAAGACAAAAACACCACAGAACTGCCTTTGTGAATTTCTAGAGGGCGTTCTGGTAATTACCTTGACTTGATTCCAACTCTCAGTGAACAAGTACATCAAGATCTACCCAATCACCCAAGGAAATAATTTTTGGAGCTCCAGAACTTTTCTGGTGAATTATTTCCTAAAACTAGAGTCTTTTTCACTATAAAATTCACTATAAATCTTTGGTAAGTGATAAAATAGTGAAACCACTTTTGTTGGTTTGATTTTATCAACTCCTACCTGCTGGTACCATGTTTTTACAATGGTATCATACAGAATATGTCTTGGTCCAAAATCCATCTCTTAGGTGATTTCTAGACTACAAAATCCTAAGGGATTTCCTTCCATAATTCCCAAGACAAGGCGAATCTCATTAATCCAATCTTCCTAAGACCTACTGAATTGTGAACTCGTATTGTTCATTTTTTTCTGTATGTATTGGTGCTTGTATGCCTAGTATTGATTGTGGCTTGGTTTACTTGCATCTGCTGTCGGGACGACGATAGTTGCGATGAAATCGGAGAGCGGGAGAAGTGGTACTTATTATTGATGTTGTTATTTTGGGGTATTCTAAAGAAGAAGTTCAGGGACATATTGCCATATTGCTGATCATTAGGCAAGCCACCTTCTTGCTCATAAGCCTTGTCCTACTATTTTACTTATGCATGTTTTACCTACTGTTTATTAAAAGCTGCATTGTTTTACTATATGTTGATATATACATATATATATATATATATGTATGGTAGTGGTTTGGCTCCTCCAAACCATTACACTTTCGTACTACTAAGTACAACCCCCTTGGTGATACCTAATTGTCCCTAGTAGAGTAGATGGTGCATATCCACCATACCCCTTTGGAGACCCTGATTTAGCCGAAGCAAAAGCTAGAGGATGGGAAGACCCCGGAAAAAGTTTTACCAAATGTTTTATGATAAAACCTTGGTGAGGTAGGACCTCCCAAGAGATGTTGAGAAAGAAAAAGGTTTTGTTTTACAAAACGTTGGAGGAAAACCGGAGGAAAAAGGTTTTCAAAAACGCACCTGGTTCTTTGCAGTCTAGCTATAACAACTTAACCCTGTGCAAACATATTACTCTGGAATGGGACAGGGCTGGATTTGATGTTTGTCTATTCTGGTATAAGCTGCCTCGCAACAACTACAGGGGATCTGGGATCCCTGGAGGGTGGGCCTTCTCCGATAAAGGTGGGACCTGGAGAAGGAACGAAGGGTCGGCAGGCCTCCACGCGTTACTATGGGCCCCTCATTGAAAGCGCACACCCTCGAGGAGTGGAAAATGCGCTCCGGTTGGTCCTCTCCTGACGTCCCGGTTTTGAGGGGATTAACACCCATAGGGTAGGCACTTATATTCGAGTGGGCATCCAGAGAGTCTTGATCGGGTACTTGACCCACGATCGGTGAAGATCAGGGTAGTGTACCCGGATGGTGTGGGTAAAGTGTACAACCTCTCCAGAGTGTAAATCTATTCGAATAGCCGTGTCCGCGGTTAAGGACGGGTTGGACAAACTTCTGTAGAGCGGTGCTGGTTTTGTTTTCAAAAAGGATTTCAGAAAAGCAAAGGCTTTAAAAAGGTTTTGGCCATGGGATGGTCGGGAAGGATTCCGGTTTTGACCATGGGATGGTCAGAGACGAATGGAAGGAGTTTGGTCATGGGATGACGCGAAGGAGGAACAAATGGGTGACCCAGTCCTAATATTTTCCAAATCTTTTCAAAACGGTTTCCAAAATGGTTTACAAAAGTTTTCAGCAAATGTATGTAGATGCTATATCTACAAGATAAACTATTTATGAAAAGAACCTCTCTTGGAGCCCTCCTACTACCACAACCATATTGCATATCTTCATGCGATTATTATTACTCTTAAGGTGGTTTGCGAGTACATTCAAAGTACTCACTGGCATTGTCCCTAGCTATTAACTTGGCCAGATATCAAGAAGAAGATGGCTTTGGCGACTATGCGACCTAGGACGTTCTCCCAGTCAGTTTCCTGTAGGTTAAGGCATGGCTTGGGCTCTACGCTTGATGAAGATCCGGTGATGTTTATTGATGTAGCCTTAACGACATTTATGTAAATCTTGTAATTCGGTATATTGTTGGATGTTGTAATGAGACTTGTTGGTTATGTGCCACGACTAACTGATCATGGGATCATGGTTGTATGCATAACAGGGATTCTCGGAGAATTAATCCGGGGGTCCCACAAAGTTGCAAGCAACAGATTATTGCTTTACGAATTGCGTGTAAAGTAAACAATACGATTGTTCTATGAACAAAGGATTGTTGTTTTCTCCGTAGTAGCAACATCACATCTACTACCTTATACATTTCTGTCACTTCCCCAGATTACAAGAGGCATGAACCCACTATCGAGCATAAATACTAACTCTTGGAGTTGCTAGCATCTACTTGGCCAAGATAGCTACTAACAACGGAAAGCATGCAAGATCACAAATAACAAAGACATGATAGAATTAATAATCAATCTGAAATAGCATCTCAATATCCATCGGATCCCCGCAAACACAACATGTATGATTACAAATAGATGATCTTGATCATGAACGGAGCTCACAAGATCTAGACATGAAAGCACAAAGGAGGAGAACCAGCCATAGCTACTACATGGATCCGTAGTCCAAGGATGAACTACTCACGCATCACACCGGAGGCTTGCATGGTGATGAAGAAGGCCTCCATGGTGAATTCCCCTCTCCGGCAGGGTGCCGGGAAGAGCTTCAGATCCCTCCCGATCTTGGAATGGAGATGACGGCGGCTACAGACTCTTTCGTGGATTTTTGATCGGGTACTTAGGGCTGTCGTCCCGAGGGCATCTTATAGGTGGAAGGAGAGGCCGAGGGGGTGCCTGGGCTGGCCACACCACCCCCTGGCGCGGGCCAAGCCTGGCTGCACGGCCAGGTGGTGTGGCTGCCCTCTGGCCCCTCTCCGTCTCGTATTCTGGCATCTGATGACTTCCGGAAAATAGGCACTTTGGCTTTTGTCCCGTCCAATTCCGAGAATATTCATTTTCTGACTTTCCTAGAACCAAAAACAGCAGAAAACAGGCAGCTGGCACTATGGCTCTTGTTAATAGGTTAGTCCAAGAAATCATATGAAAAGTACTCCAAAGTGTGGACACAAGAAAGTGGATAAAACCAAGCATGGAACATCAAAAATTATAGATACATTTGCAATGTATCACCTATTTAAGGGGCCCTTCTTCCCCAATGGTTCCTAAGTTCTCTTGCAAGTTTTTCCCCACCATTATTGACCTCTTGAAGCTTTATATCTCTCAATCCCTCCAATGATTCTTGTATCTTCTAGAGGGAAAATAGAGAGGGGGTCTAGATCTATAACTCCACCAATCAATCTCTCCTCTAAGTGAGGGCAACATCTTGGGGTCTAGATCTTGGAGTCTTTTGTGGATTTCCTCCATTGTTCTTCCTCTCTTATTCCTCCATAAGCTTTTAAAGCTCTGGTGGAATTTGGGAGAGAAGGACTTGAGAACTTCCTGTGTTCTTCCCATTGCATTTGGTGCATCGGTTTGAGTTCTCAGTGAGGATTCGATTGGGTGAAAGTGAGAAGCTTTTTACTCTTGGGTTCTTGGAACCCTAGACGGTTTAGTTGTTTTGCAGGTTGGTGGATTACTTGGGGCCTCCAGTTAAGTTGTGGAGCTTTCCCAAGCTTGTTTGTTGGGATCCTCCAATTGAGTTATGGATAAGTGCCCCAATCTTGTGAGAGGTTTCGGATTTCCACCGACAAGTGCACCGATAGTGGAAGTGTGGATCGATCCCGTTGGGGTGAGATTCACAGGAGAACAAGGGACACCTTTTGTGGCATTGGTGGTTTGAAACCACCCCCTCTCCAAATGATACGTACTCCATTGCTGAGAGGAACTCGGTAAAACATCGTCGTCTCCACGTGCCTCAGTTATCTCTTTACGTCAACTCTTACTTATGCACCTTACTTTGTGATAGCCTTCGTGCTTGAAGTCTATATCTTGCTATCACGTAGTTGCTTGTCTTTCTTAGCGTAAGTTGTTGGTGCACATAGGTGAACCCAAGTTGATCTAGGTTTTGTGCTTGAAAAAATTAAATGCTAGTTTAATTCCGCCTTGGTTGAGTCATCTCATAAATTTTTTAAACCGCCTATTCCCCCCTCTAGTCGACATCCGTGATCTTTTAATTGGTATCAGAGCCCGATCTGTCATTTTAGGCTTCACCACCTTGAGAGTAAATATGTCAGCTAGGGGATTAGTGCATAATGAAATGTTCATATTCGATGGCACAAATTATGATATATGGAAAACTCGTATGCTTATTCATTTTCAGGACATGGACCCAAATTTGGAGCGTATTGTAAATATAGGTGTATCTCCTCCTATGGATTTCGAAAATCTATCTTGTGAGGATGAGAAAAACTTATATCTTGATGCTCAAGCTTATAATGTGCTTGTTAATGCTTTGAGCTATGTAGTTACATCTTCAATCGTTCCTTTTTGGAGCGCTCATGAGTTATGGACAAAACTTTAAGATAAATATGTTGTGTCCAATATTCTTGAGGGTGATTGTGTTGCTTCCACTTCCGATCGAGATGAGTTCTCATCTTATACCACTTCACCAACATGTGATTTTTCAAGGTAATGATATGGTGAGTGGTGATAAAAATTGCAATGTGGATAGTGAGCTTACTATTAGTTATCCTTCATCTATCTAGTTGTAATGGTATATCGTTGGACTCTAACACTTGTAGAACCCAAAACTCCTTATATGCTTGTGTTGGTAGTCCCTTCAATTCATGTAGAAATGGCTTGAATAAATCTTATGATGATATGCTTGTGTTGTCTTGTTACCATGTTAAAAATACTTCTATTTCCTCAAGTGCTTGTGTTGCTAACCATGTAGAGGAAAATGAAGATTCTATTGTCCAAGACAAGATCTTGAATGAAGCTTCAAATAATTCATCATCATCTCATGGTACCCACCTATGCCTTATGGCTAGGGATTCAAAGGTAACTCCTGCTTTGGAACCCAGTACCTCTTGTGATGATGAGGATGAGGATAATGACGAAGAGGAGTTGGATGTTGATGATTTATATGAAAAGGGTGATATTGTTTATCATGCTCTTGTTTAGAATAATATTGCTTGCTCTAACTTCGTTGAAATCTTGGACTTTGCTATTAGTAGCAAAGAGATAAGTTAGAAGCACAAATTTAGGAGCATGAGAACACCATTGATAAAATGAGTATCCTTGAGCGTGAGTATGCTAATAAAATTGCAAATCTAAATGAATCTCTTGAAGAGTAACAAACCACTAAGGAATCTCTTGAGGAGACTTTTGCTCTAGAGTTGTTTAGAGTGAAGAAATCTCATGATAGAGGTCTTGAGGTGGCAAGTGATATCGAAAGTAAAAATGATGAGCTTAAAGTTGCTTATGCTGAACTCATTGAGGATTTTGAGCACCTCAAAAATGGCTCTAGGGTCATCAAGGGTGAGCTCATCAAACTCACCGAGTCACATGAGCAACTTAAAGCCTCTTACTCAAAAGAGCTTCCGAAGTTTCCCTTACCTCTTGCAATTAATTATGATGCTTGTGCTACTAACTCTATTTCTTGTGAAGCATATATTTTGAAGGAGAATGTTGAGCTAAAGACTCAACTTGCTTTGATAACTAGCAAGTATGGGATCTTGGAAGAAAGTCATGGTAAGCTATCAAGCTCTCATGAGGATATTCTAGCCTCCCATGATAGGCTAAAATTAGCTCATGAGGCTATTATGTCAAAGGTAGCATCTAATGAGCCTCATGTGGACATTAGCACTACTTGTACTCCAAATGTCATAATGCCATGTGCTAGTCCTTATAATTCATCCACTCATGCCATTTCTACATCTTGTGATGAATTATACATTCTGTGCCTTATTGCTCTAGCAATGTAGCATCCACTTTCTCTAGTATTTGTTGTTCACACTAACCATGTAGACGAAATTAAAGAGCTCAAGTCACTTCTTTGAAGCATGACTTGAAAAAGGGCCATAAAGGGAAGGCCATGCTCAACAACATCTTGAGTGTGAAAAAATCCCGCAATGACAAGAGTGGACTTGGATTCAACTCCAATATAAATAACAAGTACAATATCAAGTTGAAGCACAATGGCAACAAGAAAAAGGGCCAAGATCAAATCAAGAATCCGGCCAACATTGTTTGCTTCAAGTGCAAGGAAGAAGGGCATCATGTTAAGTCTTGACCATTAAAGAAGTAGCCCCTTATTAAGAAGCAACAAGGAAAGTAGCCTCAAGCTCCACCTCTTATTAGAGATGGGCCTCCTCCCAAGAAGAGTCAAGCTCTTCCTCAAGGTGTTGTTTCACCCAAAAATAAAGAAGGAACGATAAGAACTTGCTACATTTTCCACGAGAAAGGGCACATTTCTTCCTCATGCACCATTGGTATCTCCTCATCCAGCCCTATCATGATAGATGATGCTTATTCTTTTCATAAGGATGAGGTTGGCAATATGTTTGCCAAATTTGTTGGTTCTCAATGTGGGTTCAAGAAAAGAACCATTTGGGATGCCAATCCTATTGTGACTAACTTATTAGGACCCAACTTGGTTGGGGATCAACAAGCCAAAACTTGATCAATAGGTGTGCTTGGAGGGCATTGGAGACTTGACTACATCATGAAGAATTAAGGGGAGTTCAATTATATTCTCTCAAGACAAGTCATTTAGATTATCATATATCTATCATATATCAATTGCTCCTCCTTGCGGTAACATGTGCTTAATTCATTACATTGAAAGTTACTCACCCCCTTGTGCATGTGTTAGTTTTGTACCTTGCATGCTTTTGTACATGTTGCGCCTTCCACGTAATTATCTTGAGTTATCAAGTATATTTGTGTATGTTGGGTGGCACACCATGTATGCGTGTTTCTTGTGTTAGAGCCTTTCTTGATTATGTTTGGTATCTTATTTAGCTCTTGTGAGAGATTAATGGACTATCCCATTTTGGGGGAATGTTATGCTTGGGCATTCCACAATCCTAAAAATGTGTGTTCATGAGGAATACCACCTAGTATTGATATTGCAATATTATCTAGTCTCTATGTGGTATTATTCTCAGGAGAAATTCAAGTTCTATTATGTCCATTAATTATTTCTATTTGGATCTTTTTGCCTCATGTTGAGATTTATGGTTTATCACATTATGGGGGAGTCATATGTTTAGTTCATATTACAAGCCTAGAAAATGTGAAAATTCGAGGTTGTGTCACTTAGAATTGATATTGATAATTATCTAACTCCTATGTGACACATTAGCTCAAACAAATTCAAATTTGCTTGAATGCCTTTATTGCTTATATTTTGGATCTTGTTTGTGAGAGTGTTTCTTGGTATGTGTTTCCTCATAATTGGGTCTCTATATCCTCATGGAAACCATTAACTTCAAGTTACTCTAATCACTAGTGATTGTGTGACTATTGGAAGCTACCAAGAATCTCTTCCAGAGCATCAAGCTTAATTCTTATACTTTGTCATATGCTTCTTTGTGTGAATATGATCTTGGATATCCATGTGAACTACCTCCGGAAGATTATTCCCAATACTTCTTGTCCTTGGACAATTAGTACTAGATTTATGGTAGAAGTTAATTGACCATATTCATTTTTGCCTTTGCTTAAGTTTGTACTATATCTTTCCAAGAAAATATTTTGTGTTGTATAAAAAGCTTTCCTTGCCTCTTGTGGATATTCTTATTTTATTGGTATCCCCTTGTGTTTTATTTAATGTAGGTACTAGTGATGATCCCATTTGTGTGCATTTTGCAGTCAAAAGGAAAATCCTACATAATGCACTATCCATGGGGGAGCTCTCCTATATTATTTGGAACACTCATATTTATGCTTATTGTTTTGTTCCATATCATGTTTTATATGCTTAGAAGTTCAATATTTTCGTTTTGGTATTGTGCCATCATGAAAAGTGTGTAGAGTTTGGTTTATTTGTTGGAACCTTGATCTTTTTGGGAGCTGGTTTTGTCTCATTCCTTGTTTCGTGTTTTTACTTTTTAGAATGAGATAAATCCTTAAGACTTTGTGTCTTTATCTATCTTTTTCTCTTTGGCTTTAGCTTAGTTCATTTGTTGAACTTGTGTTCGGTCATGTGTTGATTTGATTCCTTGATACAATTTGGACACCTTTTGTCGTGTCACACTCTTGTGTGTACCATCTTGGTTTACTTTGTGTTTTTGTTCAAATTGTATCTCCTTGTTGGTTCTTGAAATCCTTGTGCATGCATATTTACTACATGTTTATATTATGGCATGCTTGCTTTCTTTGATCAAATATATAGGGGAAACTCCACCAAATCCCATCGGCTAAGTTGTGCATGAAATTCAATTTCATATCAATATGCACATATTTATGTGGAGTCTATCCTATGTATTGTAGTTTCTCTAACTTCGTTGGACCCAATATAGTTCGGAGACCATTTTTACTTAAATGTGTTTTAGGTACATTGGAGATATATTGGATGCTTGTCTCATAGTTTTGAAGAAGTGGTGCGTACATGAAATATGGAGGCAATCTATAGGATGATCAACGAATTCATATTCTCTACATCCTACCAATTATATCTCTGTAACAAGTATCTCTTTCTCATGCTCATAAACCTTACTTCCAACCATGTGTGGGTTGCCTTCTAGCATGAATTTTTGTATTTGTTGTGGTTCTAGGTTTGGTTTCAAGAGAACCTCCTATTTCAAATGTGTGTAAGTTGAGATGAGTGCATATAATTGGGACTATACAAAATCATGCATATGATTCACCAATCCCAAATATGTCAATCTAGCAATTTTATTGCCTATCTCTTCCTCAACGTCTCTGATGTGCAATAGTGAGATTTTGCTAGTTGAGTTTTCCTTTGTGTTACTTGTTGCTTTTCTCCATATATTCCAACTATCTACTCTTCCCTTGGTGATAGTTGTAATGTATGTGGTGTGTTTGTCTTTGAAGCTCATTAATGAACAATAAGATAAAATTGTGCCTTTGGCCATGCTTTCAAGCAAAAATCTTATTGGTATATGTTATGACTTCATTTAGCTTTTCATGTGCTTTCTTGTCTATGTTATTTGTGTGTGCTTGTTTCCTTGTGGGCATATGTCTCTGTGATGTTTTCCACTAAGAAACGTATACACATAAGAGAAGATAATTTTAGTTGAGATCTTATTATTTCTTAGAGACCACCTTTCTATTTCTTCTTGATGCTTCGATGGCTTCAAAATTTATTTGACAATGAGTGCTTGTCTCTTGTGTTTGCATCTTCAGGCACTCATATTTGTTCTCTCATGCCTTATATTTCTAAATTAATTTGGATGAGCAAGGACTCCATGATTATGCACTTTGTTCCCAAATGCAATTATCATAATTGGTGCATAATTCTTGGAGAGCTCCTCTAATTCATTTAATAATGCTTATTGTCTTCTTGCTCACCTTTTGTGTCTTAAATGTATATGGGGGAGTGACGATTCCATATTTGTGCATGTTGTATTCAAACACAACTATTCTAATGTGTGCACAAATCTTGGGGAGCTTCTCTATTTAATTTAGGGATTTCTATTTTTGTACCCCTGGTTCGTTAGTTGTACTCAGTTTTCCCTAGTCGCTTAGTTTTTACTCACTTTTGCCCTCCCTCCATTCCGAAACCCTCACATGCGCTCGGGCAGGGGGATGCCGTCAGGTCAAAGGCTTGACCGTTAGATGCTGACCGGTGGGACCACGTTGGGGTGGATCGTGTATCGAGCGTTACGTTACGTCGTCTCGACCGTTACATGCTAACAGGTGGGGCCAGGATACACAGCGGACCGGCCATCCATCTCTCGCTGATTATGGGGAAGTGGTGTGGGACCATGTGGGGCTCGTTTGGTGGTTACGTGCGCCCTGTCGCCTAAATTGGAAGTTTTCTTTTTTGTTATTTTTATCATTGGCCTTTTTAAGAGCGTATTTCCCCCTCTCTCGCTAACAGTTGTGTTTTTTTGCCCAAAAAGCTAGGGAATCTAGAGCAGCTTCTCTCTTCATTCATTGTTCCTTTTGCCCTCGTTTTTTCCGAATCTAGTAGCAAATCTAGAGCAGCAAAACTAACCTACACCATAAATAAATTCACTAAATAGAGCAGATGTAGATAAAGCAGCTAATATAGCTTATATAGTACGATACTTAACGAGGTTCGACAATTAGGCTGCTCAGCAGTAGTAGCAGACAAGTTCAACACAGACACGACAAAAGAAGCTGGTTTACAGCAGCAACATCAGATCAGTGGCCCCTCATGGCCTCTGCTAGGAGGTCCTCCGCCTCCTCCCTCTGATGCCTCCTCCACTTCTTGCTACCTAGTCCCTTGACCTTGGGCGCCTTGGGCTTGATCAGGGGCATGCGACCCTCCTCGATAGCCACCTTCTGGAGGTTGCGGAGGTGAAGACCGAGCGCCTAGGGCTTGGCTATGAAGCTGTGGACGTTCACGGACTCGCCGCAGGTCCTCATGTCCTCGGCATGCTTCACGAGGGAGTTGAAGTCCGTGACGTGGAGCCTCTTGTTGGGGTAGAAGGGGCACCTGTACACGTCACCGGTGAAGAAGTTGTTGTACTGGCCGGACTTCAGCCTCCTCAGCACATGACGAGTCTTGGTGTCCTTGGACTCGTCGTTGTTGCAGACGTCACTGCTATCCTCCTATTGGAAAAAAACAGTAGAGTGCAATAAGGACATGATTGAGATACTTTGATTATCGGGATTGATTATTTGCATAAATTAACCGATTGAGACTCCTGATTATTCCCCAAATCTCAAACCAAATCGAATACTGATCCCAACTACGAATAGGGGGGTTCAAATACGAAAAGGGGGATTCATCGAAATACGAGATCCAATACAAGATGATTAGCTACTGTAAAAATACAAACAGCCGGTCCCTAATAACATACGATCTAGCATCCAACGATGGGAACGGGGGAAGAACAAGGGAAGGGGAGAAAACCCTGGTTACCTCTGACCATGGGTCGGCGATGCTGGTGTCATAGGGGCTCTCCGGCCTTATGTAAACAACCTACTCATAGGGGTACCAGCCGAGCAGGATCTGCCCGAGACCAGCGGGGGCCTCCTCGCCGGCGGCTACGGCGGATGCGGGGACGGCGACAGGGGCCTGTACGAGGGCGGGGCCTCCTCGCCGGCGGCCTTGGAGGCGTCGATGGCCACCGCACCGTTCTTCTCCATCGCCGGCATGGTTGGGGTTTTCTTGGGGGTTTGTAGAAGGTGATGGGACAGTGGAGATGGTTGAGTGAGTGATGAGTGAGAGTGGGAAGGCCTCTATTAAAGGAGAAGGGAAGCGATGTTTCTTTGCACTACCATGCACCGCGTATGCTACTGCAGCATGCACGGCCACACGTGTCCGCTACCGCCCCGTGCACCGCACACGCGTACCGTGAGTCATGTTTTTTCCCTCGTGTCTAACCCTGGCGACTCAGTTGTACTTAGTTTTTCCCTCGAGTGTAACACTGGCAGTTTGGTTCTACTCAGTTTTGCCCTCCAGTACTAACACTGCCGTGTGCAATATACTCAGTTTTACCCTCCGGTGGCTGGTCAACAGAGAGTCAACGAATAGGTTTTAGCTAGCTAGTTGAGTCATTTTATGCACAACAAATTCAAAAAGAGCAAAACATAGTGGCATCTACCCATGGAGTCTTATTATGTGACCTACCACCATAAGAAATGTATACAAACCAAGTTTTAACCTAAATCACCACTTCTACAATCACCTACTATCTATGATGGTTCATGGATTTCTACTCAAGCCTCTTCCCAAAACATCCCTCCCCAAAACATAGTTTGTCTAAATGAGGCAATAATTGTCAAACTGGTGTGTATTTGAATTGCAAATAGTTTGATGTATGCCAAGATGTATTTTATTGTATAAAAGACACATTTTCCATTTTTAAATGTTTTTCAATTTTCTATTTGAATCTCTTTGTCAGTCTTGCCCTTGGTTTAAGTTCTACTCAGTTTTTCCCTTGATTCTTAAGTGCTACTCAGTTTTCCCCTCTCTTTGTATCCATCTCTCGCAGCTGTGCTCATCTTCGCTGCTACGCTCTGATTGGTCGAGACAGTTGTCACACGGATCGTGCCCACCAACCGTTGATCCTCTGTGATCTAGCGGACATGATAACCCCTATATCTGTCAGGGGGGCACCCCTCTATCCATGCAAAATAACCAAGTATGCCACCGGTGCTTTAACTCTATAAACAAATGAACTTGAATATAATTTGAAGGGAACGTGTTCGAACATGTATAATTGATGCATTATATTTCACTCCATGGAAATTGTAATGTCTCAAGATTTTCTTAGCACAACATTATCACGTATTAAGTGCAATTTCAAAGAGTTCAAAGGTGCATAATTTTGGTATATGCAAGTTATGCATTATATTTCACTCCATGGAAATGGTAATGTCTCAAGATTTTCTTAGCAGAACATTATCACGTATTAAGTGTAATTTCAAAGAGTTCAAAGGTGTATAATTTTTGTATACGCAAGTTTATGCATTATATTTCACTCCATGGAAATGGTAATGTCTCAAGATTTTCTTAACACAACATTATCATGTATTAAGTGTGATTTCAAAGAGTTCAAAGGTGTATAATTTTTATAGATGCAAGTTTATGCATTATATTTCACTCCATGGAAATGATAAATGATCAGGATTTTCTTAGCACAACACTATCACGACCTAAGTGCGATTTCAAAGAGTTCAAAGGTATATAATTTTTGTATACGCAAGTTTATGCATTATATTTCACTCCATGGAAATGGTAATCTCTCAAGATTTTCTTAGCACAACATTATCACGACCTAAGTGCAATTTCAAAGAGTTCAAAGGTGTATAACTTTTGTATACTCAAGTTTATGCATTATATTTCACTCCACGGAAATGGTAATCTCTCAAGATTTTCTTAGCATAACATTATCATGACCTAAGTGCGATTTTAAAGAGTTCAAAGGTGTATAACTTTTGTATATGCAAGTTTATGCATTATATTTTACTCCATGGAAATGGTAATCTCTAAGATTTTTTTAGCACAACATTATCACGTATTAAGTGCGATTTCAAAGAGTTCAAAGGTGTATAAACTTTGTATACGGAAGTTTATGCATTATATTTCACTCCATGGAAATGGTAATCTCTCAAGATTTTCTTAGCACAACATTATCACGTATTAAGTGCGATTTCAAAGAGTTCAAAGGTGTATAAAATTCATATATGCAAGTTTATGCATTACATTCCACTCTACGAAAATGGGGGAGAAAATAATAATCTCTCAAGATTTTCTTAGCACGACATTATCACGTATTAAGTGCGATTTCAAAGAGTTCAAAGGTGTATAATTTTTGTATACGCAAGTTTATGCATTATATTTTCACTCCATGGAAATGATAAATGATCAGGATTTTATTAGCACAACATTATCATGTCCTCAGTGTGATTTAAAAGAGTTCAAAAGTGTATAACGTTCGTATAATTTTCGTATATGCATTACATTTCACTATATGAAAATGAAGCAACGGCACGGCCGCGGGCGCGGGGCTGGCTTGGGGTCCCATCTTGCAATGCCAACCTAGGTAAGTTGTGGATCCGACGCTCACGTGGATAAGCTGTGGGTCCGATGCTGATCTGGATAAGTTGAGAGAGGTGTCCACTACGGGAATCGACTGAACGTGGCCCCACTTGTCAGCATGTAACGGCAAGGGTACACTACGGGACCGGACAGAACGCGGTACTACTAGTCAGCATGTAACAGCGAGGGTCCACTACGGGACCCGACTGAACGCGGCCCCACTTGTCAGCACATAATGGCAAGGCTGACAGACAGCGAGTTTCAGACCATGTGAGAGTTTCATACAAGGAGATGGGCAAAAGTGAGGAAAAACTAAGCGACTGGGGAAAATTGAGTACAACTAACGAACCGAGGGCACGAAAATAGAAATCCCTTTAATTTAAGCATTTATTTGATCTCTCATTCCTTTTATTGTTAAATGAGTTGGAGGAGTGAGGATTCCATGCTTGTGCACTTCGTTTCCAAACACAATTACTATACTTGGTGCATAACCTTTGAGTAATTCCTCTAATTCATTTAAGAATGCTTATTTGTCTTCTTTCTCATTTGTTGTGTTTTAAATGCTTATAGGGGAGCGAGGATTCCATGTTTGTGCATTGTGTATTCTAAAGCAATTATTCTAATTTGTGCACAAATCTTGGGGAGCTTCTCTATTTTCATTTAAAACCCTCCTTTGCTCATATCAAAATATCTTGTTGTTTCCATTTGGTATCATTTGTTGTTTTCAATTGGTTCTTTTGGATCTTGGGATTGCTTGCGTCATTTGTTTATGCTTCTTTTATTTCATTTCTTTGGCAATCTTTGAGTCCTCAATATATTTCTACTTCCTCCCAAGTATTCATCATGGATATGTGTGAATGCACACCCTTGGAGGAATTATCACTATATTGCCCTTCTAGAACTTGTCACCCATTTCAGCAATCGATGCCAATGGGGGAGAAGTTTTAGAGGGTTTAAGTGAAGTTGGTTTATGATTTGGGTTTATTCTTAAGCATTTGCCTTTCATGCTCTTGCATCTTTTTTTTTTCTTAGAATGTGGTATATATAGAGGAAACTCCACCAATGATAATGATTGGCAATATATGCAATGAAATTCAAGTTCATCACACATGCATAGTATTGTGGGAGTGTTTGCTCTATATATGGTGGTGGTATCAGTATTGTGGGAGTGTTTGCTCTATATATGGTGGTGGTATCAATATCACATACTTGTGTAGTATTTGATATTGGTGCTACCATTTTATTCGTTAAATTCTTTATATAATCCTTGTCAAAGGGATTGTCAACACTTACCAAAATGGGGGAGATTGAAAGAGCATGTGGGCCCCCATGTGTGGTTTTGGTAACTAATTACAATCTATATTAATGCTTGTATCAATTTGCACTTGTAGAAATTGTCCATTGGCATTACTTCGATCATGTGTTGGCTTCAAGGTATAATAAATGAAGAACTATATAGAAAAGAAGATCAAGGGTGTCTTGAAGAATAAGATGGAGTTCCTCATGTGTGTCTTCAAGACATCATCCAAATGGAGTTAGAAGAAATGATGTGCAAGCTAAAGATGCGCCATATCAAGAATATCTCATGCTTGAAGCTTGCCATCCTCGGTGATCATGGATCGATGAAGACAAGGTCAAAGAAGAGGTTTCCCCATGGTGTATGGGGGAGCAAGTTGAAAGTCTTCATCAAGCGAGTGCATGGAAGAGCAATCAAGAAAGGTGTTCCATCTTGAGTTGTAGAAGATCGTCATCATCAAGATCAAGTGGAATATGCGCAAGGCAAAGGTATGATCTTGATAGGGTTTCTTTTTGCCGGTCTCGTGGTGTTTGTTGGGGAGACCGCTTTATAGGATAGATAATCGTACTATCAAGAGGGGCTCTCGAGTGAGTAACTCGAGCATATCTTTCGGCGAGAGCTCAAACCTTTGCATTTTTAGCATCATATTTCTTGGTTGTTATTTGGATATTATCCATGTGAGGTTCTAGAGCTTGTCGTAATATTTATAGCAAGATCTAGTTCATCAAAAACAGATTTCATATGCATTCTCTATTGCGTTTTCGATATTGGAGGTTTTACCAGTTTGTCTTTTAGAGATAGGTAAAACCTTCCATTATTTGGTTCTTACTCATGTGAGGATTCAGATCTTGTGTTAATCTCAATGACAAGCTCAAGTTTGTTGAAAACAAATTTCATATGCATTCTCTATTGCGTTTTCGATGTTGGAGGTTTTATCGGTTTGTCTTTTTGAGAGAGGTCAAACCTTTCATCATTTGGTCCTATCCTACCTTGCTGGAATATGATTTTTTCTGTATGACCTTGTAAAGCTTATTGTACTCTTTAAAATGAGCCCAAGATCATCAAAATCGGAGTCCGGATGCAAAAGTTATGGTTGTTTTCGTATTGGTCTTTTTGCCAGTTTTTGTAAGATCGGAGACTCCGGACTAAATCTCCAGTCTATCTCCGGACCGCGTACCGACTGGCATCCAGTTTGCCCCTGTTTGGCTTGGGTACACTGGAGACTACTGTCCCAGTTCGGAGACTTTGGACCGGGCGATTCCTAGGCCTAACGGTTGGATTTCTAGGGACCTATTTAAGGGACCCTTCTTCCCCAATGGTTCATAAGCTCTGTTGAAAGTTTCCCCTACTATTGTTGACCTATTGAAGCTTTCTATATCTCAATCCCTCCGATGATTCTTGCATCTTCTTGAGGGAGAATAGAGAGTGGATCTAGATCTACAACTCCAACAATCAATCTCTCCTCTAGGTGAGGGGAACATCTTCGGATCCAGATTTTGGAATCTTTTGTGGATTTCCTCCATTGTTCTTCCTCTCTTATTCCCTCATAAGCTTTTGTAGATTTGGTGGAATTTGGTAGAGAAGTACTTGAGCACTTCTTGCGTTCTTTCCATTGCATTTGGTGCATCGGTTTGAGTTCTCAGTGAGGATTCGATTGGGTGAAAGTGAGAAGCTTTTTACTCTTGGGTTCTTGGAACCCTAGACGGTTTAGTTGTTTTGCAGGTTGGTGGATTACTTGGGGACTCCAATTAAGTGTGGAGATTTCCCAAGCTTGTTTGTTGGGAGCCTCCAATTGAGTTGTGGAGATGTGCCCCAATCTTGTGAGAGCTTTCGGATTGCCACCAAGAAGTGCACTGATAGTGGAAGTGTGGATCGATCCCGTTGGGGTGAGATTCACAGGAGAACAAGGGAGCCCTTTTGTGGCGTTGGTGGTTTTAAACCACCCCCTCTCCAAACGAGACATACTTTATTGTTGGGAGGAACTCAGTAAAACATCATCGTCTCCGTGTGCCTCGGTTATCCCTTTACTCGAGCTCTTACTTATGCACCTTACTTTGTGATAGCCTTCGTGCTTGAAGTCTATATCTTGCTATCACATAGTTGCTTGTCTTTCTTAGCATAAGTTGTTGGTGCACATAGGTGAACCCTGGTTGATCTAGGTTTTGTACTTGACAAAGTAAACGCTAGTTTAATTCCGCCTTTTTTGAGCCACTCTAATAAAAGTTTTAAACTGCCTATTCACCCCACCTCTAGGCGACATCTGTGATCTTTCACAGCGGTTCTAGTATAGCCTCAGTTTCCACAGGTTCAACCCTTGTTCGTGCCACCTTCTATTGGATCGATATATGCACCACCCTCCATAATTATCCCACATGCTATAGTGGTTCCTACTCAGGAGAGTGCTCTCGTGTCTGAACATGGTAAGCCCAAGAAATCAGTGAAGTGTTGGAAGTGCTCTGTGGATACACATGCAACAAAAAATTGTCTAGTTCAACATTACTGACTTGTTTGCAATAATATGACTCATCCAACTAATAGATGTCCAATGCTGAAGTTGCCTAATAATTGTACAGTTCAACGCTGAAATATGCCCTAGAGACAAATAATCATATGGATTATTATCGTATTTCATAAAGTTTTTAATTAAGTTTTATATCATGCTATAATTGTATTGAAAGGAAATGTCAATACACGTGTGATATATAAACAACTAGGAGTTCCCGGTGAAGCTTTAGTCACTGGTTCATTGGTCAATAGATGATCAAGGTTTCCCGATCATGTGGCATTTATGCCAGTTGGAAATGGAGTCGTCTCATTGGGAGAATTAGATGATGAGATATACCCAACCTAAGCATCATGACCCAATCATGTCATGAATTTCAAGTTACGATGATTATAATAGACCAAGTGTTCTATTTCTTAGACCGTGTGGCCATATCAATCACTGTTACCCGAGGGTACTCTGATAGCATCAAACGTCATCTGGTGACTCAGTGATTATAAATGTGTTATCAGGTATTCAGAGGAATAGTTGAGTCAATATGCCTCAACAACGAGATTTGTCCATCTGCATGACGAAAAAGATACTTGAGGGCCCACTCGAAGGAGTTATATCCAATAGCTACGCAGCGTGTGATTTGATCACGGGGATATCACTTGTCGGAACGAGTCAAAGATCATTTGTTGGTAACGAGATTGAACATGACATGGAGATATCATTGATCATATCTCGGACAATGCATGTATCAAGAGACAAAGGAAATAAGACACGACGTTCATGGTTCAAACAACGAAAGATTTCGTGGAATGCACATAGATCACATGGCCATCCAGGTCCCTCTGTTGATCATTGGTACGGGAGGGTCCTGACCATGTCTGGAGTGTTCCCAAACCGTGGGGTATCACGCTTAAGGGCTTGATGATGCTTAGAGAGTGTTTTGGGATCGGCATAATCACCGAACAAAAGAGAAGAGACAAAACCGGAAGGGTTTCGGTAAGACCGGAGGAAGTACGAAATGAGAGGGAATGAGTTCCACATCAACGGGGATTGACTAATATGTAAGTGAATGTTGAATATTTATTTAATCATTCATTTATATTTATTCAATAAAATAAAACGACTTAAAAATGGTCAAATACCTTATTGGGCCGAATCCAGAGGGAAAAGGGCCCATGAGGGAAAGACCAAAGGGAGGAAGGAGGGGGTGGCCGGCAGGGCCTTGGGCACCCCGCGTGGGGCCCATAAGGGCCTTATCCAGCCAGCTAAGCTCCTATCCCCTCTCCCTTGTTTAGTCCCACATGGCTAAGCTAGTTGGCTATGGGGGGTTTTCCCTTATATAATGAGAGGTATTTTGGCAAGTTAAATACACAATAATCAATAAAAGGTTTCCTCTCTTTTGGGGAGACCTCTAGTTGATTCTCTCTCTATCTCCTGTGACTGTGGTACCAAGTCCATATCGTGTGAGCAAGAGTCTTCTTCACCACGGAGCGCCATCGCGCTACGGGATTCGAATCTAGGAGCTCTACTTCCGCTACTACTGTTGGATCTGAGGAGCGGGAGTCATCGTCAGGCACCGGACGTGTGTAACTCCCTGCGAGGTGCAACACTTGGGGCATTAGGAGTCATTGGAGCTGCAGGAGCTATTAGGACTTCAACATGACCTTGAGGTCGACTTCGGCTCGTCTACATCAACCACGCTCTCCCGAGCGTTGACAACGCTTTTTAGTCTTCAAGGGTAAGTTCACGAAAAGCCCCTCCCATTACTACATTAATAATAGATAGGTCCTGGCTATTGGGGTTCTGGGCATAGGGAAAAAATTATTGTTTTCATGCGTGAACCCCTACAGTGGTATCAGAGCTAGATCTATGCGTAGTATTGCTAGTACGGGTAGAACACACGAGTTGTTGCGTGTGGGCGTTGATCTTTTAGTTGTTACCCTCCCACGTGTACTTGTGTATACCGCAGTAATGCTTGATGAAGCGCCCCCAACCGACTTTACGTGTTCATTCGCGAGACTGGTCCACGCTTGACATACATTTTGTCTCGTATAAAGTGGCTTTGGGGGTGTATGTCTCTCTCGCATTAGTTGGTATGCCATTTGCAACGGAGGGCCCTGAAAGGGGTGTAGTATAGACAACTACTTGATCAGCGTTGTGGTGGATGTTCGTAGGTAAGAACAGTTCTTGAACGAAAGCCCTATCAGCCACGTAAAACATGCAAAGATAAAGTAGAGGCGTCTAACTTTGTTTTGCAGCGGGTGTTGTGATGTGATATGGTTGTGGAAAAGGTAAAGTAGTTTACTTATGTTTCTAAGTAGTAGTAGATGGTCATGGAGATGATGGACTATCACACTGGAAGGCACTGGTACCCTGGTGCTTACGTCGCCGGAACCCTAGCGCCGGAATCCGGAGGCGCGGTATGGAGATCACAACGTGAAGGACCATATCGCATCACACTTACATTCAATGTTTATTGTTTGTGCATATTATTGTGTACTAGTATTAGATACTCGGCTGTAGCCTAATAAGATGATCCCTAATCAAAATGCCAATGAAATTGTTCTCCCTTAGTGTGCACCACCAAGAAAGTTCTCCGATATGAGGCAGGCCGTGACGATCGAGTGTCAGACATATCTACGTTTGCATACAGTGGGTGTAAGCCATGTTGCACAGCGAATACACTAAGGTTGATTTGGCGAGCCTAGCATGTGTAGACATGGCCTCAGAACATGGATGGTCGAAAGATCGAGCACGAGTCACATGAATGATGCGATTGACATTTCGGCGTCCACCTTTGCAACTATATCGCCGGCCGTGACGATTGGGGGCGGTGTAGTGAATAGGGATCGTGTAATCGCTAAAACCCTTATGGGGATAAGAGTTTTTAGTTGAGTTATTATCTTTAACTCACATAAATTATAAACTTAGTCTAAATTTCTATTGAAATTATGAATGTAGAGATGGCACACCATGAAGCTTACTTTGACGTTGATGAGTGGGTAGTTGGTGAGAAACATAGATTTGATGGATCAAACTTCCCTGGTTGACTTGTGCGCCTAAATGATCGCCTTACTAGGAATAATGTGGTATATTACATACGCCGCATGATGGAATTGGCCGAGCCCACTACTAGGAAACAACTCTTCTGTGGCGCATGTAAATCTATCTTCTGTGGCGCATTTCTTTGTCGCCACTATTACCTCGCCATTGATATCTGCTTTTTGTGGCGCATATATAGAATATGCGCCACAGAAATCTCAGACTTCGGTGGCGCATTTCTTCATATGTGCCACAACAATATGTTTAGTGGCGCATTTCCGCATATGGGCCACAGAACGTATATGCGCCACATACATCATTTCTATATGCCCCACTGACTATATTACATGCATTCAAATTAAAATATGTTCCTGGTGTATAATTAGGTAGTTATACATGATTTATACATTATTTATCTAGATCAGTATAAACAGTACATTGCACATGTAGTAGGTGAAAACCGACATATAATACAAACACAAGTATAATGTCATCACACTTAGAGCCCGATCGAGATACATATATAGTGTCAAGTGTCGAATACAAAGTTCATATCATCTCACATTACAAATATGAAGTGGTCACTGCCGCCTACACTAGGATCAAATAGAATACAGTTGTGATGATGGTGAGCAAGAGCATGAGCCCAACCAATATATTCATCCGATTCTTCTTCCACTGGTGGTTCCTCAACTTGGCTATGACCTCCTCTCTAGTCTCGTATCCTTTGTAGATGTTGCCGCTGAACTTGTTCACTTGTTTGTGACAATCCTTCCACTCCTCGTAGACTCCTGGAACCCTACCCATGTACACCACATACCACCTCGTCACCATATTTATAGACGACAAGGCATATTAGTAAAACATGCAATGAAAAGAATTAATAAAGGGTTCACATCCATATATATATATGTTCACAAAATGTAAAACAAAGGATCCATAAACCTAAAAGATAGCATCGCGATCATCATAGAAGTAATAAGTTCAACAACAACACGACCACATTATAGTTTAAGTCTAACAACAACGACCATTTCGACCACAAGATAGTAAAGTTTATGACACACACACTACATCAGGCGTCCATCGAGAATATACACACACTGGATCAGGCTAGAGGCACACATTGATCATGAAGACTTCTTCTTCTTGCTCGGCTTCAGGAACGGTAGATAACCCTCTTTCCTCATCCACGTCCTTGTGTCACCCTGCTTACAGAGGCGTTCTTCGATCTCCCTCTTACTCAACCCTCTGGCTTGTTGTAGGCCCCCCTTGAGTTGACATCTTCAATGATGATTTGCGACAACTTCATATGAATGCGATGGAAATATTCTCTAAGATCATCATTGTCACTTTGCACCAAAGTTTCGGCCCATCCTCGGAGACTAGATGGCAGCGTTAGGTTCTGGCAATCCCGAACATAGCCTTTAAGGTGATGGAGGACGTAGAAGGCCTCCTTGGCGCTACCAGTAGCCGGCTGCTTGACGCAGGGGAACTCGAGCACGTGCTTGAACACATGTTTTCCATCCTTGATACATCCCCCCTTATCTACGAAGGTGCATCCCTTCTTGGCATATCCCTCGAGAGTCTCATTGAGAACACCCCTTATTCTGGTGTAGTCTTTCTTCTTCGTCAAACTCTCCGAGTCGAAATACGTGGCTAGCGAATACCTCGGGGCAAGGATGATGAGTGTGCAGTATTTATCTCTATGGAACACAATTGGAACAGAATGTTTGAAAAATAGCAAAGGAAGAAATCTATAAGAAATGCATAAGTTACGGCGGCGATCGAGCGAGTGTGTACTTACTCGGGAAAGAAAGGCAAAAGAAGTGTGTCCTTCCTCTTATTGTCCACCATGAACTTCTCGAGGTATGTCGTTGCCTTGGTCCGTGCCTTTGATCCTTTGACCAACTAGCTATCCCGCATGTAGTAGGGATCCACTATCATGACTTCCGGGGTAATCTCTCTCTTGATCTTGATCGCCAGATTGAGTGCGTATAGACGGACCAAGTTATAGTCTAGCCGTTTCGAGAGAAATAGCTTGAAGTTATCCTCGTATGCTATGAAGAATATATCCGTGGGGGGTTCATCGACGAAGCCCACGTCCAATGGCACCTTGGCTGTGAAAACCCGATAATTTGGATTTTTGTCTTTAAGAAGGATGCCCTCTAGTGTCTTGACACCCTCGTGCAAAGTTAACATGGGTCCAACCGCGATGTGGAGCAGATCCGGAGTCAATATCGGATCACCAGCTACATGCACTCGAGGCAAGCCATATTGTTTAGATGGTATGATGACGGCGTCCTGAGCCCGGATCCTCTTTGGAGGAGGCTGGCTCGTAGCCTTCTTCTTATTATTATTACCTCTCTTCCTGTGCTTCTTCTTCGCAACTGTGTCCTCCACTACCATCTGCTCATCGACCGTGTTTCAGAGTGTGCCGGGGCTGAAAACCAATCCATTTTCTCCTGTGGTGGATCAGCGCCCGGAGGCGTCTCTTGAGAAAAACCATGGAAGACTAGGTGCTGCGTGCATGTATTGTGCCGACCAGCTTGATGGTCGCGAGCCGTGAAGGTTTCTTCATCCATAGAAGGCATATACAATCCTTTGTTGGCACCGGTGTTGATGAAGTCATCAACATTGACCAATTCATCATCATCAGCATGGGTGTCATCATGTGGTGGTGGTGGTAGCGGGGGAGACGGCGGTTGCGGCACATCGTCTTTGCCATGGGGCGGTACACACGCTACCAAGAGTTGCTGGTGATGGCTGGTAGTGGCGACGATGATGGCTGCTGCTGGCTTCCAAGGTGGTGGCTTGGAAATCGATCGAGAGGTGGCACCGGTGCTCCCCCTCACAAGACGAATCTGGATCTTTGGCCATGTCAAGGGCCAGTTGTAGCATTCTCCAAGGGTCTTGTGTTCGTCGGCTCCCTGAGGTTGAAAGGGGGGTCCATGTCATCGCACCCTGGCAACAACCGAGCCAACCTGACCCTCATAACGTCATCATCCATTGGATTGTTGTGCATCGTGTGGCTCGCCGATTGTATGAGAGTGCCCTTGGCAACATCCTTCAACTCACCGCCAACATCTTTAAGCAAGAGTACGCAAGAAGTATCCTGAGGCAAAACATGTTGTTGGGCATCATGAGATGGAAACAGTCATGCATCAAAGGCATAAAGGAGTTGACGTGCACTAACTAATTAGTTACCTTGGTGATGGCGTGGAGATCGGCTAATGTAGAGACACGGCCGATGCCGGCGACCGGCCTATCATCATCTGCATTCTCCCGCTCGGGTGGCTCATGAAGCACCACTACCGTCGGCTGCGCCTTGGTATCTTTGGCGGGAGGGGGCGTCGGTGTGACCAAAATGACCGGCTGCATCCTAGCGTTGTCGGCCTGCGGGGTCACCAGGTCCAGCGACACGTTAACGTTGATGCCTGAGTTGCTGCCGCTTAAGCTGGGCAGATGTATCGGCCCCTGTCGACCTCCCGCATTCCAAGCAGTTAGCCCCTCGAAAAACTCATGGGGGATCATCGCATGACGCTTCTCTTCCACTAACTTGTCCAATGTTTTCTCGTCCACTGCCTTCTCCTCCAGTGTCTACACCTTCATCTTCAGCTCTTCAACAACGGCTTTATCCTTAGCCGCTGACTGGTTCTTCCTCTCCCGTCTTTTCTTGGCGTCCTCTTTGTAGTACTCCTTGAACTTCATGCTCATACCGAAGCCGGACACACGGCCAACTGAGGATGGCGGCAACCCCTTGTCGCTCTTCTTGTAAGCATTCGTCGCCCTGTTGAAAACCGTGTCCCATGGCTCCGTCGAATCCTAGGACGACTCTTTGGCAGGAGCGTTCAGTTCATCCTCCTGTAGAGACAAGGAAAGGTGAACCCATTTAGATTCTTGGCTTCATTATTTTAATTAGAACGCAATAGACTTGAGATCGGCGATAAATTTCTTACTAGCTTCTTCTCAAATTCCTTCACCTTCGGATCATCGGTGATGAACTCCCCTGTTTCCTTGTCTAGGTAGTAGCAGGCCCGGATAAATTGCCTATGCTGCAAGTCTATGATTTTAAGCCAAGGGTTGTCTTTACCTAGGCGTTCAAGCTCGGCGTCCTCGTTGTCCCAAATGGCCCGTTTCCCTCTATCACCGCCGCTTCCAAGGTGGTGGTTACCTATGTTCTATTCCCGCATACTCCTGCCCCATTTAGTCCATTTTATAGCGTCATCGGTAGCTATATCCACCTTGAATATCTTAAACTCCTCTTCGTCGAGCATCGGATTTTTCTTACTAATAACCTCCCAGCTTTCACCTTTGTCAATGCTATTCTTTACCCGGGTTTTCCAGCTGCTCAAGGCGTTGCTCATCTTCGTGAGGGCTAGTTTTTTCACCGGGTTCTTTCTCTCTAGGTTTCTAAACCGCTATGGGAATCTGTATCGCTTGTGAAGCTTCTTAAGGAGGTTATCAACCAAAGCTGCATTGTCAGCATGTCTGATGTACTTCGTGTTGATCGACATGCTTTCCCGGACGATGCACCCGAGTTGTAGGCCATACCCTTTGTCAAACGCCTCTGGCACAATGGGTTGGGCACTTTCTGTGACTTTAGTGAACTCATCGCAGACGGTGGTGAGCACTGGCACCTTTCGATCCTTCTTTTCCTTCTTCTTCTTCTTCTTCTGAGAAGCGGCCGGGTTGCCGCTACCGCCATCCGTGCGCTCGCCGCCATCGGTGCGGGCGCCTCCATCGGTGGTGCCATCCTCTTCGCCGCTGCCTTCACTAGTTTCATCTCAGTCATCTTCATCCCCCTCGTAATCAGGATCTCCTCCCTCATTGCCCCCAGCAGCTCTAGCGGCGGTCGCCTCCTCCTCCGGTGGTGGTGTCATCCTCATCTCCTCCTCCTCCTCCTGCTGTTGGGACCCCCGCTAGAATGACTCATTGGCATGTCTAGCTTGTTCTTCGACGCTCATGTGCTTAGAAGGGCTGGCCTCATTGTTGCCTGAAATGTTTGCACTCTATTAAAAAGAGGCAAAAAGTTAGCACAAATCTTGGCCGAAAAATTTGGCATGACCTTTTCTAATTTTTTAACCTAGGAGTGCCCATTTCTCAACCGAAACGGAAGTGAATCGACACTTCAGGAGAAATGGGCAACTCAATTGAAATCCCTGCAATATTCACACACAAGAAAACAGACCTAGCCCCCATCCACAACCCCAGCAACAGTAATAACCATATAGTACCAATATTTGTAGTAACAAGTATATACAACAGCAAACTTGCACAGGAATATGCACTATATATAGCAGAAAACTTGCACAATTTAGTACCAAAAAACAAGTATATAAGGCAGCAAACTTGCACAGCTCTTTATGTCCACACCACAATATGCAATAGGTACTGCAGCACTAGTCTACAACTTATTTCAACAACCGGAATATCAAAAACCATACTAGATTTTGCGCACAACATACATTTCTCCTGAAGTACCTTGCAAACTTTGTACTAGTACTTGGTTAAAATCCTCACAGAAGAAATGGGACCTCAAAATTACAGAACAACTAATGTTTTTTGGACAGAGTAGGGATTTGCTCTCAGTACCCTTCTTGTTGGCCAAGATGGCGTTGAAATAAAAATCTCATAGATGGACAGGGGAAAACAAACACATCATGACTCATATATAGCATCAAAAGAGCAAAAAATAAGATGCTTCCAACAGTTTTCACAAGCATCTGCACATCACGCAAATTCTAAAAAAATCAACACAGTATGAACAAAAGGACCATGGGAATCAGTAGAGGATACAGACAGAAAATGGAATATTTGTTGGTCCAGTACCTGAGGTTTATTAGATCATCAAAGGAATGGTATCACAGAGCTACAGAGAGCTCAAATTCTAGTACTACAAGGTTTCACTTATCGACTATTCAGGCCAACTCTTAATCCTGCAGTTCAGTACCGAAGCAGGCCTCGAAATTAATAGGTAGTGGTTGTCAGGTACCTTCACGGTGTCCACGTTCATTTCCAGGTTTCCAATTATTTCAAATGATGCAAATTGAAATGACATATGCTCTTAAACATGAGCACCACCACAAAATTAAACATGATTCCATGGGCAGATATGTTGGCTCACTTAGGTTGGGAGCGTATGTACACACTATTATATGAAACAGAGCATGATGGTACGGAGAAAATTATAGTATGAAACAGAGCATGGTGGCAGACACAACACTCTTTGAAATAGAGAATCATGGTGATAGAACAGGGCAAGGGCTTAACTGTTCCTCAACCAACAAATCACCCATCCTTTCCTATCTTCTCTCTCTCTCTCTGTTGGTTTCCTTGTCCGTTGCTTTGACATGTACACACTACCAACCAAACTGTACACCCACTTGGTGCCAACCAATCAATACCTAGACATACACCCCATCCCACAAGAACCAGAACCTGCCCAAGAAGTTCCTGGATTTTTCAGCTATGAACTCTTGTTGCAAAGAACTAACATATCCTTTTAGTTGAAAAACTTATGCTTTTAAAAAAATGATTCGTCCTATAGGAAATAGAATGGAGAGGGCAAGGAAACTAGTCAGATGAATGTTGTTTCGTTACACTAGACGAATGTTGTTGTCTAGGAGACAAAGAGATGATTTTCAAGATTCGAAAGAAAAAGTGTGTTAGGTTGGGTCAACATAAACAGGCCAGGGGAAGGACGGTGATTACCTAGGGACGGTGCACAGCTGATACGTTGCTAACGTATCCATAATTTTTGATGTTCCATGCTTGGTTTTATCTACTTTCTTGTGTTTTGTTCCAACTTTGGAGTATTTCTATACACTTTCTTGGACTAACCTATTAACAAGATGCCACAGTGCCAGTTGCCTGTTTTCTGCTGTTTTTGGTTCCAAGAAAGCCAGAAAATCAATATTCTCAGAATTGGACCGGACAAAAGCCAAAGTCGATATTTTACCGGAAGACTCACAGAGGCAGAACACGAGACGGAGAGGGGCCACAGGGTGGCCACACCATATGGTGGCGCGGGCTAGCCCTGGCCGTGCCACCAAGTGGTGTGGGCCCCTTAGCTGCCCACCGACCTTGCCTCTTCGCCTATAAGATGCCTCCCGATGCAAAAACCCTAAATCGTTAATCAGAAATCCACGAAAAGTTCTGCTGCGCTGCCGGCACCGAAGGGGCGATTTGGGGGATAGAAAGTCTCTGTTCCGGCACCCTGCCGGGACGGAGAAGTGCCCCCGAAGCCATCTCCATCGATCTCCACCACCATTTCCATCACCGTTGCTGATTCACATGATAAGGAGGGACTAGTTCTGTCTCGAGGCTAAGGGTTCTACTATAGCTATGTGTTATGCATGATCTTATTGAGATCATGAGCTTGTAATCTATAGATCTACCTTGCTACTCAAGTGCTTTAATAGATCTCTGCTCTCCCCGTGTGTGTGAAGTTGACAGTGTGCATACCATGGTGGCACTTAGGCTAGAGATTACAAATACTTGTTATGAGTTATATTTGGAGTTGGATGTCTTTATGAAATTGTGGTGTTTGTTTGAACCATCTAGTGCTCAAGGTGACAGTGTGGGGTTATCTAGATGGGAAAGGCTTACTTTGAGGTGTGCTGTTATAGACCTACCATGGATTAGAGTGTCCAACCAGAGAGTAGTTCAGCGTAGTATCATAAAGAAGAATATATTTATATGAGAGTGTTCACTACTGAAAGTATGATCCCTAGGCCTTGTTTCTAAGCACTGAAACAGCGTTTGCTATTAGATCTGTTACATGTTTGCTTGCTTCCATCTTTATTTCAGTTTTACTTTAGTCTTTTCCACGCCATCAAGCTATTTTCTATCATCGTTACCACTTATAATTATCTATACCACTTGTATTTCACTATCTCTTCGCCGAACCAGTGCACCTATACACCTGACAAGTGTATTGGGTGTGTTGGGACACAAGAGACTTCTTGTATCTTGATTGCAGGGTTGCTTGAGAGGGGATACCTTTGACCACTTCCTCCCTGAGTTCGATAAACCTTGGGTGATCCACTTAAGGGAAACTTGCTGCTGTTCTACAAACCTCTGCACTTGGAGGCCCAAGAACTGTCTACAAGAATAGAAGTGCGTAGTCATCAATGGCGAACGGCGAGGTGGTCTGGCGGGCGGCGAGCGGCGAGGTGGTCTCGTGGATGGCAGACGGCGAGGTGGCTGCTCCTTCCTGTGCGCTGCAAACGGGCTCCTCCTCCTGCATGCTGCTGCTGTGGTGGTTGTCGACAACGAGGGTAGCGGCAGTGCTCCTGCTGTGGGCGGGCGGCAACGGGCCTCCTCCTCCACGGGCTTGAGCGCGGTGGTGGCGGTCCTCCTCCTCCACGGGCTTCAGCGCGATGGTGGCGGCTCCGACATCGAGGGCTAGGGCGGCGAGGCTAGCTAGGGTTTGCGCGCGGTGAGCTAGGCTAGGAAGTGTGAAGAATGGAGAAGAGGATTAGCAGGGGAAAGGCTGAACCGTTTATTTGGGTAATTCCACAGGTTCTGTGGCTCATGATAAGAATGTTTCATGTGATAGTTATATTGTTAATTTTATTCATGATGCTATTGAAAGTTATTATGAGAGAGGGAAACATAGTTTTATGCATCTCAATAATATTAAGTTTCCCCTCTTTATGTTGAAAGTCTTGAAGTTGCACTTGTTTTGCTTTACTATACTTGTTGCTTTGTGCTTTCATGACTTGTTTCTTTACAAGATTCATATGCATAGGAAGTGCGTTAGACTTAAATGTGCTTTGAATTTTCTTCTTGATGCTCTCTTTTACTTCAATTCATATTTCTTATGTGAGCATCTTCTCAAACTATCATGCCTAACTTAAAGGCGTTAAAGAAAAGTACTTATTGGGAGATAACCCAAAAATTTTAGATGAGTCTTGGAAGTTATTACTTCAGTAATAACCGCTCCTTATCCTTTATTTGCTTTTTGTGCCAAGAGTAACCTCTAATGAGAGAGAAGGAATGATTTGGAAAGTTGCTGTCCCAAAACAGATTTATGTGCTTCACCGTATAAATTCATGTAAAATCTCTATACGTCCTTTTGAGGCGTGCATTTTGGTGCTTCTGATGCAGGTTGTCATCTAACTTTCGTTAGTTCAACACTTTTCGATTTGAGCAACAGAAGGTCTTCGAAAAAAATCGTCTTTACCTGCTGGTCTGTTTTGACAGATTTCTACCATTATTTGCATTTGCTTCTTGTTGGTTCCTTTTTGAGTTCTTTTGGGAATTGAGATTTTTGAGGGAAGTGCTACAGTAGATAGTGTTTTAATGGAAGTTTTATTGGTGTTGGAACTGAACCTAAAGACTTATTATCTTAAGTGCAATAATGTTGCTAATAAAGATTGTGTGGAGTTTTGTATGAAAGAAAATTTTCAGGTGTATGGAAGGAATGCGTAATGAGATGAAGGATGAACAAAAGCTCAATCTTGGGGATGCCACACGTGTCACCCCAAGAAATATCCAAGAAGTACAAGTGTCAAAGCTTGGGGATGCCCAAGGCATCCCCCTCTTCATCAATAAAAATCCCAGGTTTCTTCCAAACACTTCATTTTTATTGTTTCATGCACATTTGTGTTGTTCTTGGAGCGTCTTCTTTTTTGTTTTCGGTTTGGTTTTTCGTTTGCTTGGTTTCCTTAGTTTGCTGAATAAATTGGTTGGACCCCCTCTTTCACACATTGGTTTTCAAATAGTTTGGTTTGGATTGGAAAAGAGTAGGAAAGTTCATGCTTAAGTGGTAAAGAGAGCTTGTTTTTGACTGTGGCCTATGCTTTGTCATGCCATGCTTGATATTGTTTTGGCTTTATGCTTACTATTGTTTGCTGTAGCATGACTTGTTATAAACAATTGATATTTCTTTATGTGCCTTGGAAGAATCATGCGTTGTTTTAGCATATTAAAGCATAGTATTGTGGTATTCTCCCTTGATGCTTTATTTGGGTTGACTTGGCACATGCTCACACCATGTTAAGACTATCCCAAGTCACCATAGCCTTTATGATCCTTTAGTTTTCAACTTGTAGTATCACTTTATGCTTTGATCAATGATGTTTTGTCGCTCTACATGATTATGGCCATTATTTCTCTCTTAGTTTGTCGCTCCCAGTCTTTTGCTAGCCTCCATAACCAAGTATGAGTTCCACTCATGCATCCAACTCCTAAAACCAAGTTATTCCAAAGAGTCCACCATACCTACCTATTAGCATATGCTATTCCAAGTATATTCATGTTTTTATCTACCTTCCGAATTAAACTTGTTATGAGAAAATTAATGATTAAAGCTCTCAAGAACTTGATGGCACAGTTTACTTTTCTTTCCGTTAATAAACTTGAACCATTGTGTCGACTATGTTGTATATGCTTGCACTTATATGTTGGGGATTAGCAGAACCATGTTGTCATGGGGAACGCTTTCAACATTGCACTTGTACTTTGTACCTAGTTGATATCATGCTCTTTTGTCTATGGATGTCGTCGGTGTGAAATGAAAGGGGAGCTTGTAAGTCCATGGAGTTATATATGTGTGTTAGAGAAACGCCTGGGCCGCTGGTCTAATCCATGCTGTCATGGTGGAAACCTGCAGCGTAACCATAATGAGATGTCTATGAAGCATTCTTCTTATAAAAAAGAGTCAGATATTGAGAAAAAGGAGAAAAAGGAAAAAAAGATATGAGAAAAGAGGAAAGATAGAAAAAAGCACCATATTCCCATGGTAAATAAGAAGATTGCTGAGATGCTCGTTGTCCGCTTGCCTTGTCATTTTGATATGGGGATTCTTCCGTATCATCGGGCAAGGGGTACCCCGTTGGCGGTTCTCTATGATACACATGTGCTTACTATGACAAGAACTTATAGGTAACTAAACTTGATTAGCATCAGGAGTGGCCCTCGTATTCAAGGGACATGAGGTTTCCAACTTATACTTTGTCAATAATATACACCATAGTTTGTTCACTTTAACCTTAATCACTTCAAGATTCTTATGATAGGGGCAATGGGAGCTGAAAGCTAAAAAGTACCATAATTTTTGGAAGCTCTTTATGAAACTTGAATCCCTGCTTCCTTCTATGAAGGCCTTTCTTTTACTTTTTTAATTGAGTCTCCACCTTCTATCTTTATGCACCTACTTTGAGAGCATAGTGGCCATTCTTAGTTCTATGTGCATTGTCCCAAGACTTGTTGATTGATGCATAGTTTTGATATTGCTTGTTTTAAACTATTTGTGTCTAGTCACTCTTATGACCTTTGAAGGTGTCCTATGCATTTATGTTTGCTACTCTATGAGGGACAAGATGAATGCCACTATGCTATGTTTTCTTTATGTGAAACAAACAAACGTCTTGCAAAGCATTGTTATTCATGAATCTTTTGTTTGTGTCTTTTCATGTTGCAACATAGTTGCTTTGCCATATTGTTAGAACTTTGTCTTTCATGTTATGATTGAAGTACTATGATCCCAGCTATCAATGTTTTACAAATACTTTGATCAAGTTTATGATGGTGCATGTCACCTCACAAATTATTCTTTATTTTTATCACTTACCTACTCGAGGACGAGCAGGAGTTAAGCTTGGGGATGTTGATACGTTGCTAACGTATCCATAATTTTTGATGTTCCATGCTTGGTTTTATCTACTTTCTTGTGTTTTGTTCCAACTTTGGAGTATTTCTATACACTTTCTTGGACTAACCTATTAACAACATGCCACAGTGCTAGTTGCCTATTTTCTGCTATTTTTGGTTCCAGGAAAGTCAGAAAATCAATATTCTCGGAATTGGACCAGACAAAAGCCACAATCGATATTTTACCGGAAGACTCATGGAGCCAGAAGACGAGATGGAGAGGGGCCACAGGGTGGACACACCATATGGTGGCGCGGGCTATCCCTGGCCATGCCACCAGGTGGTGTGGGCCCCCTGCCGCCCACCAACCTTGCCTCTTCACCTATAAGTTTCCTCCCGATGCAAAAACTCTAAATCGTCAATCAGAAATCCACGAAAAGTTGCGCAGTACCGCCGTCACCGAAGGGGAGACTCGTGGGACAGAAAGTCTCTGTTCCGACACCCTACCGGGACGGGGAAGTGCCCCCGAAGCCATCTCCATCGATCTCCACCACCATTTCCATCAGCGTTGCTGATTCACATGATAAGGAGGGAGTAGCTCTGTCTCGAGGCTAAGGGTTCTACTGTAGCTATGTGTTATGCATGATCTTATTGAGATCATGAGCTTGTAATCTATAGATCTACCTTGCTACTCAAGTGCTTTAATAGATCTCTGCTCTCCCCATGTGTGTGAAGTTGACAATGTGCACACCATGGTGGCACTTAGGCTAGAGATTACAAATACTTGTTATGAGTTATATTTGGAGTATCTTTTTTTTTCTTTTCTCTTTTTTCTCAATATAGGACCCTTTTTTATAAGAAGAATGCTTCATAGACAGCTCATTATGGTTACGCTGCAGGTTTCCACCATGTCAGCATGGATTAGACCAGTGGCCTAGGCGTTTCTCTAACACATATACATAACTCCATAGACTTACAAGCTCCCCTTTCATTTCACACCAACGACATCCATATACAAAAGAGCATGATATCAACTAGGTACAAGTACCAAGTGCAATGTTGAAAGCGTTCCCCATGAAAGCATGGTTCTGCTAATTCCCAACAAATAAGTGCAAGCATATACAACATAGAAGACACAATGGTTCAAGTTTATTAAGGGCAAGAAAAGTAAAGTGTGCCATCAAGTTCGTGAGAGCTTTAATCACTAGTTTTCTCATAACAAGTTTAATTTGGAAGGTAAACAAAAGCATGAATATACTTGGAATAGCATAAGCTAGTAGGTAGGTATGATGGACTCTTTGGAATAACTTGTTTTAGGGATTTGGATTTATGAGTGGAACTCATACTTTGTTGTGGAGGCTAGCAAAAGACTGAGAGTGACAAACTAAGAGAGCAATAATGGCCATAATCATGCAGAGCGACAAAACATCATTGATCAAAGCATAAAGTGATACTACAAGTTGAAAACTAAAGGATCATAAAGGCTATGGTGACTTGAGATAGTCATAACATGGTGTGAGCATGCGCCAAGTCAACCCAAATAAAGCATCAAAGGAGAATACCACTATACTATGCTTTAATATGCTAAAACAACGCATGATTCATCCAAGGCACATTAAGCAATCTCAATTGTTTATAAGAAGTCATGCTACAACAAAGAATACTAAGCATAAAGACAAAACAATATGAAGCATGGCATGACAAACCATAGGCCACAGTCAAAAACGAGCTCTTTTTACCACATAAGCATGAACTTTCCTACTCTTTTCCAAACCAAACCAAACTATTTGCAAACCAATGTATGAAAGAGGGGGTCCAACCAATTTATTCAGAAAACTAAGCAAACAAAAGCAAACGAAAAACCAAAACAAAAACGAAAATGAAGACGCTGCAAGAAAAACACAATTGTGCATGAAACAATAAAAATGAAGCGTTTGGAAGAAACCTGGGATTTTTATTGATGAAGAAGGGGATGCCTTGGGCATCCCCAAGCTTTGACGCTTGTACTTCTTGGATATTTCTTGGGGTGACATGCGTGGCATCCCCAAGATTGAGCTTTAGTCCATCCTTCATCTCATTACTCATTCCTTCCATACACCTGAAATTTTTCCTTCATACAAAACTTCACACAATCTCATTAGCAACATTAGTGCACTTAAGATAAATAAGTTAAGGTTCAGTTCTAACACCAAATAAACTTCCATTAGAACACTAGATACTGTAGAACTTCCCTCAAAAATCTCAATTACCCAAAAGAACTCAAAAAGGAACCCACAAGAAGCAAATGCACAAAATGGCAGAAATCTGTCAAAACAGACCAGCAGGTAAAGTCGGATTTTTTCGAAGACCTTCTGTTGCTCAAATCAAAAAGTGTTGAACTAACGAAAGTTTAATAACAACCTATGTCAGAAGCACAAACAATTACATATCAATCCGACATACAGAGCTCTCTCACAAATTTTTACGGTGAAGCACAGAAATCTGTTTTGGACAGCAACTTTCCCAATCATTACTTCTCTCTCACTAGAGGTTACACTTGGCAAAAAAGCAAATAAAAAGGATAAGGAGAGGTTATTACAGAGGTAATAACTTCCAAAACTCATCTAAAACTTTTGGGTTATCTCCCAATAAGTACTTTTCTTTAACGCCTTTAAGTTAGGCATAAGAAGCAAAGAAAGTATCAAGTATTCTCAAATGAAGAAGCATTAAGATCAATACCAGAAATATTTTCAACAAGGCAAGGTATATAATCCAAGTAAGTTCTAGAGGATACTCTCTCAATGCTCTTAGGTTCACTATTCTCATCAAAAGGGTTTGCTGGAATAATCCAATCAAGATTCTTTTCTATGGCATCATGTATTGCTACTAGTTTAAAGGGTATTGGTATCTTAGGTTCTCCCCATTAGGTTCGGTTTTGTTCATCTTTTCTTGTGTACCAACAATATCTACACATGAGCCTAGCATATTGAAACGTTTAAAAACTTTTCTAGCTTCCTTGGCAACATCATAGAACTCCTTAAACAAAGTTTCTAGAATAAAATCCCTCTTTTCAGGGTCCTCAATTTCTTTAAGCTTAAGAAACATTACTTGCATTAAGGGGTTGAGGTTAACAAACCTAGCTTCTAACATGTGAATTAAAGAAGCTGCAGCAATCTCATAGTTTGGAGCGAGTTCTACAAGGGACCTATCCTCAGTATCTTCATGCTTACTAACATGATTAAAGAATTCTTCAATGTTATCTTTCCCAATTATAGAACCACTACCAATTGGAAGGTCTTTCAGGATGAATGTAGGTATCAACATGGTGAGCTAAGGCAGAGGTGACTACTAAAGGAGACTTAATTTTTGTGTGTTTTTGAATAAGAAAGCAAACTAGTAAAACTAATTGTTTGTGTTTTTTTGAAGAACAAAACAAGCAAACAAAGCGAAAAGAAACTAAGCAAAACAAAAACAACAAAGTAAAGAGATTGGTTATGAGGGACTCCCCGTGTGAAGATGTCCTTGACTCCCCGGCAACGGCGCCAGAAAATCGCTTGATGGCTCAATGCACGGTGCCCAGAAAATTTCTTGATGGCGGTGTTGATGTAGAGATCGTTGGGAACCCCAAGTGGAAGGTATGATGAGCATAGTAGCAAGTTTCCCTCAGTTATGAAACCAAGGTTTAATCGAACCAGTAGGAGCAAGGAAACACCCCAAAGGTGTTACTAGCTGAGCTTTGGCAGGGCGCACTACCGATGCTAGTAGTAACGTGGAGACCTGCACAACACAACCACAGAACTTTGTCCCCAACTTCCGATGAGGTTGTCAATCTCACCGTGTTTTGCGGAAAACAAAGGATGAAACGTATCGAATGGAAAGAAGTAAAAGTTTGCAGAAAGTAAACACAAAGTAGTAAACAGTTGTAGATTGTATGTAAAGAAAAGGACCGGGATCCATAGTTCACTAGAGGTGGCTCTCCTTAAGATAGATAACATGCTGGGTGAACAAATTACAGTGGGGCAATTGACAAACATCGAGAAATAAATACATGCATATACTAATCATCTTGACTCCTTTGAGACTTGATTGGGCATTACAATATTATACATATACCGCCATCCAACTGCATCTATGACTAATAATCCACCTTCAGGTTATCATCCGAACCCCCTCCAGTATTAAGTTGCAAGCAACAGATTATTGCTTTATGAACTGCGTGTAAAGTAAACAATACAATTGTTCTATGAACAAAGGATTGTTGTTTTGTCCCTAGTAGCAACAGCACATCTAGTACCTTAGAGATTTCTGTCACTTCCCCAGATTACCAGAGGCATGAACCCACTATCGAGCATAAATACTAACTCTTGGAGTTGCTAGCATCTACTTGGCCAAGATAGCTACTAACAACGGAAATCATGCAAGATCACAAATAACAAAGACATGATAGAATCAATAATCAATCTGAAATAGCATCTCAATATCCATCGGATCCCCGCAAACACAACATGCAGAATTACAAATAGATGATCTTGATCATGAACGGAGCTCATAAGATCTAAACATGAAAGCACAAAGGAGGAGAACTAGCCATCTAGCTACTACATGGATCCATAGTCCAAGGATGAACTACTCATGCATCACACCGCAGGCTTGCATGGTGATGAAGAAGGCCTCCATGGTGAATTCCCCTCTCCGGCAGGGTGCCGGGAAGAGCTTCAGATCCCTCCTGATATAGGGATGGAGATGACGGCGGCTACAGGCTCTTTCGTGGATTTTTGATTGGGTACTTAGGGTTTTCGTCCCGAGGGCAATATATAGGCGGAAGGAGAGGCCGAGGGGGTGCCGGGAGCGGCCACACCACCCCCTGGCGTGGGCCGGGCCTGGCCGCGCGGCCAGGTGGTGTGGTGGCTCCCTGGCCCTTCTCCGTCTCGTATTCTGCCACTTAATCACTTCCAGAAAAATATGCACTTTGGCTTTTGTCCCGTCCAGTTCCGAGAATATTCATTTTCTGACTTTCCTGGAACCAAAAACAGCAGAAAACAGGCAGCTGGCACTATGGCTCTTGTTAATAGGTTAGTCTAAGAAATCATATGAAAAGTACTCCAAAGTTGGAACAAAACACAAGAAAGTGGATAAAACTAAGCATGGAACATCAAAAATTATAGATGCATTTGCAATGTATCACATCCGAATCCAACCATCAGTTTTGTAAAAGGGTTAAGGCTCATGCCTCAACATTTTGATCATCATAAACCATTTGTGTTTCTCAACACATGTCAAAACATCTCAATAGAATGACTCATCATTCCAAGGTTTTCACAATTCATTTTCACCAAGTGTTCCCATCTAAAGTGGCTCAAGTATTTATCTAGCTCTAAGCTACTAAGTTAAGAGTGTTCACTAAGGTGGAAAGATAGGATCAATCTCATGCCATAGAATGACATCTAAAGTTATCTAGATAGGTCAAGTTTTATACTTTTTATGCTACCTTCAAAACAAGTAAGGGACTTTGGTAAAGTAAAGAAAGTAAAAGCTTGAAAGTAATCTTGCAATAAGTACTAGCCAAACTGGTATAACCAAAGCATGCCTAAAGCATATTGATCAAAATCATCTAGCTTAATTCTAGCTTGCTAATAATAGCTTGCCTTGGTTGGTGCAGTGGTTGATGTTTTCTTCCTCCTCTTGATAGCACTCCTCCTCCTCGAAAGCTTAGTCGGTACTATCGTCTATAAATACATACAGAGTAAACAATCACTAAGAAATACTTAACTAGTCTACTTAGCACACTAATGCACACATTTGATGATTTATTATCATCACAAGCATCACAAGGTTTTATTAACTAGTTTCATTCTTTTTATTTGAGAAAAGTAATTTCTACTCATTGAAAATAACTAAGATTTAATATTCACCACTTAAAATATGGGATCATGTAGACACATGTCATCACCACATATTCTAACATGTGGGAATGTGATTTAAGGGTTGGATCACCTTTTGATAAGTTTAAGTGTAGAATCTAATGATTTAAAGTGACTAGAAATGCCTATATAGCATTACTTTGGTACTAGTCCAAAGTCACTGCATGAAAACCTTAATATTATTATATATTTAGATAGGTATGGCTAAATGTGATTTTTGAGAGTTGGAATCAACTCAAAAGCTATCATGGTTGATTTTAGAAAAATGTTTGAATGTGCAAATGCTCCTGTCTTGTTATTTTTACTAGGAGAGATCTCTAACTCTAAATGAATTAAATCCAACGGGTTTGGATAGATCTTTTCAATAGATTTCTAAAAAAAATTGAATCACTCAATTTGGTTTAGTAGATCTTCTGGAATTTATTTTTAAACTAAGGGACAAAAGTGAGTTCAAACTAAAATAGAAAATTCTATATTTGAATTCACGAGCTAGCATGGGAATGGAAATGGGCCGGCCCAGGGGCGCTCTATGGCGCAGAGGGCGGCTGACAGGTTGGTCCCGCTTATTAGCGAGACTTAAAAACCGAAATGGTACAGGGCAATCTAGGCGATACGATTAGAACAGAGATCGACGGCTCACAGTCGTCATCGACGACAGACTCGTCGCCGACGAGACCGAATCCTAAACGGCCAGCGGGGGTCTACCGGAGATGTACCAGGGCTCCTGCTCCTGCAGCGAGGCGGGCAAACGTACTGGTGGACGACGGAGAGCTCAGGAGAGGTCACGACAGGGGCTACGGTGGACGGAATCGACGGCAGCGTCTCCTCCTTTGTAGCGGGCTCCTCCGATGCAATTCCGGTGAACTATGGCTCGAGCGGCTCCGACGAGAGGTGGGGAAGGATCAGTGAGGAGAGGGGAGTGGAGTGGTGTGAGAAGTTTGTGCTGGGGAGGGCTCCTTTTATAGGGCGACGAGGGTACCGAGCGGCACGACAGCGAGCTTGTCGGTGACGCTGATACAGGCAGCTAGAGGCATGGGCGGCGTAGGCGGACGGTGGCCTGCCTCCTAGCGATGCTCTATGGTGTTAATGCGCTGCTAGGGGCGATGGCGTTTGGTCGGGAGCATCCCGCGCTCTGGGAGATAGAGGCGGTGCTTGACACGGTGCACGGCGACTATGGGTCACGCGGCGGTGCACGGTCGTGTCTGGCGGGGTACTGAGGTCGAGGCGGAGTGGCGTGCGGGATTTTGTGTTAAGTGGCGGTCTGCTGCGTGCTGGCGGCGATCGCGCTCTGGCGCGCGCTGAGCACGGCGTAGAGAGAATGGGCGGCGGTTCTAGGGAGTGGTCCAGGGCCTGGCTGGGCTTGGGGAAGGGGCAGGGAGGTGCGGTTGGGTTAGGCGGAGCTAGTGGTGGTGCTGGAACGGCGCGGCGTGGTCTGTGGAGCAGTTCCCTCTTCTGAACGGCGGTGACCAGAAAGGGGCGACGCTCCACTGCTGCCGCGGCTTAGGGGTAGGCCGGTGATGACTTGGTTGGACTCAGGGGGACAACGGAGAGTAAAGAGGGTTAATTAGGGGACAATGGCTTAAGTAGAAACAGTAATAGTTAGGCAGTTTAATTTCTGTCTGCAAGGTGTTTGTAGAAATGGCCGAAAGAACTCAAGTTTTGAATTTTCAAATGATTTTTGGTGGAGTTGCTAGGCACATGCTTAAGCATCTATGGCTGCTTGGGATTTGAAAATGGAGCTCATTTGAGTGGTTTTTGAATAAGTGGGATCTTCCCATATGAACTACATTCAATTTTCAAATGCTATTTAAAATTAGTGTTTACAAGTTTTTGGTAGATCACAAAGTGGGCCTTGGTACATCACTAGATGTACTATCAAAGGGTACAAAGATCCACATTTGTTTCTGTTAGATTTTGAGTTCTAGGAATAGCCAAAGTAGGCATGTTGATTAAAATGGCACAAATGACCATTTGGTTATTTTATTCATTTAGATTTGTTTTTCTTTGGGATTTGTTTGGGAATGATCTAGATGATGTTTATTTCACCTAAGAATCATTTTACAAGCAATGGATCACTTAATCAAGTCAATTCAAAACAACTCCTATTTAAATGCACACACATATGAATGCTTTAATATTTTTAAATGGATAAGTTTTTTGTTAACCCTAATTTTGATGATTTGGATCTTCATAACCTTGGATTGAAGTTTTGGGATGTTACACAGCGGACCTCCTCCTCCACGGGCTTGAGCATGGCGGTGGTGGGCCTCCTCCTCCACGGGCTTCAGCACGGCGGTGGCGGCTCCAACAACGAGGGCTAGGGCGGCGAGGCAAGCTAGAGTTTGCGCGCGGCAAGCTAGGATAGGAAGTGTGAAGAATGGATAAGGGGATTCTGTGGCGCATATTTCCGAAATGCGCCACAGAACCTGTGGACTTAGTACAAAACATGGCGCGCGTGCTAGTATGACAATATCACACACTTGCCTTAGTGGTCTCTACTTGCCTGTGCCATTCTAAACCTGTGGCAGCTAGGTTCAAATCCTGGCTATCTCAAACTTTTTTCTTTAAAAAAAATATATTTTTAATTATAGATATGTTTAAAATAAAGCAAAAACATCAAACATTCATATTTATTCAAAAAAATTTCTCCCCGAACATATACAATAATGTGATGTGTTTTTCATTATATATATGATTAAAATAAAGAAAGAACACATACAAACATTCATATTTAGTCAAAAAACTCTCTCCCTGAACATTTACAATCATGTGATGTGTTTTTAATTATATATATGTTTAAAATAAAGCAAGAACATATACAAACATTCATATTTATTAAAAAAACTCTCTCCCCGAACATATACAATCATGTGATGTGTCGAGCTAGCGTCTCTTCACAATCTTCTTGCCCTTTTTTGTCGAGGTTGAATACTATAGCTCATGCACTTTGAGATTTCTTCTTATGAATGGACAACCTTTAGTAGGTAGCGTGGTCTTCTGTCAACACCCAGATTTTTAATCCTAGATGCATGTTATGTCATACATCGCAATCCCAGGATTACCATTTTTGCGAGACATAACAGATTGGATATCACAGTACATCATCCATTACAAACCATAATAAGGTCTTACACGAATAAAGGATCTCATGATCCAGTCTTAATACAACAAGCAACGGAATAAATAATAAGCGTAGCAGTGGGGTCCATCTTCGGGAGCATAGGCAATGCTGACGAGGGCAGTTTGTCCTAGTTATCATAGCCGTCCTGCTGACCGTGATCTTGGTAGTCCCCTTCATAGTCTGGCCATAGGAATAGCCAGGGACAAAAACCATGAGTACTCTTTAAGTACACGCAAACTACCACTAACAAGTAGTATAGTTCTAATGTAAAGTGCTAACTCTAAGTTTAACTATAAAGTTAGGTTTGAAACCTAAGCTGAGTTCAGAAACAAAGAAAGATAAAGTAAAGTTCTAGAATCACTTAAGTTGGGAAGCTAGTGTCATAGTCACGACCCTGTTGTGGTCAAGTCAAGATTCATCATTCATTTCATAAGTCATTTGAAAACATCTGACAACGAAACAGTATGGCCACTCCAACTATCCATAACCGCGGACGCGGCTATTCGAATAGTTTGACACTCATGCAGAGGTGGTACACTTTCACCACAAGATTCGATACATCTGTCAGGGATAACCCTAAATCATCATACTGAGTATGCAGATAATCAAACATAACCTTTCCTTTACACACCCTAGTATAAGCACCTCTCCTATGAGCATGGCCTCCCAACCATGACCATCTGTCATCTTGGGCACTGCATAGGTGGACAACATTGAGAGGTAGCCTCAGCTCAAACCTCTCCCACAAGGAAACTAAGACTAATGCATATAAACTTACGGCTAAGCCTTACCCAATTCAGGTATTTTGGTTGTACCGTAAAATTGGAATGGTATCGCATCCGAATCCAACCATCATTTTTGTAAAAGGGTTAAGGCTCATGCCTCAATATTTTCATCATCATAAACCATTTGTGTTTCTCAACACATGTCAAAACATCTCAATAGAATGACTCATCATTCCAAGGTTTTCATAATTCATTTTCACCAAGTGCTCACATTTAAAGTGACTCAAGTTTTGATCTAGCTCTAAGCTACTAAGTTAAGAGTGTTCACTAAGGTGGGATGCTAAGATCAATCTCATGCCATAGAATGACATCTAAAGTGATCTAGATAGGTCAAGTTTTATACTTTTTATGCTACCTTCAAAACAAGTAAAGGACTTCGGTAAAGTAAAGAAAGTAAAGCTTGGAAATAAAACTTGGGGTAGGTAATAGTCAAGGTGGTGTAACCAAAGCATGCCTAATGCATCTTGCTCAGGTTATCTATCTTAATTCTAGCTTGCTAAGTATTATACTTGCAAGGGTTAGCTTGCCTTGGTTGGTGCAGTGGTTGAAGTTTTCTTCCTCCTCTTGATAGCACTCCTCCTCCTCGAAAGCTTGGTCGGTACTATCGTCTATAAATACATACGGAGTACACAATCACCAAACAAAGCTTAACTAGTCTACTTAGCATACTAAGGCATACATTTTGATGATCTATTATCATCACAAGCATCACAAGGTTTTATTAACTAGTTTCATTCTTTTTATTTGAGAAAAGTAATTTCTACTCATTGAAAAATAACTAAGATTTAATATTCACCAATTAAAATATGGGATCATATAGACACATGTCATCACCACATATTATAACATATGGGAATGTGATTTAAATGTTGGGTCACATTTTAAGCTTAAGTTTATTATTTAATGATTTAAAGTGACTAGAAATTCCTATATAGCACTATTTTGGTACTAGTCCAAAGTCACTGCATGCAAACCTTAATATTATTACATATTCAGAGAGGTATGGTTAAATGTGATTTTATGAGAGTTGGAATCAACTCAAAAGCTATTATGGTTGGTTTCATAAAAATGTTTGAATGTGTAAAAGCTTATGTCTTGTTATTTTTACTAGGAGAGATCTCTAACTCTAAATGATTTAAATCCAATGGGCTTGGATAGATCTTTTCAGTAGCTTTCTAACAAAATTTGAATCACTCAATTTGGTTTAGTAGATCTTCTAGAATTGATTTTTAAACTAAGGGACATAAGTGAGTTCAACTAAAATAGAAAAATCTATATTTGAATTCACAGGCTAGCGCGGGAAAACTAACGGGACGGCCCAGTGGCGCTCCGTGGTGCGAATGACAACTGACAGGGGGTTCCCGCAGGTTAGCGACACATAAAACGTGAAGCGGTACGGGGCAATCTGGGCGCTATGATTAGAACACAGATCGACGGCTCACAGTCGTCGTCGACGAAGGACTCGTCGCCAGCGAGACCGAACCCTAAACGACCACCGAGGGTCTTCCGGGGACGTACCAGGGCTCCAGCTACTACGGCGAGGTGGGAAAAGGAACTGGTGGACGACGGTGAGCTCAGGCAAGGTCGCGGCAGGGGCTGCGGTGGACGGAATCAACAGCAACTTCTCCTCTTCTGCAACGGGCTTCTCCAGCGCAATTCCGGTGAACTATGGCTCGAGCGGCTCCAGCGAGATGTGGGGAAGGATCAGTGGGGAGAGGGGAGTGCGATGGTGTGAAGAGTTTGTGCTGGGGAGGGCTCCTTTTATAGGGCGATGAGGGGACCGAACGGCACGACGGTGAGCTCGTCGGTGACGTTGATACAGGCGGCTAGAGGCATGGGCGGCATAGGCGGACGATGGCCTACCTCCTGGTGGTCATCTACGGCTTAAAGGTAGTGCTAGGGGCGGTGGTGTTTGGTCGGGAGCGTCCCGCGCTCTACGAGACAGAGGCGGTGCTCGACGCGGCGCACGGCGACTGTGGGTCACGTGGTGGTGCACAGCCGTGTCTGGCGGGGTGCGGGGGTCGAGGAGGAGCGGCGTGCACGGTATTGGGTCGAGGGGCGGTCTGTGGCATGCTGGCGGCTAACGCGCTCTGGCGAGCTCACATAGAGAATGGGCGGCGGTGCTGGGGAGTGGTCTAGGGCCTGGCTGGGTTTGGGGAAGGGGCAGGGAGGTGCGGTAGGGTTAAGCGGAGGTAGTGGTGGTGCTGGAACGGCGCGGCGCTGTCTATGGCGCTTTGCCCACGTTTGGCCGGCAGTGACCAAAATGTGGCGGCGCTCCACTGCTGTTGTGGCTTAGGGGTAGATCGGTGAGTACTTGGTTGAACTCAGGGGGAACAGGGGAACCAAATGTGGGCTAAAAACTCGACAATGCATTGATCTACAAACAATATAAGTTAGGCAGAGAAATCTTGCCTGCCACCTGTTCGACACAATGGCCGCATGAATGTTTTATTTGAATTTTGGGCTGATTTTTGGTGCAGTGTTGTATCTTATGCTTGAGATTCTATGTGTGCTTGGGTTTTGAAAATGGAAGTCATTTGAGTGGTTTTTGAATAAGTGTGATCTAGATACCTACACTAGATTCAATTTTCAAATTCAATTTAAATTTAGTGTTTGAAAGTTTTTGGCAGATCACAAATTGGGCCTTGCTACATCACTACTTGTACTAGCAAGGGGTGCAAAGATCCACATTTGTTTCTGTTAGGTTTTGAGTTCTAGGAATAGCCAAAGTAGGCATGGTAGTGAAAATGGCACAAATGACCATTTGGTTATTTTATTCATTTTGATTTGTTTTTCTTTGGGATTTGTTTGGGAATGATCTAGATGATGTTTATTTCACCTAAGAATCATTTTACAAGCAATGGATCACTTAATCATGGCAATTCAAAACAACTCCTATTTAAATGCACACACATATGAATGCTTTAATAATTTTAATTGGAAAAGTTTTTGTTAACTCTAAATTTTGATGACTTGGATCTTGATCACTTGGATTAGAGTTTTGGGATGTTACAAACCTTGCCCCCTTAAAAAAATCTCATCCCGAGATTTACGAAATAAAACTAGGAACTAAAGAGATTTGGGAACTCTGCCCTAATGTAATCTTCTCGCTCCTAGGTGGCTTCCTCTTCGGTATGGTTGCTCCATTGAATCTTGAGGACTTGATACTCCTGGTTCTAGTGGTTCTGTAAGCTTCCTCCAAGATCCGGATGGGCACTTCACGATATGTCAAGTCTTTATTGATATCCACAGCTCTGTGATCGATGTTCTTGAAAACTTCAGTCTTCTCCGGCATTTCCAGGCATGTGCGAAGTAACGAGATATGGAACACATTGTGGATGGCTGACATCTCTTCTGGCAGTTCCAGTTGATACGATACTTCTCCTCGGTGATTCAGAATCTTGAATAGTCCGATATATCTGGCGGCTAACTTTCCTTTCAGACTAAAGCAATGGGTTCCCTTCAATGGTGAAACCTTGAGATATACAAAATCTCCAACATTGAAGGTCATGTCTCTCCTTCTCTTGTCAGCATAACTCTTCTGTCTGGATTGGGCGGTCTTGAGGTGCTCACGGACTTTGTGCACCTTTTATTCGGCTTCTCGAAGAATGTCGGGTCCAAATATTTGACTCTCTCCTACTTGAGACCAATTCAAAGGGGTATGGCACTTCCTTCTGTATAGGAACTCAAATGGTGCCATTTGCAAACTAGCTTGATAACTGTTGTTATATGAGAATTCTGCGAAAGGCTGGCAGTCTTCCCATTTTGATCCGTACTCCAACACACAAGCTCTCAACATATCCTCTAGGATTTGGTTGACTCTCTCAGTCAGTCCATTAGTTTGCGGGTGATAAGCGGTCCTGAAATTCAACTTGGTGCCTAATCCTTCCTGGACTTTCTGCCAAAATCTTGAGGTAAACTGGGTTCCTCGATCTGATACTATGGTCTTGGGGGTTCCAAGCAGACTAACAATCCTAGCAATATACAGCTCTGCTAGCTTCGAACTCTGGTAGGTTGTCTTGACAGGTATAAAGTGAGCTACCTTGGACAGTCTATCAACAATGACCCAGATTGAGTCATTTCCCCTACTAGAAGTAGGCAAACCGGTGATAAAGTCCATTCCAACGGAATCCCATTTCCATTCTAGAATTTGCAATGGTTGCAATAGTCCTGCGGGTCTCTGATGCTCTGCTTTGACTCTTTGACTGATGTCACACTTAGCGATGTAGCTCCCAATTTCTCTCTTCATCTTGTGCCACCAAAATTGCTCTTTCAAATCCTGATACATCTTCGCTCCTCCGCTCCTCCGGGGTGGATAGAATAAAGAGTATCATGAGCTTCCTGCATGATAACTTTCTTCAGTTCCGAATCTGCTGGCACACAGATACATCCTTTGTACCAAAGAACTCCTTCTTCGTCTTTGGTAAATCCAGGTACTTTTCCTGTACCAATACGATGTTTGATTCAGTCGATACTTTCATTTCCCTTCTAGGCTTCCTTGATTTGGCTAATCAAAGTGAGTTGAAGTTCAATACTAGCTAAGAATCCTTTGCTAACCAGCTCAGTTCTAAACTGCTCCAACTCTTCATACAAACTTGGTTGCTTCTCCTTGATCATGGTGTTTAGCCTACACGGCAATCTGCTAAGAGCATCCGCTACCACATTGGCTTTGCCGGGGTGATAGTGAATGTCAAGGTCATAATCCTTGATTAACTCTATCCATCTCCTTTGCCTCATATTCAGCTCCTTCTGAGTGAAAATACACTTCAAGCTTTTGTGATCTGAGTAAATCTCACAGCGATTACCCATAAGATAATGACATCATGTCTTCAATGCCAAAACTACGGCTGCTAATTCAAGATCATGGGTCGGATAGTTCTTCTCATGCTGCTTTAGTTGTCGAGACAGATAAGCGATGACTTTGCCTTCTTGCATCAATACACATCGAGACCAATCTTGGATGCATCACAATACACATCAAACGACTTCTTGATGTCTTGCATGATCAATATTGGGGCTGATATCAATCTCTTCTTCAGCTCTTGGAAACTGGCTTCACATTTGTCGGTCCATTCAAACTTCTTGTCCTTCTTCAACAGTTGGGTCATGGGTCTGGCGATGCTAGAGAATCCTTCTACAAACTTGCGGTAGTATCCCGCTAATCCGAGAAATGCATGGACTTGGGTTTGGGGTGGTTGGGGTTCCCATGCTTCGACATCTTTGATCTTGGTGGGATCAATAGAGACTCCTCTGGCAGACACAATATGTCCTAGGAATCCTACTTCTTTCATCCAAAACTCACATTTGCTGAACTTGGCATATAACTGATGCTCTCTCAGGGTTTCTAGGATGATACTCAGATGTTGCTCATGCTCTTCTTCTGACTAGGAGTAGATAAGGATATCGTCGATAAACACAACTACCAACTTATCTAGGAAATTCATAAAGATCTTATTCATGAGATTCATGAAATAAGCTGGGGCATTGGTTAATCCAAAAGACATAACCGTATACTCGTATAAACCATAACGAGTAGTATAGGCAGTCTTCGAAATATCCGTTGCATGAATCTTAAGTTGGTGATAACCAGTCCTAAGATCAATCTCTGAGAATACCTGGGCTCCAGTCAACTAATCAAATAGATCCTCTATCTTTGGCAAGGGGTACTTGTTTTTGATGGTGACGTCATTCAGTTTTCTGTAATCTATGCACAAACGGTTGCCTCCATCTTTCTTGTCGACGAATAACACTGGTGATCTCCATGGCGATGCGCTTGGTTGAATCAAGCCTGTTGCTAACATGGCATCCAACAGCTTCTTCAATTCCACTAACTCTGTGGGGTTCATGCTATAGGGTCTCTGGGCTATGGATCCGGTTCCGGGGATTAGTTCGATAATGAACTCAATATCCCTATCCAGGGGCATACCTGGCAATTCATCCGGGAATACGTGGGGTATTCACAAACTACTCGGACTTGGTCTATGGTGGGTATGGCTAGACTCTTATTGCACTTGAATTGACGTGGTAAGGTTTAGGATATATGCTCTACTGTAACTCCAGAGCTACTGGTTATGGTGATGGCTTTCTTAGCACAGTCTATCAGTCCTTTATGCCTTGACATCCAGTCCATACCTAGTACTACTTCCAATCCTTTGGTTCTGAGTGCGATTAGGTTGGCATAAAAATCTATCCCATGTATTATGATAGGCACAGCTTTGCAAATTTTTCTAGCTTTTGTAGTTGAACTGGGGATTTGAACTATCATGACATGCTTCAAGTTGGTTGGGTGAATCTTACTAGTGCTTGCAAATTCTTCGGTGATAAATGAATGCGATGCTCCTGAATCAAACAACACTCTTGCTAAAACTGAGTTGACAGAAAACATACCCAGCACTACATCTGGCGCTTCTTGGGCTTCCTCAGCGTTCATGTGGAAGAGACGGCCATTGCGGTTGTGAGGGTTCCCTGGGCAAATCTTCTCCCTGGTTGAACACGACGCTGCTGTTGAGCTGGGGTGTTCACATTGGTAGTGGCGGCAGTCTTCTTGGGACACTCATTGGAATAGTGGCCCTTCACTCCACACTCGAAACAAGTTATCTGGGACTTGTCTTTTGGTGCGACAGGAACGACATTGCTGCCAGTTCTGGGTGCAGTGTTGTTGTTGTTGTTGTTGTTGTTGTTATTGTTGTTGTTTCTCTTGGGAGGTGCACGGTTGAAATTGTTGGTGTTGCCGGAGTTGTGGTGGTTTCCTCCGGACTTCACATTGCCTCCGCTACGGTTGGGGTAGCTTGGGCGAGACATTGGGGGTCGGTTGTTTCTCGGTGCATATCCTGGTGAGGGGTTGGGATGGTACTTCTGGTGACTGTTGGATCCAAATTGCTGCATCATACAACGTTTGCGGTTGTCGTTTGCCTGGTTAATCTTCCCTTCCATCTGAATGGCAGAGTCAACTAGCTCTTCGAGATCCTCGAAGCGGATGTTGACGAGGACAGTCTGCATTTCATCATGCAGCCCGTTCAGGAATCTCTCCTTCTTCTTAGCCTCCGTGTTGATCTCATCAGGGGCGTACCTTGCAAGCGATAGGAATCTGTCATGGTACTCCACTACCGTCATTCTGCCCTGCTTCAACTCTCTGAATTCATCCCTCATTCTGGTGACTAGACCCTGTGGCACGTGGGTACGACTGAAATTGATTTTGAAGGCTTCCCATGTCATCACTTGACCATGGTTCATCAGGCGGATGCTGTTCCACCAGGCTCTTGTATCTCCTGCCAAGTATTGGGTGGCAAAGAGAACTTTCTCGTTGTCATCAACTCTGGCTAGTTCCAAATTGTTCTCCATCGTCTGCAACCAGTCATCATCATCTAATGGGTTCTCTGAAGTGCTAAAGATTGGGGGGTTGGTATTCTAGAAGTTTTTCAGCTTGGATCCTTGATGATCCTGATTTCCATGCCCTTGGTTGTTGATAGCCATCTGGGCGATCTGTTGCAGTGTTGCTAGATTAGCTTGGCGCTCTGCCCTGCTTGCTTCTCTGTCTGCGATGAGATTCTGCAGGATTTCTAGCATTGGGTCCTGCGACGAGCTGCTCCCTCCCTGGTTTCCACGAGTCATCTGAAGATTGAGGTAGATAAAGGGGTAAGGGGGAAAGTTCTAAGGTTCATGGTTTTGGTTTCAAAGCTAAAACTTTGAGTTTAACTCAGGTTTTGCAACTAACTTCATTTCATTCATCCAAGCAAAGCACACGATACAAACACACACACCACAACAACGAAGGAAAATAGATGGTTTTAAGAAACAATCGGCAAGCTACGATACAATGGGACCGATACATCTCATGCTACGATAGTGCTCTAGTGCATCTACTCATCGTCGATGAAGTCGGAGTCCTCATCGTCAGTGTAGAAGTCCATGGCATCCTCCTCCAGAAAGTCATCGTCATTGCTGAGGTAAGAATCCATGTCTCCCTGGATGTCTTCACCCTCCTCTTCTTCCTACTTTGCTGCAAGCTGAGCTTCTTGCTCCTTGACTGTCTTCTCGAGGTCGGCCACCTTCTTGCGAAGACGGGCGATGGTGCGATCCTTCTTCTCGCGCTGGAGGCGAAGGGACTGACGGTCCTTGACTAGCAGTGAGAAAGTCTGGGCCTTCTGGTCGGCAATGGAACGGTTGTGCTTGGAAAACTCCCTAGCATTGTCCAATTCCTTCTGGCGATCATACAGCAGGAAGTCAAGGTTCTCCACTTGACGCTTCAACTCCGGGTGACTTGGCATCTCCATCGGCATTCCCATGAAGTCACGTCTTGCATAGTGAGCAAAACGGGTTCCTTGGATTTGGTTGACACTGAGGGCACATAGATGTAACATCCCAAAACTTCAATCCAACTTTATCAAGATCAAATCAACCAAAAATGGGGTTAACAAAAACTTTTCCAAACTTAATATGAAAGTATTCATATATGTGTGCATTTAAAATAGGAGTTGTTTGAATTGCCATGATTGAATGATCCAATGCTTGTAAAATGTTTCTTAGGTGATTTAAACATCATCTACATCATTCCCAAACTTTTCCTAAAGAAAATCAATTCAAAAAGAATTAAAAAGGAGGAATGGTCATTTTGGCAAATGTAACTCTCATGCCTACTTTGGCTATTCCTAGTACTCAAATTTTAACAGAAACAATTCTTGATCTTCGCACCCCTTGCTAATACACATAATTAGGTACCAAGGCCGACCTTTTGATCTGCTAAAAACATTCTGTAAACTAATTTAAATGACAGTTTAACGTTGAATCTATTGCATATGCATAGATCACCCCTATTTCAAAAACCATCTTTTTGAGCTCCACTTTCAAAACCCTTGCAACCAGAGACTACCTATCACTAGTGGAGATCACTCAAAAATTTTGAAACCAAAAATCCAAACTTTCTTTCATGCGGCCATTTAATCAAACACTTGGCATGCATAATCTCTAATCTAATCCTAGCTCACTGTTTACTACAAGGTTTTGCCCCCAATTGATCCCCATTTAATCCCCTTGTCCCCTCTTGATCTAACCAGAGCCGACCAGCATCTCCCCTACCCCCTAGCTGCACTACCATGCCATGCCGAGCACCACCTCGCCGGCCGACAGTGCACTCGCAGCAGCAGCCCTCTCCAGCCTTTCTCCTCATGTCTAGCAACTTGCTTGTGGTCCACCTCCACCGCCCAAGAAGCCCCAGGCCAGAGACAGAGAGCAGAGCGGCTAGGAACCGCCGCGCCCGGAGCTGGTCGACCATGCCGCCGCCTCTGCCGCGCAGAGCGCCACCTCTCCCAGACCGCGTGCCATCGCCCCTACGGCAGCATTTAAGTTCTAGAGCACCGCCAGGGAACCGCCCATCGATCGCCACCCCCAGCCATGCCTCTACCCCGCCGTAGCCATGTCGCCACCGTCGACTGCCCATCCTGCTCGGTCTCACCGCCGGGCCTATAAAAGGAGCCCTCCCCAGCCCCTTCTCTCTACACCATTCCACTCCCCTCACCTCTCTGAACCTCACCCACCTCTAGCCGGAGCAAGGCGAGCTCTGCCTCGCCGGAATTGGAGCCGGAACAGCCGCAACAGGAGGAGAAGGGTGTCGTTGATTGCGACCACCCGAAGCTCCAATTTGACACACTTGATCACTTCACCAACTTCCTCATCCTTAATTCTTGTAGATGGAGACGCAGTTCAGCAAGTTTTACCAGTTGGGAAACGGAGGTCAGCTGATCTTCGAGAGGGATCTGGATTCACTGTCAGAGTTACTAGGACGCCCGCACCCGGAGTTTCTTGGAGCTCAACTTCCAGGACCCCTAGGAGGAGACCTAAAGTGGCTAGTCACCGCAGATCTTAGAGGAAGCATCGAAGCACCAACGTCTGGAAGAATTCAGTTCTCCGTGAGAGAGAACAACTGGCTAGATGGATTAGCCAGGGCAATGCATGGAGCTCTCGCACGTCTATGTGCCCTCAGCGTCAACAAGACCCAAGGAACCCGTTTTGCTCACTATGCAAGACGTGACTTCATGGGACTACCAATGGAAATGTCGGGCCACCCCGAGTTGAGGCGTCAAGTGGAGAACCTTGACTTCTTGCTTCACGACAGATAGCAGGAACTGGACAATGCTAGAGAGTTAGTCAACCAGAACCGTGCCATTGCCGACCAGAAGGCCCAGACTTTCACACTGCTTGTCCAAGACCGTCAGTCTCTTCGTCGCCAACGTGCCAAGAAGGACCGCACCATCGCCCGTCTTCGCAAGAAGGTGGCCGACCTCGAGAAGACCATCAGGGAGCAGGAAGCTTAGCTTGCAGCAAAAGAAGAAGAAGATGAGGGTGAAGACATCCAGGGAGACATGGATTCTTACCTCAACAGCGATGATGACATTCTGGAGGAGGATGCCATGGATTTCTACACTGATGATGATGGCTCCGACTTCATCGACGATGAGTAGATGCACTAGAGCACAATCATAGCCTGAGATGTATCATCTCGTTGTATCGTAGCTTGCAGAATGGTTCTTCAAACCATCTGCTTTCCCTTTTGCTTGTTGTGGTGTGTGTTGTATCGTGTGCTTGTTTGCCTGAATGAAATGAAGTTAGTAGAAAAACCTGAGTCTAACTCAAAGTTTTAGCTTTCAAAACCCAAAACCATGAACCTTAGAATTTCCCTCTTACCCCCATATATATCTCAATCTTCAGATGACTCGTGGAAACCAAGGAGGGAGAAGCTCATCGCAGGACCCAATGCTGCAGATCTTGCAGAATCTCCTCGCAGACCGTGAAGCAAGCATGGCGGAACGCCAAGCCAACTTAGCAACACTTCAACAGATCGCCCAGATGGCTCTCAACAACCAAGGGCATGGAAATCAGGATCACCATGGATCAAAACTCAAAAAATTTCAGAACACCAATCCCCCAATCTTCAACCAATTTGAGAACCCATTAGATGCTGATGACTGGTTACAGACCATGGAAAACAACCTCGAAGTTGCAGGAGTTGATGAAAATGAGAAAGTTCTCTTCGCCACCCACTATCTGGCAGGAGATGCAAGAGCTTGGTGGACTAGCATCCGTAACATGAACCATGGTCAAGTGATGACATGGGAAGCATTCAAAGTCAAGTTCAGCCGCACCCACGTGCCGCAAGGTTTAGTCAACAGAATGACAGATGAGTTCCGCGAGTTGAAGCAAGGAAGAATGACTGTGGTGGAGTACCGTGACAAATTCCTGTCACTTACCAGATATGCACCTGATGAGATCAACACGGAGGCCAAGAAGAAGGAGAGGTTCTTGAACGGACTGCATGATGAGATGCAGACTGTCCTAGTCAACATCCGTTTCGATAATCTCGAAGAGCTAGTCGACTCTACCATTCAGATGGAAGGGAAGATTAACCAGGCAAACGAAAATCGCAAGTGTCGTATGATGCAGCAGTCTAGACCCAACAGTCACCAGAAGTACCGTCCCAACCCTTCACCAGGATATGCACCAAGGAACAACCGACCCCCAAATTCTCGCCCAAGCTACCCCAACCGTAGCGGAGGCAATGTGAAGTCCAGAGGAAACAATCACAACTCCGGTAATGCCAAAAAATTCAACCGTGCCCCTCCCAAGAGCAACAACAACAGCAACACTGCACCCAGAACTGGCAGCAATGATGTGCCTGTCGCAGTCAAGGACAAGTCCCAGATCACTTGTTTTGAGTGCGGAGTGAAGGGTTACTACTCCAATGAGTGTCCTAAGAAGACTGCCGACAATACCAATGTGTATGCCCCAGCTCAGCAGCAGCGTCGTGTTCAGCCAGGAAGGAGATTTGCCCCAGGGAACCCTCACAACCGCAACGGCCGTCTTTTCCACATGAATGCAGAAGAAGCCCAGGAAGCGCCAGATGTAGTGCTGGGTATGTTTTCTGTCAACTCAGTTTTAGCAAGAGTATTGTTTGATTCAGGAGCATCACATTCATTTGTCACCGAAGAATTTGCATGCACTAGTAAGATTCGTCCAACCAACCTGAAGCATGTCATGATAGTTCAAATCCCCGGTTCAACAACCAAAGCTAGAAAATTTGCAAAGCTGTACTTATCAGAATACATGGGATAGATTTTTATGCCAACCTAATTGTACTTGGAACCAAAGGTTTGGACGTAGTACTAGGTATGGACTGGATGTGAAGGCATAAAGGATTGATAGACTGTGCTAAGACAGCCATCACCATGACCAGTAGTTCTGGAGTAACAGTAGAACATATCTCTGAAACCTTACCCCGTCAATTCAAGTGCAACCAGAGTGTAGCCTTGCCCACAATTGACCAAGTCAGAGTAGTCTGTGAATACCCCGATGTATTCCTAGATGAATTGCCAGGTATGCCCCCGGATAGGGATATTGAGTTCATTATCGAACTAATCCCCGTAACCGGACCAATAGCCTAGAGACCCTATAGCATGAACCCATCAGAGTTAGTGGAACTGAAGAAGCAGTTGGATGCTATGCTAGCCAAAGGCTTGATTCAACCAAGCGCATCGCCATGGAGATCACCAGTATTATTCATCGACAAGAAAGATGGAGGCAACCGTCTGTGTATAGACTACAGAAAATTGAATGATGTCACCATCCAGAACAAGTACCCTTTGCCAAAGATAGAGGATCTATTTGATTAGTTGACTGGAGCTCAGGTATTCTCAAAGATTGATCTTAGGACTGGTTATCACCAACTTAAGATTCGTGCAACGGATATTCCGAAGACCGCCTTTATTACTCGCTATGGTTTATACGAGTATACGGTTATATCTTTTGGATTAACCAATGCCCCTACTTATTTCATGAACCTCGTGAATAAGATCTTTATGAATTTCCTAGATAAGTTGGTAGTTGTGTTTATCGACGACATCCTTATCTACTCCAAGTCAAAAGAAGAGCATGAGCAACATCTGAGAATCATCCTAGAAACCCTAAGGGACCATCAGTTATATGCCAAGTTCAGCAAGTGTGAGTTTTGGCTAAAAGAAGTAGGATTATTAGGACATATAGTGTCTGCCGGAGGAGTCTCTGTTGATCCCACCAAGATCAAAGATGTTGAAAAATGGAAAGCCCCAACCACTCAAACCCAAGTCTGTTCTTTTCTCGGATTAGCGGGATATTACCGCAAGTTCGTAGAGGGATTCTCGAGCATAGCCCGACCCATGACCCAATTGTTGAAGAAGGACAAGAAGTTTGAATGGACAGACAAATGTGAAGCCAGTTTCCAGGAGCTGAAGAAGAGATTGATATCAGCCCCAATTTTAGTCATGCCATACATCAAGAAGCCATTTGATGTGTATTGTGACGCATCCAGGATTGGTCTAGGATGTGTATTGATGCAAGAAGGCAAAGTCATCACTTATCTATCTCGACAACTGAAGCAGCATGAGCAGAACTATCCGACCGATGATCTTGAACTAGCAGTTGTAGTTCTAGCACTGAAGACATGGTGTCATTATTTGATGGGTAATCGCTGTGAGAGTTATTCAAATCATAAGAGCTTGAAGTATATCTTCACTCAGAAAGAGCTGAATATGAGGCAAAGAAGATGGATAGAGTTAATCAAGGATTATGACCTTGACATTCACTATCACCCCGGCAAAGCCAATGTGGTAGCGGATGCTCTTAGCAGATTGCCGTGTAGGCTTAACACCATGATCAAGGAGAAGCAGCCAAGTTTGTATGAAGAGTTGGAGCAGTTCAGGACTGAATTAGTTAGCAAAGGATTCTTAGAAAGCATTGAACTTCAACCCACTTTGATTAGCCAAATCAAGGAAGCCTAGAAGAGAAATGAAAGTATCGACGGAATCAAACATCGTATTGGTACAGGAAAGGTACCTGGATTCACCAAAGACGAAGAAGGAGTACTGTGGTACAAAGGACGTATCTGTGTTCCAGCAGATTCGGAGCTGAAGGAAGTTATCATGAAGGAGGCTCATGATACTCTTTATTCTATTAACCCCGGAGGAACAAAGATGTATCAGGATTTGAAGGAGCAATTTTGGTGGCACAAGATGAAGAGAGAGATCGGAAGCTACATCGCCAAGTGCGACATCTGCCAAAGAGTCAAAGCAGAGCATCAGAGACCTGCAGGACTGTTGCAACCATTGCAGATTCCGGAATGGAAACGGGATTCCATCAGAATGGACTTAATCACCGGCCTACCTACTTCTAGTAGGGGAAATGACTCAATCTGGGTCATAGTTGATAGACCGTCCAAGGTAGCCCACTTTATCCCTATCAAGACAACCTACCAGAGTGCAAAGTTAGAAGAGCAGTACATTGCTAGGATTGTTAGTCTGCATGGAACCCCCAAGACCATCGTATCAGATCGAGGAACCCAGTTTACCTCAAGATTTTGGCAGAAAGTGCAGGAAGGTTTAGGCACCAAGTTGAACTTCAGTACCGCGTATCACTTGCAAACAGATGGACAGACTGAGAGAGTCAACCAAATCCTAGAGGATATGCTTAGAGCTTGTGTGTTGGAATATGGATCAAAATGGGAAGACTGCCTACCTTTCGTAGAATTCTCATATAACAACAGTTATCAAGCTAGTTTGCAGATGGCACCATTTGAATTCCTATATGGAAGAAAGTGTCGTACCCCTTTGAATTGGTCGCAAGTAGGAGAGAGTCAGATCTTCGGATCCGACATTCTCCGAGAAGCAGAAGAGAAAGTTCACAAGGTCCGTGAGCACCTCAAGACCGCCCAATCCAAACAGAAGAGCTATGCTGACAAAAGAAGGAGAGACCTGACTTTCAATGTCGGAGACTTTATATATCTCAAGGTTTCACCATTGAAGGGAACCCAACGCTTTAGTCTGAAGGGAAAGTTAGCCCCCAGATATATCGGGCCTTTCAAGATTCTGAACCGTCGAGAAGAAGTATCGTATCAACTGGAACTGCCTGAAGAGATGTCAACCATCCACAATGTGTTCCATATCTCATTACTTCGCAAATGTCTGGAAGTGCCTGAGAAAACGGAAGTTTTCAAGAACATCGATCACAGAGCTGTGGAAATCAACAATGACCTGACCTATCGAGAAGTACCCATCCGTATCTTAGAAGAAGCCTACAGAACCACCAGGACCAGGAGTATCAAGTTCCTCAAGATTTAGTGGAGCAACCATACTGAGGAGGAAGCTACTTGGGAGCGCGAAGATTACATTAAGACGGAGTTCCCAGATATCTTTAGTTCCTAGTTTTCTTTGTAAATCTCGGGACGAGATTTTGTTTAAGGGGGAAGGTTTGTAACATCCCAAAACTTCAATCCAAGTTTATCAAGATCAAATCAACCAAAAATGGGGTTAACAAAAACTTTTCCAAACTTAATATGAAAGCATTCATATATGTGTGCATTTAAAATAGGAGTTGTTTGAATTGCCATGATTGAATGATCCAATGCTTGTAAAATGTTTCTTAGGTGATTTAAACATCATCTACATCATTCCCAAACTTTTCCTAAATAAAATCAATTCAAAAAGAATTAAAAAGGAGGAATGGTCATTTTGGCAAATGTAAATCTCATGCCTACTTTGGCTATTCCTAGTACTCAAATTTTAACAGAAACAATTCTTGATCTTTGCACCCCTTGCTAGTACACATAATGAGGTACCAAGGCCCACCTTTTGATCTGCTAAAAACATTCTATAAACTAATTTAAATGACAGTTTAAAGTTGAATCTATTGCATATGCATAGATCACCCCTATTTCAAAAACCATCTTTTTGAGCTCCACTTTCAAAACCCTTGCAAACAGAGACTACCTATCACTAGTGGAGATCACTCAAAAATTTTGAAACCAAAATTCCAAACTTTCTTTCATGTGGCCATTTAATCAAACACTTGGCATGCATAATCTCTAATCTAATCCTAGCTCACTGTTTACTACAGGGCTTTGCCCCCAATTGATCCCCATTTAATCCCCTTGTCCCCTCTTGATCTAACCAGAGCCTAACCAGCATCTCCCCTACCCCCTAGCTGCAATACCATGCCATGCCGAGCACCACCTCGCCGGCCGACAGTGCACTCGCAGCAGCAGCCCTCTCCAGCCTCTCTCCTCATGTCTAGCAACTTGCCTGTGGTCCACCTCCACCGCCCAAGAAGCCCCAGGCCAGAGACAGAGAGCAGAGCTACCAGGAACAGCCGCGCCCGGAGCTGGTCGACCATGTCGCCGCCTCTGCCGTGCAGAGCGCCACCTCGCCCAGACCGCATGCCACCACCCCTATGACCGCATTTAAGTTCTAGAGCACCGCCAAGGAACCGCCCATCGATCGCCACCCCCATCCATGCCTCTACCCCGCCGTAGCCATGTCGCCACCGTCGACTGCCCATCCCGCTCGGTCTCATCGTCGGGCCTATAAAAGGAGCCCTCCCCGGGCCCTTCTCTCCACACCATTCCACTCCCCTCACCTCTCTGAACCTCACCCACCTCTAGCCGGAGCAAGGCGAGCTCTGCCTCGCTGGAATTGGAGCCGGAGCAGCCGCGGCAGGAGGAGAAGGGAGCCGTTGATTGCGACCACCCGAAGCTCCACCGCGACCACGCCTCGGCTCGACGTCGTCTTCCACGTCGTTTCCCCGCCTCGCCGACCCTGCTGAAGCCCTGGTATGCCCCCAGCAGAACCCCACCGAGCCGCCAGGGTTCGAGCTCGCCGGCGACCTGTTCGTCGTCGATGATGACCCTCAGCCGTAGATCTAGCTTCTAATCCTACGGCCCACAGCGCGCGTACCGTTTCACATGTTAAGTGCCGCTGACAAGCGGGACCCCCCTGTCAGCTGAGCCCCACGCTGCGGAGCGCCACTGGGCCAGCCCATTTCTTTTCCCGCGCTAGCCCGCACATTCAAATCTGGATTTTTCTTTTTAGTTAAATCTAATTTCTGTCCAGTATTTCAAAAATCAATTCTGTGAGTTTTACAAATCCAAATTGCATGAAACCAATTTTGTCTGAAAGGAATTAAGATGATCTATCCAAGCCCATTGGATTTAATTAAATTAGAGTTATAGATCTCTCCCAATAAAAATAAGAATACATAAGCTTTTGCAACTTGCAACATTTTTATAAAATCAACCAAGTTAGCTTTTGAGTTGATTCCAACTCTCAAAAATCACATTTCATCATACCTATCCAAATATGTAATAATATTAAGGTTTACATGCAGTGACTTTGGACTAGTACCAAAATAATGCTATATAGGCATTTCTAGTCACTTTAAATCATTAAATAATGAACTTGAACCAAAGTAATGTTGATCCAACCTTTAAATCTCATTCCCACATGTTATAATATGTGGTGAGGACATGTGTCCACCTGATCCCATATTTTGGTGGTGAATATTAAATTTTAGTTAATTTTTCAATGAGTAGAAATCACTTTTCTAAAATAAAAAGGATGAAACTATTGAATTAAACTTGTGATGTTTGTGATGATAATAGATCATCAAATGTGTGTTTTAGAATACTACTTAGCCTAGTTAAGTATTGTTTGGTGATTGTGCACTCCCTATGTATTTATAGACGCTAGTACCGACCAAGCTTTCGAGGAGGAGGAGTTCTACCAAGAAGAAGAAGAAGAAGAAAACTTGAACCACTGCACCAACCAAGGAAAGCTACTATTAGCAAGCTAGAACTATCCAAGATTAACCCTTGCAAGTTAGCACTTGCAAGTGTAGTACTTAGCAAACTAGAATCAAACTAGATGGTTTAGCAAAGATGCCTTAAGCATGCTTTGATCACACCCCTTATTTAACTAATAGTACCCCAAGTCTTAGTTACAAGTTTTACCCTTCTTAGGTTATACAAAGTTCTTTACTTGTTTTGAAGGTAGCATAAAAAGTATAAACCCATGAGATGTCATTCTATGGCATGAGATTGAACCCATCTTTTCCACCTTAGTAAACACTCTTAACTTAGTAGTTTAGATTAGATAAAAAACTTGAGTCACTTAGATGGGAACACTTAGTGAAAATGGATTATGAAAACCTTGGAATGATGAGTCATTATATTGAGATGTTTTGACATGTGTTGAGAAAACACCAATGGTTTATGATGATGAAAATGTTGAGGCATGAGCCTTAACCCTTTTATAAAACTGATGGTTGGATTCGGATGCGATACCATTCCAAAATTACCGTACAACCACATTACCTGAATTGGGTAAGGCTTAGCTAGAAATTTATATGCATTAGTATTAGTTCCCTCACGGGAGAGGTTTGAGCCGAGGCTACCTCTCAATGTTGTCCACCTATGCAGTGCCCAAGATGACTAATAGTCATGGTTGGGAGGCCATGCTCATAGGAGAGGTGCTTATACTAGGGTGTGTAAAGGGAAAGTTATGTTTGATTATCTGCATACTCAGTATGATGATTCAGGGTTATCCCTGACAGATGTATCGAATCTTGTGTTGAAAGTGTACCACCTCTACAGTGTGTCAAACTATTCGAATAGCCGCGTCCGCGGTTATGGACAGTTGGAATGGCCATATTGTTTCATTGTCAGATGTTTTCTAAAATACCTTGAAGAAATGATGAATCTTGACTTGACCACAACAGGGTTGTGTTTATGACATTAACTTCCCAACTTAATTGATTCTAGAAATTTACTTTATCTTTCTTTGCTTCTGAACTCAGCTTAGGTTTCAAACTTAACTTTATAGTTAAACTTAGATCTAACACTTTAACTTAGAATTATACTGCTTGTTAGTGGTAGTTTGCGAGTACTTAAAGAGTACTCATGGCTTTTGTCCCTGGCTATTATCATGGCCAGACTATGAAGGAGATTATCAAGATGATGGTCAACAGGACGGCTATGATAACTAGGACTATCTGCCATCGTCAGCATTGCATGTGCCCCTGAAGATGGACCCCACCGCTACGCTATCTTTTATTTCCGCTGCTTGTTGTATTAAGACTGGATCATGAGATCCTTAATTGTGTAAGACCTTATGTATGGTTTGTAATGGATGATGTACTATGATATCCAATCCGTTATGTCTCGCAAAAATGGTAATCCTGGGATTGCGAGGTATGGCATAACGGGCATCTGGGATTTAAAATCCGGGTGCTAGAATGGCACAACGCTATCTGTGGCGCTTTGCCCACATTTGGCCGGCGGTGACCAAAATGTGGCGGCGCTCCACTGCTGCTGTGGCTTAGGGGTAGGTCGGTGAGTACTTGGTTGGACTCAGGGGGAACAGGGGAACCAAATGTGGGCTAAAAACTCGACAATGCATTGATCTACAAACAGTATAAGTTAGGCAGAGAAATCTTGCGTGCCTCCTGTTCGACACAATGGCCGCATGATAGTTTTATTTGAATTTTGGGCTGATTTTTGGTGGAGTGTTGTATCTTATGCTTGAGCTTCTATGTGTGCTTCGGTTTTGAAAATGGAAGTCATTTGAGTGGTTTTTGAATAATTGTGATCTAGATACCTACACTAGATTCAATTTTCAAATGCAATTTACTGTAGTGTTTGAAAGTTTTTGGCAGATCACAAAGTGGGCCTTGGTACATCACTACTTGTACTAGTAAGGGGTGCAAAGATCCACATTTTTTTCTGTTAGGTTTTGAGTTCAAGGAATAGCCAAAGTAGGCATGGTAGTTAAAATGGCACAAATGGCCATTTGGTTATTTTATTCATTTTGATTTGTTTTTCTTTGGGATTTGTTAGGGAATGATATAGATGATGTTTATTTCACCTAAGAATCATTTTACAAGCAATGGATCACTTAATCATGGTAATTCAAAACAACTCCTATTTAAATGCACACACATATGAATGCTTTAATAATTTTAATTGGAAAAGTTTTTGTCAACTCTAAATTTTGATGACTTGGATCTTGATCACTTGGATTAGAGTTTTGGGATGTTACATCTTCCTTCTTACTTTAGTAACAGTAGGCATGTCAAAGTACTTGTCAAATTCCTCTTCGATCTTCGGGTCGCTGTTCTTATCGAAGTTTTGCTCGTTGGCGGCTCCTTCCATTCTGATGATGCTCCTCTTTATCCTCCTAAATACAACATGGTTGGGCTTTGACGGGTCGGTAATAAAAAAGCATTGATCAACTTGGCTAGCGAGTACCCAAGGCTCATTTTTGCGGAGGTGTTCTTCGTCGATTTGGCATCTGGTATAACCATTATGGTGAAATATGGGCCTTCTTTTTCCATGTTCTTGGCCCATCTAACACGGAACATCGGTATGATCTCTCCATAGTAGTCGAGCTCCCATATCTCCTCGATCCTTCCGTAGAATCTTTCCATGACAGTAGTCTCAGCATCGATGAAGGATAACATAGTTACTCCTGTGTTTTGATATTCGCTATTCCTGTCCTTTTCCTCGGTGTAGAATCTATAACCGTTTATGTCGTATGATTGATAGGTCCTTAGGTTGTGCCCTGGGCCCTGCGACAAGGAGAATATGAGTTTTTGATCTTCCGTAGAAGGAGTCTATGGGGGATTGTCCAGTTGCCTTTTTTTGAACCAACCCATGAAGCTAGAGCTGTGCTCTCTAGTTCCGTCTCCCTTCTTCCTCGGCCGGCCCTAGCCGTTGTACTCCTGCTCGATTAAGCTTCTTGGTGGGTATCCCAACATCCTCATTCTCAGTGGTTAGATAATTCTGGTAGAAGGAGATGCACTCGTAGATCAGAAAGCCCTTGGCTATGCTTCCATCTGGACGGGACCTATTGCGAATGAATCCTTTGATGACACCATTTAGCCTTTCAAATGGCATCATGTTGTGCAGGAATGTCGGCCCGAGCTGGATGATGTCATCCACGACATGTACAAGCAGATGCACCATGATGTTGAAGAATGCAGGCGGGAAGTAAATCTTGAGCTCGCATAGTATCAGCACGATCTCTTTCTGTAGCCTGTCGAGCTACTTCACACTGATCGACTTCCTAGATATGATGTCAAAAAAGTTGCAGAGGCCAAACAGTATCTCACGGACATGCTCGTCCATTATCCCGTGGATCGCAACAGGGATTATCTGCGTCATCAACACGTGAGAGTCGTGAGACTTCATACCGCTGAACCTCTTCTTCGCCACGTCCAGATATCTGCTTATCTTCCCCGAGTAACCGTGAGGAACTTTCACTCCTAGGAGGTACCTGAAAAACTACTCGAGCTCCTCTAGACTTAGAGTGAAGCAGGCAGCACGAAGCACCACCTCATTCTTCTTAACTCTTTTGCGGCGACCTTGAGTCCCTTCCGTATGATCATCATCATGATCACTATCAGGGCACTGAAGATCTTTCTTGATGCCAAGCAATTTAAGGTCCTTTCTTGCTTTTGGCCCATCCTTGGTCCTCTCCGGCATGTTCAGTAGAGTGCTAAGCAGACTCTCGATAATGTTCTTCGTGATGTGTGGCTATGGGGAGTGTGGAGGACCTTCCAATATGGCAGGTCCCAAAAAATAGGCCTTTCTTTCCATACACCCAGCAACGGCTTTGTCCTCGGTCATTTTCCCGGCGCAGGGCAATCTACCCAATTATTCAAAAGCTCCTCGATTTCTTTGTTGCTCCTCGGACGCGGGGCTTTTTCGAGTTTGTCCATACCATTGAACAGGTCACTTTGTTTTCTCCACAGGTGATCCATGTGGAGCCACTTTCAAGTACCTTGGAACATGGTTTTCGAAGACTCGAGATCCCTTGGTAGCTAGAGATGTGGTGTCTCATCCATTCACTTGACACATGCATTGTGTCCGTGGTTCACTTGGGCCGATACATATGCGTAACCAGGATAGTCCTGCACCGTCGTGAGCAACCCGGCTGTCAGATGGAAATATTCTTTAGTGTAGGTGACGAAGGGTTAACTCATCAATGCCCATTTTTATGGAGTTAGGTTCGAGGAATTGGGGCGCACTAGAAATCTCGACCGGCTAGCAAACAAGCACATAGGAAGACTCGAAGATTGACCCATGTTCATGCCTTGTAGTGGACCCTACTCCTGCTTGTGTGCTCTTGATTGATCATGATCCGAAGGATTACAATGTCACTGATGGCGGTGGATGCGCAGATTGAATCTGGTGGGTGTTGTCTAGATCTATTTTGTTCTATCTATTGTGGCGATCGTAGATCTGTCTATTCAGTATTGTGGGAGTCGCCCTCCTTGTTGGACCCTCCTAGCCTTTATGTATGGGGAGGCTAGGTCTCAGGTACCAATATGAGTAGGTTACAAGTTAGATTCAAACTAGTCATGGACCTTAGCAGGTCGTCGAGTGGGTATTCCGTTGGGCCACACCAGGTAGGCCAATAGTAGGTTCCCATAGGGCATACCTATGTCAGTAGGCGTCGCACGTATGGGCTAGTGTCTCCCACAAGCTGGCTAACTCCTATCACAATAGCCCGAGATACAGATGCATATCGATACCTTGTTGTTTCGGCCCCTGAATAAGAATGCTCATGTGTATGTACCTTTGCTTCGTCCACAGCCACGAGGGGAGGTTGTACGACCATACAAACACGGGCCAGGTGCTATGCATGCTACTCTAGTTTCCAAAAGGATTGAGTCCATCGGTGCTCATACCCAGCCTGACGTTCCTTGCATCGCCCCCGAACTCTTCGAACTCGATGTCTAATGCATTCCACTGGCTAGCATCTGAAGGGTGTGTCAGGATCTTGCCCTTCTCCGGATCATCTTCGGGTTTATCCCTTTCCGCGTGCCATTGCATGAGCTTTGCTTCCTTAGGATCTACAAAATATCATTGCAGATGGGGGGTGATAGGAAAGTACCATACCACTTTTCAAGGAACTTTCTTGTTCCCTCTCTTGTACCGTCCTTGGCCGCACACCGGACATGTGGTTCTGTTGGGGGAATACACCCGGCTAGGGTAATGCCGGGGTATAAAGGCCGAGTTAGCCGAGGTACGACACGGGTCAAAGCAAGTGCTGGCCAGGTCACCTCAAGGCAGGCCGACCTATGGAATAACCCGGCCTGTGGAGCATCTCCCTAGCCTTAAGCCGACCGACATAGGATGTATGCTGGCCATGCTTGTATGTCTATTACGCAGGTACCCTCGTAGCCGGGTTAGCCACGTGCTAGCCGGACTACCATATGGATTCCAAGAGAAGGTGCTAGCCGGACTACCATGTGCCCCGCTGGTCAAAAGGTGGCTTTTGATAGCTGTGTCATGAGCGAAGCAAAGCAGAGGGAAGGACCAACAGGACAGGGGCGACCAAGATGACGCGAGCAATCTCGGCTGACGTAGCCTGTGTCTAGTGATGCTTAAAGGCAAGGGTTACGCTATGTGTTACGTCTAAACTCCGGACGAGCCATTAAAGAGAATAATGAAGCATCTAGCTTTAACCAAGGGGCATATTCGAGGAATATGCTGCCACGTGTGCCCTAACTTTGTAACCCGGGCTCCCATATATAAGGAGCACCGGGGCCTCCGTAGAGGGGGATCAATCATTTTCTCTGTCTAAGGTAGAACTCTGGAGCTAGGTAGTAGGGAGTAAGAGACATTGTCTCGTTCTCACGAACAGCTCAAGGAGCATTTGTACCAACCATTGATAGAGGAAAATAACAACATCTGTGCGTGGAATCACCACGTTTTCCCTCCTTGGATTCCCCTAGCATTCATTGCCCCCATCTTTAGCCTATCCATGGCATCTGCCGTGCCACCACCACGACAGTTGGCACCCACTGTGGGGCTAGCTGTGCCAGCAGGGGTGAAGATCCGGACGGGAAGCATCTTCGACACCGGGTAGCGCATCGTCTCCAGCCTGGTTCAGCGTTTTGGAGCGCTGGACTACGTCAGCGACAATGTCGGGAGCTTCGGCAAGCATCCTCCTCCGCGCAATGGCCAATTCATCAAGCTTGGCACACACAAGATCTACGTTAGTGTGGACGAATCTTGCGTCCATCCACGACACGTCATCAAGGGAGGCGAATCACCTCTCAGCGTAGCTCACAGTGTGTGTATCACTCGCCCTGCTAGCAGCATTGAGGTCCTGATGGCCGCGCCAGACACAGGAGCAAGTAAGGACCCGACGCTAGAGCCGGAAGTCACGCCAAAGCAGGCAAGATCTAGGTTTACCCTGCTAGAGAGGCTAGAGAATGTACTCCAGCAAGCAACAGATAGCCTAGCAATGCCAATAGCTCCTGTGGTAGATCCGGCTCAGGCGCATGCTGAGTTGGAGGAAACTAGGCAGAAAATGTTAGCTGGCGCAAAGAAAGTAGCAGAGTTACAGCAGCCCTTGAACATTACTTTGAGAGAATATGCAAGGGCAAACCGCATAGATGGGGTGAAAATCTGAGGTAGAAACCTGATTACTGAGATCGACAAGGAATACGAGCCTAGGCTAGGTCAGACGGCCACAATAGTAATAGGAGGGATGGAGAGGTACAGTACCCCGACAAAGAACCTCAGAGCGACAAATGCAGCTGCATCCAAGTTAGAGGGCCTAACTAGAGAGGCCCGGGGAAGGCAACAGGAGAGGGTGAACCACTTGCTGAGGGTCGCTTGCGAGCAAAATGAAGAAATAAACAAAGCACCCGGCACCACCAGGAGCATCGCACGTGGTTCACTCGGCTAGAAATAACCCGGCAAAATCTGGCGGAGCCGCATCATCTCCGGGTCATAACCCCATGAGGGAAGAAGTGGTAAACTCCGGGAGAAGAGACAAACAGATGGTTCCCTACGACCCGGTAAGATCTAGAAAAGGAAAAGCAGGTGGACGAAGATCGTAAAAATACTAGCCGAGGTGAAGCTGGCCAAGGTAACCGCGACCAAGGAAATGACGGTCAAAGGAACGCTACCAATGGCAATGGCAGACAGCGTGATCCGGCGGGAACAGGACAAAACGTACCTCAACAACAACAGCAATAGCGCGCACCTCGGCATGAGAGAAGTGCAGGTCAAGCAGCACAATAGCAGAATGCTTGTCCAGATCATGAAAGATACAATGATGGTGATTCGGCGATGATTAATGATGGATACCCCAGACCAGAACACCATGTAATTGGGTCAAGGCTGTGAAGCAGAAACTTGCAGCCAGATGATGCGAGGCTAAAACTGGATAGCATTTATAGGTCGGAGTTGATCGAGGTACAAGGTGCTCCTGGTCCGGCATGCTTTGGGCCCCGGATCATGAGGGAACGGCCAGTGCCGAACTTTCAATTGGCTAGAGGAACAAGGACCTATGATGGTAGTACCAGACCGGAGGATTGGCTTATTGATTACGCAACAACGGTCAAGATTGTAATTGGAAATTTGAGATGGGAAGTGAGGTATGTACCTCAAATGTTGGAAGGACCAACGAGAGTTTGGTTAAACAACTTGCCACCAGGAAGTGTTAACTACTGGCTGGATTTTGAGGAGTTATTTGTTAGTGATTTCTCAAGCACTTACAAAAGGCCCACTAGGCTGCAAACTCTGGTGTTATGCCAGCAAAGACCGAATGAGCCAGACCGAGATTTCTGGACCCGGTGGTGCAACATGCGCAACTCATGCGAGGGGGTAATTGAATTACAAGCAGTTGCGTGGTTCGCCCAAGGCTGTAAATATGGAAGTATGTTGTGGCAAAGGCTGTAGCAAGATATGCCAACCACTTTGGCTAAGACGATCCAGATCGCGGATTCGTATGCTTTGGGAGACCGAACTCAACCCCGACAAATGTCAAGCGAGGCAAACGAGGAGTATTACAACCGAGATGGCTCCGGGTCATCAAGGGGAAATGATTTCCGAGGAAAGAGAAGGGACGTGCGTCTGGTTATAGGTATAACTCGCAACAGGTGGCAGTGGTGGACCGAGATCAACCCAATGCCGGCGCCAGCCAACGCCAAAAAACTAGGGGGTAGAACTGGCAACAGAAGAGCGAAGGGAAGAAGCCTTGGACCCCGGAGCAGAAAAAGCAATGGCAGGAGCAAAAAGATCGACCGAGGTATACGTTCGAGTCTATGGTAGATCAACCTTGCAAGTTTCATACGCCAAGTACGAATAATCCGGCGAATCATACAACCTGGCAGTGTGAATGGATGAGGAAATTAGAATAGGGTAGTTCGGGGAATGCTCAGGCACCTCGGAATGAAGCACCATGGCAGCCATTGTTAACAGGGGGAATGGACAACAACTAATGTTGCCTCCACCTCCGCCGAGATATGAAAATTAGGAAAGGAGGGATGTTGTGCATCAAGTGAACAATAACCAGTAGTAGGACCAAGGTTATCATGCAGATGAGGGACAGAACGAGTACATGGAGCATCAGCAAAGCTACTGTGTGTTTACCACGGAAGAAACTGACCGGAAAAGCTTGCAGCACCTGCATATGGAGGTAAATGCGGTAAAGCCAGCGGTAGTGAGCTATATGCCTTGGTCAGATCAGGAGACTACATGGAGTATCAAATATCACCCTAAGCTCATGCCTAGTCCAGGGACCTATGCACTGGTCCTGGATCCGATGTTCATCGGGCCGAATCTTAATGTGTGGTTTTTCAAGGTGCTGATTGACAATGGCAGTAGCATTAACATCATGTACAAGGATACCATGCACAAGTTGGGGATATCAAAGAACATGCTGCAAGCCACAAGGACCACCTTTCATGGTATTGTGCCGGGTATCTCCTGTGAGCCAATTGGTAAGGTCTGGGTTGATGTGCTGTTCGGTACTAAAAATTTGGAGTTCGAAGTGGTGAATCTGGAGAGCGCATATCACGCGTTGCTTGGCAGGCCCAGGCCGAACAAGTTCATGGCAAGTACTCACATCAGCTACTTAAAAATGAAACTGCTCGGACCTAGGGGAGTGATAACCGTATCCGAAGACTTCAAGCGTTCAATCGAGTGCGCTTCTGCCAGATCAAACTTGGCGGAGTCGCTCGTAATAGCTCAGGAAAAGAGAAGGATACAGGAAGTGGCGGCATTGGCTCAATTCGCGCAGCAACATATGCTGGCGCTGACCAACCCGCACGAAAGCGTATCATTTCAAGCAACTAAGGATACAAAGAAAGTGTCAATCGATGATCAGTTCCTAGAGCGCACCATAACTATTGGTGCCGGGTTAAGCAGCAAATAAGAAAGCGAGCTCGTCAGCTTCCTCCATGAGAATCAGGACATCTTTGCTTGGTCCACACAGGATCTGCAAGGTGTGTCGAGGGAGTTGGCTGAGCACTCTTTGAATGTGAGACCCGGTGCAAATCCGGTGAAGCAACCTCTCTGACGTTTCACCGAGGACACAAGAAAAGTCATTGGGGATGAGATAGCTAGGCTCCTTACAGCCGGATTTATCATGGAAGTACTCTATCCGGATTGGCTCTCTAATCCAGTGGTTGTGGAAAAGAAGAAGGCTGATCTGAACGTGACCGTGGTATGGCGCATGTGCATTGATTACACGAACCTGAATAAGGCGTGTCCTAAAGATCCATTCCCACTCCCTAGAATAAATAAAGTCATACACTCAACTGCCGAATGTGAAATGTTGTCAGTCATTGATGCGTATTCTGGTTTCCAGCATATACCCCTAAACCCGGATGATCAACTAAAGACTGCGTTTATTACCCTGTACGGGGCTTATTGCTATCGCACTATGCCGTTTGGATTACGTAATGCTGGAGCAAAGTACCAGCGATGCATGCAAAAATGTTTACATGACAAAATAGGTCGAAATGTGCAAGTTTATGTGGATGATGTGGTGATAAAAACTAAGGAAAGCAACACGCTCCTTGATGACATCCGGTAGACATTCGCGAACTTGAGATGGTTCCGAATGAAGCTTAACCCAGAAAAATGAACTTTTGGTGTGCCCACAGGGAAATTACTCGGTTTTCTGGTGTCCAGTCGAGGTATTGAAGCTAACCCGACGAAAATCTGGGCTATAGAGAGAATGGAACTGCCAAAATGCCTTAACGATGTGCAGAAGTTCACTGGTTGCCTGGCATTGTTAAGCCGGTTCATATGTTGGCTAGGAGAGAAGGCCTTGCCCCTCTACCAGTTAATGAAAAAAGCAGATAAATTTACATGGACACCACAAGCGGACAACGCATTTTGAGAATTAAAAAAGATAGTGTCTACTGCACCAATCCTAGTCGCGCCACTACCCAAAGATCCAATGTTGCTCTACGTAGTCGCGACCAACCGAGTCGTAAGTGCAGTAATTGTAGTGGAGTGCAAAGAGGAAGGAAAGTCGATGCAAAGGCAGGTGTATTATTTGAGTGAGGTGTTATCGGCTTCAAAACAAAACTAGCCTCACTATCAAACGATGGCGTATGGCGTGTATATGTCGGCCAAGAAACTCAAACACTATTTTGAAGAACATCCCATCAAGGTGATATGTGAGAAAGCTATATCAGAGATTATGAGTAACAAAGATGCTAGTAGCCGGATAGAAAAATGGGCAATTGAGCTAGCCCCATATGCACAACAGTTTGACAGAAGAGATGTGATCAAATCGTAGGCTGTGGTGGATTTCTTTGTGGACTGGGCCGAGATGCAATACGAGCCACCTCTGCTGGACTCCAATTATTGGTGAATGCACTTTGACGGATCAAAACTGAAAGAAGGGTTGGGCGCCGGAGTAGTGCTTACTTCGCCCAAGAAAGATCAATTAAATATGTCCTCCAAATCCACTTTAGCGCCTCGAATAATGTCGCAGAATATGAGGCACTGGTGCATGGTCTCGAAGTGGCAAAAGAAGTGGGAATACGTCGGATACAGTGCTTTGGAGACTCAGATTTGGTGGTGCACCAAGTATCTGGCAACTAGGATGCCTTGGATGCCAACATGGCCCCTTAGAGATTTCATGTGCAAAAGATAAGCGGATTCTTCGAGGGATGTGAATTCCACCACATACCTTGGATTGAAAACGAGGCAGCCAACATACTGTCGAAGTTGGGCTCATCCCGGCAACCAATCCCCCCAAATGTTGCTTTGGAACACTTAAGAAAACCATCTATTACTCCATCGCCCGAATCCGAGTCAATTTATATCCCGGCCTTCTCCGGGTCAGAAGCTACACCAATGGAGATAGATTGGGGAGGCACCTCTGCAAACCCGGGGACTGCTTTGGCAAACCCGGGGACTGCCTCAGCAAACCCAGGGACTGGTCAGCCAAACCCGGCGGGAGTTATGTAGGTGGATGCAATGCAAATTGACGAGGAACCTTTCTCCATCCACGCATGGAATCTTGCCGGGTGATGACGTACTCTCAAGGCAGATCCAGAGAAGAGCAAAGGCCTATACCATTATCAATGCCGAACTATACAAGAGAAGTGTAACCACAGTACTATAGCGATGCGTTGACCCGGAGGAAGGACTTGACATACTCCGAGATATCCACCAAGGAGAATGTGGTCACCATGCGTCTTCAAGAGCATTAGTGGCAAAAGCTTTCCGGCATAGATTTTATTGGCCAAGTGCTTTGGAGCAAGCAGAAGATTTCGTAAGAAAATACAATGTATCTCAGAGATATGCCACAAAAACCCATCTGCCAATGTCGAAACTCAAAACTATCCCCATTACTTGGCCATTTGCTATATGGTGCCTAGACATGGTAGAGCCATTTAAGCCGGCTAAAGGAGGAATGACCCATATCCTAGTTATGGTGGACAAAGTCACTAAATGGATCAAGGTGAAGCCAATCAGGAAATGTGATGGGAAAACAGTAGTGAAGTTCCTCAAGGATATATTCCTGAGATATGGCTACCCGCACAGTATCATAACTGATAATGGCACAAATTTCACTAAAGGAGCATTTGCGAGGTTTTGCCGAGCAAAGAAAATCCGGCTAGATGTAGCCTTTGTGGCTCACCCCGCATCGAACGGGCAAGTGGAAAGATCCAACAGACTAGTATTGTCCGGGATAAAACCCCGACTCATAGAGCCGCTACAAAGATCAGCGGGGTGCTTGATAGAAGAACTACCAGCGGTACTGTGGAGTTTAAGAACAACTCTGAATCAATCAACAGGCCATACGCCATTTTTTCTAGTATATGGGGCAGAAGTTGTATTACCAGCCGACATAGAGCATGATTCGCCAAAGGTCACCCAATACACAGAAGCCGAAGTGTGCGAAGCCCGGCAAAATGATGTTGATCTGCTGGAAGAAGCGAGAGAACTGGCCTTGTCTAGATCCGCCATATATTAGCAAAATCTCCGACGCTACCATAGCTGGAAAGTAAACCCCCAAGTTTTTCGGGAAGGTGATCTGGTACTCCGGTTAGTGCAGCGCACTGCTGGCATGCATAAATTATCCCCTCCATGGGAAGGACCTTTCATTGTAAGCAAAGCTTTGTGCAATGATTCCTACTATCTTATTGATGCACAACCACAGGAAAAGAACAAGGCGGACATGTCTGGAGAGGATTCTAAGCGGCCGTGGAATGTAGCACTACTTCGTCCTTTTTACACCTAACAAATAGGTGAATGTATCCGAGCTACTCATATGTCGGTATGTATGTCGGCAATGAGATTTTTAATAAAACTTTGGCACCCCAAGCAGAAACTCAGGGACTGCCCTAATAATTGTTCTTCTTGCTTTCATATTTTTATATGTCGGCTAGATTAAGTCGCTTATATCTTAGCCGGATTAGTAATGTGTGAGCACCAAAAACCCAACTCTTCGACTTTCCTGTTGTCCAACAAGAATTGGCTTCATGGCAAGCAAGAGAACAAGTTTGGAATTGCAAAGCACATTAAAACGACTAAGGAAAAGAACGTAAGCAAGCCGACATTTCTTATTCAGACTAAACCTGTATTTACTTTATTCGTCTAACGCCGTATTATTTTGAGTTAATCTCAAAGTTTCAAGTATTGTGAAGTCAATTTTTTTGAACCTTGGACTCGTAAGTCAAAAAATCGAATCAAGGTAGACGCGAGCCAAGTCAAAAAATGGTAGAACAAGAAAAGGAAACTCGGGGACTTCACCCACGATAATCCGACGTTAAAAACTTAGTGGCAAACAACACAAATTGTAGTAGAACCAAACCAAAGTACTTAAATACATATTTACCTGGCATTCCGGGGATCTGACAAATACGGTTAAGTGTTTTCAAGGAGCAGCGGCAGAGGCTGAATCATCGACCGACGGTGGAGGTACTTTGGAGTTTGTGGGCGGGGAGCTAGCCTTGGCCTCATCTTCGGGGTTGGCCTCTCCATCCTCCGGGTCTTCAGCTTCGTCGCCAAGTTCGGAGGCCTCGCCCTCACTTCCCTCGTCTGCCTTACCCTCAGAAACAAATTCATCATCAAATATGTCAAGATAGCTCGGCCCCTCGTTCCAAGCATGGCAGAAGGAGTACTGGATAAGCTTGTTGGCGCAGGCTTTGTGACGGGCAACACACTCCGGATCTTTGGACCACTTAGATTCGGCGCGCATGCGGGTGAGCAGCCCCAAGTCTATCCCTTCCTACCATGATAGGACGAATTGCAGCGCGATATCTGCCCCGGCTCCTGCAGCAGATTCTCGCCACAAGTGCACCTGAATATCGCACTCCATCAATTTGGCTATGAGAGCCGCATTTCCTTTGGGAGTGGGCTCAGTGGGCTAGAGGGAGTTGATCATCCACATTGCCGTCGGCATAATATGTGCGCCATAATTCTTCACTAGCTCCATGCGAGTGAAGAGGCTCACCAGTAGGTCCTCTGTATCATAAGAGATCGGCCCGGCAGTAGGACCTGTGGGAATACAATGTTGCTCGCGGGACCGGGCTAAAGCAGCAGTAGCAAGAGTGTCACCTTTTGGAAACTTGCCTGAGAACAGAACAGAGGAAACAATGAACAAAACACTAAGTTTGGACAAATGTAAATTGAGCAAGGGAAAGGAACTCATGGGCAATCTGGAAGAGGAGACGCTAGAGCTCGGCATGGACATTGGTGTTGTGGGCCTGGAGTTTCTCGTATTCTGAGGTCATCGATGTAAGTTTTACGTCGGCTTCCTGCAATAAATCCTGGTCCTTGGAAATTTGCGTGGTTAGACGCTCTTTTTCCTTGGCAAACTCCTGGTCAGCCTTATCCGGTTCAGATTTATGGAGGCCCTTAAGCCTCTAGATTTCGGCATTCAGCCGAGTAATTTCCGAGTCCTGGAGGCGCAGCCGAGCTATCTCGTCATCCTTCTTCTTCAGTTCAGCTTGATGCTTTCCTGCTTGTTCGAGAAAATGTGTCATCATATCAGGAATAGGTACGCTGTCTTCAAGGGCAACTGCAGCAGTGGGTTAATCCGGAGGAGCCGAAGTATAAATATCTACCGAGTCAAGAAAAGAACGCACAATGATTGTGTGAACAAGACATAATACCTTGGATTTCAGCCAGATTTTTTCGCATGATGATATTCTCAGCCTCAAGCTCCGCTGCATAGTTTGAATAACAAGTTAATACAGATCACGGACAACTCGAAAGAACAAAAGTGGAAAAAGGAAAAGTCTTCAGTAAGGAAAAATACCCTTCTTCTGGTGCTCGTCCAAGAGCTTGCCATAACGCGTGTGAACATCTTTGTAGGAGTCCAGCAGGCGTTGGAACTCAGTAGTTCGGCGGTTAGTGGTGATCTGAAAAAAAGCAAGACGATGTCAGTTCATAGGCAAAGTGAAAATAATTCAAAGTCTAAAATGTCCAGGCCAAGCGGAACTTAACTCGGCTCTAGGTGTGTGGATATTCGAAGTCTACAAGATCCAGGCCAAGTGGAACTTAACCCAGCTCTAGGTGTGTGGAAATTCGATGTCTACAAGATCCGGTCCAAGCGGAACTTAACCCGGCTCTAGGTGTGTGGATATTCGATGTCTACAAGATCCAGGCCAAGCGGAACTTAACCCGGCTCTAGGTGTGTGGATATTCGAAGTCTACAAGATCCGGGCCAAGTGGAACTTAACCAGGCTCTAGGTGTCTAGATATTCGAAGTCTACAAGATCCGGGCCAGGTGGAACTTAACCCGGCTCTAGGTTTGTGGATATTTGAAGTCTACAAGATCCGGGCCAAGTGGAACTTAACCTAGCTCTAGGTATGTGGATATTCGAAGCCTACAAGATCCGGGCCAAGTGGAACTTAACCCGGCTCTAACTTTATCACTATTTGAAATTGCTAAGGACGTAAATTGAATTATCTAGGAGCATTTGATCGAGTAACAAGTTACTCCCTCAGAGGCTCGGGGACTAGGGGATATATCTATAAGTGTTCATGCATATAAATTACCACAGCGGAGGAATAGGGTTACCTCCATCATCCGGCCAGCCAAAGAGATGGCCTTGGTGGTAGAGTTCATCTGGGCGCTGAACTCCGTTGGGCCGAACTTCTCCGGTAGATCATCCTTTGGATCAATGAATTCAGCGTTGTTCCAGTTGTTCACGTACTCTAGGAGCAGTGGACTGTAACTTTCGCTGCTGGGAGAGTGACTCGCCACCAAGCCTTTGATATGGGCCTCTCGCCTCGCAGATTGAGCTGTAGCAGGACTGGTATGCAGGACCAGCTGCCTACTACCCTCTGATCCGGCAGCGGGAGACCCGAAAGTGATGCCCTTGGTTGGCTTGGCAGCTTTCTTGAGCTTGCCGGATGACCCAGAATGCTGGAGAAGATCCGAAGCTGCTAGTCCGGACGGTGCCTGGGAAGCTGGTTGGAAGATGTCCGCAATGGACACCGTTTATCCGGAGGCAGTTGATGGAGCTTTCCTCTTTGGAGGCTTGGTGGAGGTTGTTGCTGTTGTTGCCTTTGGTGCCGAGGTTGGTGCTGGAGCTGATGCTGCTGTTGCTGATGCTGTTGGTGCTGCTGCTGATGATGTTGGTGCTAGTGCTGGTGCTACTAGTGCTGGTGTTGTTGGTGCTGCTGTTGCTGGTGATGTTGGTGCTGCTGGTACTAGTGCTGGTAGTTCGGAGGAAACTAGAGCTAAAGAAAAACTTGATTGGGGCGGTGCCGATGAGACTGGCATGTCAGAACTAGGCGCTGGCATCGGAGAAGACGAGCTAGGATGATCCGGCATAGCCGTATCCTAAGATGCCCCACTTACCCCCGCGCTGACATTTCCCTCCTCATGACGAGAAGGGCTCTGATCAGGCGCAGCCACGGAGCCCTCTTGAATAGGGCTGAGCGGGCGAGCATCATCGTCACGGGGGGGGGGGGGGGGGGGGGGGGGGGGGGAGGGAGAAGGACTCCTCTGGATCGGAGATGCAATGCGGGATCCGCTCTGGGGAATGACCCTAGGAGCTCTGGAAAATAAAAGAGTACCAAGTCAAGAAGAGAAAGGAAAAATAGATAAGAAGCAAATGCAAAGGCAGAAAGGGAAAGACTCAGGAGCAAATGCAGAAAGACTTACTCATCCGAGGTTGGAGGTGCTCGAGGCTTGGGTGCCCTCCGGACCATGCTCTTGGCCGCTGGCTTGGCCGAGGCTTTCACCCCGAACTTCTTCTGCCTCTTCTTGGGTGGCGGCGCCTTCGAAGCTACGACCGAGGTAGCCGCGCGATTTTGGGAGGGAGCAGGGACCGGACCACTTGTGGCAAGGGAGGGGACCTTGTAGACCTGACCGACTGGGTTAGCTAAAGATTCGAACATAACCGAAAAAGCGTAAGAGATGGGCACCGGGTCAAGTACCTCAAGAAGCTCAACATCCGAGTCATCGTCATCCGGCCAATCCCTTAAAGAAGAGGCCTTAACAGAGGTGCATTTGACGGTGTCCGGAGTGGGCAGAAAAGTCTCCAGATCAGGCTCCACCTCGTCCGCCTCGGCGCGGTCGGGCACCCACTTGCTCGCCAGCTCATGCCCATCTTCCAGTGGTTGCTGGAGAAATCACCGAGAATAAAACAGCACGGGTTAAGTGAAGAAAGATGTCCGACATATCAAGAACACCCGGAAAAACCATAAGAGAGAAATTTACCTTTGGAGGAGGGTTGTCCTAGGTATAGGGCGCAAGCCCCCATTCCCAAGACTTAGAGAATTCCTTCTCCACGTTTAAAATGGCCTTAACCTGGCGGTATACCGCCGAGTTATCAAGATCGAAGGAGGAAGTCCAGTGGGGATCGAGGGGGCCTCTAAAGTAACAGATCTTGTGGGCGCGTTTCTGCAGGGGGAGACCCGGCTACCAACGAAGGTGATCATGATATCCTCCCCTGCAGCTTCTCCTTGAGCATCTCCTTGATCCGGTGGTTAACCTGGTTTGCTAGAGCAGTGGGTCACTTTGGAATGTTCTCCCACAAAGAGGTGTCCGAGACTCCAAGCTTGAAGGGGAGGAGCCGGATCAAATCCTCGTTCGTGGTGTTCCGGACGTAGAAGAAAGTTCGGGCCTAGCCCTTGCAAGACTCGAGCTCGGTAACCTGGGGGAATGCCGATCCCTTGGAGGGAGAGATGGAGGCTACCCCACACTGGGTCAGATGCTTCCCCGCCGGGGTGAGATGCTTGTCCGGAATGACGTTCTTCCGCAGACCAAAGAACTTGATCCACATCTCTTTGGATGGCCAGAGGCCGACATACCCCTCTATGCCGGAGGAAAAAGACGAGAGAGAGGTGATGGCATTGGCAGGGAGATGGTGTGGTTGCAGTTGGTAAGTGGAGATGAAATCGAAGAAGAAATCAGAAATAGGAAGGTCGAAGCCGCGATGAAAGTGGGAGAGGAAAACCACGTACTCCCCTGGATTGTGAGAGGGAGAAACCTCGTCGGCGGCGAGGCAGCAGGTGATGCCTGCGGGGATGCGACACGTGGCGTAAAGCCAATCCAAATCGTCCTTGCAGACGAACGCACCGTCCCACCTGCCGCGCTCGCGGGCTTCGTCTTCCTCCTCTTATTGCATCATCACGACAACCTCCTCCTCAGTCATGGCGAGGTCGAGGTCTTCGAGGACGAAGTTTGAGTAAAGGTAGCCGGCCGTGGGGAATCTGGAAGCACAGGGCCCCGTGGTGAAAATCTTGAACGGAAACGGCAGCACAGGCACGAGGAGCTGCTGAGCACGGTCGCGGCGGCGCAACAATAGTGAAAAAGAAGTGGTGGTGGTAGAGTTGCAGCGAAGAAGAAAGGAGGCAGGGGAGCGCGCAATATGTGGGGAACTTCCCCAAGATTGCCCTAGCCCCCTATTTAACCGCGAGTGAGGGCGCGTAGTGGGATCCTTTGCGGTTGCCCTGCAACACGCAATGGGCTTGTACGCGACCGAACCAACCAATTAGATGCCAGCCACAACAAGGACCACAGGGAGCAAAAAATCTCGTGACGTGGTGTTATGGTTAATGAGGCGCTGCAGTGAAGGGACGAGCATAGCAGTTATTCCTGACATTGCAACAGTAACTGGCGCAGTAAATGGGCGTGGCTCTTAAAAATGAGGCAAGACGATGATTACCCTCCACGTAGGACGTGGGGAAGTGTAAGAGAGAAGGAAAGGTAACCCGGATATGCAAGCAAAAGACCCGTCCGGCGAGGAATAACTCGGAATGAGCCAAGGGAACGTAAGAGAAAAAAGTCAGGATTACGGAGTAACTCGGCCAAAGAGGCAAAAATACGGATATGGGAACCTGCTATGGCCTTAGCAACTAAAGTTGCTAAGACCACAATAGCTTTGGGGACTAATGTTGGGGGAATACCCCCGGGTAGGGTAACGCCGGGTATAAAGGCTGAGTTAGCCGAGGTACGACACGGTCAAAGCAAGTGTTGGCCGGGTCACCTCAAGGCAGGCCGACCTATGGAGTAACGCGGCATGTGGAGCATCTCCCTAGCCTTAACCCGGCCGGCGTAGGATGTATGCCGACCATGTTTGTCTGTCTATTACGCAGGTACCCACGTAGCCGGGTTAGCCACATGCTAGCCAGACTACCATATGCCTTCCAAGAGAAGGAAGGAATCTCTCGTTGGTCAAAAGGTGCCTTTTGATAGCTGTGTCATGAGCGAAGCAAAGCAGAGGGAACGACCAACGGGACAGGGCGACCAAGATGACACGGGTAATGTCGGCTGACGTAGCCCATGTCTGGTGACACTTAAAGGCAAGGATTACGCTATGGGTTACGTCCAAAGTCCGGATGAGCCGTTAAAGAGAATAAAGAAGAATCTAGCTTTAACCAAGGGGCATATTCGGGGAATATGCTGCCGCGTGTGCCCTAACTTTGTAACCCGGGCTCCCCTATATAAGGAGCCCCGGGGCCTCCATAGAGGGGGATCGATCATTTTCTCTGTCTAAGGTAGAACTCTAGAGCTAGGTAGTGGGGAGTAAGAGACATTGTATCCTTCTCACGAACAACTCAAGTAGCATTTATGCCAACCATTAATAGAGGAAAATAACAACGTCTGTGCGTGGAATCACCACGTTTTCCCTCCCTGGATTCCCCTAGCACTCATTGGCCCCATCTTTAGCCTATCCATGGCATCTGCCGTGCCACCACCACGACAGGTTCCATCCGCGTACTCGTTCTGATAAAGTGCGCAATCATTGATGCATGCGTGGTATTTAATGTGTGGTAGGTCGAGAGGGCACAAGATTTTCTTGGCCTCCTCGATACTTGTTGGAAATGTGTTCCCCTTAGGAAGTCGGTATTGCTAGTATTCCATGTTCGTGTTGCAGCTCACATCGGTCTATTTGTGTTCAGCCTTCATCTCTAGAGCCTTGAGCATTACACTCAAACGTGTATCCTTGGGGCGACACCCATGATACAATGGAGTCATCATGTCTATCTCCATTTGGGCCAGCTTGGCTTTCTCTCTGGTTGCAGCTTTGGTGTTGTTCGTCTCCTTGAGGAGAAGTTCTTGAACATGAGGGTCCTGCAAGGCTGAAGTTAGCAGCGTCTGTGTGTTCGCGTCTTCTCCTTCTTCATGATGATCATGCCTATCGCCATCTCCTTCTTCATGATGATCATGCCCGTCGGCATCTCCTTCATCATGATGATCATGCCCGGTGGACTCTTCGTCTTCTCGCCCGCCCATGTCTTCGTGACCAACATGTCCTGCCGGCTCCTCATTGAGGTCGTGCATGAAACCGCGCCTAAGCAGGTGACCCTCCAATTTTCCAGAATCAGGGTCGATCCAGCACTGGAGTTTGCATGTTCCACATGGACATCTTATCATGGTCTTGTTGTTCAGAATCATGACTTCCTTCGCGTCTTTCTTGTACCTAGAAATTCGACCTTCGCTCATCGTGAAGACCATGGTTTCCTGAGCGCCCACAACAGAGAGTAGGTTAGAACCACACCATATGCACACACACATGCATGAATGCTAGCAAGGAAAAATTCGGTATGACCTTTCCTAAAACTAGGACATATGGGTAGTGCAAAAATTTGCCGAAATGGAAATGAATCAACATTTTGGCAAACATCCATGCACCACACCGGCCGGGACAACTACAAGCAAGCAATACAAAACTTGCTCTCAATGCAAACATTCATGCACCACACACATGCATCGTCTCGCCATGCATCGCACACACCGCCCATGCGACAAGCTTCACCTACATGTTCATGGCCAAGTACTCACCTAGTAGACTCAATAATAGCGAGATGAGACCGTGCGATGGGAGAGTGTGGACAAATAGATCTACAAGTTGGTGGAGAGGAAATAAGTAAATAAATAGAGATGCGAGAGAGAAAAGTAAGGAACTTTTAGATCTACAACTTGGAGGGAGGCTGCCACTTACCAATCTATGGACTAAAGTAGGTTTAGTTACAATAAAATGGAGAAACTATGGGCAAAATGGGGTGGGAGGGAGGAGGAAGATGAGCTGGGAGGAGGTAGAAAGGAAGAAGAGATGTGAAATGGGTGGTGGTGGATAGATAGGGGTGAGCTTGCCACCTTTTCACATGGATCTGGACTCCTTGATCTATGGCGTATATTGCTGTTATACGCCAAAGATGTTCAAACTTCTATGGAACATATCGCAATATGCGCCACCGAACAAGGTGGTGCACGGTAAACTGGTGGACCCAGTTAAAGTCTATGTGGCGCACGTGTGGATATGCGCCATAGAAAGCAAACATGTCTATGGCGCATATCAACCCATATACCACAGAAAGTGGGGCAAAAAGATTCTTTGGTGGGACCTACCTCCACTTTCTATGGCGCATGAGGAAATATGCGCCACAGATCTTGTCTCTTCTGTGGCGCATATGTCATTATGCGCCACAGAAAGTGGATCGCCCCACCCCGGCTGGCGGGTCCCACATAACTTCTGTGGCGCATGGATACCGAAATGCACCACATATGTATTTAGTTTTTGTAGCGCATGGTATTGCATATGCGCCTGATGTCTAGGCACTTCTATTCTTGTAGACAGTTGTTGGGCCTCCAAGTGCAGAGGTTTGTAGAACAACAACAAGTTTTCCCTTAAGTGGATTACCCAAGGTTTATCGAACTCAGGGAGGAAGTGGTTAAAGGTATACCCTCTCAAGCAACCCTGCAATCAAGATACAAGAAGTCTCTTATGTCCCCAACACACCCAATACACTTGTCAGGTGTATAGGTGCACTAGTTCGATGAAGAGATAGTGAAATACAAGTGGTATAGATAATTATAAGTGGTAACGGTGATAGAAAATAGCTTGATGGCGTGGAAGAGACTAAAGGCAAACTGAAATAAAGATGGAAGCAAGCAAGCATGTAACAGATCTAGTTGCAAACGGTGTTTTAATGCTTAGAAACAAGGCCTAGGGATCATACTTTCACTAGTGAACACTCTCATATAAATATATTCTTCTTTATGATACTACGTTGAACTACTCTCTGGTTAGACACTCTAATCCATGGTAGGGCTATAACAACACACCTCAAAGTAAGTTTTACCCTCTAGATAACCCCACACTATCACCTTGAGCACTAGATGGGTCCAACAAACACCACAATTTCATAAAGACATCCAACTCCAAATATAACTCATAACAAGTATTTGTAATCTCTAGCCTAAGTGCCACCATGGTGTGCACACTGTCAACTTCACACACATGGGGAGAGTAGAGATCTATTAAAGAACTGGAGTATCAAGGTAGATATATAGATTACAAGCTCATGATCACAATATGATCATGCATAGAGAGAGAGATGAACACATAGCTACCGGTAGAACCCTTAGCCTCGAGAGAGAACTACTCCCTCCTCATCATGGGAAGCAGCAATGGCGATGGAGATGGCAGTGGAGATCAATGGAGATGGCTCCAGGGGCAGTTCCCCATCCCGACAGGGTGCCAGAACAGACACTTTCTGTCCCCCGAATCTCCCCTTCGGTGTCGGCGGCGCTGCGGAACTTTTCGTGGCTAGAGGCTTGACGATTTAGGGTTTTTGCCTCAAGAGGAATATATAGGGGAAGGGGGCAAGGTCGGTGGCCGTCCAGGGGGCCCACACCATGCCCTGGTGCGGCCTAGGGCTGCCCACGCCAAGGGGTGGTGTGGCCACCCTGTGGCCCCTCTCCGTCTCATCTTCGAGCTCCGTGAGTCTTCCAGTAAAATAATAACTTTGGCTTTGGTCCCGTCCAATTCCGAGAATATTCATTTTCTGACTTTCCTGGAACCAAATACAGCAGAAAACAGGTAGCTGGCACTTTGGCTCTTGTTAATAGGTTAGTCCAAGAAATCATATGAAAAGTACTCCAAAGTGTGGACAAAACATAAGAAAGTAGATAAAACCAAGCATGGAACATTAAAAATTATAGATACGTTAGCAACATATCAACATCCCCAAGCTTAACTCCTGCTCGTCCTCGAGTAGGTAAGTGATAAAAAGAAAGAATAACTTTTGAGGTGACATGCACCATCATAAACTTGATCAAAGTATTTGTAAAACATTGATAGCTAGGATCATAGTACTTCAATCATAACATGAAAGATAAAGTTCTACAATAAGACAAAGCAACTATATTGCAACATGAAAAGGCACAAACAAAAGATTCATGAAAAACAATGCTTTACAAGACGTTTGTTTGTTTCACATAAACAAAACATAGCATAGTGGCATTCAGCTTGTCCCTCATAGAGTAGCAAACATAAATGCATAGGACATCTTCAAAGTTCAGAAGGGTGACTAGATACAAATAGTTTAAAACAAGCAATATCAAAGCTATGCATCAATCAACAAGTCTTGGGACAATGCACATAGAACTAAGAATGACAACTATGCTCTCTTAATTGGTGCATAAAGATAGAAGGTGGAGACTCAATATAAAAGTGGAAGAAAGGCCTTCATAGAAGGAAGCAGGGATTCAAGTCTCATAAAGAGCTTCCAAAAAAATTATGGTACTTGTTAGCTTTGAGCTCTCATTTCCCCTATCATAAGCATCTTGAAGTGATTAAGGTTAAAGTGAACAAACTATGGTGTATATGCTTGACGAAGTATAAGTTGGAAATCTCATGTCTCTTGAATACGAGGGCCGCTCCTCATGCTACTCAAGTTTAGTTACCGGTAATTTCTTGTCATAGTAAGTACATGTGTATCATAGAGAACCGCCAACCGGGTACCCCTTGCTCGATGATGCGGAACAATCCCCATATTAAAATGACAAGGCAAGCAGACAACGAGCATCTCAACAATCTTCTTATTTACCATGGGAATATGGTGCTTTTTTCTCTCTTTCCTCTTTTCTCATATCTCTTTTTTCTTTTTCTCTTTTTTCTCAATATCTGACTCTTTTTTATAAGAAGAATGCTTCATAGACAGCTCATTATGGTTACGCTGCAGGTTTCCACCATGACAACATGGATTAGACCAGCGGCCCAGGTGTTTCTCTAACACACATACATAACTCCATGGACTTACAAGTGTTGGAGATATGCCCAAGAGGCAATAATAAAGTGGTTATTATTATATCTTTATGTTTATGATAAATGTTTACATCCCATGTTATAATTGTATTAACCAGAAACATTAATACTTGTGTGTTTTGTAAACATAAAAGAGTCCCTAGTAAGCCTCTTGTTAAACTAGCTTGTTGATTAATGGATGATCATGGTTTCTTGATCATGGACATTGGATGTCGTTAATAACAAGATCATATCATTAGGAGAATGATGTGATGGACACACACCCGTAGTAAGCATAGCATTAGATCAAGTCATTAAGTTCGTTTGCCATAAGCTTTAAAATACATAGTAACCTAATCCTTCGACCATGAGGTTATGTTAATCACCATCATCGGATGGGTACTTTGATGACAACAAACACCGCTTCGTAACTGGGTGGTCATAAAGGTGTCATTGGGTATTCTGAAAGTATGTGTTGAAGCGCATGGACCAAGATTGGGATTTGTCCATCCATATGACGGATAGATATGCTCTGGGCCCTCTCAGTGGAATGTCATCTAATTAGCTTGCAAGCATGTGACTGGGTCAGAAGGGATGACATAACATGGAACGAGTAAAGAGTACTTATCAGTAACGAGGTAGAACTAGGTATGGAGATACCGACGATCAAACCTCGGATAAGTATAGTATCGCAAGACAAAGGGAATTGGTTTCATATGTTAATGGTTCTATCGATCACAAAGTCATCGTTGAGTATGTGGGAGCCGTTATGGATCTCCAGATGCCGCTGATGGTTATTGATCGGAGAGGTGTCTTCATCATGTCTGCATATTCACGAACCGTAGGGTGACACACTTAAGGTTCGAAGTTGTTTTAAGTAGATATGGAATGTGCGTTGGAGACCGAATGTTGTTCGGAGCCTCGGATTGGATCCGGGACATCACGAGGAGATCCGGAATTGTCTGGAGAATAAGATTCATATATTGGGGATCATTTTCTGAGTTAGGAAATGTTCCGGAGTATTTGTATGAGGATTCTAGAAGGTTTCAGAATGTTCCGGAAGGTTCTGGAAGATCTCTTGGAGTTTGCTTGAAAACCAAGAAAGGATCAAGGAGTCCTTGTGGGGCAAGACAAGGAGTCGTGGGGGAGGAGGACTCCTCCCCCCTCCCAATCCGTCGGCCAAGGGAGAGGGGAGTCCTACAAGGACTCCACCTCCCCATGGCGCCTCCCCCCTTTAAATAGAGGGGTGGGGGCGCCACCCCCTGGCCCCCCTCCACTACTCCAATCCTAGCCACCTCTCTCCTCCTTTCTTCTGCTCAGGCTTAGGCGAAGCCCTGCAGAATTCTCTACTCCACCACCACCACCACGCCGTCGTGCTGCTGGGATTCCGTGGAGAAGATCTACTACCTCCGCTGCTCGCTGGAACGAGGAGAGGAAGGTCTGCTTCGACTCCGTACGTGTGACCGACTGCGGAAGCGCTGCCGGAACGCGGCGCCGGAAGGATCTTCCACTCGATCTTGAGATCGGCAAGTGATCGACTACATCAACCACGAGATCCAATCTCGTAACGCTTTCGGATCTACAAGGGTTAGTACAGATCTATCTCGTTGCACATGTCTAATAGATTAGATCTTGGCTTTTATCTAGATTAGATCTGGGTTTTGTTCGTTCTTGCGGTAGAATTTTTTTGTTTTCCATGCTACGAACCCATCAGAGGTATCAGAGCCGTGTCTATGCGTAGATCTATTGCACGAGTAGAACACAATGGTGTTGTGGGCGTTGGTGCTCGTGCCGTCTTTTGCTTTGTGTACGTTGCATCTTGCGGCATGGTGGGATGAAGCGGCTCGGGCTAACCTTACATGTCATCGCACATGAGACTTGCTCCACGCTTGACGTGTAACTCGCTTTGCACAAGTGGCTTTGCGGGTGTCTGTCTCTCCCACCATAGTATAGATCCAATTTACACTTGCACTCGATAGCACTTGTATCAACGTTGTGGTTCAGTTTCGTAGGTAAGATCCGTTCTTGTTCAAAAGCCCCAAACCACGTAAAACATGCAAAGAAAATTAGAGGCGTCTAACTTGTTTTTGTAGGGGTTTTGTGATATGATATGGCCATCATGTGATTGTGATTATATTTGATGTATGCAATGATTCTTGTTGTAATATGGCAACCGGCAGGAGCCTAATGGTTGTCTTTAATTCTGTTAAGACCTGCGTGTCTATTCATCTTGTAATAGCTTTATTCCAAGTAGTTGCAATAGTTGCTAGTGATGATGGACAACCATGAAGCGGCGCCACTGACCTTGACGCAATGCTGGTGATGATGGAGATCATGTTCGTGCTTTGGAGATGGAGATCAAAGGCGCAAGAAGAAAGGGCCATATCATGTCACACTAATTATGAATTGCCTGTGATGTTAATCCTTTATGCATCTTGTATTGCTTAGATCGCGACGGTAGCATTATAAGATGATCCCTCTCACTAAATATCAAGTAATAAAGTGTTCATCCTTAGTTGGCACCGTTTCTAAGACTCGTCGTTTCGAAGCATCTCGTGATGGTCGGGTGTGATAGACTCTACGTGTGCATACAACGGGTGCAAGCCAGATTTGCACATGCGGAAACTAAGGTTGACCTTGACAAGCCTAGCATGTACAGACATGGTCTCGAAACACGGAATACCGAAAGGTAAAGCATGAGTCATATGGATGATATGATGAACATGTTGATTGTTCGCCTTTAAATCTACATCATCTCACGTGATGATCGGACTTGGTGTAGTGGATTTGGTTCGTGTAATCACTAAAACAACTCGAGGGATGTTGTTTTGAGTGGGAGTTCATTTGTAATTTGGATTAGTCGAACTCAATTTATCATAAACACAATCAAAGTGAATTTGCATAGTTTGTTGTAGTCATTGGCATCCGTTCACCACCTTATGCTTAGTTATAGTTGAGACAGTGGAACTATAGAAATTCTGGATATTTACTTTACGAACTGGTATCGTATTGTTTTGAATGTCAATTTAAAGTTTTTAAGTCCTATTGCAAAACTTTCAGCAAACTCTATTTACTCCATGAAGTTTAATAAATAGTATTAAATCAAGAGTAACTATTCCAGTGTTAGTATCTAATGTATCATGTTTGCCTCCATGATTCTTGATACTCAAAGGATTGTTTTTAATATCAAATTTAGCTAAGAGCTGAAAGCAATGTTTCAGAAACCATCATATGTGAAAGGTATTGTGATATCTAAAACAATGTGTTGGTTACAACATGATAGAGTATAGGTCCTCATATTTGATGAGAATTTGTGAAGGTTGGAGACGCTAGTCGTCCTAATCCTCCAAAAGGTTTTGAAGAAGAAACATTATACTCGCAATTCACCTTTATAAGCTATAGCAGCTTGATCATGAAAGTTGTCATGATAAGGATGAATAGAAGATGTAAGTAAAATATTTACTACACTAAAAGATTACTAAAGAATGGAATTTTGAAAGAATGCCAAACATTTGATGATGGTGATCCACCTCAAAGTGCAAGTCCAAAGGTATTAGTAGTTGACTATATACGCTTTGTACCATGTGTCATGTTGATGACACCACTATTGATGTTGATAGATTCTTTTAAAAGAAAAGGAATTGCTGAAAGAGAATCTATAAAATATTTGGCAAAAAATAAAAGGTTGGAGATGTCCAACTTAGGCATATAGAAGATATACATGTTATGGTTGTATTCCTTGGTTGTTAAACAATGTGGTTCTGCGGTATTGGATACCGAATTGGTTGGTATGAAGTGTCATACAGGACAACACAATTCATGAACTGCAATGGCCTAAGTAACTAGCAAGAGAATATGTGATGATGTTCATCGAAAACAAACAAAGGGTTGTTGTGTTGCTCGTTAACATCAAAGCTTGCCTTCAAGATTTGTTTCAATAATTGTTATTTTGATCAGGTATTATGATGACAAAAGGTTGTTCAAATAATTACCGTATTCCATAATAGATGGATGATATACAAGTCTGGTTGGAGAAATAATGACCATAAAACTAATGCTAAAATGTCGCAAGACAAATGATTGAAAGATCACTTGCGAAGTGACATCGCCGTTTAAATTATATTGAAAGGATATATGAAGAAACTCCATGTTGATGGATTTTTGGAGTCTTTGATTTGGATCAAATGACGCTTGTGATACTTTCCTAGAGATAATTAAAACTCCGTTCGTAGGCCAAAAGAGGAACGGACGACTAACTGATTGGAATTTGTACATATTGATGTATATAGTCCATTATGTGTAGTCGTGGGCGATGGATTTCAACTTCATATGCTTTCTCCGAAGATTTGAGTGAGTATATGTATATACTTACTCAATAAGGAAGAAGTATGAAACATTTTAAAAATGTTCAAGGACTTTCAAGATGAAGTAGAAAAGCATTGTAACAAGAAAATAAAAGAGTTTATGATGGGATCATAAAGAAAGATGTTTGAGTTACAAGTTTAGCAAAACACCTAAGATTTGAGGAATCGTTCCATGGATTTGCATTTCCCAAAACACCATAGGAGTATGAAGTGTTCGAGATATGTAATGAAACCTTGTTTTACATGGTAAGATCAAAGGTGTCATTTATAAAACTGCCATTATATTTTAAAGATTAAAGCTTTAGTGACTACCGCTTTTACACTGAAAAGAGCTCCATCGTGATCCGTTGAAATGACACCATATGAGTTATGGTTTGGGATAAAACCCGAATTGTCTTTTCTTAAATTTTGGTATGCTATGCATAGGTAAAATGTTTACAACCAAAGTCGGATAAGCACGTCTTTGTAGGTTATTCCAAAGAATTTGTTGGGAATTTCTCCATAATGCCGAGGACAAAAGAGTTTGTCACTTGGAACGTCAAGTTTCTTGAGAAGGAATTTTTCGTGAAAAGTTAAGTGGGAGGACAATAGAACTTTGATAAGGTTGTTGAACCTTAGCTATATGTGCTAAGTAGCGCAGCGCCGGAAAGTGTCCCGGTGGCGGCCATAGTGCTCATGGCTCTCGTGATTACAAAAGGTGTGATCTCGGAGATTAGAGTTCCTATAGAACCGTGTGGGTCGGTAAGAATCAAATAGTAAGATTTGATAAGCAAGTCGTTATTGTTTTAACAATGATGAACCGACTACATGCAAAGAAGCGATGATGGGCCCTCACTCCATAAAATGACTAGAAGTCATGGAATCCGTGATAGTATCCATACACGAGAAATCAAGTTTCTGAACTTAGAAGACCCTCCGGAAAGGCGTGAAACCTATCGGTCTTGTTTGGATCTATAAAGAAATAGACATGGATGTTTCAAATCTATGAAATAGTCAACATGTCGGAAAGAGTTTACGACAATGTTCAAGGAATTGACTATGATAAGAAATACATATAGATAAGTCACATATACACAGATATACAATACAGAAATAAATACATAGACAAGGTAGAAACAAATACATATAGACAAGTCACATACATAAATACACAGTATAAGTTACATTGTTTCGATCAAGTTACAAAGTAGCTAGTGATGACATGAATACATGTCTCAACCAAGTTAGAGCTTGGAAGCTCGCCTAGACATCTAAAGTAGGAACATGCAGGACAGACAACCAAGGACGATAAGCATCAGCGCGACGGAGGTGTAGGTCTTCATCCGTTTCCTCGTCCTAACTCCCGCTAGATAGCGCGCGTATCTAGCTTCCGCCGCCGCCATAGTGTTGTACCCTTTGTAGCTATTGCCGTTGAAATGGTGCACTTGTCTTTGGCAGTCTTCCCAATCATCGTAGACTCCGGGAACCCGTCCCTTGTACACGACGTACCACGTCATCTACAAGTTGGCAATAATAATTAAATGGTGGGTGAAAAAACAAATAAAAGTCGCATATAAAGATATACTTGTCAAATAAGGTAACAAAGTAAGTAAAAAATACCAAAAGTAAGCAAAAAAGGACCAAAGTAAGCAAAAAAGGACCAAATAGTAAGCAAACAACTAAGCATTGATCCATGATTAACCCTAATAATAAGCAAAAGAAGTAAGCATTGATTCATAACCCTAATAAGTAGTAGAATGTACATGTCGACACACACAAGTACTTGTGGGGATAAAGAACTACAACTAGACCAACACATCAAGACTTCTAGCTCGGCTCAGGGAACGGGAGGATGCCTTGTTTTGTCATGAACGCCCTATAGTCACCCTGCATCTTTAGGTGATCTACTACGTCACGGTTATTCGGGGGATTGCCTCCATAGAAGACCCCCCCCTGAAGTCATGACATCACGGCTGATGATTTCCCCAAACTGTTGCTGGATGCGATACATCTCTTGTCTAATATCTGAATCATTGATCCTGGCCTTGGCTTCGGCCCACCGTTTGAGATGATCTAGCAGCGTAGAATTTTGTTGCTCTAGTAGGAACGCCCTCATGTGATGGAGTGCATAGTAGGCTTCCTTCTGACTGCCTACCGGCTGCTTCATGTAGGGGAATTCCATCACATGGGTGAAGACGTGCCTGCCAAACTTGAGCTTCTTACGCACGAAGGTGGCGCCTTCCGCTAAGGCATAGCCGGTGAGAGCCTCATCCAGAACTTCCTTGATCGTGTCATAGTTTTCTTCTTTTCTTGACTCCCTGAGTCGAAATACGTGGCTTGTGAATGTTTCGGCGACAAGCAGATGAGTGTACAGTGTTGATCTCTGTGCAAAACAATTCAAACGGAATGTGTTGGAAAAAGAATGATGAAAATCTAATAAAGCATGTTATGGCGGCGAGTGAATAATGACTTACTCGGGAAAGAAAGGCACGAGAATGTATTCCTTTGTCTTGTTCGCCACCAAGATGCCTTGGCAGTACGAGGCCACGAATCGCCGTTCAATGGCACTTCCCAAGCAGCCATCATGTAGTAGGGGTCCACTATAGCGATGCCCGGGGTGTTCTCTCTAATGATCTGAATGGCCAGGCTGAGAGAAAACAGGCGTACCATGGTATAGTGCAGCGGATACTGGTGGAACATATTGAAGATGTCGTCAAACCGCAGGAAGAATAGATTCGCGGGAACATTATCAACGAAGCCCAAGCCTCGTGGCACCTTAACCACGAATACCGGGTGCGAGGGATCTTTCTCCGCAAGAAGGCGTCTCTCCATCGTCAGCACACCGTCATGCACACTCCTCATTTTTGAAGTGGCGAGCCTGAGCAATTTCTTAGTTAGCATGGGCTCACCCGCCAAATGCATCCTCCACATAATACCCTTGGGTCTTGGTGGCCCGTCCTGAAACCTGATCGGATTCGCAGTTGACGCCACCGGCTAGCTCAAGCTGCGAGATTTTCTTTTCCTGGCCTTCTTGCCTTTTGGGAAGTGGGTAGGCACCGCCATCTGAGCATCGATCGCCCTATGTAGTGTGTCAGGGCTTAGAATAAAGGGTCGGTTGGATGTATCTGCTGGCTCGGTGAAGGTGCAAGCTGGAGGCGTCTCCTGAGAACCAAAGAGACGTTTGTTGCAAGTGGCTTTCTCTACGGGGCCACCAGCTGGGTCTTCGTTTAGGTCGCCGGGGAAAATATTAGTGTTGATGAAATCATCGAAGTCATCTTTGTCATCCTCGTTCGGATCCTGCGCCATGGTCATGTCAATATGACCAGCCGAACAATCGTGTGGAGGTGACAGCGGTAGCGGTGTGGGGGTCTTTCCATGGCTTGGCACTGGCACGACAGGCGGTGTTGTTGTCTGTGGGGTGATGGCCCCGACCGTCCCCAACATCATGCTCTTTGGCCATAGCAGGAATAAGCCGAAGCAACTTCTGAGGATAGCCGGCTCTTCTTCATCCGCTCCTGGGGGTTGAATGGGAGGTTCCAGCTCATCGCAGCCCCTTAGCACCCGGATAATTTTAACCCTATGCATGCTATCTGGCATCAGCTTTGAGTGGAACATGCGGTGCAAGGGTTGAGTGATGGTACCCTTGGCAACATCCCTCAACTCGTTGTTCACGAAGCTTAAGAGAGTGCATGGAACATCCGTCTGCGAAAAACATGTATGGCATTAAAAAGATGCCATAAGAGTAATAAATGGCAAGGCGATAAAGTATTTGGTTTACCGTGATGGTGTCGAGCTCAGCTAATGTTGAGGCACCGCACACGATGATGGGCGTGCAAGAGACGGAGGGGCTGCTTGATGGCGCGGTGCCGGCCGCTAGTGTATTCTACCTATCGGGTGCATTAAGCTCCGGCACCGCGGTGATGGCAGGGGGAGTCACCAATGCTTCTGGCGCCGCTGTTCTAGCGGGCAGAGTCACCAATGCTTCTAGTGCCGCCGTGCTAGCGGGCGGAGTCACGAACACAAAATTCACCGGATTCGTTGGCGCCGCATTGTTTGAGTGGCTACTGACCATGCTTGGAATCAGGCACGGTCCTTGTCGACCACCCGCACTCCAGTTCGCTATTGACTCCACCAAGGTATGCAGGATGGAGGTGAGGGTAATTGCCAGGTTGTCTTGGACGATGTGCAGGATCCGCGCCACTTGTTCCTTAAGTTCCTGAACCTCGCAGTTTTCCTCGTCACTCATTCCCTCCACACGTGTCCTCGAGGGTGGACCAAAATGATCCACCCAATTCTTAGCCCCAAAGCCGGCCAGACGGCCAGCCGAGAATGGCTTCTTTGTAACCGGCATGATTTTCTTGGCCCGGTTCATCGCCCTGTTAAAAGGGTTATCCCACCGAGTGGCTGTCGTCAACCCGTGGCATGAGGAACCATGGGATCCCTGACTAGCAATTTCCTGCTCCTGCAGAAGAAGTAACGTGAACCATTTAGAAATTCGACTTGATCGATTAGAATGCAATCGACTTGATCCGCGGTAATTAAATTACTTACCACAAGAACCTCAAAGTCCTTCACCTTAGTTTCTGCCATGAGTTCTTTGGTTTTGGGGTCCACATGGTAATGAGCCCTGATAAAGTTTCGAAGCTGCCTGTTTTCGAATTTCAAAAAGGGGTTAGGTATCCCCTTAGCTATATACTCGTTGTCCTCCTTATCCCATTTGGGCTCTGCAGCTCTGTGACCACCAGATCCGAGATGGTGGTGACCTATATTCATCACCTGCAATTCCTTTCCCCGCCTACTCGAGGCCTTGGCTGCTTCGGATTTGCACTTGGCCTTGAACTCCTGGAATTGATCTTCGGTGATTTGTGGGTCAATCTTCTAGATCTCCTCAAGACTTTTCCCTTCTTTAAATATCTTCTTCTTTATCCGGGTTCTCTAGCTGGCCAGGGCGGTACTCATCTTCGTGAGGGCGGATTTATTTACTTCATTCCCATGATAATCTGTGTTCCGATACTGAAGGGGGAACTTGTATCTTGCGTGCAGCTTCTCGAAGAGGAGTGTGCCCAAATGGCCATTATCTTTATGCCGGAGATTCTCGGTGTTGATCGAGATGGCGGCCCGGCTGATAGCCTCCACTTGCCCACTGTACCCTTTGATGACATGGTAGGGCGCCAAAGGAACCCCTGTTGGGCTCACTTCGGAAATTTCCTCTCTGACCGTGCCGACCGTGTTCAGGTGCCTTTCCTTCTTCTTCTTAGGCGGATTACTACCACTTGTTGTGCCCTCGCCGCCATCAGTGGTTTCATCATCCACCGTTCCTTCAGCCGCTTCTTCTTCCTCTGCGTCTTCCATCTCATCATCGTCTCTCTCGGAAGGGTTGTATTCTTCATCGCCCTCTGTCATTCTTTCTAGCCGCTCGACCTCCTCCCAGAATGACAAGGGTCTCTTTTGAGGTCTCACTTCTCCTTCAGCATTGATACGCTGAGAAGAGCTAGCCTCGTCGTTGTCATACATGTTTGCACTAATAAAAGGCAAATAATGGTTAGTTAAGTGCGCGGAAAAATCCGGTATGACCTTTGCTCATTTTTGTTAAACTAGGAGTGCCCGATTTCTGCCGAAACGGAAGTTAATCAACATTTCGGAAAAAATCGGGACTCATTTCATACAAGCACCTGCATACACGACATAAGAAAGTGCTTCATACAAGCACAAGCACAATTTCAAGTGCTACAATAATAACAAAGTGCTTCATACAAGTGCTGCAGATCATAACCAAGTGCACTTTAATGCTTGCTGTCATTTGCTGCAATCCTACAACATATAATTTAGAAGCACAAATGATAGCAAGAACAGGAAATAAAATTCAATTCATTTTCTAGACTTGGGAAACCTTTCATGAGGTTTCACAATCATCAAATTGTTAGGACTTGGGAAACATTTGAGTCCATTTAAACCTAAGTACTAGGCAGGTTAAATAGCTACGAATACAACAAAGCAAGTCCACCACTCTAACTGGTATTTAAAGGAGAGCATAACCAAGAATGGTGGAAGGCGGGAACATATATCAGATGTAGAACTTTCAGGTGGTCTTGAAAAGAGAGCATAGAGACACATATGCCTTCTGCTATTGTTAGCCTATTTTGGGTTTAAATGGGAAGTTTCGTTAGCCAACTATCTTTCTCTTATTGCCATTGTTTACCCAACACAAATTTCCTATGCTACCAATTTTCCTATACAAGTACCAAATCTATTTTGATTGCCAATTTCATTCCATGCATTTTTTTGAGATCCCATTGTTTATTATTTTTCTTTTTAGAGCTTTGCTCGACGTTTGAGGAATAAAGGCTGGTCCTGACATAGGACACATATATTATATGAACCAAACAAGATGGGTTTAAATGGACTCATAACCAAGTGCACTTCAATAAAATGATAGCAATAACAGCAATTGACAACAAGCAAATTACAGCAAATAAAATTCATTTTATGTTTCATTCTATTCAAGAACGGGAAATAAAATTATATTCATTTTCTATTTCATTCTATTCATTTTACTAAGTAACAAGAAGCGGAAATAAAATTCTAACCTACATGATCAACTAATATAACCTACTACTGTTTTCTTGCTAACCTACTACTGCTTGCTTGCTAGATAGACTAACCTACTACAACAACTACTACTCCATTTCTTACTAACCTATTGCTAACCTACTACTGCTAACCTACTACATCAACTACAAGCTAACCTACTGCTAGCTACAAGCTACTTCTAACTACAAGCTAACCTACTTGTGCCAATGTATGAACAAATAAAACCTATTGCTGACTACAAGCTAACCTACTACTAATTACAAATCAACTACAATGTGATCCATAGTGGTGTTCGTAGTGCTACAAATCAACCTACTTCTAACTACAAATCAACCTACTGCTACAAATCAACTACAAATCAACCTACTGCTACAAATCAACTACAAGCTAACCTACAAATCAACCTACTGCTACAAATCAACCTAGGCCAGTTGTCAGGACCCTGACGACTCAAACCTGCACCTACTGATAACTGAAGATGAGAGTGATGGATGGTGGTTGACTAACGGCAAGATGAACGACTGAAAAGAAGTCACGTTATTGTGCAACTAAAGATTAAGACCATTCAAGTTAGCGGTCACCCACTTACCCGTTTGTGATGTTAAATGTTGAGCACGCTTGCTCGATTCCTTCCTGGCTATACAGCCAATGAGCTGTAATATTGGAAATTATCGCATACAATTCACCTTATGGTGCCTTACGGTAGAGTAGCTAGCTTCTTCATCATGTACTATCAGATCGAGCCTTATAGTTAATCAATCGAAGCTGCTACTACTGAATTCGTGTACTCTTCTCCTTTGTGTATGTGTGTTGAGTGATTTGAGGTCCCAAAATTAGAGGACGAGATCGTTGAGGTCCCGTCAGCAGTGGTGTTCCTAGGGCAGTATCTAGGTCAGAGAGAGGGGAGAGAGGGGACGCTCATCTCAAAGACGACAACGACAAAGAGCGTGTGGACGACAACGAATAGCGTGGACGGAGCTCCTCCACGGCCTCCTCCTCCTTGGACGCGCTCCTCCACGGCCTACTCCTCAACGTAATGCATGGTGGCCTCCTCTCCTCTTCCACGGCCTCCTCCTCGGTAGCGGCAGTTGGCGAGGCGAGTGCGGCGACAGGCAGATCGATCGGCGGCAGCCTCCTCTCCTTGTCCACGGACTCGATGGCCTCCTATCCTCCTCCTCCTCGAACGCGGCAAGTGCGGCGGCAGGCAGCGGGCAAGTGGATCAGATCGAGCTGCAGCGGCGGTGCGTCTCTCGGCTCGATCGGGGACGATCTGTGTCTGAGGATGGGGAGAGGGACGGGTCCGTGCTCGACAGTTGACCTGTCATGGAACTTAGCCGTACCGCACCCTTACCTAGTGCGCTACGGTTAACCGTATCGCACTAGGTAAGGGTGCGCTATGGCTAAGTGTCATGTCAAGTCAAATAAGAGGGCGGCCGCCCCTGTTGTTGACACTAGCACTGCTATATCCCACTGGTTCCGCCCTATGCTCGAATCTAAACCTGTGTGAGCACCCAGGTTCGAACCCTGGTGCCCCCCCTTTTTTACTTTTATTTTAAAACTACTTTAAAATGTTAAAAAATATCACAAAAACTATGTAAACTATATAAAATATCTTTTATATGTTTTATATGACAAAAGTGGTACATATATATCATAAAAGTGGTACAAAAGTGATTCAAAGTAGAAAGAAATTAAATAATAATGTGTCCATTAATAATATGCCATCCATATGCATCAATACAATCTTTTTTGAGCATGCATTTTACAATCTTTTTTGAGCTAGCGTTTTACAATCTTTTTTCCCTTCTTTGTCACGATTGAATAATTTAGCCCCGGCACTTTTATGTTTCTTCGCTAGAACGGGTTACCTTCTTTGGGTAAGGTTTTCCTTTTTCTTCTTGTGATGTATGTTTCTTCATCGTAGTCGTCGTCATCTTCAATCTTTGGATCACCGTGCTGGTCGAAGTCTTGCTCGTTGGCGACTCCATCCATTCCGATAATGTTTCTTTTTCCTCTCCTCACGACAACACGACTAGGCTTTGTCGGGTCGGTAATCAAAAAACATTGGTCCAGTTTGCTAGCCAGTACCCACGGTTCATTTTTTGCGGCGACGTTTGCACCGGCGGCCTTGGATTTGGCTGCTTCGGGTATTAACATGGTTGTGAAATACTGGTCTTCTCTTTCGACGCTCTTGGCCCATCTGACATGGAACATCGGCACCTTTTCTCCATAGTAGTCGAGCTCCCAGATCTCCTCGATCCTTTCGTAAAAGCTTTCCTTCATGTTTTCATTAGTGTAGAATTCTGATGTTACGCCTGAGTTCTGATAGTCACACTTGTTGTCCTTTTCCTCCGTGTAGAATGTGTAGCCGTTGATATCATATGCCTGATACGTCACCAGGTTGTGCATGGGTCCCTGCGACAAGGTGAATATGATGTTTTCCTCCACAAAATGCGATTGCGGGGGATTATCTAGGAGCGTCTGCCTAAACCAACGCGTGAAAACTGAGTTGTGCTCTTTGATTATTTCTCCCTGCGTCCTCTGTATGCCCCGGTCACTGTACTTCTTCTCGATTCACCTTTTGTGCTTTTGTACCCAAGGATCGACCAGTTCTAAATGTTGTAGCACGACCAGGTTTGCTCTATCAAAGTCTACACGTCGACAATCGAAGTCTGCATGCAGTACGCGATGACCCTCTCGGGGACCCGATCCGTCGAGCTTGCCAAGATGCCTACTGACGGGAATACCGACAGGGTTCTCAATGCCTAGATATTTCGTGCAGAAAGAGATGCACTTTTTGGCCAGAAAGCCCTTGGCTATGCTTCCATCTGGACAGGACCTGTTGCGAACGTATCCTTTGATGTGTCTGTTTATCCTTTCGAACGGCATCATGCTGCGGAGGAATATCGGCCCGAGTTGGATGATATCCTCCACGATATGGACCAGCAGTGGCACCATAATGTCGAAGAATGCGAGTGGGAAGTAGATCTCGAGCTCGCATAGTATCATTACGATCTCCTCGTGTAGCGTCTTGAGCTGTTTCATGCCAATTGACTTTCGAGAGATGACGTCGAAAAACTTGCCGAGCCCAAACAATGTTTCTCAGACATGCTCGTCCATTATACCTCGTAGTGCAACCGGAAGTATCTGCGTCATTAGCACGACACAGTCATGAGACTTCATCCCACTAAACCTCTGCTTAGCCTCGTCTAGGTACCTGCTGTTGGGGATATACTTCCGGGTATCCTCACAGTTCCTCACTGACCAGGGTGGCCCACTTCGGGTTAGAGCTTTGCTTCACGGGCGGCCCAGTTAGAGAGAGAAGACGGAGTCCAATCCGACTACGGGAAGGCCCAGAAGACTTACCGACTTAGGCCCATAATGTTACTTGTAGTTCAAGGTGTACTCTGTAACCAACTCTTAGTCGTAGCCGGATTGATCTCTCATGTAAACCCTAGGCCAGATATCTATATAAGCCTCCCTAGGAAGAGCCTTTAGGGCATAACCTCAATAGTCTACAATCTCACATCGCACAGGCGAACCCCTTGTAACCCATATTCCGGCTCTGCCGTATTACTAGATTGCTAGCAGGAGTAGGGTCCGTCCAAAGCCGGTGGATTCGAACCTGGGTAAACTTGTGTGCTCACCGTCCTGGAACACCGTACGTCTCACACCCCTCTCTCCAGCACACCTCGAGGACCCCCTCATGGCGTAGTTATCCTCAATCCGACGACAGTTGGCGCCTACCGTGGGGCAAGTGAGCTTCGGATCTGCGTTCCGAGCAGAATCTACAAGAATCGAAATCGGCGAGACCATCGTCGTCGGTCGCATCCTCTACGCCAGCGATGTCCCTCTCATCGTTCTCGACGAGACTTGGATTCCGGCTAGGGAGGTCGTGACTGCCTATACTATCATGTCTTTTGGCGAGATCGATGTTTAGATCGGTTTCACTGAACCTGCCAAACCCACCCCAGCGGTGATGATAGAGGCAGAAGAATCTTTTGGGTCCCCTTTGTCTGCGGAGGCGGTAGAGTTCCGGATCTCAGAAAACCCTAACCCCACCCAACCCGCACAAATTGCGGAGATAGTGGAGAAATTCGAGCCTGAAGAAAACCGCACGGTCCAAGTCGAATCTGGAGTGGATCTCCCTGGAGAAGCCGGATCCCAGATCGACCCACCCGTGCAAGTCGAAATCTAGGAGGAGCACATCAACGACACTGATTCCGACTCTGACGATGTCGGGACAGACAGGCCTTTCCTCAGGTACACACTAAGATGTATGATACTGCAAGGCTCTAGCGCAGATGCAATCCTTAAAACCGTTAAAAGTTTCGATATGGCTGATCGCGAAAGCCGCAGGTACATCAGGAAGCACACATCGCACTTCGTCGGATATGTTGGATCCGGATCCGGCTCTGCCGACGCTGGAGAAAACACCGACTCGGTGCTGGAGGCAATTGGAACAAACGCCGATGTTCCAGCATCTTTGGATGAATCCATGACGTCGGCAGATTTCCGAAAGTTCTGCGCAGAATATGAAGAGGAGTACAACTCCAAAGCTGCAGAGGATGGAGAAGCCATGGATGAAGGATCTAGGGAACACTCTCCTGAAACGCAGGATGACATGGACGTCGGGGACAATCTCGAAATCCAAATATCTGAAAGTACCGATCAGAGCATGAATCCGGGAAACGGACCCAAAGTCGTCTTTGCTACCGGCGCTGCCAAGAAGGCAAAGAAGAAGAACAAGAAAAACAAGACCCCGGCAAAAGACCCTCTGGCAGAGGAGGTGATTGCCGAGGAATACGAGGAAGACTCAGATGGAGCACTAATCCCAGAGGAGCCGAAAAAAGAAGCATCGGTGGATGGGCACGTGATCACTGAAGGTGCGCGTAAACTCATCGATGCCGCATTAGCCACACCTATCCCTACAGCTGCAGAACTTACTGCAGATGAGTTGGACGAAAGGGCCCAGGCCCTAGAAGCGCGCCATCAACAACTCCTTGATGAAGCCAAAAACATCGAGATGGAGAAGAAGTGCATGTCAAACAAGGAGTACATGTCCCGTCTACATCAGAAGACACGGAAGCGTCACATAGATGACAACCAATTCCCATGTGTCCGTGCCGTCCTTTTTGGAGATGAGATGGGGAAGCCACGGAAGGATAGCAAAGGAGATAGGGTTTACCCAACACCAGTGCAAAATACCGTGGCAGCTCGCAAAATTCTATCGGCTAATCCAGGACCAGAGGAGATACGTTTGGGTATCAAGCTACTCAATAAGGGACTGGAGCAGCAAAAAGTCGCCCTGTCTGGAAGCCAAAGGCTGGTCTCGGATTCCGACCAATGTCGCACAGATCCGGCATGGGCTGACATAAGATCCCACTACGATCGGGTACAGCATCGTCACCCCGAACGCAGGGAAGAAAATTATTCAAGAACCGGATCGTTGGGGCAGCACCGCAGAACTACACATAACTGGAGCAATGTCGCTCCAGCAGCCGAGAAAGACGCGATCGCTGCACTGATTCGGAGGAATCCTCCCCAAAAATGAGAAGATAAAGAGAAACGTCGAGAGGAGGCTCGTCAGAAAATGCCACCTCCTAGACACGAAAACCGTCCGGCTGAGCCTCACCATGGTAGGAATGACGGATGAAGGAACGACGGAAACCACGCTGGCACGAGCCGGCAGGGGGCTCGTCATAGTCAAGAACCTCCCCGGAACCGGAATAATGACGCTCCGGACGGAGGCCGGCGATCAGACAGAAACAACCCAGCTGCACCACCCTCTCCACAGCAGAGTTATCACAACGGCCCCCAAGGAGGTCAAGGAGGACGACATGGCGGAGGAGGTGGTGGCAGAAGCCGAAGTCCGGCTCCAAGGCACCGCGGCCACAGCCGATATTCGGGACAATCCCTATCCCCGAACGACGCAAGGCACAGGATCAACTCCAACATAGAGGCTCGGCGCTACGAAAACGATGACGTGTACGTGGGCCCAAAGTGCTTCGGACCATGCATCAGAGCTACAAAATTCTCGGAAGGATTTGCTATCTCAAGGCACATCCAAGCCTACGACAGCATTGCTCGGCCAGACACCTGGTTATAGGATTTCTTCCAAGCTTGCTGCATCGCCAAAGGCGGAAACAGCCTGGTCGCAACCCGATATCTCCCACTTATGTTGCGGAAGACGGCACGATCATGGCTCAATGAACTTCCGGCGAACACCATCCACAACTGGTATGACTTACAAAGTGCGTTCTTTTGGAATTTCGAAGGCACATATCGGAGGCCCTGTATGGTTGGAGACCTACAGAGTTGCACCCAGAAAGCCGGAGAAACTTGCTGGGATTATCTCGGACGATGGATTGACACCAAGAACTCATGCGAGGGAGTAAATGATCAAACTGCGATTGAAGTTTTCATTGTAGGTCTCCCAATTGGTTTACTGCGCCATCACTTGAAGTGTGACAAGGTTACTGATCTGGGAGAGATGATAGAAACAGCGAGCAAGTATGCAGATGCTGACGACGACGCAGAGGGATTACTCAATGTCCTAGCTGTGCCTCAGTCGGCAAAACAACCAAAGCAACAAGCTCAGAAAGGAAAAAATACCTCGGAAGAAAAACCCAACGCGGAGACAACAGTAGTCACTACTGTTTCTGGGTCTGGAGGACGAGGAGGACGTGGCGGAGGCCGCGGGCGTGGCCGTGGGACATCAAGGGTCCAAGGTAGAGGAGAACAACAACCAGGCAAAACCTACACTTGGGCCGACATCGCCAATAACCCATGTGTGCATCACTTGGATGCCAATGGGGGCTCACCCCACACCAATGCTGAATGTCGTTTTAAGGATGACATCAAGAGAGATGATACCGCGGGCTACAAAGCTAAGCGGAAGAAGGGAAAGAAAAATCCCAAAAAGGACAAAGAGACCAAGGAAGATTCCGACATGGAGGAAGCCGATGCTTCAAATCCCAAGTCGGAAGGGAAGAAAACTTTTCCCACCAAGAAGGACACTTACGTCACCTTCCTCGGATCTCAACCAGCAAAGGTCAAGAAAGCAGTTCTCCACGAGCTCAACACAACAGTTCCGGCTGTCCCTCAGTATCTGGACTGGTCGGAAGTGGCAATAATGTTTGACCGCGCTGATCACCCGCCTAAGCTACACAGGCGAGGAAAATACGCCTTAATCGTCAATCCACTTATTGACGGTTATGGTTTCTCCAAGACCCTCATGGACGGTGGTAGCAACATCAATATTCTCTATGTCGAAACGCTACACCGGATGAAGATCTCGGAAACACAGCTGAACCATAGCTCTGTGATCTTTCACGGAGTTGTCCCAGGAAGACAAGCTAATTCCCTAGGAGAGATCACTTTGGATGTTACTTTTGGAACACCAAAGAATTATCGAACGGAGGCACTTTCCTTCGAAGTGGTCCCGTTCAAGAGTGCATACCACGCTATATTCGGACGTCCGGCTTACTGGGCTTTTATGGCTCATCCGTGTTACATTTATAATTTGATGAAAATTCCAGGTCCCAATGGCGTGATCACCATCAGGGGAGACCCGAAGAAGGCGCGAGAGTGCGAGGATGGAAATGCCGCCTTTGCCGAAGCCATGCTGCACGCCCAGGAGTACCAGGAGATCAAGAAGAGCATAGATCCGTCCGAGATGCCCGCGGCGAAGAAGGAGGTGACAAAGCCAAATCCGGAGTTCAAGGCATCAGAAGAGACGAAGACGACACCGTTGAAGGATGATGACCCCTCCAAGGTGACCCAGATAGGCGTAGGCCTAAGTAGCACATAGGAAAGCACGCTCGTCAAGTTCCTCCAAGCAAATCAAGATATCTTCTCATGGAAGCCATCTGACATGACCGGAGTACCTAGGGAACTTGCCGAGCACTCTCTAAATGTAAACCCGAACGCTAAACCCATCAAACAGTCCTTACGACGGTTTGGTGATGAAAAGCTTAAGGCAATAGCTAAGGAACTAGCACGGCTCGAGTTAGCCGGATTCATAGAAGAGGTCATCCATACTGATTGGTCGGCCAACCCTGTAATGGTCCCTAAAAAGGACACCACTGATTTAAGGATGTGTGTTGATTATACTGCCTTGAACAAGGCTTGTCCAAAAGATCCGTTCGCTCTGCCTAGAATTGATCAAGTTATCGATTCTACGGCAGGCTTGGAACTCCTCTGTTTTCTTGACGCATATTCCTGTTATCACCAAATTTACGAAAATACAACATCATGCTTAACCCGAAGAAGTGTTTCTTTGGAATACCAGCCGGAAAATTGTTAGGTTTTATCGTATCTCAAAGAGGTATAGAGGTGAACCGCGACAAGATCAAGGCTATTCTCAATATTTCCAGGCCAACTCGCCTGAAGGACGTACAAAGATTAACTGGTTGCATTGCTGCGGTCAGTCGATTTGTAAGCCGGCTTGGTAAAAGAGCCGCACCATTATACAAACTCCTAAAGAAGACTAAGGATTTTGTCTGGACTGACGAAGCTGAAGCTGCACTACAAGACCTGAAGAAAGTACTCTCATCTGCTCCTATCCTTGCAGCGCTGGAACCTCAGGAACCGATGTTGCTTTACATTACTGCGACAAATAAGGTTGTCAGTATAGTTATGGTGGTGGAGAGACCAGAAGAAAATCAGGAGCACCTGGTGCAGCGTCCGACATACTTTGTCAGCGAGGTCCTGACAGAATCAAAACAGCGTTATCCGCACTATCAAAAGTTGGCTGACGGTGTTTTTCTAGCATCTCGTAAGTTACGACACTATTTTCAGGAGCATCCAATTACTGTGGTGAGCAAAGCTCCCATGAGAGATATAATCAACAATAGCGATGCCACAGGACGCGTCGCCAAATGGGGTATAGAGCTTGTAGCTTTTGATATTGAGTACAAACCCCGGACAGCAATCAAATCCTAGATCCTTGCTGACTTTGTCGTTGATTGGACAGAGACCAAGGAGAACATGGTCCTTCCTGAGTCGGAATATTGGACCCTCTTTTTCGACGGGTCTAAGGCTCAAGGGGGCTCGGGGGCTGGCGTGGTGCTCAAATCACCCCAAGGAGATAAACTTTTATATGTATTGCAGATCCACTTCACAGCGACAAACAACATTGCCGAGTATGAAGCACTACTGCATGGAATCTGGATTGCTAAGGATATTGGCATCCGACGTTTGGTGTGTTACGGAGATTCGGATCTTGTTGCTCAGCAAGTCTCGGATATTTGTAATACAAATAAGCACATGGCAGCATATAAAGCTGTCGTGGATGATCTATCTAAATTGTTCGAAGGGTTTGAAGTTCAACACATCCCTCGAGCAGAAAACGAGGAAGCAGATGCACTATCTCGAATAGGCTCTGCGCGGAAAGAGGTTCCGGATGGCGCATTTTTAGAGCACCTCAAAGTTCCCTCGATAAAGGGAGTAGATGAGGAATATCCGACCAAATCCGACTCGCCTTTAATAGCAGTTCTGGCTGTAATTCCCAGCTGGACTCAACCCTACCTCGATTACTTGGTAGATGGCAAATTACCCGAAGACGAGGTGTTGAGCCGGCATATTATCCGACGAGCAAAATCCTATATTATTTTTAGAGGTGAGCTCCATAAACGGAGTGTTTCTCGGGTTTTTCAGCACTGTGTATCTCCGGAAGGAGGAGTGGAAATCTTAAGAGAAATCCATGAAGGCGAGTGTGGTCACCACGCTGCAGCCAAATCTTTAGTGGCAAAAGCTTTTCGACATGGATTTTTCTGGCTTACAGCTCAGGCAGATGCCGAACGATTAGTCAAGACATGCAAAGGCTGCCAAAAGTACGCCAAGCAAGCTCATGTTCCGGTCAGTTGCGAACAATACCTATAACATGGCCTTTTGCGGTCTGGGGGCTTGATATGGTAGGACCTTTTAAACGAGCTCCAAGTGGATTTACACCTCTTAGTGATGGTGGATAAATTCACAAAATGGATCGAGGCTAAAATTGTCAATAGTTGTGATGGAGCAACAGCCAAAAGATTTGTCGAGGATGTTATAATCTGTTATGGTTATCCACATAGCATTATCACGGACAACAGGAGTAATTTTTCCATGGGAGAGTTGGCTAAATTCTGGGACGAGCAAAATATCCGTCTTGACATTGCGTCAGTCGCACATCCACAGGCTAACGGACAAGTCGAAAGAGCAAATGGTTTAATTCTACAAGGCTTGAAACCAAGACTCGAAGCACTACTGAGACGTGCTGCGGGGGCCTGGGCAGAGGAACTACCCTCTGTAATTTGGAGTTTACGAATAACTCCGAACAGGTCAACAGGATATACACCTTTCTTCTTGGTCTATGGCGCAGAAGAAGTTCTTTCTAGTGATTTAATTCATACTTCTCCTAGAGTGGCCACGTATATCGAGGAGGATGCCAAGATTTCTCGACAAAATGATCTCGACTTAGTCGAAGTAGTTCACGTCGTTGCTGAAATGAGATCTACAGCCTATCAGCAGAAGTTACGCAAGTATCATAGCCAGAGAGTCCGAACTAGATCTTTCAATAAAGGTGATTTGGTTCTTTGGCTTGTGCAACAAAGAAAGCACAAACTTTCCCCAGTATGGGAAGGGGCCTTTTTAGTTAGTCGAGTATTGCACAATGGGTCGTACTACTTAACTGACATGAGGCCAGTCAAAGAAAGACCTGCTACTAAGAAGAGAAAGAGAGTTGGAGGCAGTACAAATCCGGATGAGTTAGACAGACCATGGAATATTGCTCAGCTACGTCCCTTTTATTCTTAGTTTATCCTTCTTTGTAATCATACATATGTACATGTTCTGTGAGAAATAAAAGTTTTGGTTACCTCAAAATTTTCCTGAGAAGTTTTTTACCATCTTATTTCCTAATGATCATGTCATAGTCGAAAATCCTAGAATGCTTGAAAGTACTTTATGCTCATGTTCGTTTTGGTTTAGATTTCCGATTCTAAAACTGCTACCTTCGGGTATAACTCTAAAAAAATTCTAGTCTTTACTTGGGTTATTTGTCTGATTGCTGGATGCGGGTATCTTCCGAGTAGTGAATTGTTGGTACTGGAAGTCGGCTTTGTTTCCGATTTTAAACTAGTTTAGCAATTGAGCTCCGTTGCTCGGCAAAGTTTCCAGCTGAAGGTTTATCCGGCTCACGAAAGGGACGAGGCGGAAAGCCAGATAAACGATAAGTAGAGCCGGAAAATTCTAAGTGCTTATGAAAACATTTCAGGCACGCAAATAATCTAAGACAAAAGTGCTGAATAGATAAAAAACTTAGCACTAGCAAAAGTCATAGTACTTAATATTTACAAGGGCATCATGTTCTTTCACAGAATAATACATAAGTTTGTGGTCTATGATGCAGGAGGAGATGAAGGAGCTGCCGGCTAGTTGGTTACTCCGCCTTGATATCCTTCCGAGATGTCCGGATCTGAGGTGGTCCGTTCATCGTCGGAAGCTTCTTCGGTTTCTTCTGGAGGAGGTGGCGGGGTATCTACGCGGGTGAAGAAGGGGATCTCGTAGCTGGTCAGATCAGCTATGTGGCACCCATATCCGGCGCAGGAATGCATGATGGCTTGAAGGTCTTGCTCCTGGCCGTCTTCGTCTACCTTGCAATACCCTCTGGTCACTTGCCATATCTCCATGTTTCCATGGTGGCTCATGACCATGGTGAGAGCGTTCTGCGCAGCAGTCCGCGCGTAGGACATGTTCCAGTCTCGAACGAGCTGCGGCATCTCCTTGGCCTTCTCCCGCACCTGGAAGTCCAACATGCTTGGCATGCCCGGAATCCTGAGAGACTCGCCAATGTCCTCAAGGGACTGGCAGTAGTCATGAAGAAGATCACCGACTTGGGTAAGCCGGTGAGTGCGGGGCTCGGACGAGGAGGAGTCCGTCAAGTTCCGAGGACCTATACACAAAACAAGTCAATGAAAATCCGACATTGATGAAAGCCAAAGAAATGATAAATCAGACAGATGGAATGTACCAATAATGACGTCGTCAATCTTGGGCTTCTCCTCCCGGAGACTCTGGAGTTCAGCCCGGAGTGCTTCGGAGAGATCTTTCTCTTTGCCAAGCTCATTCTTGAGGTCCGAGATAACTTTATCTTGAGCGGAAATCTTGAGATCGCGCTCTTCAGTGGCCATGGAGGAGGATTCAAGGACTTGAGCTATGCTCCTTTCATGATCCGCCTTGAGTTTAACCAACTCTTGGCGAAGTCCCTTGTTCTCCACCACTAGGGTCTTGAGGTTCTCGGCCTCTTCAATCATAGCGATGGATTGTTTCACCAACGCTGAAAATCAAAAAGAACAACAGTTCAGAAAAATTCAACATTGAAAAAGCAAAAGACAAGGTTTGAATCTCGAAATATTTACCTTCGGCTTCATTCTTGGCTACCTTGAGCTCAGCATTTTTAAGCCGGAGATCTTTGATCTCTCTCCGCTTATCACAGACATTGGTTAATAATTCCTGGTTATAGGAACATACTTTCCGTAAGTCAGAATACCCAAAGTCAAAAAGCTACTTAAGACTCGGGCTAATATTTTTTGCTAAATATCAGCATGAGCCTTGGGGGCTACACTAGTTCGTTCTTTGGCATCCTAATGAAAGCATAAACCCGGATTTCTATATCCTACTTCATGCTTGGGGGCTAGAGGATATGATATAACTTAAGGTAAAAAACAAGAGTTGGAATTCTGACTTACATATTGCTCGCGGGTGAGTTTGTCTAACCCCGCATTCACTTCAGCTGCCACCTTCTCGGCAAGGGTAAGAGGAATTACTGGGGCTGTTGGAAGCTCGCCAGTCCTGATGCTCTCGTCGCGAAGGCGGACTTGAGCGAGAAGGTCAGAGAACTTGACGTCCTCTGCTTCTCGCGCTTCCTCTTCGGGGGATAGATGGCTTTTGTCCAGGACTTGCCTGGCCAGCCGCTGGATCTCCTCTGCAGATTTCCGGGATAAGCCAAACTTTGCAAGTCCGGGGTTGTTGAGGAGGTTGTCGGTGAAGACTTTAGCCGAGGGATCATTACCCGAAGAGGGTTCACCCTTATCTTGAGCTGACGCACCCACGGTGACGTCAGTGTGTGACCCAAGGATCACAGGCGCCGTTGGAGGAGCCGGATCTTCTACAACAACCGGAGAAGGAGTAATCGCCGGTGTTGTAGAAGGTTGAGGGGCAAGAGTCGGAGGAGCCGTGGCAGGGGAAGCTATGGTAAGCTTCGTCTGCCGCAGGGGCTTCGCAGGAATACCTTTCCCCTTACCCTTGATGAGAGGCTTTGCTCTGAGAATGTAGTAAATTCGGAAACATTACATCTCAGAAAGAAATTCGAGAAATGTACAAAAGCGGAAATTGTGAATGAAAGTCACCTCTTCACAACGGGCACTTCCTTTGTGCCAACAGCCACTGTCGGAACTTTGCGCTTCTTGAGCGCAAGGTCCGGCAATGGGACCACTTCAGTCTCCTGAGAAAACTCAGGAGGATATCCTTCGAGTGGAGCAAGCTCCGACTCGGGGAGGTCAGCAAGCTGAAAATAGGAAAGCATATCAGCATTGCGGTATATAATTTGAAGATTGAAACACGTAAAAGGTGTACTGATGGAAGCTTACCGCTACCACGGGGTTTTTCGCCGTGTGCATATCCAGAGAAACCTCCAGAATTTTCCTCTCGATCCGCTCCTTGATCAACCACTTGATCTGGCTTATGTAACCTTGGGCGGTGTAGGCTTTGGGGCTGATGCGGAGAGAGTCTTTTTTGGAAGACGTGATGGAGTGCATCAATCTATCCCCGTGGTACTGAAGTGGCTGGATCCGACGTGAGACCTAGCATTGCACCAAGTCGGATCCCTTCAGACCCTTGTGCTTGATCAAATACTCGATCCGCCTCTTAGCGAGGATCAGATCGTCGGTGAGAGCCGGAGCAGCCTCGTCCCAGGAAGGCTGGGCTGTGGCGGCTCCGTCGACAAAAGCCGGCAAAGCAGTAGCTTTGCCGGGAGCCGGAATATCCCTATGGTAGAAAAAAGTGGCTGGCCATTGTTTGACCGAGTCACTGGTAGAAATTTTGGGATATGCCCGGTCTCGTCTAACAGAAAAAATAATGGTACCGGTGATATAAGGAACATCGACAGTAATGGAATTTCTTCGGACATGAAAATAGTACCGGAATAAAAGCAAACTTGGCCTAATGCCGAGAAAGCCCTCGCAAAGCGCAGCATATGCACTCATTTCTAGAAGAGAATTGGGAGGAAGATTGTGGAGTTGAACTCCATAGTGGTCAATCACCTCGGAGAAGAACTCCGAGGGAGGAAAGGACAAACCTCGGTCCAGATGGGTGTCGAAGTGGACGCGCTCGCCCTCGCGTGGATTGGGGACGGTTTTGCCGAAGTCGGTCTGCCAGTCGCCGGCGGCGAGAAGCCCCTCCTTCTCCATGTTTTTGAGGCCGTCTTCGTCAAGGGCGCAGGGGATCCAGATTCCCCGGAAGCTCTCCTTCTCCGCAGCTCCTTCCGCAGACGCTGCCGCCGCCGCTGCCAAAGAGGAAGAAGAGGATGAAGCCATTTTTTCTCCGGTGGAAAAGGTGACCTTAAAGTGGCGGCGCTAGGAGCTCTGTGGAAGGAGGACGAGGAGGCTCTGGGCGTGTGGGAAGATTGGAAAGGAAGGAATGGCAAAGGACTAGTGGGGATGAGAAGAAGAAATCTAAACCCCTTATATCCACCTACCTGCGCCAAGATTCGTGTAAACGCTACAGTGTAACCGCCACGCGTCGTGGAAAGAACTGGGAAGGGCCCGCGCGATGATTGCGTCGCCTCGATCTCCACGCACGCGTTTGTAGCATCCCAATTGTCTAACAATTGTAATGCTACTTGTCCTAGTAAGATATTGGCTACTCCATAGATATTATTATTGCATCATAATTATATCATGCTCATGTCATCATGCCACCTTGCATTTGAGCATCATATAAAACCCTCTTTCTTTTGGTTCTTCTCTCACATGCATTATTAATTGTATTTGCCTCTTGATATTGTATTTGGTTATTGATACATGGTCTAAATGCCCAAGTTGAGTTGGGGGCATATCTTTTATTTCCATTCCACCATTCTTCTCTTCCATCACTTTATAATCCCACCATCCCATTAACCATGAGCTTGTTTCTTTTTCTTTTGCTATTTAATTCTAGCTCATGTAGTTTGGGGTGGATTAAACCCTCTAAATTCCTTTGCTTGGCTTTATTCCATTTCTTGGAAATGCATAAGAATAATGCCATCATATTATCATTGTTGTCACAAAATAAATAATGGCATTATTATTTTGCATGGGCCATGCACAATCCTTCACCACTTTTCTCCTCCATTGGTTTTTCTTTGGATTTGTTGGATTCTACCTAAGGAAAACCATCTACCACCATTACACCATCCTCATAATCTCACCATCTCTTTTTCCTCTTATTTTTCAATCATCCATGCATGAGCCATATGTGGCCTTTTTCCACCTAATTCTTTTCTTCCTCCTTCTTTCTTGTTTCACTTCCACACTAGCTCATGCAAGATCAAGCTTCATTTTTCTTCTTGGGTTGGCCTCATAAACCAAATTAAATTCTAAATACCTAAAACCACCTAATCTAGCTATTTTCTCTCTCTCTCTAATTTCTCCTAAAACCCTAACTCCCCTTTATCTCTCTCTCACACCCCTCTCTCTCTACCATGGGCACCACCTGGCCACCCACTCCCTGGCCCACACCCAGCCACCCTAGCCTAGACAAACCCTAACCCTAGACATGCCCATCTACCCTAGCCCGATCTACTCCCTCTTCTCTCTTTCTTTCTCTCCCGGCTTAGCTAGCCCCACCTGGTTGTCCCTCCCTCTCGACAAGCCCCACCTGCAGCCCTAGGACCAGCCCCAGCCGGCCGAGCACGTGCTCGAGGAGAGAGGAGGAAAAGGTGGCACCGAGGCCACCTTATCCCTGCCATGCCCCGCCTTCCTTCCCTCTCTCTCTCTTCCACTTTTCCTTCCTCCCCACGCCTCTCTGGCCTCCCCCAGATCTGGCCGAGCCGCCCCCTTCGTCCCCTTCTTCCTCTCCGTCCACCAGCAGCCGACGCCGGTCGCCGCCGGCACCACCTTGTCCCCGCCGTTCCAGCCGTGCAGCTCGACCTGGAGGTGGCTGAGAAGAGCGAGGACGTCCCTCTGCGTCGTTCCGTGGCCGCTGATGCGTAGGAGCAAACCCAGCACCGCCAGATCCTCGCCGTCCTCCGAAACCTTAGCCCGCCGGAGCGTCTGCGTCGTCGACGATCCGCCGCGCCCCCGTCCAATCCAACCACACCAGGCAAACCGCGGTGAGCCCCTCCCTCTCCCTGACAACCTCCTCTTCTCCGTCGCCGTCTAGCACCGCCGACCGTTTTGTCGAGCGCTCTCAGTGCGCGCCGCTCGCCGGCATCTGCAGCCTTCCCGCGCCGCGCCACACCCCATCTAGCCCGCGCCCACCTCCCTGTCAACTACCCGAGCCAGCCGCACCGGTTAGCACCCTCCACGCGCACGCCCGCGTCCCCGGATCGATCCCCGCTCGCGCGGCGCGCCGGATTTTCTCGCCAGACGAAGGAAAACGAAGAACAGTACGGGCCCGTGGTAGATTTGCAAAAAGCCCCCCACCTTTTTGATTCCTGCAACCCGCGCTCCTAGCAGCCCCACCAGTCAGCCACGCTCGCACGTTTGCAGAAAACCCTCAGCTTTTCCCGGCCGCAACCCGCGCTCCAGCCCCCAGCCCCACCTGTCAGCCCCTGTCTCGCTCACCGCTGACACGCGGGCCTGCGCCAGTTGGCCCACCCCGCAGTCACAGGGGCTAGCCAGACCCGCGGTGACAAAAGTTTTCCCCGCGCGCGCTCCAGTCAGCACAAAGGCCCACCTGTCAGTGTCTGGGGTTGATTACGTCTGAGTAACAAAAGTTTTCCCTGTGTCTGTTTTTATTTAAACTTTTCCAAATTGTTTTTAAATTCAAATTCAATTCAGATTCAAATAATTTTTAAAATACAAATCCAAATAATACATATAATATATGTTTTGGAATCAGAAAAATGTGAGGAATTCAAATATGCCCTTCAAAATAATATTTGGACACTTTAAAATTTCGAGATGATTAAAATTACAAGAAATTGCCCTTTTCCTTAATTAATTAATAACATTTGTTTTATAACTCCAAATTTGACAAATAATATGTCTAAATCGATCAGCGCGACGAGCCCGTTCTATTTATGCAGTCCTTGTTCTGAATTGAAGCATGCATCATGTTGCTATTAAAAATCTGAACTGTTTATGACAATAAAACTTGGGCAAATGAATAATAAAATGCTTTACGTCTTGTATCCACACCTCACCTTTGCCATGCTACTTTAATGCCATGTAATTGTGCATCATTCATCATGGCACGCTTGGTTGCTTGTTGCATTTCAATTCATATGCTTGCGCACTTTATTTATGTTGGCCCTTATTTGTTTGGTTCTTCTTCGAATAGACGCCCAGCGGGAGAATTACCAGGAATCACAGGAGTACTACCCAGATCCATCTCTCGCTTCAACTGAGCTGCCAGGCAAGCACTACCACATGCTTGCATACATACAGTACCTATTGCCTCTATCTTATTCTTGCATCATTGAGTCGCTATTGCATTAAATTGAATCCTAAGTACTGCATAGCCTTTACTTTTAAACCACACCAAGCTTGTTCCGGTCCCATGAGCCAATACTAGAGGAGTTGTTTGAGCCATGCGAGTCGTAGAAAAGCATGAGTAGGGTATGTGAGTGTCTGAGGGATAACGAGGTACCTAAACAACATAACCTGAGTAGTAATGGGATAACTAATGAAAGAGGCACCGGTGAGCAATATCTGCTGTTTGGTTTTTCATGCTCACCTGTGTCCCGTAGGACCCCGAGTACTTGATTCCTGTTCCTTGACTATTCGCACTATCCACATCCGGGAGGCCTTATGGACCCCCCTGAGCCAGAGCTTGATTCATTCTTATTTCTTGGGGCCACAATTAGTTTGGGGCTTTATTACTATTCTGTACTTATGCCATGTTACTGCTTTATTTAAGATTGTGCGAGGAGCACCTGTACTGTTTTGGATCGTGACACGTTTTCGCTGTATCGACAAGCCCAGTCACATTTTCGGGTTCCCAGTCGTTTACCGCCGTCCACACAAACCTTGGGTCCTTCTCAGAGCCGGCCAACTTTGTTGCGGGTAGCTTAATGGGGTGGCGCCCTGAAATATTTCTGAATCCTATGATTGCTTTGATCGAGTGTGTGTTGCTATTCGTGCACCCCTGCAGGGTAAATCTTTCTGAAAGCCGTGTCCGCGGTTATGGACGACTTGGAGCACAGTTTCTCGATCATAGACAAGTATAACTAAAGTGCCGCTCTTAATTTGACTAAGTACTTGACTAGTAAATAGTGCAATACTCATGGAATGGTTAATAAAAACTGCCAACGGATGATGGGGTTGTTCGTTCGCTTCCTCGTTGGTAAGCGAGGAGGAGGATGGATCTATTAATTATACTGTTATAACTGTTGTTCTTAATTCACGAACTTCCGTCTATCATTGGTTAGGCGGAAGGTTAGCGAGTATCTGTAGAATTGTTAGGTATTATCTTCTGCTGCAATTGCGTCACCCCAGGTTGTGTCCCCTTTAGCGGCATAAAGACTTGCTGAGTACCCCTAGGGTCTCACACGATAAATTGTTTGATTCAGATGAACAGGTGTACCCGCAAGATGGATACTGGGTGGAAGAGACAGATGATGTTGGCAACGATCATTCGGTGTAGAGATTCCGGGAACGGGGATCCGTGTGATCTGTGGGCGGGATGTGTTTATTTATGGGGCATCTTATGCCAATTTGCTTCTTATCCGTACTCGGATCTTGTTTTCCGCTTCCGCCTGATACTCTGATGTGTGATGTATGAGGAGCTATCCTAAATTATTATCTCTATCTAGGACATTTGGATCTTGCCGTATGGCGTTGCAATATTTCTATTTCTTTTAGATGGAATGGCTCTGAGGACTGTTGTATGTGGCTTGCATACATACTCACTTGTGTATGTAGTTGATACCTTCGCCTGCCGATTACGCCGCTTGTTCTTGTCCCGTTGTTTGAAAGTGGTTAGGACGGCCGAAAGGTCTACCGTGAGTATCCCTGGGCCCCGCCGTACTATTTTAACCACTTTCGCTCATCCAGGCATTAACTAAGAGCGTAATTCACCGAGGTAGTTACAATTGGTATCAGAGCCATCTCGCCCTTCAGGGTCTCAGCCAAAATGGTCGTTGTCAGTCTAGCAAATATTTTGGTAGTTATGTATACTAGGGAAAAACAAACGTGAGAGTAGGACTGCTTCCATTTTTCTTCTTACCCACCCACCCACCCTTTTCTGGTAAGGAAGTGTAATGTTTTCAATCCTCTTCTAAACTTCAAACTAGGATTCACGTGTTCTGGGTTCCGTAGTACCATAGGTTGTGTTTGTGTTTGTGTTTGTGTGTGTGTGTGTGAATTCCTTGTCTATCTGTTGCATCCAAATGTTATCACTATCTGCCTTTTGGTTATCAACTGTTGGTACATTCCCTACCGACAGTCCTTTGTAAACCGACGCGATCTATTCTGATTGGTTGTACACCGATGCGATCTATCTTACTCTTTGTTATCCGATGTTATCTTGTTGGGGTGTTCTTTTTCGTAGTTAACAATCTTTAGGTTCATCTTAAGAAGAAGTTGTTGGGATATGTGTTTTACTGATTCATGTGCGGAGTAATGATTTGAGTGCGGGATGGAGTCGTGACCATACCACTACTTTTATCATTTTATTTTGTATATTGAACTAGTAGAGTTACTAATCTTGATTCGTTAAGTGGTTTTGCGCATATAGTGGTATTTTAATGCCGAAATTTGCGGAAATTTTTTCTTTGTTAGTTTGTATACCACACTCCTTGTTCAGTCGTGTGTGTTATGCTTAATATCTTCTAGTTGCCTTGAACTTTGTTGATATTTTAATATCATCTCAGTGAATTGCATTCTTTAATCTTGATTAATTCCATTTTGGTACTATTTTGGATTATTATCATTCTCCATTATAGTACTGACTTGTGTTTTATATCAATCACAGGATGGCACCACCACGCCGTTCTGAGGAGGATATACCACCTGAACTCGGGGCTGCTTTGGCAAGTATTGCAAATGCTTTGGGCACTATGCAGCAAAACCAGCAGCGCTTCGAGGAAAGTGTGAGGAGGAATGAGTTTGCTCCGCTACCTCCACCTCCCAAGCGAGGAGACATCAAGAGTTTTCTCAAGTTCAACCCACGTCAATTCGAAGTGTCTGATCAACCACTTGATGCGGATGATTGGCTTCGTGAAGTGTCAAGGTTGCTGATGACTGCGGATGTTCCCGAGGAAGAATGGGTCAAGTGTGCTACTCACCTTCTGAAGGGAGATGCAGCTCTCTGGTGGGAAAATTACCTCAAGGCAGATCTTTCTGGTTTTCAGCCTACTTGGGAGCGGTTCACTGCTGCTTTCAAAGATAAATATCTGTCAGAAATTGTCATGGAAAGGATGAAGGAAGTGTTTCTCAACCTCAAGCAGGGCACTGACAATGTCAACACCTACATCAGAAACTTCATGAACCTGTCTCGTTATGGTGGCGATGAGATCTCTGATGACAAGAAGAAGCAAAAGAGGTTTCGGCAAGGCCTTAATGCTTCCATCAAATATGCAATCACTCATGCAAGGCCAGCATCTTTCCTGGAACTTCAACACACAGCTCTGCAGGAAGAAGCAAGTAGGCAAGTGTTTGAGGAGTCAAAGAAACACAGCCGTGATACAGCAAGCTCTTCTGCTATGATAGCTCCTTCTAAGCGTCGTGTCTGGGTTCCTAACACCCCACCGTCGCTCCCTGCTCCACCAAGACCTTCAAGCTACGCACCAAGGCCACCAAACTCCTTCACTGCGGCTCCTAGGGGCTACAACCACAACTACCCTGGAGCGCCTGGCGGAGTCACTGGCTACGTTGCTCCACGTCCACCTGGTGCTTGCTATACTTGTGGAAACACTGGCCATCAACACTGGAATTGTCCAATGAACAACAAAGCTCTTCCACCACCACCTCCAAGACCTGCGGCAAGTGCTCCTATGATTCGTGCACCTCCACCTCGGGCTCTCAACATCAACACTAAGCCGGGATCTACGGTTGCTCGTGCCAACTGTGTCAACGCCGCTCAAGCTGAGCATGCACCTGGAGTTGTTATGGGTATGCTTCCTGTTAACTCAGTTCCTGCACGAGTTTTGTTTGATTCTGGTGCTTCGCATTCTTTTGTTTCTCACAAGTTTGCTCATGAGCAAGATCTGGCTATGGTTCCTTTATTACACCGTCTTGTGGTACAATCTCCTGGGTCAAACATAAGGGCTGCTCATATCAGCCATGGCAATCAAATTGAGATTGGTGGTTCTTCGTTTCCGGCTTCCTTAATTATTCTGGGCAATTCTGATATTGATATTATCTTGGGCATGGATTGGTTGACAGCAAATGCAGCTGTGATTGATTGTGCTGAACGTTCGGTTTCTCTGAAAATTCCTGAAGGCCATATAGTCTATTCTCCAAGTCTGAGTCCTGCAATTCAGCTTTATTCTTTGGCGGCTCTGAATGATGATGCTATGGAAGGTATTCAGAGTGTTCCTGTAGTTTGTGAGTTTCCAGATGTCTTTCCTGAAGAGTTTCCAGGTATGCCTCCGGATCGTGAGGTTGAGTTTGTCATTGAACTTGAACCTGGCACCGCTCCTATCTCCAAGCGGCCTTATAAAATGGGTCCTGCTGAGCTGGCTGAACTTAAGTGTCAGTTGGATGAACAAGAGAAGTTGGGTTTCATTCAGCACAGTACTTCTTCTTGGGGTAGTCCAACCATCTTTGTGAAGAAGCGAGACAAGACTGATAGACTTTGTGTTGACTATCGGGCACTCAATGCTAAAACCATCAAGAATAAATATCCCCTTCCGCGGATTAATGATCTCTTCGATCAGCTAGCTGGAGCTGTGGTATTCTCTAAGCTTGATTTGAGAAGTGGTTATCATCAAATCAAGATTCGCAAGGAAGATGTTCCCAAAACAACTTTCACCACCCGCTATGGCCTGTATGAGTACACGGTCATGTCTTTCGGTCTCACCAATGCACCTGCCACCTTCTCGAGGCTTATGAACTCGGTTTTCATGGAGTATCTTGATAATTTCATTGTGGTCTATCTGGATGACATTCTAGTCTATTCTAAGTCAAAATAAGAACATGAAGAACACCTTCGTTGTGTCCTAAACAAGCTTCGTGAGAACCGCCTGTATGCAAAGTTCTCCAAGTGTGAGTTTTGGCTGCCTCAAGTCACCTACCTTGGTCACGTCATCTCTGCCAAGGGCATCGCCGTCAACCTAGAAACTATTAAGACAATTATGGACTGGCTTCCACCCATTAATGTCAAAGAAGTCCGAAGTTTCCTTGGCTTGGCCAGTTACTGTCGGCGATTCGTTCAAAACTTCTCGAAGATTGCGAAGCCTCTTACCGATCTCCTCAAGAAAGGCAACAAATATCTTTGGACTCCTGCATGTCAAGCAAGCTTTGATACACTCAAAGAGAAGCTCACTTCCACACCAGTCTTAGTTCCTCCAGATACATCAAAGCCTTTCCAGATTTTCTGTGATGCCTCATTGCAAGGATTGGGTGCGGTCCTTATGCAAGAAAAGCAAGTTGTTGCTTACGCATCTCGTCAGTTGAAGACGCATGAGATCAACTATCCTACACATGACCTTGAGCTCGCAGCAGTTGTCTTTGCTTTGAAAGTATGGAGGCATTACTTGCTGGGCAACCGTTGTGAGATCTTTTCTGATCACAAGAGTCTGAAGTATATCTTCACACAGCCTGATCTCAACCTTCGTCAGAGGAGGTGGATTGAAACAATCAATGATTTCGATTTGACCATCAACTACACCCCGGGCAAAGCCAATGTCATGGCAGATGCTCTCAGCCGAAAAGCTTATGTCAACAACCTCATGATGGAAGAACAACAGCCTCTCTTGTGCGAGGAATTCCGCAAGCTCAACCTTGAAATTGTGGATCAAGGTTATCTTCTGAACCTTCTAGCAACACCTCTCTTAGAAGAAAAGGTCCGTTCCATTCAGCTTGGGGATCCTTACACTAAAAAGATCATCTGCAACATTCAACTTCCGAAGTACGAGTCTTTCCACGTAGATGACCAAGGCACTCTTTTCTTTGAACACCGGATGTTTGTTCCGAACTACCCGGGTTTAAGAGAGCAAGTTCTCAAGGAGGCGCATGATTCTGTTCTTTCTATCCACCCTAGAAGCACTAAGATGTACATGGACTTGAAAACACAATATTGGTGGCCTAGTATGAAACGATATTGTGCCAAGTATGTCTCAGAGTGTGATGTTTGTCGCAGAGTTAAAGCTGTCCATCAGAAACCTTCCGGTCTTCTACAGCCATTGAAGCCTCCAGAATGGAAATGGGAGAAAGTAGAGATGGACTTCATCACTGGTTTTCCAAGGTCGCAGAAGGGCAACAATGCAATCTATGTTGTCATTGACAGGCTTTCCAAAGTAGCTCACTTCTTTCCAGTCAAGGAAACAATTTCTGCAATTCAGTTGGCTGAACTCTATATCAACAGAATTGTCTCTTTGTATGGAGTTCCTCTTGAGATCAGTTCCGACCGTGGAAGTATTTTCACTTCCAAGTTCTGGGGAAGTTTCCAAAATGCTTTGGGAACAAAACTAAACTTCAGCACAGCTTACCACCCTCAGTCGCAAGGACAAGTTGAAAGGATCAATCAGATTCTAGAAGATATGCTCCGTGCTTGCGTTATCTCTTTCGGCATGAAGTGGGAAGAATGTCTTCCTTATGTTGAATTCTCTTACAACAACAGCTTCCAGAAAAGTCTAAAGATGGCACCATTTGAGGCTCTCTATGGTCGCAAATGCAGAACTCTGATTGGTTGGTCGGGCGCAGGGGAAAGAATATTGTTTGGCCCCGACATTGTAACTCAAGCGAAAGAGAAAGTTCACATCATTCTTGAAAATCTAAAGATTGCTCAAAGTCGCCAGAAGAGCAATTATGACAGAAAGCACACGGACATGGAGTATGTCCCTGGCGATCTCGTTTACCTTCGTGTCACTCCCATGCGAGGCACACACCGCTTTGGTATCAAAGGAAAGCTGGCTCCTAGATACATTGGTCCCTTCATAATTCATGGAAGAAGAGGAGAAGTTGTTTATGCTCTTGAGCTCCCTGAACAACTCAAAGTCCATGATGTTTTCCACATCTCTCAACTCAAGAAGTGCTTCAAGGATCCCGGCAGGACCGTGGACCATGAACTCATCAATCTACAAGAAGATCTGTCTTATCAAGAACACCCCACAAAAATTCTTGAAGTCGCAGAAAGAAGGACTCGCAACAAGTCCATCAAGTTCTGCAAGGTGCAGTGGTCGCACCATTCCGTTGATGAAGCCACATGGGAACGTGAAGATGAGCTCCGTGCCAAGTATCCTACCCTCTTTGAGTCTTCTTCTTCCTAGAATCTCGGGGCGAGATTCCTGTTTAGTAGGGGAGAGTTGTAGCATCCCAATTGTCTAACAATTGTAATGCTACTTGTCCTAGTAAGATATTGGCTACTCCATAGATATTATTATTGCATCATAATTATATCATGCTCATGTCATCATGCCACCTTGCATTTGAGCATCATATAAAACCCTCTTTCTTTTGGTTCTTCTCTCACATGCATTATTAATTGTATTTGCCTCTTGATATTGTATTTGGTTATTGATACATGGTCTAAATGCCCAAGTTGAGTTGGGGGCATATCTTTTATTTCCATTCCACCATTCTTCTCTTCCATCACTTTATAATCCCACCATCCCATTAACCATGAGCTTGTTTCTTTTTCTTTTGCTATTTAATTCTAGCTCATGTAGTTTGGGGTGGATTAAACCCTCTAAATTCCTTTGCTTGGCTTTATTCCATTTCTTGGAAATGCATAAGAATAATGCCATCATATTATCATTGTTGTCACAAAATAAATAATGGCATTATTATTTTGCATGGGCCATGCACAATCCTTCACCACTTTTCTCCTCCATTGGTTTTTCTTTGGATTTGTTGGATTCTACCTAAGGAAAACCATCTACCACCATTACACCATCCTCATAATCTCACCATCTCTTTTTCCTCTTATTTTTCAATCATCCATGCATGAGCCATATGTGGCCTTTTTCCACCTAATTCTTTTCTTCCTCCTTCTTTCTTGTTTCACTTCCACACTAGCTCATGCAAGATCAAGCTTCATTTTTCTTCTTGGGTTGGCCTCATAAACCAAATTAAATTCTAAATACCTAAAACCACCTAATCTAGCTATTTTCTCTCTCTCTCTAATTTCTCCTAAAACCCTAACTCCCCTTTATCTCTCTCTCTCACACCCCTCTCTCTCTACCATGGGCACCACCTGGCCACCCACTCCCTGGCCCACACCCAGCCACCCTAGCCTAGACAAACCCTAACCCTAGACATGCCCATCTACCCTAGCCCGATCTACTCCCTCTTCTCTCTTTCTTTCTCTCCCGGCTTAGCTAGCCCCACCTGGTTGTCCCTCCCTCTCGACCAAGCCCCACCTGCAGCCCTAGGACCAGCCCCAGCCGGCCGAGCACGTGCTCGAGGAGAGAGGAGGAAAAGGTGGCACCGAGGCCACCTTATCCCTGCCATGCCCCGCCTTCCTTCCCTCTCTCTCTCTTCCACTTTTCCTTCCTCCCCACGCCTCTCTGGCCTCCCCCAGATCTGGCCGAGCCGCCCCCTTCGTCCCCTTCTTCCTCTCCGTCCACCAGCAGCCGACGCCGGTCGCCGCCGGCACCACCTTGTCCCCGCCGTTCCAGCCGTGCAGCTCGACCTGGAGGTGGCTGAGAAGAGCGAGGACGTCCCTCTGCGTCGTTCCGTGGCCGCTGACGCGTAGGAGCAAACCCAGCACCGCCAGATCCTCGCCGTCCTCCGAAACCTTAGCCCGCCGGAGCGTCTGCGTCGTCGACGATCCGCCGCGCCCCCGTCCAATCCAACCACACCAGGCAAACCGCGGTGAGCCCCTCCCTCTCCCTGACAACCTCCTCTTCTCCGTCGCCGTCTAGCGCCGCCGACCGTTTTGTCGAGCGCTCTCAGTGCGCGCCGCTCGCCGGCATCTGCAGCCTTCCCGCGCCGCGCCACACCCCATCTAGCCCGCGCCCACCTCCCTGTCAACTACCCGAGCCAGCCGCACCGGTTAGCACCCTCCACGCGCACGCCCGCGTCCCCGGATCGATCCCCGCTCGCGCGGCGCGCCGGATTTTCTCGCCAGACGAAGGAAAACGAAGAACAGTACGGGCCCGTGGTAGATTTGCAAAAAGCCCCCCACCTTTTTGATTCCTGCAACCCGCGCTCCTAGCAGCCCCACCAGTCAGCCACACTCGCACGTTTGCAGAAAACCCTCAGCTTTTCCCGGCCGCAACCCGCGCTCCAGCCCCCAGCCCCACCTGTCAGCCCCTGTCTCGCTCACCGCTGACACGCGGGCCTGCGCCAGTTGGCCCACCCCGCAGTCACAGGGGCTAGCCAGACCCGCGGTGACAAAAGTTTTCCCCGCGCGCGCTCCAGTCAGCACAAAGGCCCACCTGTCAGTGTCTGGGGTTGATTACGTCTGAGTAACAAAAGTTTTCCCTGTGTCTGTTTTTATTTAAACTTTTCCAAATTGTTTTTAAATTCAAATTCAATTCAGATTCAAATAATTTTTAAAATACAAATCCAAATAATACATATAATATATGTTTTGGAATCAGAAAAATGTGAGGAATTCAAATATGCCCTTCAAAATAATATTTGGACACTTTAAAATTTCGAGATGATTAAAATTACAAGAAATTGCCCTTTTCCTTAATTAATTAATAACATTTGTTTTATAACTCCAAATTTGACAAATAATATGTCTAAATCGATCAGCGCGACGAGCCCGTTCTATTTATGCAGTCCTTGTTCTGAATTGAAGCATGCATCATGTTGCTATTAAAAATCTGAACTGTTTATGACAATAAAACTTGGGCAAATGAATAATAAAATGCTTTACTTCTTGTATCCACACCTCACCTTTGCCATGCTACTTTAATGCCATGTAATTGTGCATCATTCATCATGGCACGCTTGGTTGCTTGTTGCATTTCAATTCATATGCTTGCGCACTTTATTTATGTTGGCCCTTGTTTGTTTGGTTCTTCTTCGAATAGACGCCCAGCGGGAGAATTACCAGGAATCACAGGAGTACTACCCAGATCCATCTCTCGCTTCAACTGAGCTGCCAGGCAAGCACTACCACATGCTTGCATACATACAGTACCTATTGCCTCTATCTTATTCTTGCATCATTGAGTCGCTATTGCATTAAATTGAATCCTAAGTACTGCATAGCCTTTACTTTTAAACCACACCAAGCTTGTTCCGGTCCCATGAGCCAATACTAGAGGAGTTGTTTGAGCCATGCGAGTCGTAGAAAAGCATGAGTAGGGTATGTGAGTGTCTGAGGGATAACGAGGTACCTAAACAACATAACCTGAGTAGTAATGGGATAACTAATGAAAGAGGCACCGGTGAGCAATATCTGTTGTTTGGTTTTTCATGCTCACCTGTGTCCCGTAGGACCTCGAGTACTTGATTCCTGTTCCTTGACTATTCGCACTATCCACATCCGGGAGGCCTTATGGACCCCCCTGAGCCAGAGCTTGATTCATTCTTATTTCTTGGGGCCACAATTAGTTTGGGGCTTTATTACTATTCTGTACTTATGCCATGTTACTGCTTTATTTAAGATTGTGCGAGGAGCACCTGTACTGTTTTGGATCGTGACACGTTTTCGCTGTATCGACAAGCCCAGTCACATTTTCGGGTTCCCAGTCGTTTACCGCCGTCCACACAAACCTTGGGTCCGTCTCAGAGCCAGCCAACTTCGTTGTGGGTAGCTTAATGGGGTGGCGCCCTGAAATATTTCTGAATCCTGTGATTGCTTTGTCGAGAATGCCTCGTTGGGTTTTGATTTGGTTTTTCCGAGGTTGATCGAGTGTGTGTTGCTATTCGTGCACCCCTGTAGGGTAAATCTTTCTGAAAGCCGTGTCCGCGGTTATGGACGACTTGGAGCACAGTTTCTCGATCATAGACAAGTATAACTAAAGTGCCGCTCTTAATTTGACTAAGTACTTGACTAGTAAATAGTGCAATACTCATGGAATGGTTAATAAAAACTGCCAACGGATGATGGGGGTTGTTCGTCCGCTTCCTCGTTGGTAAGCGAGGAGGAGGATGGATCTGTTAATTATACTGTTATAACTGTTGTTCTTAATTCACGGACTTCCGTCTATCATTGGTTAGGAGGAAGGTTAGCGAGTATCTGTAGAATTGTTAGGTATTATCTTCTGCTGCAATTGCGTCACCCCAGGTTGTGTCCCCTTTAGCGGCATAAAGACTTGCTGAGTACCCCTAGGGTCTCACACGATAAATTGTTTGATTCAGATGAACAGGTGTACCCGCAAGATGGATACTGGGTGGAAGAGACAGATGATGTTGGCAACGATCATTCGGTGTAGAGATTCCGGAAACGGGGATCCGTGTGATCTGTGGGCGGGATGTGTTTATTTATGGGGCATCTTATGCCAATTTGCTTCTTATCCGTACTCGGATCTTGTTTTCCGCTTCCGCCTGATACTCTGATGTGTGATGTATGAGGAGATATCCTAAATTATTATCTCTATCTAGGACATTTGGATCTTGCCGTATGGCGTTGCAATATTTCTATTTCTTTTAGATGGAATGGCTCTGAGGACTGTTGTATGTGGCTTGCATACATACTCACTTGTGTATGTAGTTGATCTCTTCGCCTGCCGATTACGCCGCTCGTTCTTGTCCCGTTGTTTGAAAGTGGTTAGGACGGCCGAAAGGTCTACCGTGAGTGGCCCTGGGCCCCGCCGTACTATTTTAACCACTTTCGCTCATCCAGGCATTAACTAAGAGCGTAATTCACCGAGGTAGTTACAGCGTTGAAACGGCGCCTCGGTTCCGTGAACCGCGGACCCACCAACGGTCGTGCTGACGGAACGTCTGTCAGATGACGTGACTTGACCATGCTTGTGTCAGGTAGCGTTAGAAACCAAGTTCCGGCTTAGTTTATAAGCGAGCTGGAAAATCCAAGTAACCAATTGCAAGGTCCGACTTACTTGTAAGACCCGGATCGTATTTTTTGTTGTGAAGTTTCAGGAACCCTTCAAGATTCTGCAAGCCGAAGATCAGGCTAGACGATGATAAAATCCGACTTTGGATCTTGGAGGCCTCCGGGGGCTACTGTTGGGGATATACTTTCCGGGTATCCTCACAGTTCCTCACTGACCAGGGTGGCCCACTTCGGGTTAGAGCTTTGCTTCACGGGCGGCCCAGTTAGAGAGAGAAGACGGAGTCCAATCCGACTACCGGAAGGCCTAGAAGACTTACCGACTTAGGCCCATAATGTTACTTGTATATCAAGATGTACTCTTTAACCAACCCTTAGTTGTAGCCGGACTGATCTCTCATGTAAACCCTAGGCCGGATATCTATATAAGCCGTCCTAGGGAGAGCCTTTAGGGCATAACCTCAATAGTCTACAATCTCACATCGCACAGGCGAAACCCTTGTAACCCATATTCCGACTCTGCCGTATTACTGGATTGCTCCGTCCTGGAACACCGTACGTCTCACACCCCTCTCTCCCGCACGCCTCGAGGACCCCCTCATGGCGTACTTGTCCTCAATCCGATGGCACCTGCTTATCTTGCCCGCGTAGCCGTAAGGAAATTTGACTCCTAGAAGGCACTTGAAAAACTGCTTGATCTCATCCTAGCTTAGTGTGAAGCACGAAGGGGGCAGTAATATTCGTTCTTCTTGACCCTTTTACCCTTTCGACGACCTTGTGTCGCCTCCGACTGATGATCATCGTCATCTTCCTGATCATCAGGAGTAGGGAGTCCTCCGTGAAGATCCTTCCGGATGCCCTTGAATATCAAGTCGTTCCTTGCTTTAGGACCATCTTTTGTCCTATCTGGCATGTTGATTAGGGTGGCGACCAGACTCTCCCACACGTTCTTTGTGATATGCATGATGTCAAGGCTATGAGGCATGCGGAGAAACTTCTAGTATGGCAACTCCCAGAAAACAGACCTTATTTTCCATACCTTCATCAACGGCTTGTCTTGCTGCTACTTTCGCTTCTTTCCTGGTTTAGGACACTCTTTCTATTTTTCAGCAATTCATCCACTTCTTCGCTGCTCCTCCGCTCTGGGATTCCTCGGGTCTCGGATTTCCCATCGAATAGATCTCCACGTTTTCTCCATGCATCATTCTTTCCAAGCCACCTCCAGTGCCCCATGAACACGGTTTTCGAAGACCCTAGATCTTTCTCTAGTTGGAGATAGGTCGTGTTATCCATGCACCTAACGCATGCGTAGAATCCTTGGATAACCTGCCCCGAGAAATATCCGCAACCTGGATATTCTTGCACCGTAGTGACCAACACGGCTCTCATAGTGAAATAATCTTATGCGACAGCATCATACGTATTGGCTCCGGATTCCCATGACATGGCTAGCTCCTCTTTCAACAGCCCGAGATATAGATTGATGTCGGTACCAGGTTGTTTTGGCCCTTGAATTAGCATACTCATTTGTATGTACTTCTTTTTCATGCACAACCAGGGAGGGAGGTTGTACATCCATACAAACATGGGCCAAGTGTTGTGCGTGCTGCTCTGGCTACCGAACGGATTGAGTCCATCGGTGCTCGCACCTAGCCTGATGTTCCTCGAATCTCCACCGAATTCTGGGAATTCGAGGTCTAATGCTTTCCACTGGCTAGCATCTCAAGGGTGCATCAGCAACTCATCCTTTTCAGGGTCATCGTCATCTCCTGGCTTCTTTCGTTCCGCATGCCAGCGCATGAGATTTGCTTCCTTAGGGTCTGCGAAATAGCGCCGCAGACGAGGAGTGATAGGAAAGTACCATACCACTTTTCGAGGAGCTTTCTTCCCTTTCTTGTATCGACTAACGCCACACACCGGGCATGTGTATTTCTCCACGTCCTCGCCCCGATAAATGATGCAATCGTTGATGCAGACTTGGTATCTAATGTACGGTAGATCAAGAGGACACATGATTTTCTTGGCATCCTCGATACTAGTTGAACACGTGTTCCCCTCCGGGAGACGATCATGCCAGAATGCCATCATATCGTCGAAGCTTGCGTCGGTCCATTTGTGTTTTGCCTTCATCTCCATAGCCTTGAGCGTTACATTCAACCGGGTATCATCGGGCTTGCATCCTTCATACAATGGAGTAACCGCGTCTTTCTCAAGTTGCGCAAGCTTGGCTTTCTCTCTAGCGGTAGCCCTGGCGTTACTCGTCTACTTGAGAAGCAGTTCTTGAACATAAGGGTCCTGCACCCAGCCTGACGTTGTTCCATCGTCTGCTCCGGCATCTAGATCATCTTCATCCTGGTCTTCTTCCGCACCTTCACCATCTCCAGGAGACTCTTCTTCATCTCGCACGTCCTCGCCGTGATCATGATCATGTTGCCCGCCTTCCTCATTTTCCGCCACCCCATTTACGGCCTCATCGTCTTCGTCATCACGTATCCACCGAGTGTAGCCATCCATGAAACCATGGCGGAGAAGGTGCGCCTGCAGATTTCTGGAATCTGGGTTGATCAACCAATTGAGTTTACATCTTCTGCACGGACATCTTATCTCCGTCGTCACGTTATTTCGTATCATGTCGGCCGTCACGCATTTCAAAAATCTAGCCACAATGCCTTTGCTCATTATGCGGACCATGGTTGCCTGCGCAGTGTACATGGTAGAATTAGAAGTTTATTACAACCACAGAACCAAAGCATGCATGCAATGGTCGATGAAAAATTTCGGCATGACCTATCCTAAAATTAGGACCTTTGTGAAATGCCAAAGTCTTGCCAAAATGGAAATGAATCAACATTTTGGCAAAACAATGCCAATATATGAGAGAGCATGCAATGCATGGTCTCGAAACACATGAGAGCATCAATCCTCTCCATATATATGTGACCATATCATCCATACACATAAACACATCCTCTTACATAGACAACTTACCGAGATGAGAGACCGAGAAGATCTCGAAGGAGAGGTTAGAGACCGAGAGGATGGTGGCTGGAAGGAGAGCTTTCCTCTATTACGTATGTAGCATCCAAGGTAAGTTTTACATGCTACAAATGGTGAAAGAGTGGAGAAATTGAGGTGGAAGGAGGAGGGGGGCGAGATCCAAGGAGGAAGAAGGAGGGGAAAGTGAAGTGGGAGATGGTGAGATCTAGTTAAATGTGCAAATGTATCTGCCAAAAAGTAGTAGCAGAACACACATCTGTGGCGCACATGGAGCGGTGCGCCACAGGAATAAAGAACATCCGTGGCGCACATACCAGCCGTGCGCCACAGACGTGTTTTCCTAGTTACACAGCAGGGTGGCCTGATCTTTCCTATAGCGCATGGTGGCCATGTGCGCCACCACTACCGGCCACACCCATAGCGCACTTCCCACGGGTGCGCTACGGCTATGTGGTCTACAGCCGATAGTGCCCTGGCCCACACACAGCCGTGGCGCACCACCCGCATGTGCGCCATGCTTACGGTAGTTAGCCGTAGGGCACCTGTGGCCAGTGCGCCACACCTATTTTAGCCGTGGGGCACCACTAGCACGTGCGCCACAGATGTGCGGATTACATATAGCCATTTTCCTGGTAGTGTTCTCATAACAATTTTAATTGGGAAGGTAGATAAAAACATGAATATACTTTGAATAGCATAAGCTAGTAGGTAGGTATGGTGGACTCTTTGGAATAACTTGGTTTTAGGAGTTGGATGCATGAGTGGAACTCATACTTGGTTACGGAGGCTAGCAAAAGACTGGGAGCGACCAACTAAGAGAGCAATAATGGCCATAATCATGCAGAGCAACAAAACATCATTAATCAAAGCATAAAGTGATACTACAAGTTGAAAACTAAAGGATCATCAAGGCTATGGTGACTTGAGATAGTCATAACATGGTGTGAGCATGCGCCAAGTCAACCCAAATAAAGCATCAAAGGAGAATACCACAATACTATGCTTTAATATGCTAAAACAACGCATGATTCTTCAAAGGCACATTAAGCAATCTCAATTATTTATAACAAGTCATGCTACAACAAATATTACTAAGCATAAAGCCAAAACAATATCGAGCATGGCATGACAAAGCATAGGCCACAGTCAAAAACAAGCTCTCTTTACCACTTAAGCATGAACTTTTCCTACTCTTTTCCAATCCAATCCAAACTATTTGAAAACCAATGTATGAAAGAGGGGGTCCAACCAATTTATTCAGCAAACTAATCAAACCAAGCAAATGAAAAACAAAAATGAAAACGAAAAAGAAGACGCTCCAAGAACAACACAACTGTGTATGAAACAATAAAAATAAAGTTTCTTGAAGAAACCTGGGATTTTTATTGATGAAGAAGGGGATGCCTTGGGAATCCCCAAGCTTTGACGCTTGTACTTCTTTGATATTTCTTGGGGTGACACTCGTGGCATCCCCAAGCTTGAGCTTTAGTCCATCCTCCATCTCATTACTCATTCTTTTCATACACCTGAAATTTTTCCTTCATACAAAACTTCACACAATCTTTATTAGCAACATTAGTGCACTCAAGATAATAAGTATTTGGGTTCATTTTCAACACCAATAAAACTTCCATTAAAACACAAGCTACTAGAGCACTTCCCTCAAAAAGCTCAATTCCCCAAAGAGAACCCAAAAAGGAGTCAAAGAAGCAAATGCAAATAATGGAAGAAATCTGTCAAAACAGACCAGCAGGTAAAAGCCAATTTTTTCGAAGACCTTCTGTTGCTCAAATCGAAATGTGTTGAACTAACGAAAGTTAGATAACAACCTGGGGCAGAATCACAAACATTCTCGCCTCAAAAGGACATACAGAGATTTTACACGAATTTTTACGGTGAAGCACAAAAATCTGTTTCGGGACAGCAACTTTCCCAATCATTACTTTCTCTCTCATTAGAGGTTACTCTTGCCACAAAAAGCAAATAAAAATGATAAGGAGCAGTTATTTCTGAAGTAATAACTTCCAAGACTCATCTAAAACTTTTTGGTTATCTCCCAGTAAGTACTTTTCTTTAACGCCTTTAAGTTAGGCATGATAGTTTGAGAAGATGCTCACATAAGAAATATGAATTAAAGTAAAAGAGAGCATCAAGAAGAAAATTCAAAGCACATTTAAGTCTAACCAATTCCTATGCATAGTAATATTGTAAAGAAACAAGTCATGAAAGAACAAAGCAACAAGCATAGGAAAGCAAAACAAGTGCAACTTCAAAATTTTCAACATAAAGAGGGGAAAACTTAATATTGTTGAGATATATAAAACCATGTTTTCCTCTCTCAGAATAACTTTCAGTAGCATCATGAATAAAATTAACAATATAACTATCACACGAAACATTCTTATTATGAGCCACATGCATAAAAGAATTATTACTCTCCATATAAACATAGTCATTCTTATTAATTGTAGTGGGAGCAAATTCCACAAAATAGCTATCATTATTATTCTCATCACCATAATCATCAAATATAGGAGGCATATTGTAATCATAATTAATTTTCTCCTCAATAGTAGGTGGACTTAAAATATCAATTTCATCATTGTAATCATCATATATTGGAGGTTTAGTAACATCATAAGCAATAGAATAGCTATCTTCCAAAGCGGGAGAACTAAAAAGATTATTTTCATAAAACTAGCTTCCCCAAGCTTAGAATTTTCCATAGCATTAGCAATAATGGTGTCCAAAGAATTCATACTAACAATGCTGCTATTAGCATGCAAATAAAGTTCCATATGTTTTTTATTTTTCTCTTCAAACACTTCATGTCCTAATTCAAGATAAATACTTTAAAGCACTCTAATTTGTTTATTGTTTTCCATTAAGCCTAACTAGTGAAAACAAGAAACAAAAAGACAAAATTGCAGAATCTAAAGGAAATAACTTCGATCACTCACATCGGAGGATGTGAGTACCTTTTACCTTACCTCCCCGGCAATGGCGCCAGAAAATAGCTTAATGTCTACGCACTTCTATTCTTGTAGACAGTTGTTGGGCCTCCAAGTGCAGAGGTTTGTAGAACAGCAACAATTTTTCCCTTAAGTGGATTACCCAAGGTTTATCGAACTCAGGGAGGAAGTGGTCAAAGGTATCCCCTCTCAAGCAACCCTGCAATCAAGATAAAAGAAGTCTCTTGTGTTCCCAACACACCCAATACACTTGCCAGGTGTATAGGTGAACTAGTATTGTGAAGAGATAGTGAAATACAAGTGTAATAGATAATTATAAGTGGTAATGGTGATAGAAAATAGCTTGATGGCATGGAAGAGACTAAAGGCAAACTGAAATAAAGATGGAAGCAAGCAAACATGTAACATATCTAGTTGCAAACGGTGTTTCAATGCTTAGAAACAAGGCATAGGGATCATACTTTCACTAGTGAACACTCCCATATAAATATATTCTTCTTTATGATACTACGCTAAACTACTCTTCGGTTGGACACTCTAATCCATGGTAGGGCTATAACAGCACACCTGAAAGTAAGCATTTCCCCTCTAGATAACCCCACATTGTCACCTTGAGCACTATATGGGTCCAACACACACCACAATTTCATAAAGACATCCAACTCCAAATATAACTCATGACAAGTATTTGTAATCTCTAGCCTAAGTGCCACCATGGTGTGCACACTGTCAACTTCCCACACATGGGGAGAGCAGAGATCTATTAAAGCACTTGAGTAGCAAGGTAGATCTATAGATTACAAGCTCATGATCACAATATGATCATGCATAGAGAGAGATGAACACATAGCTACCGGTAGAACCCCTAGCCTCGAGAGAGAACTACTCCCTCCTCATCATGGGAATCAGCAATGGCGATGGAGATGGTGGTGGAGATCGCTGGAGATGGCTCTGGGGGCACTTCCCCGTCCCGGCAGGGTGCCAGAATAGAGACTTTCTGTCCCCTGAATCTCCCCTTCGGTGGCGGCAACGCTGCGGAACTTTTTGTGGCTGGAGGCTTGACGATTTAGGGTTTTTGCATCGGGAGGAATATATAGGCGAAGGGGGCAAGGTCGGTGGCCAGCCAGGGGTCCCACACCATGCCCTGGCGCGGCGTAGGGCTGCCGGCGCCAAGGGGTGGTGTGGCCACCCTGTGGCCCCTCTTCGTCTCGTCTTCTGGCTCCGTGAGTCTTCTGGTAAAATAATAACTTTGGCTTTTGTCCCGTCCAATTCCGAGAATATTCATTTTTTGACTTTCCTAGAACCAAAAACAGCAGAAAATAGTCAACTGGCACTGTGGCTCTTGTTAATAGGTTAGTCCAAGAAATCATATGAAAAGTACTCCAAAGTATGGACAAAACATTAGAAAGTAGATAAAATCAAGCATGGAACATCAAAAATTATAGATACGTTAGCAACGTAGCAGCGCCACAGAATATCTTGTCTACCTATAGTTGTTTTCCTAGTAGTGGCCTGATGGCTATGAGACCCCACGAGAGCGGCCAGAATGCTACTATCACCAAGAGATGTCAACTTTCATCCAGATAATAATGCGTTACGGAATGGTGGATGAACTACATCTGCTCATGGGTGATCTTGATCCATATGCAATGATGGATTTGCTAAGAGCAGAGTTCATAAGCCATGTGCACATGTGGAAGCACGAGCAGCTTGGAGATTTCCTTTCCATACAAATGGAGGAACACACTTGTCTAAAGAGTCACTTGGATTGCATGCTTGATGCACACATGAGACTGGTTTACTTCGTGGACTACTAGACGACTAAGTCATTTGCGATAGGTGTGCTGCTTCAATCGCTCCCTCCCAGCTACGAAGGACATGTACGGAGTAGCATTATGAGTGGTGATATAGAAATATTGGATTTCTAGGATTTCATATTACGTTTCAGAAACGTAAAGGTTGATCCAATCGCCGGAGAGGCCATCAATGACAAAGGTATATATTTTATATACATTTTTAAAAATGTTATAATCTTGCAAACACTTGTTGTAGTGTTAAAGTATTTGATACTTGTTCTATTTTGATGAAAATAGGTCCTTCTGCATGAGAGTTGCTTGCTGGATAGGAGGTGACGTTGCATGTTGATGGCGAGCATGATGATGATGGCCAACGACACTCTCCCTCGACATTTATCACTTAGTTTATCGTTTTGGATGATTATTGTAATCGATAGATTGTGAACTTCTGTAGTGTGTCTCACACTTTGTGAGATGGTTATTCATATGAGTTTGTAACAAACAGTTGTTTTGCTTCTATGAATGATTTCTATTTGTGTTTATATCTTGTTTAATTATGTATGAATTATCCTGGTTATGAAACTAATTAATAATGCATGAACATTTGTAAAATATTGAAAAATGCCTTGAAAATATCCAACTTAATGATATATTCATTTTGAATGAAAACATTGTTTAGATTCAAAATTATGTTGATAATATGTGAAAGACATTTGATTTCTTGTCACATATGAATCATGCCCAAGTTCGGCAAGATAACTTAAACACCGTGTATTGCATGAATAGAAACTGTTTGATGATTTATTGAAAGAGAATGCATATTCGATGTATTGTATTTCAACAAAATGGTGATTATAATTATGTGATTGTTTGAATTTTGTAAAGAGGTTTACCAAAGGAAACATGAGCATGAAACTATTTGATATGATCAAAATATTTCATCATCCAAGGGTATTAAAAATAAAAGAGAATCTAATTACTACGATTTGATCAATAGTAATGAGATTCGACGTTATAAGATTGGCATAAGGAATTGTGAAATGCAATGTGTTTGAAATGTCAAAATGTGAAGCATCACAATGTGATATTAATTATCAAGTGGGTGAATAGATGGCGCCAAATAGATCGTTGTAGTGTAAAGACCATTAGTTAGAAATAGTAAACACTCAATTAGTACATATAGTGATCCATCTGAATTCGTGAAAGTTTTGGAGTTATTCGATATCACCAAAACAATAGCAAATAAGTCCTTGTAGATCATTCATTGGAAACTTTGAATACGAAATCCATGGCTAGATCCAAAATAAAGGAAAAACTAGTGTTGCTTGAATTTTGGTACATTCTTGAGAAAGTTTATGTTCTCGACTATGAACTTATAGAAGATAGTGAAAAACACGATGAGGATTCAAAACCCTGCATCAGAGTGTTGAAGAGCGCAACAAAAAGCATTCCTGAATGATTCTCTTCATAAAGGAAAGAATCAATGATAATGATCATTGTGTTTCCTGACTAGTGTTTTCACTACATGAAATAGGATTCAAAATGTACTCCACATCTTGTATAGAGACATTTGTGAATCATTTGTCATATCACCAGAATATGGTATACGTACAAACTACGAAGGAAATGATGGTGAATTAAAATTATGAGAAATCCTAGTGGAAAAATTCACTTAAGATTAGAAAGCAATTAATTGCTGAATCTTAACAAGTAATGGGTTACTTGAATTTTCCAAAAGACTGCAAGGTAATGAAGGAAAAGGTGAATGACAAAGGCACAACTTGTCATGAATAATGTATTGGACAAATTCAAAATAATTTGATTCAAAAGTGCTAAAAGTCTAGTGGACTTAATACTAGTAAGGTACTAGTGTCTGGTGATAAAACTCTCAAGTTTGATAATTGATCAAAGGATTTTGAAGTCATTCAAAGCAGTGACAGGATATGCAATTTGCATAAAATTGAGTGGGAGATTTAATAATCTTCCTAAAACAATATGTATATGACATATTTTGAGTGGGAGCAATATAAGTCTCGGACTTAAATATGTCGGGGACATATTTTGAGTGGGAGATTAAAGATTAATTCTTGAGTGTGTACGACACATTAAGAATGAAAGCGCAAGTATCGATAAATAATGATTTATAGGGATTACAAGTTGAAAGTAAGTTATTATGATATTATGTAGTATTCCTAAAAAGGATTCTTAAAAGAGTTTCGGAATGGGAATTGATTAAGGGCTGGTCCTTGGTCACTCAAATTAGGAATAACATTAAGTTAAACATCAATGGTTGAAAGAAAGATAAGGATGATCATCATCCACTATGTTGAGACATAGGTTCTATCTTGAAAAACTATGATGATAACTTAAACATAATATATGATCCGAGAAGGAACGTAGTGATTAAGTATGAATCATGGAACGTTGAGCTAAGTTTTACCAAAGTGTCTAATTGAGAACTATAGACATGTTTCCAATCTATGAAGGATGACATATCTTAAATCATAAAGGGTTATGTTATAAGGGAATGTGTTAACCTTAGAAGATTGGAAATTCCTACGTCAATAATATCGATTGAAGTCAAGTAGGAAGCGAGGTGATAAAACACCGAAAGTTGCATAGGATGCACTAGTGTTTCGATGACTACATTTATAATAATAGATAAGGGTACCATCTAAAGTGATGCATATTGTTATGGCGTGACTAGTTCGTCTTTATGCAGAAGGTGTGTCCCAGGGCATAGTGCCCATGAGAAAGCTCGATGTGGCTGATCTAAAGTCATTGTTGGCTCCTGGAAACCGACCTCATGATGCTTCCATGACTACGATGCATACACGAAGATGTTATCATGTGATGATAAAGTATTAATGTCAATCAAGGTGACATTAGTAAGTTTCAAAGTATTTGGGACTGTAAAGTACAGACCCAATACTCAACCTCTTCCATGAGGAAGCATGATCAAAGGTACCAGGAAATATGGTGCCAATAATTAAGAACAAATGCAGCTGGTTTATTTGTACTCTAGTGCAAGTGGGAGACTGTTGGAAATATGCCCTAGAGACAAATAATAATATGGATTATTATCATATTTCATAAAGTTTATAACTAAGTTTTATATCATGTTATAACTGTATTGAAAGGAAACATCAATACATGTGTGATATATAAACAACCAGGAGTTCCCGGTGAAGCTCTAGTCACTGGTTCATTGGTCAAAGATGATCAAGGTATCCTGATCATGTGGCATTTATGCCGATTGGAAATGGAGTCACCTCATTGGGAGAATGAGATCATGAGCTATACCCAACCTAAGCATCGTGACCCGATCATGTAAAAAAGTTCAAGTTAGGATGATTAGAATAGACCTAGTGTCCTATTTCTTAGACCATGAGGCCATATCAATCATTGTTACCCGAGGGTACTTTGATAGCATCAAATGTTATCTATTGACTCGGTGATTATAAAGGTGTGTTAAGGTATTCGGAGGAACAGTTGAGGTAATATGCGTCAAGAGCGAGATTTGTCTATCCGTGTGATGGAAAAGATACTCGAAGGCCCACTCGAAGAAGTTATATCCAATAGATGTGCAAAGTGTAATTTGATCTCGGGGATATCACTTGTCAGAATGAGTCAAAGAGCATTTGTTGGTAATGAGATTGAACACGACATGGATCAGATCTCGGATAATGCATGTATCGAGAGACAAAGGAAATAAGACACGACGTTCATGGTTCAAATGATGAGAGATTTTGTGGAATGCACAGGGATCACATGGCCATCTAGGTCCCTCTGTTGATCATTGGTACGGGAGGGTCCCAAACATATGTGGAGTGTTCCTGAACCATGGGGTATCACGCTTAAGGGCTTGATGATGCTCAAAGAGTGTGGCGCCCCGCAAAAACCACTACTAGAAAATTGCGTTGTTTTTGTGCATTGCATCATCATGACAGCATGCTCATGTCATCATGCTGCATTGCATTTGAGCATCGTCATCATCATACATGAGTTTTTGTCTAAACTATTTTCGAAATGCCTAGTTTGTTTTCTAAATATCCCCTGTTGTTATTTGAAATCAAAACCCAGGCCTCCGGAATATTTTAGTTTGTCTAAATACGGTTTGCAAAAGCCTCGTTTTTAATAAATAAAATATTTTAATTATTCTAGGAGGCAGCCCGCCAGGCCCGAAAGCCTGTCCGGCCACCTCCAAACCCTAGCCTTAACAGCCTACCCAAAACCTTCCTTAACCCGCCTACTCCCTACCTAGCCGCCATCAGGCCTCCACCTCACCTGCACCAATCGGTGCTCGCCACCTCACCCCCCTGTCCCCACTCACACGCACCCAACACGCACACACACACGCAACACACGCACACCACGCGGCCAGCCCACACCCCGCCCCCACCTGACACCACCGCCCACCAACCTCCATCCCTGGTCCCACACCCAGGCCCTCTCCCCCGCTCGCCCTCCCCCACCAACCACCGCGCCTGAGCCCGCCTGCCTCTCTCCTCTTCCTCCCTGTCTCCTCCTTCCCCGCCCCATAGTTCCGCGCCGCCAGGGCCGCCTCAGCTGCCCCGACCCCATCTTCCCCGCCGCCGAGAGCCCCCTTCCGCCGCCACGCTGGTGGCCCGAGGTCGTCCCTCCCCAAGCCCCGGCAACCAGGACCCCGTCGTCCTCAAGCCAAGCCTCGCCCGGACCCCGGCCGCCTCCTCTCCCCGGCCTCCTCCCTCTCTCCTCCGGCCGTCGCCCTCTGCTTTGACCCGGACCGCCACCGTCGGTCCCTCCTCTCCAGCCTCCGCCACAGCCGGCGACCTCGCCCCTCCTCTCCATCTCCCGCATGGCGCTGCCGTCCTTGGCCGCACCCTTGCCGCTGCCCCGGGCTCCGCTGCCGAGCCGGTCGCCGCTCCGCCACTACGTCGCGGCTCGCCCGGCTCTGTGGCCGTCCTTGACCACCGTCGCCTGAGTCCGCCCCTCACCTCTCCTGCAGGCGCCGCCTAAGCCGCCCTCCCGGAGTCAGTCGCTGCGTCTCTGGCCCTCCCCGCCTTGTCGTTTGGCCATCCTCCACCTCGCGCGTGCGTGCCAGCAGCAGGAGGAGCACGATGCCACTTCTTCGGTTTCTGTACAGTTCAGTAGAAGAACAGTGCACGGACATGGCCTCTTGTGTGTGTCCCTCTGCCTCCAAGGTTTCATCCGGTGATGCCATTTTGAAGACAGGAATCCCAAGTCTGCCAACGATCATCGAGATGGAACGACAAGTTCTCCACTCCGGAAGACCCCCAAGGCCTTCGACACGGACTGACAAGATCTACCACATGGATGCCAAGACCCCGGATCCAATGCGTTGAGGTTGTCCTTGAAGACTGATCCCGTCGAACACGGTGCACCTCGAAGATCTCGTCCCCGAAGACCCGAACCCGAAGAGCGTCGCCACACGGAACAACCAGCGCTTCATCTCGGATACGCCAAGTACTTCACCTCGGATGCCAAGACCGACTCGATGGCGCGGACCCGACAAGATCTTCGCGAAGACAAGATCGGCACCGACCAGGACGAATACGATGAGCCGCCGACGCCGAACCAAGTTCTTCTTCCCGGAACACCAAGATCTACTCTGTTGACCGAGAACGCTTCCGCCGAGACCGATCCCGTCGAACCCTGTCGAACCCCAGACCCCCGGAACCCAAGATCTGCCGAACCCAGATGTGTGAACCCTTTTCCCGAGCCCCTATTTTATAAATGCTATATATAAAACTTGTTGCATACTAAAACGAACATGCTTGCATACATATTGTGGGTGTTTGGGGCCTTTTCGGCAATTCACCTAAATTTAAATATGGAGTCTATATGCGGGATATCTTTGTCTTATTCTGGACTCCATTTAAATTGGTGTAGCGAACCGATGCCATGTTTTTCCTTGTTATTACAACATTTAAATTACGGGGGTTCTAAATAACTTGAACCATTTAATTAAATGCCGGGACCCCGGTTCTGCTTAATCCTGCCAATTGCACCGCATTTGCATCATATCATGATCATGCCAGATCTTCTGCTGTGGTAATAAATATTGCATCTGGTGTTTCTTCTAGTGTTTGCTTCTTCGCGGATTAGGCCGATGAGTGGATGCGAGTACCGACAAGTTCTCCGGATATGATCCTTCGGCAGTGTTTCCTAGGCGAGCATCTCTTCCCCTTCTACCTATTTTGCATTTATAGTCTTTATTTCCTCCAGTTGATCTATTGCTATCCATGTCGCGATGCTTTAGTTTCCGTATACCAGTTATATCCCGTGCAGCCTATATATTTCCTTGGACACCTCCTAATACCCGTGTTTGGTAGATAGCTGGCCCGTCGAGTCGTAGTTGCTTTCTCAGGTGCGATCCCGTGTTGTCAAGTACCATAGTTGTTGGAATGATGGCAGATGTTAATGTTGGAGATGCTTACTGGTGGAGATGATCATGACTTTAAATACAACTATTAAAATGCTAGATATAACTAATGCAGAGGCATCGGTGGGCAATAGATGTTATTTGGTTCTTCCACGCCCACTTGTGTCCTGTAGGACCCCGAGTACTTGATACCTGTTCCTTGATTTTTCGCACTATCCACATCCGGGAGGCCGTGGAGCCCCCTGAGCTAGAGCTTGATTCATTTCTATTTCTTGGGGCCACAAACTAGTTTGGGGTTTTATTACTATCATGTACTTATGCCATGTTTACTTATTTATTTAAGATTGTGCGTGGAGCACCTGTACTGTTTAGGATTGCGGAGTGTTTTCGCGGTATCGACAAGCCCAGTCACACATCCGGGTTCCTAGTCGTTTACAGCCATTGGCGCAAACCTTGGGTCCGTCTCGGAGTCGGCCAACTTCGTTGCGGGTAGCTTAATGGGGTGGCCCCCTGAAATATTTTATGAATCATGTGATTGCTTTGTCGTGAAAGCCTCGTTGGGTTTTGAGTTGGTTTTTCCGAGGTTGATCGAGTGTGTGTTGCTATTTGTGCAACCCTACAAGGTAAAACTTTCTGAAAGCCGTGTCCATGGTTATGGACGACTTGGAGCACAGTATCTCGATCATAGACAAGCATAACTAAAGTAGTGCTATAAATTTGACTTAATATGTGACTAGTAATCAGCCCAATTATAATGGAATGGATGTTAAAAATGCCAACAACTGGTGGACCTGGGCCGTCTCGTGTTCTGATATACCTGCCTAGTAAGTATTGCAACTCCATTGGAATGTGATAAAAGTACCAACAACTGCTGGGTTTTGGGATTCCTCAGGACAATTATATCTGACTAGTAAATGTTCCAACTACAATGGAATGTTAACTAAAACTGCCCACTACTTATGCATCAGGATGACTCATGCTATCCATATCTGATTAGTCATTGCTGCAACGATAATGGAATGAGTAAAATTGCCAACTGTGTGAGTTCCTCGGTCCGACTTCCTCGTTTGGTCTCGAGGGGGAAATACCAGGATGGGTTTGTTTGGTGTAGTCTCAGGATTGGATCCGAATAGGTCTTTCTTATCCCTCTCTAATAGCCGCCAGTTGTCTCAAGTCTCTGCGCCGCCGCTCCAGCCCACCATACCTATGTAGGCGAGAGCCGTCGAGTTCTAGCCTCGCCGTATACTAGCCTCAGTACTGACGCTCCTCTTTTTCCTTTGCCCTTTGTCGGCACCCCTTTTATTTTAGCAGGTTTGAGATCGACATCGTTAGCAGGGTTATCCTTCCGGCTTGGCTTGGGCAGGGTTATGGACGCCATTGGTTATTCTTCAGGGCTCTTAGACCCATTTGCATCTTTTCCATAGTCAGATGCTCTATCGTTTTAAGGTGATTTGGATCTTTGTATTGTATATCTGTATTCTTGACTCATGGAGTCGTTGATGTATATAAATCTGTCTGTGGGTCCCATCGAGGACTGATGTGTAATGGTATTACTTTGTTTTCCACCCGCACGAAAGTGCCTGGTGGGCGTCCTTGAATCGTTTCTATGCGGGTTTGGCGGGAATCGCTAAAACTTGCATAGGGCCGATTTTAGGGTGTTACAGAGTGGTATCAGAGCTCAGCAGTTGCGATACCCCACAAGTCCAGCCTATAGGATAACCTAGCTAACGGCCGAAGTAGCGTGTCAAAACTATTTTGCAAAATCGGTTGGATAGATCTGATTAGGTCTGCTTTTACTCCTTACCCTCTGTCGTTCTCCTCTTACCCCTGCGTGTTTTAAATCTGCTCTCTTACCTTCTTCTAGTCTAGGATTTCTCGTGGCTGGGTTCCATCGTACCTTCAGGGTTTCGCTTCCTCCTTTGGTAACGGTGTTACTACATCCGGTCTTCATGCTATCTGAGTGATCCTTTATTTGAGGTACCATTCTTTGTTCCTTGTTTGTGCCTTCCGGTGTTTTCCTACGCGACGACATCATCGACGCCAGATCTGATGCAGAGCCTGCATCACTCTTTTGTTCCGAACCCCGCTTGTTGAGATCTTCAGTCTGATTCCGAGAGTTGGTTGCATAATTATACTATTCATGTACAGAGTAATGTTTTGAGTGCGGGATGGAGTCATGACCATACCACTACTCTTATCATTCGCTTTTGTATATTGAATCGGTGGATCCAGCAATTTTACTCTGTCCACGGAAGCTAGAGGTGGCTTTATTTGTTGATACCTCTACCTTCACCCTTTGTTCCAGGATTGTTCTCCCGACAATCGCGGACAACGACCTCTTGTTAGTGGTGTTGCGAGGATCTACACGAAGCGAGAAGATTCAGATCTCCGACCTTCTTCCCGGTACCATGAGGCGGATCTCAAGGGCGAGATCCATTGTTAGTGGTGTCAAATTGTGGCGCCCCGCAAAAGCCACTACTAGAAAATCGAGTTGTTTTTGTGCATTGCATCATCATGACCGCATGCTCATGTCATCATGCCACATTGCATTTGAGCATCGTCATCATCATGCATGGGTTTTTGTCTAAACTATTTTCGAAACGCCTAGTTTGTTTTCTAAATATCCCCTATTGTTATTTCAAATCAAAACCCGGGCCTCCGGAATATTTTGGTTTGTCTAAATACGGTTTGCAAAAGCCTCGTTTTTAATAAAGAAAATATTTTAATTATTCTAGGAGGCAGCACGCCAGGCCCGAAAGCCTGACCGGCCACCTCCAAACCCTAGCCTTAACAGCCTACCCAAAACCTGCCCTAACCCGCCTACTCCCTACCCAGCCGCCATCAGGCCTCCACCTCACCTGCACCAATCGGTGCTCGCCACCTCACCCCCTATCCCCACTCACACGCACCCAACACGCACACACACACGCACACCACGTGGCCAGCCCACACCCCGCCCCCACCTGACACCACCGCCCACCAACCTCCATCCCGGTCCCACACCCATGCCCTCTCCCCTGCTCGCCCTCCCCACCAACCACCACGCCCGAGTCCGCCTGCCTCTCTCCTCTTCCTCCCCGTCTCCTCCTTCCCCGCCCCGCAGTTCCGCGCCGCCAGGGCCGCCTCAGCCGCCTCGACCCCGTCTTCCCCGCCGCCGGGAGCACCCTTCAGCCGCCGCGCCGGTCGCTCGAGGCCGTCCCTCCCCAAGCCCTGGCAACTAGGACCCCGTCGTCCTCAAGCCAAGCCTCGCCCGGACCCCGGCCACCTCCTCCCTCCGGCCTCCTCCCTCTCGCCTCCGGCCGTCGCCCTCTACTTTGACCCGGACCGCCACCGTCGGTCCCTCCTCTACGGCCTCCGCCCCAGCCGGCGACCTCGCCCCTCCTCTCCGTCTCCCGCATGGCGCGGCCGTCCTTGGCCGCACCCCTGCCGCTGCCGCGGGCTCCGCTGCCGAGCCGGTCGACGCTCCGCCACTCCGTCGTGGCTCGCCCGGCTCCGTGGTCGTCCTCGACCACCGTCGCCCGAGGCCGCCCCTCACCTCTCCTGCAGGCGCCGCCTAAGCCGCCCTCCTGGAGTCGGTCGCTTCGTCTCTGCCCCTCCCCGCCTTGTCGTTTTGCCATCCTCCACCTCGCGTGTGCGTGCCAGTAGCAGGACGAGCACGATGCCACTTCTTTGGTTGCTGTACAATTCAGTAGAAGAACAGTGCACGGATGTGGCCTCCTGTGTGTGTCCCTCTGCCTCCAAGGTTTCATCCGGTGATGCCATTTTGAAGACAGGAATCCCAAGTCTGCCAACGATCATCGAGATGGAACGACAAGTTCTCCACTCCGGAAGACCCCCAAGGCCATCGACACGGACTGACAAGATCTACCACATGGATGCCAAGACCCCAGATCCAATGCGTTGAGGTTGTCCTTGAAGACTGATCCCGTTGAACACGGTGCACCTCGAAGATCTCGTCCCCGAAGACCCCGAAGACCCGAACACGAAGAGCGTCGCCACACGGAACGACAAGCGCTTCATCTCGGATACGCCAAGTACTTCACCCCGGATGCCAAGACTGACTCGATGGCGTGGACCCGACAAGATCTTCGCGATGACAAGATCGGCAACGACCAGGGCTAATCCGATGAGCCGCCGACGCCGAACCAAGTTGTTCTTCCTGGAATGCCAAGATCTACTCCGTTGACCGAGAAAGCTTCCGCCGAGACTGATCCCCATCGAACCCTGTCGAACCCCAGACCCCCGGAACCCAAGATCTGCCGAACCCAGATGTGTGAACCCTTTTCCCGAGCCCCTATTTTATAAATGCTATATATAAAACTTGTTGCATATTAAAACGAACATGCTTGCATACATATTGTGGGTGTTTGGGGCCTTTTCGGCAAGTCACCTAAATTAAATATGGAGTCTATATGCGGGATATCTTTGTCTTATTCCAGACTCCATTTAAATTGGTGTAGCGAACCGATGCCATGTTTTGCCTTGTTATTACAACATTTAAATTGCGGGGGTTCTAAATAACTTGAACCGTTTAATTAAATGTCAGGACCCCGGTTCCGCTTAATCCTGCCAATTGCACTGCATTTGCATCATATCATGATCATGCCGAATCTTCTGCTGTGGTATTAAATATTGCATCCGGTGTTTCTTCTAGTGTTTGCTTCTTCGCGGACTAGGCCGATGAGTTGATGCGAGTATCGACAAGTTCTCCGGTTATGATCCTTCAGCAGTGTTTACCCAGGCGAGCATCTCTCCCCCTTCTACCTATTTTGCATTTATAGTCTTTATTTCCTCCTGTTGATCTATTGCTATCCGTGTCGCGATGCTTTAGTTTCCGCACCCTAGTTATATCCCGTGCAGCCTCTATATTGCCTTGGACACCTCCTAATACCCGTGTTTGGTAGATAGTTGGCCTTGTGAGTCGTGGACGCTTGCTCAAGTGTGATCTCGTGTTGTCAAGTACCACAATTGTTGGAACGCTGGCAGATGTTTATCGGTGGAGATGTTTATTGGTGGAGATGATCATGTCTTTAAATATAACTATTAAAATGCTAGATATAACTAATGCAGAGGCATCGCTGGGCAATAGATGTTATTTGGTTCTTCCACGCTCACTTGTGTCTCGTAGGACCTCGAGTACTTGATACATGTTCCTTGATTTTTCGCACTATCCACATCCGGGAAGCCTTATGGAACCCCCTGAGCCAGAGCTTGATTCATTTCTATTTCTTGGGGCCACAAGTAGTTTGGGGCTTTATTACTATCCTGTACTTATGCCATGTTACTGATTTATTTAAGATTGTGCGTGGAGCACCTGTACTATTTTGGATCGCGCCACGTTTTCGCGGTATCGACAAGCCCAGTCACACTATTGGGTTCCCAGTCGTTTACAGCCGTCGTCACAAACCCTGGGTCCGTTCCGGAGCCGGCCAACTTTGTTGCGGGTAGCTTAGTGGGGTGCCCCCCTGAACTAGTTCTGAATCCTGTGATCGCTTTGTCGTGAATGCCTCGTTGGGTTTTGAGTTGGTTTTTCCGAGGTTGATCAAGTGTGTGTTGCTATTTGTGCACCCCTGCAGGGTAAAACTTTCTGAAAGCCATGTCCGCGGTTATGGACGACTTGGAGCACAGTATCTCGATCATAGACAAGCATAACAAAAGTAGTGCTATAAATTTGACTTAATATGTGACTAGTAATCAGCTGCAACTAAAACAGAATGGATAATGAAAATGCCAACAACTGGTGGAACTGTGGTGATCTGTGTCATACTATACCTGCCTAGTAAGTAATACAACTCCAATGGAATGTGATAAAAGTGTCAACCACTGCTTGGTTTTGGGGTTCCTCATGACAGTTATATCTGACTAGTAAATGTTCCTACTACAACTGAATGTTAATTAAAACTGCCCACTACTTATGCTATCAGGACGGCCCACGCTATCTATATCTGACTAGTAAGTGCTTCAGTTATAATGGAATGAATAAAACTGCCAACGGTGTGAGTTCCTTGGTCTGACTTCCTCGTTTGGTTTCGAGGGGGAAATACCAGGATGGGTTTGCTTGGTGTTAGCTTCAGGTTGGATCCGGATAGGTCTTTCTCATCCCTCTCTGATAACCGCCAGTTGTACCGAGTCTCTATAGGTTGTTTAGTGCTGCTGCGCTGCCGCTTCAGCCCACCATACCTATGTAGGCGAGAGCCGCCGAATTCTAGCCTCGCCGTGTACTGGCCTTAGTACTGACGCTCCTCTTTTTCATTTGCCCTTTGTCGGCACCCCTTTTGTTTTAGCAGGTTTGAGATCGCCGTCGTTAGCAGGGTTACCCTTTCGGCTTGGCCTGGGCAGGGTTATGGACGCCATTGGTTATTCTTCAGGGCTCTTAGCCCCATTTGCATCTTGTCCGTAGTCGGACGCTCTATCGTTTCAAGGTGATTTGGATCTTTGTATTGTATATCTGATTCTTGACTCATGGAGTCGTTGATGTATATAAATCTGTCTGTGGGTCCCATCGAGGACTGATGTGTAATGGTATTACTTCGTTTTCCACCCGCACGAAAGTGCCTAGTGGGCGTCCTTGAATCGTTTCTATGCGGGTTTGGCGGGAATCGCTAAAACTTGCATAGGGCCGATTTGAGGGTGTACAACCCCTTTTGTTTTAGTAGGTTTGAGATCGACGTTGTTAGTAGGGTTACCCTTCCGGCTTGTCCTGGGCAGGGTTATGGACGCCATTGGTTATTCTTCAGGGCTCTTAGCCCCATTTGCATCTTGTCCATAGTCGGATGCTCTATCGTTTTAAGGTGATTTGTATCTTTGTATTGTATATCTGTATTCTTGACTCATGGAGTCGTTGATGTATATAAATATGTCTGTGGGTCCCATCGAGGACTGATGTGTAATGGTATTACTTCGTTTTCCACCCGCACGAAAGTGCCTGGTGGGTGTCCTTGAATCGTTTCTATGTGGGTTTGGCGGGAATCGCTAAAACTTGCATAGGGCCGATTTTAGGGTGTTACAAAGAGTCTTTTGGGATTGGCAGAATCATCGAAGAAAAGAGAAGAGAGGAAACCAGAAGGGTTTCAGTAAGACCTAAGGAAGTCCAAAATGAGAGGGAATGAGTTCCACATCAATGGGGATTGAATAATATGTAAGTGAATGTTGAATATTGATTTAATCATTCATTTATATTTATTCAATAAAAGAAAAAGAATTGAAAAGGGTCAAATACCTCAATAGGCCAAATCCGGAGGGAAAAGGGCCCATGAGGGAAAGACCAAAGGGAGGAAGGAGGAAGGGGTGGCCAGTTGGGCCTTGGGCACCCCGCATGGGGCCTAGAAGGGCCTTGGCCGGACGGCCAAGCACCCCTATTCCCTCTCCCTTGTTTAGTATCACATGGCTAAGCTAGTTGGATATGGGTTTTTTCCCTATATAAAGATAGGTATTTTGGCAAGTTAAATACACAATGATCCATAAAAGGTTTCCTCTCTTTTGGGGAGACCTCTAGTTGATTCTCTCTCTCTCTCTCAAGTGACTATGGTCCCAAGTCCGGATCGCGCGAGCGAGAGTCTTCTTCACCGCGGAGCACCGCCGCGCTATGGGATTCGGATCCAGGAGCTCTACTTTCGCAACTACTGCTGGATCAGAGGACCAGAAGTCATCAGGCACCGGACGTGTGTAACTCCCTACGAGATACGACACTTCGGGCACTAGGAGTCATTGGAGCCGCAGGAGCTGTCAGGACTTCAGCACGACCTTGAGGTCGCCTTTGGCTCGTCTACATCAACCATGCTCTCCTGAGCGTTGACAACGCTTTTCGGTCTTCAAGGGTAAGTTCGCAAAAAGCCCCTCCCCTTAGTGCATTACTAATAGATAGGTCCTGGCTATTGGGGTTCTGGGCGTAGGGAAAAAATTATTATTTTTCTGCGCGAACCCCTATAGTTCCTACTCAAGAGAGTGATCTTGTGTCTGAACATGGTAAGCCCAAGAAATCAGTGAAGTGTTGGAAGTGCTTCGTGGATACACATGCAACAAAAAAATTGTCTAGTTCAACATTACTGTCTTGTTTGCAATAATATGACTCATCCAACTAATATATGTCCAACGCTGAAGTTGCCTAAGCCTTCCATGATAGTGGCTGGGAATGGTACGAACGATAATCCTTTTAATCAGTTGTCTGATTGTATTTATAAGGCTCAACTTGCATCCAAGTGCTCTCTTGTAGAGAAAGTATTGATTGTTGGTCCTGTTGTGACTGCTGATATTGTTGAGTCTTAGATGATACACATTTGTCCTCTCAGTACCCAGTGGAAGTGGAAGGCTCTCGCTCATGGCGATGATGCTTTTTGGTTAGATTTCTCTCTTTCGAGGACCTTTAGAGAGTTGATGGTATTCAACTTCTAGATCATTCTCATAATGCTCAGATCGTTGTCAGGATGTGGGAAGTAGAGGATATTTCTCCCAAGTTTTGTTTTACCTCAATTTTCAGTACATATGGAAGGGGATCCCCATACTATCCTACATTTCCATGGGTTCTGGGATATTGGTTCTTTGTTGGGTACAACTGTAGATGTGGACATGGTCACCTTGTATAGTCGCAATTCGTATTTGTGTGGCTATGATGAATATATAAGGGTAATTTCCCCTATGTGTGGTTTTGGTGATTAATGACAATCCCTATTTACTAATGTTTTCATTGATTTTTATGTGTAGGAATATTCCACATGTCATGCTTGTAGTCCATGTGTTGGTTTCAAGTATGGATGCCATAAAGATAGGATTTACATTAAGTACTAGCATATATATCATCGATTTGAAGAGAAGGATATGATATGTTCAAGATCTTGAGAATTTGATCCTAATATAAGAATTCAAGTCATGGAACTAAGTCAGTGTCATGATAGCCTCATGAGTTGAGCTATGGTTGACTAAAAGTTCAGAGCATGCAATCAAATGAAGAGTTCTTTATGTACCTCAAGATATTGAGATTGAGTATGAGAAGATACTTGGTAAACCAATACAAAGAGTGAAGAGTGAATCCAAGTTGGTCAACACATGAAGAATAAAGAATGTACCACATGGATCTTGTGGTATGGTAAGATCATTGTCAATTATGCTTCATGAACTAACCCATTATATATTTGCCTTTGTGTTTTCTATGTGTGCTAGGTATCTTTCCATGGGCATACATCAAAAGCGAAGATTTCATATAGCCCATGAGAGAATGACATCAAGTGGTGATCATCATCAAGGTTGAGAAGTGCAAGTTCAATATAAGCACCTCAAGAAGATCATATGGGTTAAGCTTGATATACATATTGGTAATAATGGACTTGTGAAGATGTGCCTTAATGAAGCTATCTCATAGTGGTGTATGGGGAGAAAATTATGAGTCTTCACCAAGCAACAATGATCAAGTGAGGCATTCCATCTTGAATGAAGCTTGAAGCATTGTCATCAAGATCAAGTGGGGTGTGCAAGGAAAAGGTATGGCCTTTCTAGGTGTTCCTTTTACCGATCTCAAGGTGTTTATTGAGAGATCAGGTTATAGGATAGATAGCCACAGTATCAAGAGGGGCTTTCAATTGGGTAAACTTATTACATCATCTTAGGGAGCTCAATTCTTTGCATACTTTGCATCTCCCTATTTTGTTTCTTTTTGGTGGCTCCCTATGTGAGGCACTTGAGCTTGTTGCTAGCTCTTAAGCAAGCCCAAGTTCATCAAAAATGGAATTCATATGTATCTTCTATTGCGTTTTCGAGTTTGGAGGTTTTACTGGTTCTTCTTTAGGGATGTTTCATACCTAACCTTATTTGGTTCTTTACCTCTTGATCTTTCTTGTGTTCTCTACTCTCTAATAGATAAATCTTGTTCTTAGCTTTTCAAAAAGCCCAAGTTTTCTAAAATCCGAGTCTAGACGCACAAGTTATCACCGTTTTCATCTACCCTGTTTTGGTTCCAGTGGCAATTTCGGTCACACCGGATTTGGCACAGGAAATTTCTGGTTCCCACGGGAAATTTCTTTTTTCCACTAGAAATTTGATTGGTAGGCTATCTCAGCGAAAACCAAAACTTTTCCTGTCAACCAGAAATTTCTAGCGCCAGATCAAGCGGACTGGTTTTCCAACCGGAACGTGTCTGTCCAGCTCGTTTTGACCCCAACGGTCATCCCCCTTGAAGGGTATAAAAGGGGGCTTCTTGTTGGGCCACGTAGAGATAAAACAAAATTTTCCTACTTGATGATCCCAAGATCTAGCCGAAGTAGAAGGTCACGAGAATTACCACTAGACGCTCGGTTGCGGAATTGATGAAGCACGTCACTTGATGCAGTGCAGTCCTCACAATCCGATCCAATCCACGATCGTCGAAGTGCTGATCGTACAACACCTCTGCCAGTATCCACACGTACAAGGAGGAGCACCGGAGGTGGACTGCTAGGTCCAGAAGTGTTGATCGTCTTCTCTTCGCATGGTACTAAAGTCTGTATCTCTTGGTGTGTCGGAGATCTACACAATATGAGTGAACTTGCCATAGATCCTACATTTCTCCACGTAGCTGACGCTTATGGTCTTGCCTAGATATGAAATAGATCAGATCGATCAGATCAATCAGATTGACTCAAAAAATAACAAGATCAGACACACTCTATAGATGAGATGAAAACACATTTATGCCTAGGGAACAACATTGGAGGACTCTAGCATGGCCTGAGAGGCTTCACCATATCAGGGGATAATACCCGATGTGGACATCCTACACATCTTCGCTTACATGTCATCGCCTTAGCGTTACTTGCGTGGGGAAGGTGGTTAGTAGGAGAGATGAGAGTTTGTGAGATCTAGGTTCTTTTCATGGTTGGCAAAGCTCAAATCTAGGGTTTGTCAACTACTGGGAGTGACTAAGGGAATGCAGCAGGGTAAAGAGTGAGAAGTAGGATGTGTGCACTAAGTGATCCCTGTATCATATAGGAAGCAATGCGAGGAAGTGGGGATTAGGTTTTTATTTTTATGCTCTAAAACAAGTGCGACTAACTATATGGACCACGTTTGAACAAAGGGTACATACATGAAGGTTGATATATAAATGCCAGACTCGGGAGTGGTGAGCCGTGCTAGTCAGCGAGATGATCACGAGCACACATCAAGATGTTTTTTACCACTTTCCAGCATTGCGGCACTTTTAAGGTTGCTTAGAATCGATGACACAACAATTAATGTCTATGTTGCCCAAGTGCGACATTAAAAGTCACTCTTGCGTGTCACCTAACACAACATGATTATGTTCCAGTATGTGGTCTTTTACGGCACATAATCATCCTCCCCCGTTCCAGGCTCATCCGTTAGGCAAAAACTTTTGCAGATACTTTTTTTAGACGGTAGGCTCAAGATGATCCTGGATTTAACTTAATGAAGCCACCAATGGTAGAGTGCAGCAGTATTACACACACAAACATACAGGAAGACATCGCTTCCACACACACAACAACCAACTAGCACACGGGTAGAACAAAGGCACAAGTGCCCCAACGCACACCTAAGTGAAGAACACCTAGATACATGGAGGATGAGAAGCCTCCCCCTCTAGGACGGGACCTCTTGCATGGTACCATGAAGCTAGTGAATCCTCCCAATCGTCAACTCCACCTCATCCTAGTCTTGTCTGCTAGCCACTGGTCTCCATTCCTGCATGAAAGAGGTCATTTTATATGGAGCGTCAACCGACTGGGTCGGAAAGGTCCCCTCGATGGAAAATTTGGTCCTAGTGGTCCATAGGGACCAAAGTAGAGCCACATAGTAAAACCAAAGCACCCTCTTAGCTTGCCTTGACTGGGCCTGCATAAGTCTGAAAACATCCGGGAAGGACTATGGGTTCCACGCATAGGAGAGCGGTTCCTGAACTGCACTCCACATGAAAGCCGCTAGGGTGCAGGAGAAGAAAGTGTGGTCCCTATCCTCATACTCCCTGCATAGCGCACAACAGCAATTGGATGGGCCATTTCTATGTTTGATATTAACGTTGGTTGGCAGTCTATTGCGAGCAAGCTGCCAGAGGAAGATCCGGTCTTCAAAGGCACCTGGATGAGCTAGATGTTGTTGAAGTGTTTCATCGGGGTTCGCATGCACATTTTTGGTACAGGGCCTGGACCGAGAAGCACCCCGATGCTTCAAGATCCCAGTTGATCCGGTCTTTCCCTTCCCCCAGCTGCACGCTCTCTAGCTCCCTCAGGAGGTTGGTGCAGGCTACCCAGTCCGAGGTGTCCAGCGTGCGCCTAAAGGATGCGCGCCAGCCCCCTGCGGTGCGCATTTGGGCCACCGACGCCTCTGGCTCCGCAGAGATTGCCCATATGCCCGGGAATCTATCCTGGAGGGGTCCTGACCCCTGCCACCAGTTAAGACATAAATAGGTAGACTTCCCATTGACCACCTCATGCCTCGCCCCAGGTGGAACAAGTGTTTGACTTTCTGTAAAGACTTCTAGAACAACAACCTAGACGGGTGGTCATCCACAGCAGATCTTTGTTGCGGAGATACTTGTTCCTAAGAATTTCTGCCCAAAACCCTTGGTCCCCCGAGAAGAGCTTCCAGATCCACTTAATCATGAGGCATGCATTCATAAGCCTCGTGTCAAGGATGCCCAAGCCCCCCAATGCCTTAGGTTTACATATGTTCTCCCATCTAACCCAGTGGTACTTCTTCTTAGGGCCGTTCGCATCCTAGAAGAACAGGGAGTGTGGCTTGTCTAGCTATTTATGGATTCCCTCTCCCAACAGACACACCCCCATGGCGTGCATTGGGAGGCTTGAAACACACGCATTGATAAGCGTAAGGCACGCGGTGGATGACATGAATTTCCGCATCCATGGGTCAGCCCGCTTAGCCACCTTCATCACTAGGGGGCCCTAGTCCGCCACCGTCACCGCCCGATCACCGATTGGGAGACCCAGGTACAAGAAATGGAAGGAGCCCCACCTGCAGTTAAGCACGTTTGTGATCTTGGAGGCCTCCTCCTCGCAGGTGCCAAGAACCATGACCTCACTCTTGAGAAAGTTGATCTTAAGACCCGATAGGCACTCGAAGCAAAGGAGGATGAACTTGAGGTTGGCAATAGCAAAATCTCCCGGCTCAAACATGATGATGGTCTCATCCGCATACTGCAGATGCTACACCCCTCCTTGGACCAGATGCAGAATCAGGCCCGAGATGTGCCCGACATTGAAAGCCGCCTCCGGGATGGCTGCCAACGCCTCGACCACAAATTCGAACAAGAGAAGCGAGAGAGGGTCCCCTATCTCACTCCCTGGTTGTTATGGAAGAAGTTCCCAACCTCCACGACTAGACCCATGGCCCTGTAGAACCACACAGTCTCAAAACCCTTTCTGAGCATAACCTCCTAAAGAAAGGCCCAATTGACCCGGTCATATGCTTTCTTGAAATCCAATTTCAAGAAGACACCCATGTTCTTCTTGACCTTCATCTCATGCACGATCTCCTGGAGGGAGATCACCCTAAAGGGAATATGGCCGGAGAGGCAATAATAAAGTTGTTATTATGTGTATTCCAAGTATATGATAGATGTTTATTTTGAATGCTATAATTGTATTAATACGGAAACGTTAATGCATGTGTGTTTAATAAACAAATAAAAAGTTCCCAGTTATGCCTCTCTTTGAACTAGCTCGTTGATTAACAAGATGATCAAAGTTTCCTAATCATGGACATTGGATATCATTAATAACGAGGTCACAACATTTGTGAAATGATGTGATGAACATTCATACGAAGTATAGCATTACGATCAAAGTCATTATGTTTATATTGCCATAAAATCATACAAACTAATCCTAGTCCTTAGATCGTGATATCATGTTAATCACTAACACTGGAAGAGTATCTTGATAACATCAAATGTCACACCGTAAAAGGGTGACTATAAGGTAGGTTTAGTGCTAAGAAGGTATTATGTAGAGGCTCATGGATCAAGAGTGGGATTTGTCCATCCCGATGATGGATAGATATACTTTGGGCCCTCTCGGTGATATCACATTAAGAATAGCTTGCAAGCAAGTGATGTGATCACTAGAATGTTATATCACGACAACAAGAAAAGAGTGCATGTTGGTAACAAGATCAAACTAGGTATTTGGATACCAACGATCGAATCTTGGACATGTAATGTATCACGAGGAAAAGGGATTAAGTTACTAGGGTAAAGGTTCTCACGATCACAGAAGTCATCGTTGAATGTGTAGGATTCAGAATGGATCTCCAGGTCCCGCTTTTGAATATTGATCTGAGAGGGGTCTCAATCATGTCTGCATTATTCGCGAACCATAGGGTGACACACTTAAGGGTTGCCAAACACCATTTGGAGGAAATATGTTTCAGACGAAAGAATTGCAAAGCGCTAGAATTATTTCAATGGACACCGGAATTGTTTCAGGTGAAATTGCCGAAATTGGTTCTGCATGTGATATTGAAATATTGCAGGGGGTTTTATGTGAGTGTTTGTTAATTAAAGTAATTAACAAAATTCTGAATAAAATAAATAAAAGAGTTTTATTAAATGAGAGTTGCATTAAATTTGGTGGAAATTTAATGCATGTGAGTGGAATTTTGAGTGGAGGCAAAATGGATGTGAGTGGAGCTTCCACCACATGAATGAGGAAGAGGTGGGGACACCCCCCATGGGAGCCGGCCATGGGAGGGGAGGAGCCCCCCTCTCCTATAAAAGGTCCCCCTCTCCTTCCTCACAAAGCACACCTCCTCGTGAAGGATCTCTCTCCCCTCTAGATATATTCCCCCATGGTCTTGGATTACCGAGATACATGTTCCCGGTGGTATTTCGTCTCGAAGGAGTTGCTGCTTCCGCTGATTCGCTGGAGCGAGGAGGCTGAGGTTGTTCAGTGGCCTAAACATGTGTGTGAGGACAGATGCACTACTGATTTGCGGTGCTAGGACTTCCACACGATCTTCAGATCGACAAGCGTTCGACGACATCATCCATGAGTTCCATCTCGTTAACAAACTTTGTTGTCTTCGAGGGTAAGTTTTCTATGGATGTATATCCACCCGTTGCTTGTATCTAATATATAGATCCTAGCGTATAATAGTTCCCATCATAGAATTTTTTTGTTTTCTATGTTGTGAACCCAATAGTGGTATCAGAGCCCGATCTATGCGTAGGAGCTTTTCACGGGTAGTACACATATGTTTATGTGGGCGATGATTATCATGTTATTTCTTATTTCGTGTATTTTGGATATTGGTGGCATAGTGGGACGAAGTGGCCCAGACTAACTTTACATGTCCTCACACATGAGACCAGTTCCACGATTGACATGCAACTAGTTTTGCATAAGTGGCTGGCGGGTGTCTGTCTCTCCTACAATAGTTAATATCTGGTTTACAACGAGTTGCTAATAACTTAGTTATCATCGTTGTGGTTCCATGTTCGTAGGTAAGACTGGTTCTATCTTCGAAATCCCTAAGCCACGTAAAACTTGTAATGGATTAATAAGAAGCGTCTAGTTTAGATTGTTTCTTGGCTAGTGTCATGATATGGTAATGTTGTAAGTTGATGTATAGTTGATACTCTTACAACACACCTAACGTGCAAGTTGCATAGACCTTGGCCTTACACACAAATGAATGATAAACATCATACCACGATGCACATGATAGTGATCAAATACGTGGACCATATCATTCCACTTTACACATATGATGTTTGCATCTTATATTACTAGTTCGGTGTTTTAGTAGCATTATAAGATGATCCCTCATTTAGATATCAAGATAAAAAATGTGTTCTTCCTTATGTATGCACCGTTCTATGGATCGTGTTTCGCGACATCACGTGATGATCGGGTGTACCCAACTCTGCGCTTTCATACAACGGGTGTAAGACAGTTTTACACACGTGAGTACTAAGGTTCTTACTTGGCGAGCCTAGCATGTAAAGACATGGCCTCAGAACATGGACCGAAAGGTTAAGCATTAGTCATATAGTTGATATGATGCCCATATAGATGCTCACCTTTGAAGCTACACCGACTCACGTGATGATCGGACTTGGTGTAGTGGATTTGGTTCATGTAATAACCAAAAAGACACAAGGGATGTTGTTTTTGTGTGGGAGTTCATTTGTAATTTGGATTAGTTGAACTCGATCTATCATAAACTTAGTCTAAACTTTACAAATTATGTTGTAGATGGCACCACCTGCTTTTAATTTCAATGTGTTCATGGAGAAAGAGAAACTTGCAACGAATGGTAGCAACTTTACCGACTGGGCCATGAATTTGAGGATTCTCCTCAATGTTGCACACAAGCTATATGTGCTAGAAGCTCCACTAGGCCCCCAGCAGCTCCTGATGCCCCTGAAGAGGAAAAGAACGTCTATCTGACTCGTCAGGAGGACCACAAATTAGTTCATCGCGGCACACTGTATGGGCTAGAGCCGGAACTTCGAAAGCGTGTCGAAAATGGCAATGCCTTTGATACCATGGTTGAATTGAAAATGATTTTTGATACCCATGCTGCCGTAGAGAGTTATAATTCTTCTAAAAAGTTCTTTAGCTGCATGATGGAAGAGAATAGCTCCGTTAGCAAGCACGTATTCAAAATGTCTGGGTACGCCGATAGGCTTGTGTCCTTGGGAATAACGGTTCCCATTGACTTAGGCATACATCGTGTTCTCCAATATCTCCTACCTAGCTACAAGAGCTTCGTGATGAACTATAATATGTAGGGCATGAAGAAGTCTCTCCCCGAGCTTCTGTCAATGCTTAAGACTACAGAGGTGGGGATCAAGAAAGAACATCAAGTGTTGATGATCAATAAGACCACCGGTTTCAAGAAAGACAAGAAGGGTAAGCAGAAGGGAAAGAAGGGCGGCAAATCTGTTGCCGCACCTAAAAAGAAATCTTGAGCTGGCCCTAAGTCTGATACCGAGTGCTACTATTGCAAAATGACTGGCCATTGGAAGCACAACTGCCCCAAGTATTTGACAGAAAAGAAGGCTGGCAAGGCAAACAAAGGTATATATGATATACATGTTATTGATGTGTACTTGACTAGTACTCGCAGTAGCACCTGGGTATTTGATACATGATCGATTGCTAATATATGTAACTCGATTCAGGGGCTGCGGAACAAGCGACATCTAGCAAGGGATGAGGTCACGATGCGTGTCAGCATGGATCAAGAGTTGATGTGATCGTCGTTGGAACACTGCCTCTCCACCTACCATCGGGATTAGTTATAAACCTGAATAATTGTTATTTGGTGTCTGCACTGAGCATGAACATTATATCTAGATCATGTTTGATGTGAAGTGGTCATTCATTTAAGTCCGAAAACAATGGTTGTTCGATTTATATGAATGATATCTTTTATGTTCATGCACCTGTGATGAATGGTTTATTTTTGTTGGATCTCGATAATAGTATTACACATATCCATAATGTTGATGCTAAAAGGATTAAATGTGATGACGATATATCTGCATATATGTGGCACTGCCGTCTAGGTCATATTGGTGTTAAACGCATGAAGAAACTCCATTCTGATGGACTTTTGGAATCACTTCATTTTGAATCATTTGATACATACTGATATATGTGGTCCAATGAGTGTGTCAACGCGAGGTGGTTATCGTTATTTTGTTACTTTTTTGGATAATTTGAGTAGATACGGGTATATCTATTTGATGAAACACAAGTCTGGAACCTTTGAAAAGTTCAAGGCAGTTCAGGATGAAGTGGAAAATTATCATAATAGAAAGATCAAATTTCCGCGCTCTGACCGTGGAGGTGAGTATCTAAGTTACGAGTTTAGCGCAAATATGAAAAGTGTGGAATAGTTTCACAACTCACACCTGCCAGAACACCACAGCGTAATGGTGTGTCGGAACATCATAATCGTACTTTATTAGATATGGTTCGATCTATGATGTCTCTGACTGACTTTCCATTGTCATTTTGGGATTATGCACTGGAAACTGCTGTATTCACTTTAAATAGGGCACCATCTAAACCGTTGAAACAACACCGTTTGAATTATGGTTTGGAAACAAACCTAAGCTGTCATTTCTTAAAGTTTGGGAATGCGATGTTTATGTGAAAAAACTTCAGCTGGATAAACTCGAACCCAAAGCGGAAAAATGCGTCTTCATAGGATACCCAAAGGAAACTATTGGTTATTCCTTCTATCACAGATCCGAGGCTAAGGTTTTCGTTGCCAAGAATGGATCCTTTCTAGAGAAAGAGTTTCTCGCGAAAGGCTTGTGTACTCAGAAGGTAGAACTCGAAGAGGTTATTGAACCTTCTCTTCATGCAACGGTGAGTAGCTCAACGCCAGAAATTGTTCTAGAGTTGACTTCACCGAATGAAGAGGGGACTAATGATAATGATCATGAAGCTCCGAAAGAGTACACTACCGAACCTTGCAGGTCAAGCAGGACATGTGCAACTCCTGAACTGTACGGAAATCCTATTATGAATTTCATGGTTGATGAAATAGATGACCCTACAACGTATGAACAAGCGATGATGAGCCCGGATTCCAACAAATGGCTAGAAGCCATGAAATCCGAGATGGAATCCATGTACGAAAACCAAATTTGGACTTTGGTGGACTTACCTCACGACCGAAAGGCCGTTAAGAATAAATGGATTTTCAAAATAAAAACTGATGCTGACGGTAATGTAACCATCTATAAAGCTTGACTTGTTGCAAAGGGGTTTCGAAAAATTCAAGGAGTTGACTATGATGAGACATTCTCTCCCGTAGCGATGCTGAAGTCGGTTAGGATTATGTTAGCAATTACTGCATATTTCGATTATGAGATATGGCAGATGGATGTCAAAACTTCATACAACCAAAGGGTTTTGTCGATCTTAAGGATGTTGACAAGGTATGCAATCTTCAGCGATCCATCTATGGACCAAAGCAACCATCCAAGAGTTGGAATCTCCGCTTTGATTGGGTGATCAAAGAGTTTGGATTTGTCCAAACTTATGGAGAGACTTGTATTTACAAGAAAGTGAGTAGGAGGAATGTGGAATTTCTAATATTATATGTGGATGACATATTACTGATTGGAAATGATATAGATCTTTTAAATAGCGTTAAAAGTTATCTAAAAAGCAAATTTTGGATGAAGGACCTAGGTGAAGCGTCATACATATTAGGCATAAAGATCTATAGAGATAGATCAAGGCGCCTGATAGGGCTATCACAGAGTACATACCTTGATAAGATTTTAAAGAAGTTTAAAATGGACGGAAGTAAGAAGGGGTTCTTACCAATGTTGCAAGGCAAGACATTGAGTAAGACTCAAAGTCCGGCTACAACGAAAGAAAGAGAGATAATGGATAAGATCCCCTATGCTTCAGCTATAGGCTCTATAATGTACGCCATGCTATGTACAAGACCGGATGTGACCCATGCTATTAGTTTAACTAGTAGGTACCAATCTGATCCAGATTCGGAACACTGGATAGCGGTCAAGAATATCCTTAAGTACTTAAGAAGAACTAAGGATATGTTTCTTGTATACGGAGGTGAAGAAGAGTTGGTCGCTAAGTGTTATGTCGACGCTAGCTTTGACATCGATCCTAATGACTCTAAGTCTCAATCTGGATACGTATTTCTCTTGAATGGAGCAACAGTTAGTTGGAGGAGTTCCAAACAACCTGTGGTGGCTGGATCAACAACGAAGGCGGAATATGTTGCTGCTTCATAAGCGGCGCAGGAAGCGGTTTGGATGAAGCAGTTCATAACCGAACTAGGTGTGGTTACTAGTGCGTTGGACCCAATGGTGATCTATTTTTACAATAATTGAGCCATATCCAATGCCAAGGAACCAAGGTCTCACAAGAATTCCAAGCATATTAGATGCCGGTTTCACTCCATCCGCGAGCATGTCAAGCATGTAGATATAAAGATTTGTAAAGTATACACATACTTCAATGTAGCAAATCCGTTGACTAAAGTTCTCCCTAGGGCAAAACATGATCAACACCAGAACTCCATGGGTCTTAGATTTATCACTATGTAACTAGATTATTGTCTCTAGTGTAAGTGGGAGACTGAAGGGAATATGCCCTAAGAGGCAATAATAAATTTGTTATTATGTGTACTCCAAGTATATGATAGATGTTTATTTTGCATGCTATAATTGTTTTAATACGGAAACATTAATGCATGTGTGTTTAATAAACAAATAGAAAGTTCCTAGTTATGCCTCTCTTTGAACTAGCACGTTGATTAACAAGATGATCAAAGTTTCCTGATCATGGACATTGGATGTTGTTAATAACAAGGTCACAACATTTGTGATATGATGTGTTGAACATTCATCCGGACTATAGAATTACAATCAAAGTCATTGTGTTTATATTGCTATAACATCATACAAAGTAATCCTAGTCCTTAGACCATGAGATCATGTTAATCACTAACACCGGAAGAGTATATTGATAACATCAAACGTCACACCATAAAAGGGTGACCATAAAGGTGGGTACAGTGCTACGAAGGTGTTATGTAGAGGCTCATGGATCAAGAGTGGGATTTGTCCATCCCGATGATAGATAGATATACTATGGGCCCTCTCGGTGATATCACATTAAGAATAGCTTGCAAGCAAGTGATGTGATCACTAGAATGTTATATCACGGGAACGAGAAAAGAGTGCATGTCGGTAATGAGATCAAACTAGGTATTTGGATACCGATGATCAAATCTCGGACATGTAATATATCGCGAGACAACGGGATTAAGTTACTAGCGTTAAAGGTTCTCACGATCACAGAAGTCATCGTTGAATGTGTAGGAGTCGGAATGGATCTCCAGGTCCCGCTTCTGATTATTGATCTAAGAGGGGTCTCGATCATGTCTACATTATTCGCGAACCATAGGGTGACACACTTAAGGGTTCCCAAACACCATTTGGAGCAAATATGTTTCAGACGAAAGAATTGCAAAGCGCTGGAATTATTTCAATGGACACCAGAATTGTTTCGGGTGAAATTGCTGAAATTGGTTCTGCATGTGATATTGAAATATTGCAGGGGGTTTTATGTGAATGTTTGTTAATTAAAATAGTTAACAAAATTCTGAATAAAATAAATAAAAGAGTTTTATTAAATGAGAGTTGCATTAAATTTGGCGGAAATTTAATGCATGTGAGTGGAACTTTGAGTGGAGGAAAAATTGATGTGAGTGGAGCTTCCACCACATGAAATGAGGAAGAGGTGGGGGCACCCCCCATGGGCGCCAGCCATGGGAGGGGAGGATCCCCCATCTCCTATAAAAGGCCCTCCCTCTCCTCCCTCACAAAACATACCTCCTCGTGAAGGATCTCTCTCCCCCTCTAGATATATTCCCCCATGGTCTCGGATTAGCGAGATACATGTTCCTAGTGGCATTTCATCTGGAAGGAGTTGCTACTTCTGCTAATTCGCTGGAGCGAGGAGGTGGAGGTTGTTCGATGGCCTGAACGTGTGTGCGAGGACGGATGTGCTGCTGATTTGCGGTGCTAGGACTTCCACATGATCTTGAGATCAGCAAGCGTTCGACTACATTATCCACGAGTTCCATCTCATTAACAAAACTTTGTTGTCTTCGAGGGTAAGTTCTCTATGGATGTATATCCACCCGTTGCTTGTATCTAATAGATAGATCTTGGCGTATAATAGTTCCCATCGTAGGAAATTTTTTGTTTTCTATGCTGTGAACCCAACACATCCCCCATGGATATGCCTACCCTTGATGAACGCAGACTGCGTCCGGAGGATGGTCCGGTGCGCGATGGGGGAGAGGCGGAGGGCATATGTTTTCTCCACAAACTTAAAAATCACGTTGATCAGCGCAATGGGTCTGAACTGCCTGATGTCCTCTGCCCCTAGACCTTGGGGATGAGGGTCAGAACCCCGAAGTTGAGGCAAGAAATGTCCACCCTCCCAAGGGTGAAGCCATTTACGATCTCCAACACCAGAGGTTTGGTTAGGGACTAGAAGCATTTGAAGGACGAGACCAGGAAACCGTCCATCCCCGACGTGGTATCGGCTTTCATGCTGGACATCACCCTATCCATCTCCTCCCCGTGAAGGTGAGCATGAGGTTCATGTTTTCCACCTCCGAGACTCGTCTCAGGCCTGTGAACAAGTCTGTGGCCAGACTGAAACTTCCATGACCCTCCTCTACTCCTAGCAGATCCCTGTAGGAGGAATATATGTGTGCCTGGAGGGACTTGGGTTCCGTGAGATTCCCCTGATCCGAAGCCAGCCGCTGGATGGTGCATTTACACCTCCTTCCATTGGCAATCACAGGAAGTAAGCCGTGTTGGCATCCCCTTTTAGAAGCCGCTTCAGGCGGCTATGTTGCCGCCAGTATTCTTCCTCCACCATGTCCAAGTGGGTAAGTTACCCTTCAAGGTGGTACCTCAAGGCCCAACCCTCGTCAGACAGTCCCTCCATGTCCACTTGCAAGTCAAGGGCATGTACTTGGTGGAGTATCTCCTCCTTTAGGTCCCTATCCGCCTTGCCCAAGTTGCCCCCAGCCTTTAAGGAATTGGGGGAGCCCCACCAAGGTCGACTGCCAGGCCTCGATCGGGTCTAACTAGGGCCCCCCAGCCCCCAGCAGCGCGTGCCATTTGTCCTCTACTAGGTCCTGATGCGCTCGACTTTCGACGTAGAGCTCGTTGGGAACCCCAAGAGGAAGGTACGATGAGCACAACAGTAAGTTTTCCCTCAGTTATGAAACCAAGGTTTAATCGAACCAGTAGGAGCAAGGAAACACCCCAAAGGTGTTACTAGCTGAGCTTTGGCAGGACGCACTACCGGTGCTAGTAGCAACGTGGAGACCTGCACAACACAACCACAAAACTTTGTCTCCAACTTGCGATGAGGTTGTCAATCTCACCGTGTTTTGCAGAAAACAAAGGATTAAACGTATCGAATGGAAAGAAGTAAAAGTTTGCAGAAAGTAAACACAAAGCAGTAAAAGATTGTAGATTGTATGTAAAAGACAAGGACCGGGATCCATAGTTCACTAACATGCTGGGTGAACAAATTACAGCGGGGCAATTGACAAACACCGAGAAAGCAATACATGCATTTACTAATCATCTTGACTCCTCTGGGACTTGATTGGGCATTACAACATAATACATAGACCGCCATCCAACTGCATCTATGACTAATAATCCACCTTCAGGTTATCATCCGAACCCCCTCCAGTATTAAGTTGCAAGCAAAAGATTATTGCTTTACGAACTACGTGTAAAGTAAACAATACAATTGTTCTATGAACAAAGGATTATTGTTTTCTCCCTAGTAGCAACAACACATCTAGTACCTTAGAGATTTCTGTCACTTCCCCAGATTACTAGAGGCATGAACCCACTATCGAGCATAAATACTAACTCTTGGAGTTGCTAGCATCTACTTGGCCAAGATAGCTACTAACAACGGAAAGCATGCAATATCTCAAATAACAAAGACATGATAGAATCAATAATCAATCTGAAATAGCATCTCAATATCCGTCGGATCCCCGCAAACACAATATGTATGAATTACAAATAGATGATCTTGATAATGAACGTAGCTCACAAGATCTAAACATGAAAGCACAAAGGAGGAGAAACCAGCAACCTAGCTACTACATGGATCCGTAGTCCAAGGATGAACTACTCACGCATCACACCGGAGGCTTGCATGGTGATGAAGAAGGCATTCAGGGTGAATTCCCCTCTCCGGCAGGGTGCCGGGAAGAGCTTCAGATCCCTCCCGATCTAGGGATGGAGATGACGGCGGCTACAGACTCTTTCGTGGATTTTTTTAATTGGGTACTTAGGGTTTTAATCCCGAGGGCAACTTATAGGCGGAAGGAGAGGCCGAGGGGGTGCCGGGAGCCACCACACCACCCCCTGGCGCGGGCCCAGCCTGGCCGCGCGGCCAGGTGGTGTGGCCGGCCCCTGGCCCTTCTCCGTCTCGTATTCTGGCACTTGATCCCTTCTGGAAAAATAGGCACTTTGGCTTTCGTCCGGTCCAAGTCCGAGAATATTCATTTTCTGACTTTCCTGGAACCAAAAACAGCAGAAAACAGGCAGCTGGCACTGTGGCTCTTTTTAATAGGTTAGTCCAAGAAATCATATGAAAAGTACTCCAAAGTTGGAACAAAACACAAGAAAGTGGATAAAACCAAGCATGGAACATCAAAAATTATAGATACATTTGCAATGTATTAGCATCCCCAAGCTTAACTCCTGCTCGTCCTCGAGTAGGTAAGTGATAAAAACAAATAATTTTTGAGGTGACATGCACCATCAAAGACTTGATCAAAGTATTTGCAGAACATTCAAAGCTGGGATCATAGTACTTCAATCATAACATGAAAGACAAAGTTCTAGCAATAAGCAAAGAAACTATGATGCAACATGAAAAGGCACAAACAAAAGATTCATGAATAACAATGCTTTGCAAGACGTTTGTTTGTTTCACATAAAGAAAACATAGCATAAAAGTATTCAGCTTGTCCCTCAATAGAGTAGCAAATATAAATGCATAGGACACCTTCAAAGTTCATAAGAGTGACTAGATACAATAGTTGCAAACAAGCAATAACAAGTTATGCATCAATCAACTAGTCTTGGGACAATGCACATAGAACTAAGAATGGCCACTATGCTCTCAAAGTAGGTGCATAAAGATAGAAGGTGGAGACTCAATATAATGGTGGAGGAAAGGCCTTTTGTAAAAGGAAGTAGGGATTCAAGCCTCATAAAGAGCTTCCAAAAATTATGGTACTTATAGCTTTCAGCTCCCATTGCCCCTATCATAAGCATCTTTAAGGTGATTAAGTTTAAAGTGACACAACTAAGAGGATATGCTTGACAAGTTATAAACCGAAATCTCATGCCCCTTACTTACGAAGACCGATCCTCATGCTACTCAACTTCAGTCACGAGTAAGCTCTTGTCATTGTAAGTATATGTGTATCATTAAGAACCGCCAACGGGGTACCCCTTGCACATGATACGGGAGCTTTCCCATAATCAAAATGACAAGGCAAGCAGACAATGAGCATCTCAGCGATCTTTTTATTTGCTATTTGCATAGTTTTTATTGAGGATGCTTCATAGATTGCTCATTATGGTGATGCTGCAAGTTTCCACCATGATTAGGCATGGTTTAGGCTAGCGGCCCAAGCATTTCTCTAACACACATACAAACTCCATGATCTTACAAGTTCCACTTTTATTTCACACCGCCGGGATCCGTAAGCAAAAGAACATGATATCAACGGGGTACAAAGTACAAGTGTAATGTTGAAAGTGTTCCCCATGAAACATGGTTCTGCTAATTTCAACTTATAAAGCGCAAGCATATATGCAACAAAGAAGGACCCAATGGTTCAAGTTTATTAGGGGCAAAAAGTAAAGTGTGCCATCAAGTTCGTGAGAGCTTTAATCACTAGTTTTCTCATAACAAGTGGAAGGTAAACAAAAGCATGAATATACTTGGAATAGCATAAGCTAGTAGGTAGGTATGGTGGACTCTTTGGAAAAACTTGGTTTAGGGAGTTGGATGCATGAGTGGAACTCATACTTTGTTGTGGAGGCTAGCAAAAGACTGGGAGCGACAAACTAAGAGAGCAATAATGGCCATAATCATGCAGAGCGACAAAACATCATTGATCAAATCATAAAGTGATACTACAAGTTGAAAACTAAAGGATCATAAAGGCTATGGTGACTTGAGATGGTCATAACATGGTCTGAGCATGTGCCAAGTCAACCCAAATAAAGCATCAAAGGAGAATACCACTATACTATGCTTTAATATGCTAAAACAACACATGATTCATCCAAGGCACATTAAGCAATCTCAATTGTTTATAACAAGTAATGCTACAACAAAGAATACTAAGCATAAAGCCAAAACAATATCAAGCATGACATGACAAAGCATAGGCCACAGTCAAAAACGAGCTCTTTTTACCACAAAAGTATGAACTTTCCTACTCTTTTTCCAAACCAAACCAAACTATTTGCAAACCAAAGTATGAAAGAGGGGGTCCAACCAACTTATTCAGAAAACTAATCAAACCAAGAAAACTAAAAACCAAAACGAAAACGAAAAAGAAGACGCTCCAAGAAAAACACAATTGTGCATGAAACAATAAAAATGAAGCGTTTGGAAGAAACCTGAAAAAGGGATGCCTTGGGCATCCCCAAGCTTTGACGCTTGTACTTCTTGGATATTTATTGGGGTGACACGCGTGGCATCCTCAAGCTTGAGCTTTAGTCCATCCTTCATCTCATTACTCATTCCTTCCATACACCTGGAATTTTTCCTTCATACAAAACTTCACACAATCTCATTAGCAACATTAGTGCACTTAAGATAAATAAGTCTCAAGGTTCAGTTCTAACACCAAATAAACTTCCATTAGAACACTAGCTACTGTAGCACTTCCCTCAAAAAGCTCAATTCCCCAAAGGAACTCAAGAAGGAACTAACAAGAAGCGAATGCAGAAAATGGCAGAAATCTATCAAAACAGACCAGCAGGTAAAGACGAATTTTTTCGAAGACCTTCTGTTGCTCAAATCAAAAAGTGTTGAACTAACGGAAGTTAGATAACAACCTGGGTTAAAAGCACAAAACATTACAGCTCAATCCGACCTACAGATATCTCTCAGGATGTTTTACGGTGAAGCACAAAAATCTGTTTCGGGACAGCAACTTTCCCAATCATTACTTCACTCTCATTAGAGGTTACTCTTGGCACAAAAAGCAAATAAAAAGGATAAGGAGAGGTAATTACAGAGGTAATAACTTTCAAGACTCATCTAAAACTCTTGGTTTATCTCCCAACAAGTACTTTTATTTAATGCCTTTAAGTTAGGCATAAGAAGCAAAGAAAGAATTAAGTGTTCTCAAATGAAGAAGCATTAAGACCAACTTTCTTGTCCTTACCTCTCTTACTTTTATTCTTAACCTTGGGGAAAATATGATTGTTTGGTGGAGAATAAAGGTGCATGGTCCCCTTTCCCACATCTATTATTGCTCAAAGGAGTTCTAATAGGGACCTTCCAAGTGTAATTTGTCCTTTTCCTGCACATTCAATAACAAGATAATCAATAGAAATCGTTTTCCCAAGGATCTTTGTAAACACTCCTTCAGCTATTCCAAGAGGTAATATGGTAGTATTATTAGTAAGAGGTATTTCTTTTCCTCCTTCAATGAGCCCCCAAGTATTCAGAGATTTATAAATATCTTTGGGCATAAGGCAAAATTCAGACATGATATCACAGCGAGTTTGAAAAGTTTCATTGTTCATCTCACAAAGTTCAACAAAGTTATTTAGATGGGAAGCAGCATCTTCATTACCAATACCAGTAAATTGCTCTCTCATAACAAGATTGAGAAAAGCATGTTTTATCTCAAAGAAAGTATTTTCAGCCACAGGTGGAGCAATAGGTGTGCTCATAAAATCATTGTTGTTGGTGCTAGTGAAGTCACACAACTTAGTGTTTTCAAGAGTAGTCATTTTTTTGGGTTTTCAAATAAGAAAGCAAACTAGTAAAACTAATTTTTTTGTGTTTTTTGAAGAACAAAACAAGCAAACTAAGCAAAAAGAAACTAAGCAAAACAAAAACAACAAAGTAAAGAGATTGGTTATGAGGGACTCCCCTTGTGAACATGTCCTTGACTCCCCGGCAACGGTGCCAGAAAATCTTGATGCGCTCGACTTTCGACGTAGAGCTCGTTGGGAACCCCAAGAGTAAGGTACGATGAGCACAATAGTAAGTTTTCCCTCAGTTATGAAACCAAGGTTTAATCGAACCAGTAGGAGCAAGGAAACACCCCAAAGGTGTTACTAGCTGAGCTTTGGCAGGGCGCACTACCGGTGCTAGTAGCAACGTGGAAACCTGTACAACACAACCACAAAACTTTGTCCCCAACTTGCGATGAGGTTGTCAATCTCACCGTGTTTTGCGGAAAACAAAGGATTAAACGTATCGAATGGAAAGAAGTAAAAGTTTGCAGAAAGTAAACACAAAGCAGTAAACCATTGTAGATTGTATGTAAAAGACAAGGACCGGGATCCATAGTTCACTAGAGGTGGCTCTCCTTAAGATAGATAACATACTGGGTGAACAAATTACAGCGGGGCAATTGACAACCATCGAGAAAGCAATACATGCATATACTAATCATCTTGACTCCTCTGAGACTTGATTGGGCATTACAACATAATACATAGACCGCCATCCAACTGCATCTATGACTAATAATCCACCTTTAGGTTATCATCCGAACCCCTTCCAGTATTAAGTTGCAAGCAACAGATTATTGCTTTATGAATTGCGTGTAAAGTAAACAATACGATTGTTCTACGAACAAATGATTGTTGTTTTCTCCTTAGTAGCAACAGCACATCTAGTACCTTAGAGATTTCTGTCACTTCCCCAGATTACCAGAGGCATGAACCCACTATCGAGCATAAATACTAACTCTTGGAGTTGCTAGCATCTACTTGGCCAAGATAGCTACTAACAACGGAAAGCATGCAAGATCTCAAATAACAAAGACATGATAGAATCAATAATCAATCTGAAATAGCATCTCAATATCCATCGGATCCCCGCAAACACAACATGTATGAATTACAAATAGATGATCTTGATCATGAACGGAGCTCACAAGATCTAAACATGAAAGCACAAAGGAGGAGAAACCAGCCATCTAGCTACTACATGGATCCGTATTCCAAGGATGAACTACTCACGCATCACACCGGAAGGTTGCATGGTGATGAAGAAGGCCTCCAGGGTGAATTCCTCTCTCCGGCAGGGTGCCGGGAAGAGCTTCAGATCCCTCCCGATCTAGGGATGGAGATGACGGCGGCTATAGACTCTTTCGTGGATTTTTTATCGGGTACTTAGGGTTTTCGTCCCGATGGCATCTTATATGCGGAAGGAGAGGCCGAGGGGGTGCCGGGAGCCACCACACCACCCCCTGGCACGGGCCCAGCCTGGCCAGGTGGTGTGGCCGGCCCCTGGCCCTTCTCCGTCTCGTATTCTAGCACTTGATCCCTTCCGGAAAAATAGGCACTTTGGCTTTCGTCCCGTCCAATTCCGAGAATATTCATTTTCTGACTTTCCTGGAACCAAAAACAGCAGAAAACAGGCAGCTGGCACTGTGGCTCTTGTTAATAGGTTAGTCCAAGAAATCATATGAAAAGTACTCCAAAGTTGGAACAAAACACAAGAAAGTGGATAAAACCAAGCATGGAACATCAAAAATTATAGATACATTTGCAATGTATCAGGTCCCCAAACTCTGGACACTCCAGCCACCCGTTCTCGAAGTAGAAACAAGTGCTCCATTTCTTAAGCTCCTTCCTAGAGCTCAGAATCAATGGAGAGTGGTCAGAGCCGATAATAGTCTCTGCCGTGAGGGTGGATAGGGGGCATAAGGATTCCTACTCCGGGGACATGAAGACTTTATCCAGAACGCACCTCACCGGGTTTAGTTGTTTGTTGGTCTAGGTGTATCTTGTGCCTCCCTAGCGGATCTCGCGCAACGCAAGCGCAACAATGTAATCATTGAACCTATGCACCCTGGGCCAGTTAATGTTATCATTGTTTTTATCATGGGCCCCGCAAATCAGGTTAAAATCCCCCACAACCAGGGGGTGCAAGCTCCCACAGCCGACGAGAGCTCCTCGAGAAACTCCTGGGAGCGTCGGTGGTCCGATGGGCCGTAGACCACGAACATCGACCACCATCGGGAGCAGTCGAGCTGGAGCACATCCGCACGAATGAAGAAGGAGCCCCTACTCCATTCCTCGACCTCGAAGAGGTCCTCATTAACCCCCCATGAGGATACCACCCGAATGCCCCAGAGCCGGGAGTGAGTTCCAAGCAAATCTCCTCCCTAGATCAATGCTACTCAACTCGGCCTGGGAGAAAGAGGCCTTGATGGTCTCCTGGAGACCTACGAAATCGAGCCTCTCTCAGGCTATAAAGTCCGTGATGTGGATACGAGGCGGCCCGGTTTGCCGAATCCCCGGATGTTGTAGAAACCCGCCCACATCAGGCACGAGTTCCTTTTCTTCGTCCACGACGGGATGTCAACAGGCCTGAAAAGGTACCCCTGGTATTGGCTTGAGGGACGGTCTGGATCGGGATGTCGACTAAGGTCACCTAACCCTCCTCACCACCCTGGGTACCGTCCCCTGACGTTCCCATGTTAGTGGGGGTGGAGGTCCCCGCCCCCTCAGCGAGGTTAAACTCCCGTCTGAAAGCTTCTTGAGCAAGCGAAGCTTGTGCATCCTCATTCGCTCTGACTAGCGAAAGGATCCCGGTCTCCGACTTTAGTGCGCACACAAAGGCGAGGCCGGCGTCGTGTGCAACCGAGGCTAAGTGTGAGTCAGGTAAACTAGGAAGAACAACAAACTCAGAAAAAGCCGTACCTATCGTCTCAAGGTTCTTCTCCGTCGTGCGTGCCTGGGCGCGCTGCAGCATCGGCGGGCTCGCCGCCACCCCTGGACGCGGGACCTCGTCCGTGGCGGGCCCACCGCGACCGTCTTGGTGCGTCACCCACGGGGGACTGGGACATCGCCCTTGGTGACGTCCAGGGTGTCCTCGCAGCCGTTGTCGATGACCATCGCGAGGTCGGGGTCTTCCTCCACCGCCCCCACCTGGAGCAGCGTCAACAGGTCCTCCCCCTGCTCGCCACTCGCCTTGCCGTTCCGTCTGGCCTTCTTCTCGCGTCCCTCCAAAGGCTCATCCTCACCACCCCACCGACAGTGAGCGAAGAGTCCCCTGTCTGAAACGAGGGAGAGGGCCTGGGGGGAGAGGTTCAGGAGCGGGTCATCGGAGCTCGCGAGCGGGAGCTTCCCGTCCAGCAGGCCCGTCCCGGCCCTCAGTTTACCATCCAAAAATGTTGGGTTTGAGGGAGGGTATTTTTAATGGATCTCAGGAAATGGGGGGACACAAGATGTCACGAACCAAACTTTTCAGGATTATGTGGTCGGACGTGACGTTTCTTGGAAAGATTCATTCATATTTAAGCACATGGATAAACTGTCGATCCTTCACGCAAGCAACAACTGGAGTACCAATTACCGACCATCATTGTGGTGGACTGTGGCTTTAGATCTTTAGAATGCGACCTAAAGTGGTATCGCTTTGTACGTTCCTATTTTGAGAACAACGGTTGGAACATTTGTAGGTGACATCTCCCTTTCAAGGATTCGGGGTGAAGAAAAGATGATTCGGCAAAAAAAATTGGACGCTTGCAGACCAGGAGTGCTTCCGGAAGAAACAACGTTTCAGTCAAAAGGGTGCACTTCGTCCAAGTCATATTTTCTCTCGTTTAAAAACTTGGCATCATTATTGTCATTAACTCTGTGAGGTACAGTGTACATTGTTTTTCATAAAGTACATCTTCATGTCTTATTTATTATATTGCATTGGGTATGGACGCCCGTAGAATGAATCATAATGTCCTACTCCCTCAGTTTCATAATATAAGATGTTTTAGCTTTATAAATAAGGTGTATCTAGACCTCTTTTAACGTGTAGATTCACTCATTTCAGAAAGCTAAAACATCTTATATCATAAAACAGAGGGAGTATATCACAATATTACATTGGGTACGGCCGCTCCACCCAAACATTGACTTACAATAATAATGAAAGTGTCGCAGTATAATAAGATAATGATCAACCTTAATTTCACATGAATGTATAGAAAATGCTGACGAAAACATCACAATATAACATAATTTTACTTTTTTCTAGAACTATACCATAATTTTACTACTCTAAAAATAATTAGCAGTGCTGAAAGTGATGGAAATGGGCCCTTTCAGGCCTTTACTTGACCTTTTTTCAGAGAAGGCTTCAGTGACACAAGATGGGCCATAGCAAAACGCATATGCAAGGCTGAATTGCATGTGGGCTTATAGATAGCTTCCTTGTGACATAGTTCGTGGCCTATTTTATTTTTTTCCTACCTCAAAAAATCGTTTTTCATAGGGATATCCTTGTTTTTGTTCGATTTTATGTGCACATTTAATGTTTCCTTATTGGCAGGTTCTAGGAATCACCAGGCAGAAAACTACAAAAAATTAGCCGTCTCCGGAGTTCTTAAGTGAGTGAATGCCGCGGGTCTGATCAACGTAACAAAAATGTTTTGCATGTAGCAATTGTATGTAACATCAATTTGTAACATTTTTCATAGTATGTAGAAGTCACAAAAAATGATTGCAAACATTTTCAAGGCATCCATGTAGCAAAATAAAATATATATGCAACAAATCTCTATTTTGTTACAGGAAAATTTTGACAAATGTGTGTCATTATCCGCAACGTTTTGGACAGTCCCATACATCAAAATCAAATAAAGTGTACAATAAATTCCAATTTAGTTATAGCAGAATTTTCAAAAGCGCCAAGTTTGTAACCCGTAGCATTTTAAGCACAACCATATAGAAAAAACCCAAAAACATATGCAATAAATCCCAGTTTGGTTGTAGGAAAACGCGAACGAGCATTTCACTGGTTGCTACATTTCAACATACTCATGTAGCGAAAATCATATGTGCTTGTAGCAAACCACAACACCACATGCGACATTGGAAACCCCCAAAAGTATACTGATCTCCACCGTTATAAAATGGAGAACCAACCTTGTCGTCCTATGCCGTCGGTGATGAATCCTGATTGGGCAAACTCTAGAGCAATCCGTTCACGGACAACTTCTTCTCCAAGTTCGGCATATAGGGAGGCGCCGACAGTGGTGAGCTCTGTCGTGCTCAGCTTGCTAGCCGGGCGGTGGCCGAGCAGCCGAGGTAGTGGAGGTGTGGTACCTCAGTTTTGCCTCTTCGCTCAACGAGCACGCGCTGGAGCCCCACGAGCTGCTCTGACTAATTGAGAAACCTGGGAGGGGAGGGCTGGCGCCACATGAGTTGGTGGCTCATTATTTCTCGGCGCGAGCTTCCGCTGCCAAGCTTCGTGCGATGGCGCCACTCGCCTACCTGCGTTGTGCGGTGGCCAGCATCTAACTCCGATTTGTCTCTTATTAGTTTTGCTAATTTGGAATGTCGGTTTCTGATTGTTTGGTGGTGGGATCGACGTTTAACATGACTTGAGGTGTGAAAAATATCTTATTTGGATATATCTATATACTAAATGATGGTGGTGGGATCTACTCCCTCCGTCCCAAAATAGATGTCGGTTTAAATTTGGATATATCTATATACTAAATGATGTTTAGATACATCTTAGACAATTTTACGACATCTATTTTGAGGGAGGGAGGGAGTAAAAGTAATGATAGCGAAAGAGTTCAACAAGTTATCCCAACTCTATTCTGCCAAACAAACGGTACGTCAAGGCTAAAGAATCAAGCTTAGTTGTGCAGAGACCGGGTATGTCTTGATTGTATCATCTTGATGTAAACTTTAGAGTCTAGTCCTTTATCGGAAGAAAAAAACATAAGTGGCATTTGTAGATTTTATTATGCTTGATCCAATGCCGGTACAAATGATTATGCTTGACACAAATGTCACGCCATCACTTGGACACCATCAACAGAAGCACTTCCGTACAAACTGAAGATGAGAATCATAATCATGATCACACATATCCAAAATAGCAGACAAATCATGATAGACGCCTCTTGAAAGTTGACACCAGTCGCTAAGCCAAAGTGCATTATTATGGATGGTTGTACAGTATATACAGAGTATACAATGATATAATCTGGTACATGTACATGATTAGGCCGTGCACAAACACAAGAGCCTAAATAAAGCAAACCATAAGCAAATATGAGGCACGTCCAGTGATCTTGGCTGTGCCTCCACCACAGTAAGGTTGATCACAAGAAAGGTGGAGTGCTAAGTTACAAACGGCAAAAGCAAGTCAGACAACATGATTCATGATCCAAAGCCTCTTCCGCGATTGAACCACACCCTGCACGGAAAGCCACCGCGGAGCAAATACACCATAGTACCATAGGTGAAGCATCAGAATCCCACAGAGCCTTTTGGAGCCTGCCAAAAGAAGCGAAAGCAGGATACCTTCCTTGCCTTCCACACCCATACAAAGCCAATCCAGTAATAATGATGATAGCAACCCTGCCTAATTATCATTGGTCACTTCTAATTATCCAAGCAGTCCAGACCGAGTTTCTTTGCCTCCATCTTGAGGAACTTCAGGTATTTAACAGCTTACTGCAGGACAGCGGGAGTATCCAATTGGTCCTGGTATGCACCAGGGATTACCCCCCTCAGAACTGTGATTATCTTACTCATGCTCTCAGGAGTAACACCTTCCTTGGATCCACTGAGGATGTCACCCTTTTCACAAGAATACCTCATTTTCATAGAATTGAGTGGTGAAGGTGAATCAAGTGAACCACTCCAAGGGGCAAGGAGTACGCCCGGTACTCACAACATCATCTTTATCACTTCCTTCATCAGAGCTCAGCAGAGCATCGATTTCCTGTGTGTCCTCCTTGAAAGACGACGAACCTTCTTCCACGTTGCCATGGACTTGGCCGGAACTTCTGCAGACGGCTTCATCATACGAACATAAATCATGTATGTTTGTCGAGTTGAGCTTGTTCACCAAGGCCGGATGATACATGACGCGTCCTCTGTCCTCGTCGCGATCAAATATGATGAAGTTTCTGGGGATTACCTTGGAAGGTTGAAAATCAAATCCAGCAACTGGAGCTTGGAGTTGAGGAATTGCCATGCTCGCAGGGACACCAAAGGGAGGCGAAACAGGAACCTCAGAGATGCAGTGACCACCCAAATGTCCATTTGGCATACAACCATTTGATTCATCTCCATAAGCCAAGGAGGGGTTACCGAGGTTACATTCATCGAAGATTACGGGGGCGTATGTGGCTGGGAGTTGATCTTCGATGAATGAATACAGATTAGTATGCCCTTTGGAGTCTATGATTGATTATTTCAAAAATTCAGAAAGGGAAATTTCTGAAATTAATTCACATCTTGGGTGTACAGTCAAACACCTCTAGGAGTGCTATATTTGATTATGCCTTATTATACGAGTTCGTATTTCTAGCTAAAACTACCTCTTATCTGTTTGTTTGTTACCACTAATTCTCAGTGTTGATAACAGATCGGCAATCAGAAGGAATATTAAAAACATTAGCATTGAGCAGCAGTATGCCGTGGATTCCCATGCACTCCACGAACTACAGAAGCCGGAAGTGTGTTCACCTTGCAGCGTTCTTCCGTGTGATTTTGTATGCCACTTTGCACATTCGAAACCCTCATCTGATGATTTTTTTTACTGTATGATGCAGTCTGATCTTTTACACGCTTGCAGGTAGGCTGCACAATTTACAGAAGACTTGTTTCCCATTTTGTGGTTTTCTATTATTGACTCCTTGGGTGTGAAAAGGTTGAGCATGTATGCTAAGACGGAACTAAAGCGAGTTGTGAAGGAAGTGGTAACAACGGTAATGAGTGAGAGGATCTTTGCTTTTTATCAGTTCATGCAAGTGTGCCAGGTGGGTTATTTGTTTATTCTCCCAAATAATACCCTTTCTTTATACGAAATATAGTTGTATAGAGAAAAGGGCATGTGAAATATAACCAGGGGTGTTTTTTCTTAGCTAAATTCATGGCAATTCATTCTGAAATTTAGAGCCTTCTTCAGTAATAAAAGGAATGCAGATGGTGATATTTTAAATATGGAATCAGCAACTAAACTATATTAATTCTGGGACTTATTTGTTAAATATGCAAGGCCAAAGAAGCAACTTTTAGTTCTTATCCTGTGATCAAAACCGTGATATCCTAGATATCAATATACTTCGTATTTCCTTCTTCGTGAAATACATCATTATACCCGATAAAAGCAAAAACAATAGCTACTTTTTTAATTAATCTCGGATAAGATCATATCATAATCAATCGAAGACTCCAAAGGGCATACTAATCTGTATTCATTCATCGAAGATCAACTCCCAGCCACATACGCCCCTGTAATCCTACAAACTTCCTCATGCCTCAACATTTTTATCATCATCAACCATTTGTGTTTCTCAACACATGTCAAAACATCTCAATAGAATGACTCATCATTCCAAGGTTTTCATAATTCATTTTCACCAAGTGTTCCCATCTAAAGTGACTCAAGTTTTTGATCTACTCTAAACTACTAAGTTAAGAGTGTTCACTAAGGTGGAAAAGATGGGTTCAATCTCATGCCATAGAATGACATCTAAAGGGTTGTAAATAAGTCAAGTTTTATACTTTTTATGCTACCTTCAAACTAAGTAAAGAACTTGATGTAAACTAAAGGGAGTAAAACTTGTAAATAGAACTTGGGGTACTAATAGTCAAAGGGGTGTGATCAAGGCATGCCTAAGGCATCTTTGCTAAACCATCTAGTTTGGTCCTAACTTGCTAAGTACTAAACTTGCAAGTGTTAGCTTGCACTGTTAATGGTGGCTTTCCTTTATTGGTGCAGTGATTGAAGTTTTCTTCTTCTTCTTCTTCTTCTTCTTCTTCTTGGTAGAACTCCTCCTCCTCGAAAGCTTGGTCGGTACTATCGTCTATAAATATATAGGGAGTGCACAATCACCAAACAATACTTAACTAAACTAAATAGAATTCTAAGACACATATTTGATGATCTATTATCATCACAAGCATCTCAAGTTTGATTAAATAGTTTCATCCTTTTTATTTTAGAAAAGTAATTTTTACTCATTGAAAAATTTACTAAAACTTAATATTCACCACCAAAATATGGGATCATGTGGACACATGTCCTCACCACATATTCTAACATGTGGGAATGAGATTTAAAGGTTAGATCAACATTACTTTGGTTTAAGTTCATTATTTAATAATTTAAAGTGACTAGAAATGCCTATATAGCATTATTTTGGTACTAGTCCAAAGTCACTGTATGTAAACCTTAATATTATTACATATTTAGATAGATATGATGAAATGTGATTTTTGAGAGTTGGAATCAACTCAAAAGCTAACTTGGTTGATTTTATAAAAATGTTGCAAGTTGCAAATGCTTCTGTTTTCTTATTTTTATTAGGAGAGATCTATAACTCTAATTGAATTAAATCCAACGGGCTTGGATAGATCATCTTAATACCTTTTAGGAAAAATTAGTTTCATACAATTTGGATTTGTAAAACTCCCAGAATTGAATTTTAAAATAGTGGACAGAAACTAGATTTAACTAAAAAGAAAAATCCAGATTTGAATGGTTGGGCTAGCGCGGGAAAAGAATTGGGCCGGCCAGTGGCGCTCCGCGGCACGGGGCTCAGCTGACAGGGGGTCCCGCTTGTCAGCGGCACTTAACATGTGAAACGGTACGCACGCTGTGGACCGTAGGATTAGAAGGGAAATCTACGGCTGATGGTCGTCGTCAACGACGAACAGGTCGCCGGCGAGCTCGAACCCTAGCGGCTCGGTGGGGGTCTGCTAGGGACGTACCAGGGCTCCAGCGGGGTCGGCGAGGCGGGCAAACGAACTAGAAGACGACGGCGAGGCGAGGCGCGGTTGCGGCAGATCTTGGGGTGGTCGCAATTAGCGGCGCCCTTCTCCTCCAGAGGCGGCGGTTCCGGCTCCAATTCCAGCGAGGCAGAGCTCGCCTTGCTCCGGCTAGAGGTGGGGGAGGTTCAGAGAGGTGAGGGGAGTGGAATGGTGTGGAGAGAAGAGGCTGGGGAGGGCTCCTTTTATAGGCCCGATGGTGAGACCGAGCGGGATGGACAGTCGATGGTGGCGACATGGCTACGGCGGGGTAGAGGCATGGCTGTGGGTGGCGATCGACGTGCGGTTCCCTGGCGGTGCTCTAGGCATTGAATGCAACCATAGGGGCGGTGGCATGCGGTCTGGGCGAGGTGGCGCTCTGCGCGGCAGAGGCGGTGGTGTCCACAGCGAGCGGTGGCTGTGAGGCGTTGGGCGGCCAACGGGGGTGTCTAGGGTGTTCTCTAGGTCGTGGCGGAGCGGCGGGCGTGGGCTGCGGCCAAGGGGCGGTCTGGGCGAGCGGGGACAGAGCGCGCTCTGGGGGCGGCGCCGGCATGGTGCGGTGGCACTAGGCGCGCGACATCCTCGGTGGTCCACTACAGGGCTAGGCTCGGGCATGGGACAGAGGGTGGCGGTGAGGTGAGAGCTACCTCCTAGACATGGAGAGAGGTGGGAGAGGGCTGCTGTGGCCAGTGCACGGTCGGCCGGCGAGAGGTGGCTCGGCATGGCAGTGCAGTGCAGCTAGGAGGTAGGGTAGATGTTGGGGTTGGTCTGGTTAGGCTTGAGGGGGACAGAGATGATCAAAGCACTACAGAATTGCTAGACAAAATCAGCCCAAAACAGTATTAGTTAGGCCAAAATGATCTTGCTAGCAAGGTGTTTGACAAAATGGCCGAAAGAGAAAAAGTTTTGAATTTTGGTTTCAAAATTTTTGAGTGATCTCCACTAGTGCTAGGTAGTCTCTGGTTTCAAGGGTTTTGAAAGTGGAGCTTAAATAGATGGGTTTTGAAATAGGGGTGATCTATGCATATGCATTGGATTCAATTTTCAAATGCAATTTAAAATAAGTAAAAGAATGTTTTTAGCAGATCAAAAGGTGGGACTTGGTACCTCATTATGTATACTAACAAGGGGTGCAAAGATCAAGAATTGTTTCTGTTAAGAAATGAGTGCTAGGAACACTCAAAGTAGTGTAGTGGATTAAAATGGCCAAAATGACCATTCCTCCTTTTTAATTCTTTTTGATTTTATTTTCTTTAGAAAAGTTTGGGAAAGATGTGGATGATGTTTAAATCACCTAAGAAACATTTTACAAGCATTGGATCACTCAATCATGGCAATTCAAACAACTCCTATTTTAAATGCACACATAAATGAATGCTTTCATTTTAAATTTGGAAAAAGTTTTTGTTAACCCCATTTTTGTTTGATTTGATCTTGATAAGCTTGGATTGAAGTTTTGGGATGTTACAAACCTTGCCCCCTTAAGAAAAATCTCGTCCCGAGATTTACAAAGAAAACTAGGAACTAAAGAGATCTGGGAACTCTGTCCTAATGTAATCTTCGCGCTCCCAAGTAGCTTCCTCCTCGGTATGGTTGCTCCACTGAATCTTGAGAAACTTGATACTCCTGGTCCTGGTGGTTCGGTAGGCTTCTTCTGAGATACAGATGGGTACTTCTCGATAGGTTAGGTCATTGTTGATTTCCACAGCTCTGTGATCGATGTTCTTGAAAACTTCAGTCTTCTCGGGCACTTCCAGACATTTGCGAAGTAACGAGATATGGAACACATTGTGGATGGCTAACATCTCTTCAGGCAGTTCCCACTGATACAATACTTCTCCTCGACGGTTCAGAATCTTGAAAGGTCTGATATATCTAGGGGCTAACTTTCCCTTTAGACTAAAGCGTTGAGTTCCCTTCAATGGTGAAACCTTGAGATATACAAAATCTCCGACATTGAAAGTCAGGTCTCTTCTTCTCTTGTCAGCATAACTCTTCTGTCTGGATTGGGCGGTCTTGAGGTGCTCACAGACTTTGTGAACTTTCTCTTCTACTTCCCGGAGAATGTCGGGTCCGAAGATCTGACTCTCTCCTACTTGTGACCAATTCAAAGGGGTACGACACTTTCTTCCATATAGGAATTCAAATGGTGCCATTTGCAAACTAGCTTGATAACTGTTGTTATATGAGAATTCTGCGGAAGGCAGGCAGTCTTCCCATTTTGATCCATATTCTAACACACAAGCTCTAAGCATATCCTCTAGGATCTGGTTGACTCTCTTAGTCTGTCCATCTGTTTGCAGGTGATACGCTGTGCTGAAGTTCAACTTGGTTCCTAATCCTTCCCGAGCTTTCTACCAAAATCTCGAGGTAAACTGAGTTCCTTGATCTGATACTATGGTCTTGGGGGTTCCATGCAGACTAACAATCCTAGCAATATATAGCTCTGCTAACTTTGCACTCTGGTAAGTTGTCTTGACAGGTATAAAGTGGGCTACCTTGGACAGTCTATCAACTATGACCCAGATTGAGTCTTTTCCCCTACTAGAAGTAGGTAAACCGTGATAAAGTCCATTCCGACGGAATCCCACTTCCATTCCGGAATCTGTAATGGCTGCAACAGTCCTGCAGGTCTCTAGTGTTCTGCCTTGACTCTTTGACAGATGTCACATTTGGCGATGTAGCTTCCGATCTCTCTCTTCATCTTGTGCCACCAAAATTGCTCTTTTAAATCCTGATACATCTTTGTTCCTCCGGGGTGGATAGAATAAAGAGTATCATGAGCTTCCTTCATGATGACTTCCTTTAGCTCTGAATCTGCTGGAACACAGATACGTCCTTTGTACCACAGTACTCCTTCTTCATCTTCAGTGAATCCAGGTACCATTCCTGTACCGATACGATGTTTGATTCCGTCGATACTCTCATTTCCCTTGTGGGCTTCCTTGATTTGGCTAATCAAAGTGGGTTGAAGTTCAATGCTAGCTAGGAATCCTTTGCTAACTAATTCAGTTCTGAACTACTCCAACTCTTCATACAAACTTGGTTGCTTCTCCTTGATCATGGTGTTAAGCCTACACGGCAATCTGCTAAGAGCATCCGCTACCACATTGTCTTTGCCGGGGTGGTAGTGAATGTCCAGGTCATAATCCTTGATTAACTCGATCCATCTCCTTTGCCTCATATTCAGCTCCTTCTGAGTGAAGATATACTTCAAGCTCTTATGATCTGAGTAAATCTCACAGCGATTACCCATCAAATAATGACGCCATGTCTTCAATGCTAGAACTACAGCTGCTAGCTCAAGATCATGGGTCAGATAGTTCTGCTCATGCTACTTCAGTTGTCGAGACATATAAGCGATGACTTTGCCTTCTTGCATCAATACACATCCTAGACCAATCTTGGATGCGTCATAATACACATCAAAGGGCTTCTTGATGTCTGGCATGACCAATATTCGGGCGGATATCAATCTCTTCTTTAGCTCCTGCAAACTGGCTTCACATTTGTCTGTCCATTCAAACTTCTTGTCCTTCTTCAACAATTGGGTCATGGTTCGGGCTATGCTCGAGAATCCTTCTACGAACTTGCGGTAATATCCCGCTAATCCGAGAAATGCACGGACTTGGGTTTGAGTGGTTGGAGCTTCCCATTCTTCGACATCTTTGATCTTGACGGGATCAACCGAGACTCCTCCGGCAGACACAATATGTCCTAGGAATCCTACTTCTTTCAACCAAAACTCACACTTGCTGAACTTGGCATATAACTGATGCTCTCTCAGGGTTTCTAGGATAACTCTCAGATGTTGCTCATGCTCTTCTTCGGACTTGGAGTAGATAAGGATGTCGTTGATAAACACAACCACAAACTTATCTAGGAAATTCATAAAGATCTTATTCATGAGATTCATGAAATAAGCAGGGGCATTGGTTAATCCAAAAGACATAACCGTATACTCGTATAAACCATAGCGAGTATTAAAGGCGGTCTTCGGAATATCCGTTGCACAAATCTTAAGTTGGTGATAACCAGTCCTAAGATCAATCTTTGAGAATACCTGGGCTCTAGTCAACTGATCAAATAGATCCTCTATCTTTGGCAAAGGGTACTTGTTCTTGATGGTGACATCATTCAACTTTCTGTAATCTGTGCACAGACGGTTGCCTCCATCGTTCTTGTTGACGAATAACACTGGTGATCTCCATGGCGATGCACTTGGTTGAATCAAGCCTTTGGCTAGCATAGCATCCAACTGCTTCTTCAGTTCCACTAACTCTGAGGGGTTCATGCTATAGGGTCTCTAGGCTATGGGTCTGGTTCCGGGGATTAGTTCGATAATGAACTCAATATCCCTATCCGGGGCATACCTGGCAATTCATATGGGAATACGTCGGGGTATTCACAGACTACTCTGACTTGGTCAATGGTGGGCAAGGCTACACTCTGGTTGCACTTGAATTGACGGGGTAAGGTTTTAGAGATATGCTCTACTGTGACTCCAGAACTACTGGTCATGGTGATAGCTTTCTTAGCACAGTCTATCAATCCTTTATGCCTTGACATCCAGTCCATACCTAGTACTACTTCCAAACCTTTGGTTCCAAGTACAATTAGGTTGGCATAAAAATCTATCCCATGTATTCTGATAGGTATAGCTTTGCAAATTTTTCTAGCTTTGGTTGTTGAACCGGGGATTTGAACTATCATGACATGCTTCAGGTTGGTTGGACGAATCTTACTAGTGCATGCAAATTCTTCGGTGACAAATGAATGCGATGCTCCCGAATCAAATAATACTCTTGCTAAAACTGAGTTGACAGAAAACATACCCAGCACTACATCTGGCGCTTCCTGAGCTTCTTCTGCATTCATGTGGAAGAGACAGCCATTGCGGTTGTGAGGGTTCCCTGGGGCAAATCTCCTTCCTGGTTGAACACGGCGCTGCTGCTGAGCTGGGGCATTCACTTTGGTATTGGCTACAGTCTTCTTGGGACACTCATTGGAGTAGTGACCCTTCACTCCACACTCGAAACAAGTGATCTGGGACTTGTCCTTGACTGTGACAGGCACATCATTGCTGCCAGTTCTAGGTGCAGTGTTGTTGTTGTTGTGGTTCTTGGGAGGGGCACGGTTGAAATTGTTGGCATTACCGGAGTTGTAATTGTTTCCTCTGGACTTCACATTGCCTCCGCTACGATTGGGGTAGCTTGGGCGAGAATATGGGGGTCGGTTGTTCCTTGGTGCATACCCTGGTGAAGGGTTGGGACGGTACTTCTGGTGATTGTTGGATCCAGACTGCTGCATCATATGATGCTTGCGGTTGTCGTTTGCCTGGTTAATCTTCCCTTCCATCTGGATGGCAGAGTCGACTAGCTCTTCGAGATCCTGGAAACGGATGTTGACGAGGATAGTCTGCATCTCATCATGCAGTCCGTTCAAGAATCTCTCCTTCTTCTTGGTCTCCGTGTTGATCTCATCAGGTGCATATCTAGCAAGTGACAGGAATCTGTCACGGTACTCCACCACAGTCATTCTTCCTTGCTTCAATTCGCGGAACTCATCTCTCATTCGGTTGACTAGACCTTACGACACATGGTGCGGCTGAACTTGACTTTGAATGCTTCCCATGTCATCACTTGACCATGGTTCATATTGCGGATGCTATTCCACCAAGCTCGTGCATCTCTTGCCAGATAGTGGGTGGCGAAGAGAACTTTCTCATTTTCATCAACTCTAGCAACTTCGAAGTTGTTCTCCATGGTCTGTAACCAGTCATCAGCATCTAATGTGTTTTCAGATTGGTTGAAGTTTGGCGGATTGGTGTTCTGAATTTTTTTGAGTTTGGATCCCTGGTGATCCTGATTTCCATGTCCTTGGTTGTTGAGAGCCATCTGGGCGATCTGTTGAATTGTTGCTAAGTTGGCTTGGCGTTCTGGCCTGCTTGCTTCACGGTCTGCTATGAGATTCGGCAAGATCTGCAGCATTGGGTCTTGCGACGAGCTGCTCCCTCCTTGGTTTCCACGAGTCATCTGAAGATTGAGATAGATATAGGGATAAGAGGGAAATTCTAAGGTTCATGGTTTTGGGTTTTCAAAGCTAAAACTTTGAGTTAGACTCAGGTTTTTCAACTAACTTCATTTTCATTCATGCAAGCAAGCACACGATACAACACACACCACAACAATCAAAGGGACAACAGATGGTTTGAAGAACCATTCTGTAAGCTACGATACAATGAGACCGATGCATCTCATGCTACGACAGTGCTCTAGTGCATCTACTCATCGTCGATGAAGTCGGAGTCCTCATCATCAGTGTAGAAGTCCACGGCATCCTCTGCCATAAAATCATCATCATTGCTGAGGTAAGAATCCATGTCTCCCTGGATGTCTTCACCCTCATCTTCTTCTTCCTTTGCTGCAAGCTGAGCTTCCTGCTCCTTGACGGTCTTGTCGAGGTCGGCCAACTTCTTTCAAAGACAGGCGATGGTGCGATCCTTCTTGGCACGGTGGCGGAGGAGAGACTGACAGTCTTGGACAAGCATTGCGAAAGTTTGGGCCTTCTGGTCGGCAATGGCACGGTTCTGGTTGGCTAACTGCCTGGCATTGTCCAGTTCCTGCTATCTGTCATGCAGCAAGAAGTCAAGGTTCTCCACTTGACGCCTCAACTCGGGGTGGCCCGACATCTCCATTGGCATTCCCATGAAATCACGTCTTGCATAGTGGGCAAAACAGGTTCCTTGGGTCTTGTTGACACTGAGGGCACATAGACGTGCGAGAGCTTCATGCATTGCCCTGGCTAATCCATCTAGCCAGTTGTTCTCTCTCATGGAGAACTGAATTCTCCCAGAAGTTGGTGCTTCAATGCTTCCTCTAAGATCTGCGGTGACTAGCCACTGTAATCTCCTCCTGGGGGTCCTGGAAGTTGAGCTCCAATAAACTCTGGGTGCGGGCGTCCCAGTAACTCTGACAGTGAATCCAGATCCCTCTCGAAGATCAGCTGACCTCCATTTCCAACTGGTAAAACTTGCTGAACTGAGTCTCCATCTACAAGAATTAAGGATGAGGAAGTTGGTGAAGTGATCAAGTGTGTCAAATTTTAAGTAGTAGTGGAAGAATTTTGAGGAACATGAGTTTTTGAGAAAGAATCCACAAGGGTAAGAGAGGAGATAGTTTTTCATAAATACTCACTTTGGTTTTGACACTAGGCTTTTGTTTGACATCCATTCTAACTAGGGTCTCCTATGGTCAGGATGGCTCTGATACCAACTTGTCAACACCCGGATTTTTAATCCCAGATGCCCGTCATGCCATACCTCACAATCCCAGGATTACCATTTTTGCGAGACATAACAGATTGGATATCACAGTACATCATCCATTACAAACCATACATAAGGTCTTACACAAATAAGGATCTCATGATCCAGTCTTAATACAACAAGCAGCGGAAATAAAAGATAGCGTAGCGGTGGGGTCCATCTTCAGGGGCACAGGCAATGTTGACGAAGGCAGATAGTCCTAGTTATCATAGCCGTCCCGTTGGCCATCATCTTGATAGTCTGGCCATGATAATAGCCAGGGACAAAAGCCATGAGTACTCTTTAAGTACTCGCAAACTACCACTAACAAGTATCATAAATCTAAGTTAAAGTGCTAACTCTATGTTTAACTATAAAGTTAAGTTTGAAACCTAAGCTGAGTTCTGAAGCAAAGAAAGATAAAGTAAAACTCTAGAATCACTTAAGTTGGGGAAACTATTGTCATAAACACAACCCTATTGTGGTCAAGTCAAGATTCATCATTCATGTCAAAGTATTTAGAAAACATCTGACAACGAAACAGTATGGCCATTCCAACTGTCCATAACCGCGGACGCGGCTATTCGAATAGTTTGACACTCTGCAGAGGTGGTACACTTTCACCACAAGATTCGATACATCTGTCAGGGATAACCCTGAATCATCATACTTAGTATGCAGATAACCAAACATAACCTTCCCTTTACACACCCTAGTATAAGCACCTCTCCTATGAGCATGGCCTCCCAACCATGACCATCAGTCATCTTGGGCACTGCATAGGTGGACATCATGAGAGGTAGCCTCAGCTCAGACCTCTCCCATGAGGGAACTAATACTAATGCATATAAATTTCCAGCTAAGCCTTACCCAATTCAGGTAATGTGGTTGTACGGTAAATTTGGAATGGTATCGCATCCGAATCCAACCATCAGTTTTATAAAAGGGTTAAGGCTCATGCCTGAACATTTTTATCATCATCAACCATTTGTGTTTCTCAACACATGTCAAAACATCTCAATAGAATGACTCATCATTCCAAGGTTTTCATAATTCATTTTCACCAAGTGTTCCCATCTAAAGTGACTCAAGTTTTTGATCTACTCTAAACTACTAAGTTAAGAGTGTTCACTAAGGTGGAAAAGATGGGTTCAATATCATGCCATAGAATGACATCTAAAGGGTTATAAATAAGTCAAGTTTTATACTTTTTATGCTACCTTCAAACTAAGTAAAGAACTTGATGTAAACTAAAGGGAGTAAAACTTGTAAATAGAACTTGGGGTACTAATAGTCAAAGGGGTGTGATCAAGGCACGCCTAAGGCATCTTTGCTAAACCATCTAGTTTGGTCCTAACTTGCTAAGTACTAAACTTGCAAGTGTTAGCTTGCACTGTTAATGGTGGCTTGCCTTGATTGGTGAAGTGGTTGAAGTTTTCTTCTTCTTCTTCTTCTTCTTGGTAGAACTCCTCCTCCTCGAAAGCTTGGTCGGTACTATCGTCTATAAATACATAGGGAGTGCACAATCACCAAACAATACTTAACTAAACTAAATAGCATTCTAAGACACATATTTGATGATCTATTATCATCACAAGCATCTCAAGTTTGATTAAATAGTTTCATCCTTTTTATTTTAGAAAAGTAATTTCTACTCATTGAAAAATTTACTAAAACTTAATATTCACCACCAAAATATGGGATCATGTGGACACATGTCCTCACCACATATTCTAACATGTGGGAATGAGATTTAAAGGTTGGATCAACATTACTTTGGTTTAAGTTCATTATTTAATAATTTAAAGTGACTAGAAATGCCTATATAGCATTATTTTGGTACTAGTGCAAAGTCACTGCATGTAAACCTTAATATTATTACATATTTAGATAGATATGATGAAATGTGATTTTTGAGAGTTGGAATCAACTCAAAAGCTAACTTGGTTGATTTTATAAAAAATGTTGCAAGTTGCAAATGCTTCTGTATTCTTATTTTTATTAGGAGAGATCTATAACTCTAATTGAATTAAATCCAACGGGCTTGGATAGATCATCTTAATACCTTTCAGGAAAAATTAGTTTCATGCAATTTGGATTTGTAAAACTCCCAAAATTGAATTTTAAAATAGTGGACAAAAACTAGATTTAACTAAAAAGAAAAATCCAGATTTGAATGGTTGGGCTAGCGCTGGAAAAGAATTGGGCCGGCCCAGTGGCGCTCCGCGGCGCGGGGCTCAGCTGATAGGAGGGTCCCGCTTGTCAGCGGCACTTAACACGCGAAATGGTACGCACGCTGTGGACCGTAGGATTAGAAGGGAAATCTACGACTAAGGGTCGTCATCAACGACGAACAGGTCGCCGGCGAGCTCGAACCCTACCGGATCGGTGGGGGTCTGCTGGGGACATACCAGGGCTCCAGCGGGGTCGGCGAGGCGGGCAAACGAACTGGAAGACGATGGTGAGGCGAGGCGCGGTTGCGGCGGAGCTTGGGGTGGTCGTAATCAGCGGCGCCCTTCTCCTCTAGAGGCGGCGGCTCCGACTCCAATTCCAGCGAGGCAGAGCTCGCCTTGCTCCGGCTAGAGGTGGGTGAGGTTCAGAGAGGTGAGGGGAGTGGAATGGTGTGGAGAGAAGAGGCTGGGGAGGGCTCCTTTTATAGGCCCGACGGTGAGACCGAGCGGGATGGGCAGTCGACGGTGGCGACATGGCTACGGCGGGGTAGAGGCATGGCTGCGGGTGGCGATTGACGTGCAGTTCCCTGGCGGTGCTCTAGGCATTGAATGCAACCGTAGGGGCGGTGGCATGCGGTCTGGGCGAGGTGGCGCTCTGCGCGGCAGAGGCGGCGGTGTCCACGGCGAGCGGTGGCTGTGAGGCTTTGGGCGGCCAGCGAGGGTGTCTGGGGTGTTCTCCAGGTCGTGGCGGAGCGGCGGGCGCGGGCTGTGGCCAAGGGGCGGTCTGGGCGAGCGGGGACAAAGCGCGCTCTGGGGGCGGCGCCGGCATGGTGCGGTGGCACTGGGCGAGTGATATCCTCGGTGGTCCACTACAGGGCTAGGCTCAGGCAGGGGACAGAGGGTGGCGGTGAGGTGTGAGCTACCTCCTAGACATGGAGAGAGAGGCGAGAGAGGGCTGCTGCGACGAGTGCACGGTCGACCGGCGAGAGGTGGCTCGGTATGACAGTGCAGTGCAGCTAGGAGGTAGGGGAGAGGTTGGGGTTGGTCTGGTTAGGCTTGAGGGGGACAGAGATGATCAAAGCACTACATAATTGCTAGACAAAATCAGCCCAAAACAGTATTAGTTAGGCCAAAATGATCTTGCTAGCAAGGTGTTTGACAAAATGATCGAAAGAGAAAAAGTTTTAAATTTTGGTTTCAAAATTTTTGAGTGATCTCCACTAGTGCTAGGTAGTCTCTGGTTGCAAGGGTTTTGAAAGTGGAGCTCAAATATATGGGTTTTGAAATAGGGGTGATCTATGCATATGCATTGGATTCAATTTTCAAATGCAATTTAAAATAAATAAAATAATGGTTTTAGCAGATCAAAAGGTGGGCCTTGGTTCCTCATTATGTGTACTAACAAGGGGTGCAAAGATCAAGAATTGTTTCTAGTAAGAAATAAGTGCTAGGAACACTCAAAGTAGTGTAGTGGATTAAAATGGCCAAAATGACCATTCCTCCTTTTTAATTCTTTTTGATTTGATTTTCTTTAGAAAAAGTTTGGAAAAGATGTAGATGATGTTTAAATCACCTAAGAAACATTTTACAAGCATTGGATCACTCAATCATGGCAATTCAAGAACTCCTATTTTAAATGCACACATAAATGAATGCTTTCATTTTAAATTTGGAAAAAGTTTTTGTTAACCCCATTTTTGTTTGATTTGATCTTGATAAGCTTGGATTGAAGTTTTGGGATGTTACACCCCTCCTCCTTGGCCGTGCTCCTCGGCTCGAGTGCAGGTGTGTTGTTGCCCTGGTCGGGTTGAGTCGAGCCCAACGCCATCTTGGCGTGGCGGCACACGGCGTCCACGCGGCGCTGGAGGCGGGGTGAGCAGTGTGGGGTGGCCGGCGATACTTCTTTGAGGTGGTTGTGCGCGACTTGCTGGCGTCTCCTCCTATGGTAGCGTTGATGCTGCTTGCGGCTTGTTGGTACCCCTCTTAGGCGGCTTGTCCCTTTGTGGACATGGCTGCCCCCATCTAGCGCACCAAGCGTGCAGCAGGCGGGTGCCCTAGCAAGGCTAGAGCTTTGATTGGAAGGGCCCAACGCGGGAGCTCCGGTGGAAGAATAGATCATGCTCGGTTGCGGTGCTGAGGTACCATGCTTTGGGCGAAAGCCCTACTTTTCGGGGCCAGTGATGGAGACGCCTGAGGGCACCATTTCCTCTGTGGCGTCATCGAGAAGCTTCGGTACCTCCCTCCCCCAGTATCTCATGCTCCATGTGAAAACCTCAGATTTGTCTTGCCAAATCATGTGACAGCGGCGTCTTCCACGTTGCACCCTCCATGGAGGCATTGTCTTGAGACTTGACTCTCTGGTTCGGGACGTAGTTCTTTGCCATGGATCTCAGTGTTAGCCACATAGGAGGCTTCCTGCGGTGCCGGTGGTATGTAGGCCTCTCGAGTGGTATAGCGGTGGCTTGTGCAACTGATGTCTATGCACTTCTATTCTTGTAGACAGTTGTTGGGCCTCCAAGTGCATAGATTTGTAGAACAGCAACAAGTTTCCTTTAAGTGGATTACCCAAGGTTTATCGAACTCAGGGAGGAAGTGGTCAAAGGTATCCCTCTCAAGCAACCCTTCAATCAAGATACAAGAAGTCTCTTGTGTCCCCAATACACCCAATACACTTGTCAGGTGTATAGGTGCACTAGTTTGGCAAAGAGATAGTGAAATACAAGTGGTATGGATAATTATAAGTGGTAACGGTGCCAAAAAATAGCTTGACAGGAGGAAAATACTAAAGGCAAAAAGATGGAAGCAAGCAAACATGTAACAGATCTAGTTGCAAACGGTGTTTCAATGTTTAGAAACAAGGCCTAGGGATCATACTTTCGCTAGTGAACACTCTTATATAAATATCTTCTCTTCATGATACCACTCTGAACTACTCTCTGGTTGGACACTCTAATCCATGGTAGGGCTATAACAACACTCCTCAAAGTTCGTATTCCCCATCTAGATAACCCCACACTGTTACCTTGAGCGCTACATGGTTCCAACAAACACAACAATTTCATAGAGACATCCAACTTCAAATATAACTCATAACAAGTATTTGTAATCTCTAGCCTAAGTGCTACCATGGTGTGCACGCTATCACTTTTACACACGTGGGGAGAGCCAGAGATCTATTAAAGCACTTGAGTAGCAAGGTAGATCTATTTGATTATTAAAGCTCATGATCACAATATGATAATGCATAGAGAGAGAGAGATGAACACATAGCTACCGGTAGAACCCTTAGCCTCGAGAGAGGACTACTCCCTTATCATCATGGGAATCAGCAACGGCGATGGAGATGGTGGTGGAGATCGATGGAGATGGCTCCGGGGGCAATTCCACGTCTCGGCCGGATGCCGGAACAGAGACTTTCTGTCCCCCGAATCTCCCCTTCGGTGGCGGCGGCACTGCGGAACTTTTCATGGCTGGAGGCTGGATGATTTAGGGTTTTCTCATCGGGAGGCTTCTTATATGCGAAGAGGCAAGGCGAGGAGGCAGCCAGGGGGCCCACACCACCTGGTGGCACCACCAGGGCTGGCCCACGCCACCATAGGGTGTGCCCACCCTGGTGCCCTACTCCGTCTCTGCTTTGTGTTGCCATGCTGCTCCGGGAAAATAGGCATATTGGCTTTTGTCCCGTCCAATTCCGAGAATATTCATTTTTTAGGTTTCTGAAACCAAAAACAGCAGAAAACAGGCAACTGGCACTATGGCATCTTATCAATAGGTTAGTTCTAGAAAGTGTATAAAAATACCTCAAAATGTAGACAAAGCATAGGACATATGATATAAAACAAGCATGGAGCATCAAAAATTATAGATACGTTTGCAACATATCAACATCCCCAAGCTTAACTCCTGCTCGTCCTCGAGTAGGTAAGTGATAAAAAGAATAATTTTTGAGGTGACATGCACCATCACAATCAAGATCAAACCATTTGCAAGCAGTGAAAACTGGGATCAAAGTACTCTAAACATGAGCATGAAAGATGAAGTTCTAACAATAAGACATAGTAACTATGCATGCAACATGAAATGATACAAACAAAGATCATGAATAACAATGCATTGAAAGACGTTTGTTTGTTTCACATATAGAAAACATAGCATAGTGGCATTCAGCTCGTCCCTCATGGAGTAGCAAAACATAAATGCATAGGACACCTTCAAAGTTCATAAGGGTGACTAGATACAAATAGTTCAAGGACAAGCAATATCAACATTATGAATCAATCAATAAGTTTTGAGACAATGCACACAGAACTAAGAATGACAACTATGCTCTCTTAATTGGTGCCTAAGGATAGAAGGTCGATACTTAATATAAAAGTGGAAGAAAGGCCTTCATAGAAGGAAGCAGGGATTCAAGTCTCATAAAGAGCTTCCAAAAATTATGGTACTTATTAGAATTCAACTCTCATTGCCCCTATCATAAGCATCTTAAAGTGATTAAGGTTAAAGTGAACAAACTATGGAGTATATGCTTGACAAAGTATAAGTTGTCAATCTCATGTCCCTTGAATACGAGGGCCGCTCCTCATGTTACTCAAGTTTAGTTACCGGTAAGTTCTTGTCATAGTAAGTACATGTGTATCATAGAGAACCGCCAACGGGGTACCCCTTGCCCGATGATACGGAAGAATCCCCATATCAAAATGACAAGGCAAGCAGACAATGAGCATCTCAGCAATCTTCTTACTTACCATGGGAAAATGGTGCTTTTTTCTCTCTTTCCTCTTTTCTCATTTCTTTTTTTCTCTTTTTCTAAATCTCTATCTATTTTTTTATAAGAAGAATGCTTCGTAGATTGCTCATTATGGTTACGCTACAGGTTTCCACCATGATTAGGCATGGATTAGACCAGCGGCCCAGGCATTTCTCAAACACACATACATAACTCCATGGAATTACAAGCTCCCCTTTCATTACACACCAACGACATCCATAAACAAAAGAGCATGATATCAACTGGGTACAATGTACAAGTGCAATGTTGAAAGCGTTCCCCATGACAGCATGGTTATGCTAATTCCCAACGTATAAGTGCAAGCATATACAACATACATGACACAATGGTTCAAGTTTATTAGGGGCAAGAAAATTAAAGTGTGCCATCAAATTCGTGAGAGCTTTAATCACTAAATTTCACATAACAAGTTTAATTCGTAAGGTAGATAAAATATGAATATACTTGGAATAGCAAATACTAATAGGTAGGTATGGTGGACTATTTGGAATAAATTGGTTTTATTTGGAGTTGGATGTATGAGTGGAACTCATACTTGGTATGGAGGCTAGCAAAAGACTGGAAGCGACCAACTAAGAGAGCAATAATGGCCATAATCATGCAAAGCGACAAAACATCATTAATTAAAGCATAAAGTGATATTACAAGTCGAAAACTAAAGGATCATAGGGGCTATGGTGACTTGGTATAGTCTTAACATGGTGTGAGCATGCGCCAAGTCAACCCAAATAAAGCATCAAAGGAGAATACCACAATACTATGCTTTAATATGTTAAAACAACGCATGATTCTTTCAAGGTACATTAAGCAATCTCAAATTTTTGTAACAAGTCATGCTACATCAATAATCAGTAAGCATAAAGTCAAAAAAATATCAAGCATGACATGATAAAGTCTAAGCCACAGTAAAAACAAGCTCCTTTTTACCACTTAAGCATGAACTTTTCCTACTCTTTTCCAATCCAAACCAACTTATTTGAAAACTAATGTATGAATGTGGGGGTCCAACCAACTTATTCAAGCAAAATCAGTAAACGAAAACCAAAAACAAAAACGAAGACGCTCCAAGAACAACACAACTGTGCATGAAACAATAAAAATGAAGTGTTTGGAAGAAACCTGAGAGTTTTATTGATGAAGAAGGGGATGCCTTGGGCATCCGCAAGCTTTGACACTTGTACTTCTTGGATATTTCTTGGGGTGACACGGGTGGCATCCCCAAGCTTGAGCTTTTGTCCATTCTTCATCTCATCACATTACTCTTCCCTACACTTAAAAATTTCCTTCATAGAAAACTTCACACAATCTTCATTAGCAAAATTAGTGTACTCAAGATAATAAGTCTTTTGGTTCAGTTTCAACACAAGTAAAACTTCCATTAAAACACAAGATACTATAGCAATTCCCTCAAAAATCTCAATTCACCAAAAAGAACCCAAAAAGAAATCGATAAATAGGCAAATGCAAATAATGGAAGAAATCTGTCAAAACAGACCAGCTGGTGAAAACCGATTTTTTCGAAGACCTTTTGTTGCTCAAATCGAAAAGTGTTGAACTAACGAAAGTTGGATAAGAACCTGGGGCAGAAGCACAAAAAATTACAGCTCAAACAACCTACAAAGATTTTTCACGAATGTTATAGTGAAGCACAAAATTCTGTTTCGGGACAGCAACTTTCCCAAACATTACTTCTCTCTCATTAGAGGTTACTCTTGGCACAAAAACCACACAAAAACGATAAGGAGAGGTTATTACTGAAGCAATAACTTCCAAGACTCAACTAAAACATTTGGGTTATCTCCCAATAAGTACTTTTTTTGAACGCCTTTAAGTTAGGCATGATAGTTTGAGAAGATGCTCACATAAGAAATATGAATTGAAGTAAAATAGAGCATCAAGAAGCAAATTCAAAGCACATTTAAGTCTAACCCACTTCCTATGCATAGGAATCTTGTAAAGAAACAAGTCATGAAAGCACGAAGCAACAAGCATAGGAAAGCAAAACAAGTGCAACTTCAAGACTTTCAACATAAAGAGGGGAAACTTAATATTGTTGAGACACATAAAACCATGTTTTTCTCTCTCATAATAACTTTCAGTAGCATCATGAATAAAATTAACAATATAACTATCACATAAAACATTCTTATCATGAGCCACATGCATATAATCATTATTACTCTCCACATAAGCATTCATTCTTATTAATTGTGCTGGGAGCAAATTCAACAAAATAGCTATCATTATTATTCTCATCACCATAATCATCAAATATAGGAGGCATATTGTAATCATTAATTTTCTCTGCAATAGTAGGTGGTCTGAAAATATCATATTCATCATTATAATCATCATATATTGGAGGTTTGGTATCATCATAAGCAATAGAATAGCTATCCTCCAAAGCCGGGGAACTAAAAAGATCATTTTCATAAAAACTAGCTTCCCCAAGCTAAGACTTTTCCATAGCATTAGCAATAATGGTGTCCAAAGAATTCATACTAACAACATTGCTATTAGCATGCAAATAAAGTTCCATAGGTTTTTTAATTTTCTTTTCAAACTCTTCATGTCCTAACTCAAGATAAATACTATAAAGCTCTCTAATTTTTTTGCTGTTTTCCATTAAGCCTAACTAGTGAAAACAAGAAACAAAAAGACAAAATTACAGAATCTAAAGGAAATAACTTCGAGCACTCACACCGGAGGATGTGAGTACCTTTTACCTTACCTCCCCAGCAATGGCGCTAGAAAATAGCTTGATTTCTACGCACTTCTATTCTTGTAGACAGTTGTTGGGCCTCCAAGTGCAGAGGTTTGTAGAACATCAGCAAGTTTCCCTTAAGTGGATTACCCAAGGTTTATCAAACTCAGGGAGGAAGTGGTCCAAGGTATCCCTCTCAAGCAACCCTGCAATCAAGATACAAGAAGTCTCTTGTGTCCCAACACACCCAATACACTTGTTAGGTGTATAGGTGCACTAGTTCGCTAAAGAGATAGTGAAATACAAGTGGTATGGATAATTATAAGTGGTAACGGTGCCAGAAAATAGCTTGACGGGAGGAAAAGACTAAAAGCAAAAAGATGGAAGCAATTAAACATGTAACAGATCTAGTTACAAACGATGTTTCAATGTTTAGAAACAAGGCCTAGGGATCATACTTTTGCTAGTGAACACTCTCATATAAATATCTTCTCTTCATGATACCACTCTGAACTACTCTCTGGTGGGACACTCTAATCCATGGTAGGGCTATAACAGCACTCCTCAAAGTTCGTATCACTACTAGGAAACCATTATCAGTGGCACACCTTTTTTCACTATCTGTGGCGCATATCTTAGTCGCCACTGATACGTCGCCACTGATAACTATCTTCTGTGGCGCATTTCAAAATGCGCCACAGAAGTCTCAAACTTCAGTGGCGCATATGGCCAATATGCGCCACAGAAGTTTTTTTCAAATTTCAAAAAAAAACCGGGCCAGATCTAGATCTGGCCGGAGTTGGTGGTGGTGGCTGGTGGTGGATGGAGGAGGGCTAGGAGGAGGTTGCCGGAGTTGGTGGTGGAGGAGGTTGCCGTGGTGGTGGAGGAGGAGGAGGTCGCCGGAGTTGGTGGTGGAAGAGGAAGAGAAGGAGGTTGCCGAAGTTGGTGGTGGAGGAGGAGGAGGAGTTCGCCGGAGTTGGTGGTGGTGGAGGAGGAGGAGGAGGAGGAGGTGGTCGCCGGAGTTGGTGGTGGTGGTGGTGGTGGAGGAGGAGGAGGAGGTCGCCGGAGTTTGTGGTGGTGGTGGCGGAGGGGGAGGAGGAGGAGGAGGTCGTCGGAGAGTGGAGAAGGAGGAGGGAGGAGAAGGGGAGAAGTGTGGAGGGGAGGAGAAGTGGGGAGAATAAGTAGGAGAAGAAGTGGGGAGGGGAGAAAAAGGAAAAAGGGAGGGAGAAGGGCGCCGGCGAGATTGAAATTTCGAATCCCGCCCAAGACTTCTGTGGCGCATATGGTGTAAATGCGCCACAGAAGTTTCTCCCCCTTTTTTATTTTTTTGCAGTAAAAAATCTTCTACCCTAAATAACTTTTTATTCTTTTCGAATTTGGGGATTCTGTATAATCCAGAACGAACATAGGTCGTTGAATTTGAGTAGGGAATTTCGAGACGATCATTTTGATAGGTTAAAGATTTTTTTTGACATCATATGCAAAAGTTATAGCCGTTTTACCGTGCCATGACCTATTTTTGAAAAATACATCGAAATTCATGTTTTTCAATTTTGTCTAGATCTATGCCCTAAAATCTAACTACAACTCAAAGGAATTATTTTTTTGAAGTTTCTATCATTTTTCTTTATTTTTTACAAAACTGAAAAGGCGATCCAACAAGGGGGTATCAGTTTTTGCTTGTTCTGTGGCGCAGACACCTATATGCGCCATAGAAACATCATGTGGCGCATATGGACATATGCGCCACAGAAGTTTCTCCACCCTTTTTTGGTGCTTCGTCCCATCAACCTTCTGTGGCGCATACGTCTATATGTGCCACAGAATCATCACTTTCTGTGGCGCACACGAAAATATGCGCCACAAAAATGTGGACTTCTGTGGCACATATTGGTTTCGTGCGCCACTGAAGTGCCAAACTTCTGTGGCCCATATTTTCTAGTGCGCCACTGATACATATCTGTGGCGCTTGGTTTTACATATGCGCCAATGAATATCTTGTCTACCTATAAGCTATTTCCTAGTAGTGTATTCCCCATCTAAATAACCCCACACTGTCACCTTGAGCGCTACATGGTTCCAAAATACACCACAATTTCATAGAGACATCCAACTCCAAATATAACTCATAACAAGTATTTCTAATCTCTAGCCTAAGTGCCACCATGGTGTGCACGCTATAACTTTCGCACACGTGGGGAGAGCCAAAGATCTATTAAAGCACTTGAGTAGCAAGGTAGATCTACTTGATTATAAAGCTCATGATCACAATGTGATCATGCATAGAGAGAGATGAACACATAGCTACCGGCAGAACCCTTAGCCTCGAGAGAGAACTACTCCCTCATCATCATGGGAATCAGGAATTGCGATGGAGATGGTGGTGGAGATCGATGGAGATGGCTCCGGGGGGCAATTCCCCATCCCGAAAGGGTGCCAAAACAGAGACTTTCTGTCCCCTGAATCTCCCCTTCGGTGGTGGCGGCGCTGCGGAACTTTTCGTGGCTGGAGGCTGGATGATTTAGGGTTTTCTCATCGGGAGGCTTCTTATAGGCGAAGAGGCGAGACGAGGAGGCAGCCAGGGGCCCACACCACCTGGTGGCACCACCAGGGCTGGCCCGCGCCACCATAGGGTGTGCCCACCCTGGTGCCCTACTCCGTCGCTGCTTCGTGTTTCCATGTTGCTCCGAGAAAATAGGCATATTGGCTTTTGTCCCGTCTAATTCCGAGAATATTCATTTTTTAGCTTTTCTAAAACCAAAAATGGCAGAAAACATGCAACCAGCACTGTGGCATCTTGTCAATAGGTTATTTCCAGAAAGTGTATAAAAATACCTCAAAATATAGACAAAGCATAGGACAAATGATATAAAACAAGCATGAAGCATCAAAAATTATAGATACGTTTGCAACGTATTAGCGACGAGGATTTTCCTTGGACAACGTGAGCAAGCCTCCGGATGAGCAGTGCTAGGTTGGCCTCTGTGCTTGATTCAGGCCGTTGAATACTACACGCTTGCATGTCTATTGAGGTTGCTAGGAGCTAGCCGCCGTGCTGACGGCGTTCCCCAGATTTTGGCTGAGGCCGGAGCAGCAATGCTCCCTGCCAAGCCTTCGTTGGCTCACGAGATTCAGATGGAATGCATCTTGGCTGCGGCTGGAAGGTTGTTGATAACTTCGATAATGCAATGTTCCGTGACTTTTATCGGCAAGGGTTGTGTTTAGCGGAGGAGCTCACTCTGTGATGTCTTGGAGGAGCGCTCGACGGATTTCGGCCCTTTAGCTGTAGACTTGTTTTGAGTGTTGGGTGTGTAAATATGGGTGTTTGGGCCTTTTCTTAGGCTTGTAATTTGAACTTCTTTTTTATCAATGAATCGAGTCGCAAAGCTTTTTGCGTTTTCACGAGGAAAAAATGCTATTCAAAACAAAATGTTGAACTATATTTCTATACAGAGGGAGTGTATACCATATATAGTCTATATCTAGACGTGGAATATCCACATGTATCTGATACCCCTGGAATTTTCCTCTTCGGAGGAGATGTACGGTCATGGCTAACCATCAAGTGCTACGCATGGTCATGTCTGGTTCTTACGAGCTATGCACGGCAGATCTTTTGGAGGCTTCAAGTTGCGTTAGATGACGGGACTTGACGGCATGGTACCGAGGGGTCTCAGTGATGACCGTACCTGTGTGTTGATGGACGTACGCAGGGTGGTGACATTGTATGGCATCATTCGATAGCAGGTCTGAGAAGGTCAATGTTTTGATTCTCCTGAAAATGGATTGGCCGAAGACAAAAACATCAACTGTTTGAGTCGTGCACATTGGTGTGCACTGAGAATCAGCTGCACCAATTTAAGCACCTGACTTATCGTTGTATAATTTTGGTGAGGTATATCGTTTTAGATGATTTGTGTATGTGAGACATTGGGTGAATTGGTCCTGACATGATCACCCCCTTAATCAAGTTTCTAGTTTGTATTGCCACAATTATCGTTAGTGAGGTGGCTTGGATCGAACATCTATATGTGTGTAAGGATTTGTTGAATTTTAATAAATAGATTATGTGCATCATTTTGAGGTTGAGCGGTAAGCTTGGGGGAACGGTCAGGCTAAACAAAAGGATTTAAACTTTTTGGAGGAGAGGAGCTCAGTTGCTAGTAATTGTCAAATTATTGAAGTATGATCCAAACATTAAGAAGACTAACTTCTGAGGAGCGGAGTGTCCGTGCAGATTTAGATTTCTGCCGTTATATATACCACTTATAAGCCGCCGGCTAAGGTATATTGCATCTGTGAAATCCCCGACGATGTGTAAACACTTGCCGTATAGTGAATTTTCGCTGGATGTCATCCGCGGTTTTTTCTCTTTGTTGGAGAAGTTTTTCATATTAAACTCTATGTCTCCTGCGATGATTTTGTTTTCGTTCTCCGTTATATGCTTGTCATGTTTATAACACAAATGACCAAAGTGGATCTTCATCCTTTCCCTGACCCCTTCTTCTTTTCTTCCGAGTGCTCTTGCTTTTGTTACTTTCATTGCGTTTGGAACTTTCGCCTCATTTGTTGGGTGGTGTTTCATGGGGTGGAATTATGTATTAGAGATGTAATATTGTATGTATCCAATATGGTGTAGTACACCAACTGGATACACACTAGACTTGTACAATGCCACGATAGGGGTTTTTTCTATCTAGTTAACATGCAACCGAACGCTCTAACGAGGGTATCGTTCTACCCAATGAATTTTACATGACATCAGAGGCCCCTTCTCTTCCCTTCTAGCTCGCCTCCGCCGGTGACTATCACTGTGCCACTTCCCAGGACCTTGATCTCTGGACTTCCAGGAACACAGAAAAACACCTCTCGCTCGAAGGCCTCCCAATCCCTTGCCTCGATCGACCACGAAAACCAAGCTATATAGTCAAGACCTTTCCAATCTACAAACACAAAACCCTCCTTTTTTTCTCTCTGTAAGAACCATGGCGACATCCTCCTCCTTGTCTGGGTCGGGTTCTGTTAGCTCTCCACCTGCTATGAAGCTGACTCGCGAGAACTTCCTCTATTGGCAAGCATAGGTGTTGCCTACCCTCCATGGTGCTCGGGTCATGGGCCTCCTAGAGGGGACCAATCTCGTGCCACTGATGACTGTGCTCCTGCACCAATAACATGGTTATTCCAGTACTTGGAGTAGCAAATATTTAAAGACTTTGTCCCGATGGGATGTCGGCGAACACAACCCCGCAGCCACATTGTCAATGTGACCATGTTCGCACCCAAATCGTGGTTTGGAAATAGCCTATTCCATAAGTTGCTACGATAAATAAATTTAACATGTTTTGTAATACCTACACAAAAGTAAAACTGAAAAGAGGTGAATGCAATGAGATGAAATATAATGCTATGATTCCTTAAGTAATGTTGTGTATACTAGTGTGCATGATAAGTGCTTATGGAATAGCTGTTAACTATAATTGTGGCAGTCCCTCATATACCGTTGTCTCCACCGTTGGTAAGTGGCAACTAGACAAGTCATTTGTCCACACCCTCTTTGGACATGGGTCATCTCGTAAGAGAATAGTGTATTAAGGTAACACGACCAATCAAGGTAAACCAGAGCAAAGGCATTAAGTTCTATGGACAACCGTACTTCTAAGCAAGTGTGCTAGTCATAAGATATCCTGTCTGTCACTTTGGGGTCAAGCAATTTGCAACACTATACCTATCTATATCATGAGTGATCTTGAGGAAATTCTGGGTGGTGCATCCTAAGCTGCTATTGCCTCCGCAAATCACTTATAGTAAATACCTATTAGTTCTACCCATGGAAGAGTAGAGACTAATGATAAGTTTTGTGACACTCCGTGAATCCCTAGTAAATTCCTCAACAATAGATTGGACGTCTCCAATCACTAGAATAATATCATGAATAGAACAATGTAAAGAGAAAGCACAAACATATTAATTAACAAGAACACACCATACTTTAATTACTCAAATCTATACTATTAAAAAGATTGGCGTCGTTCATCGCATAGGGAAATTTCCGTCTGCCTATTTTAGATGATTTTGCCCCTAAACATTCGGCGTTATTACAACAACTGCCACCGATTAGTCAAACCCGAGCGAGCCTTGTGCGCTTGCCTGCCCGCGCCACCCCGTGCGCCTTCTCATGCTCCTCCGCCGGCACGACGGAGAAGAGGACTGGAGCCATCACGAGAGAGGAGGAGGGATAGGCCCCGTCCCCGTCCATGTTGTCCTCCCCTCATCTCCCTATCCTCCACTCCAGCGGTGCTCCTCCCCAAATCCACCGCACCACCGGCGTCCATACCTGGATCCCCTACACCACCGACCCCCATCCTCCCCGTGGTAATTGATTCCGCGATGATACGGCTTTCGCTGCAGAGACACTACCGGACTCGAGGTCCCAATCAGCCGCGTAGGAGGGACAACGAAGCGCAGTTGCGGCCGGCGGGCCGAACACCACTGCTGCAGGGACGCCGCCAGTCTCATGCTGACAACGCCATGAAGTGGGGAAATCGGAGCTTCTCCTTGCTAGGAAGTCCCTCTGCATCGCCACCATGCTAGACAACTCCATCCGTCACAACACCAATCCACTGACTAGGCTAGGCTGGCGCTGCAAGAAATTAGAGTTGTGATTTTAGGTACAAGTGATGGATTGAATAATTTTTCCTAAGGCCATCATGTCCTCTATCCAGCCCACAGCCGGCATCCGGCGCACGACGCGATAACACGGCATGCTCCACCGAAAATAGGCGGCGGCTATAGAGCTCGGCGGCTGGCGCATGGCATGGCCTACTCCTCACTAAGGCGGCGATGCCGGCAAAAACGCTCGAATGGCCGGCACGGCGATGCTTCCTAACTTGCAGCGGTGATTTGGGGAGAAGTTTCGGTCTATACCCTGTACCGCATTAAAGAGATGGCAAAATCTTATCTACCGGGGATGGAGATGTTTGCAGTTTAGTCCATGTATTTTATTTACATATGTGAACATCCATGTGGTTCCCTGTGATATATGTAGGATTTACAAAATATACTATGAACAAGATGGCCACGCCTTGGACTTTGGAAATGCAAACAAGGCAGATGCTCGTTTGTTGAACTCAGACAAAATATGTAGCGACTCTTTAATAATATTGTAAAATTTTATTATTTTGTATAATATTGTAAAATTTTATTATTTTGTAGCAACACAACAGAACCCTCGACACAATAAAAAAACCCATAGAAACGCAATGAAGCCCAAATTCTTTGCTAATCGATTCTTACAAATTTGTCTATCCATTCCGGATAATTTGCTGACTATATCTGAAAAATCTTCGATTAAAAGATAATGCTCGTCAAGAAAATAGGCATAGTTATTGTTTTTATTATTTAGTATAAACTTCTAAAAATACTTGTACTATTGTAACATTTTCACACGTAGAAAAGGTTAAAAAGAAGGATTATTGAGCCAAGGACGGGTGGGAAGAGGAAGCAATGAACCCTAGGTGAATATGATGAAGTTGGATGTTTTCTACGAATCACCGTGGTTGTGTCAAAAAATTGTGCGTCTCCACGGAACCCATTTTTCTCCGGGTGCAAACACGGTTATGCTTCCTATACGAATATATATGTAAAAAAATGCAACGTGGCAACGCACGACCATTCAGCTAGTCATCATCTTTTTTAATAAAAGGGGGTTCAAGCCATGTTACAACCCATCACGAAGATCATGATGGGGAAGGATGAAGGAGTAGCGGCAATGGAGATGGTGATGACGGCGCGGTGATGGTAGCGTCGGCGTGGTGATGGCGGCGTCCTCCTTCTACTCCTCTTCTTGCTTGGATGACTTGATGGTGTTGATGGAGATCTGGATCTTGGTGGAGCTGTAGAGGCTATGGAGGCGGCACGACGGCAGGGTGCCGCCGTGGAGGCGGTAGATGGGATCTAGATCTTTTATATGTTGTATAGTGGCTTCCTCCTCTCTTGTTTGACTCCTCCCTCCTTTATGTAGGCCTTGGGGTGCCCTAGGGTTCCCCCAATACCGTCATATGACTTAGGAAAGGTTCTGGAGCTTTCGGAGGATGAAATCCCATCGTTTGCAACCATTTTGGCAACTATACGGTAGAAGCTATATGGCCGGAATTTTTGCTCCCTCCGTATAGTTGGTCGTTAAACCTTTGGGAGTCTTTAGTATTTGGTCACCATTTTTTCATACGAACTCTGTTTTGGGTGTTCTTGGGCTCATTGAATTTGTCTTGTCGAGGGATACAACCCTGTGGTCTTGGATATGTATTTTGAGAAGTTGGAAAAAATTCACTTTTCCAACACCTCAAATGGCTAAGTATGGTCCGTGCAGCTCCTCCATACGATGCTCTCTTTTTTTCCTTTTGCCTTTGTTTTATCCATAATCATCATCAACACCTACACACATGTCAAAGACAAGGAAGATGGATAAAATTCTACCTAAACTACTACATGTGCAAATCTCATATTGAATTTAATAAAAACAAGTAATCATGCATATCAGGCATAGCAATAGTTAGATGGAGCATGATGTGATAGGCAAATGTCACAATTTATATTGCTAAAAATTGTTGTATTATCACAACCATCAACTTCTCCAAACTAGATCTTGCTCATCCTCGAGCAAAAGGGATCGATAACTTAATGAATGTGATCTTGCTTATCATTGGAAATCAATGCACCACATCCTTGTTTTTCCTGCAAGCTCAAAGCAAGAGAGCACATAATCATACAATGAAATATAAGCTCAATTATATTATTCCAAACCACTAGAGATTAGTCAAAAACTTCTATGCCCCATGTCAAAGTTTAATCTAGCTTGCAAGTAAACTTGTGATCCTTCTATACACACTTTATTGTATTTTTATTTGTATATGGGAAAGCTGAACACGATTAGTTGTCAATCATAAATAGAAATAGAGTTTTCCAATGCTGCCCACTCATGCCATCTATTAAAGTCTCTCAAGTGCAAACTTCGATTGTTGAGCTCATATAAAATATATTTCTTAGTAACGAGACCATGCCAAAAGAGTGGTATATGTTCAATCGAGACTGTGTAGGCTAGGAAGGACACCCGTGAACTTTACCAAGGTTTCCCTTTTCGGTATAATGATATCTCATAACAGTCAGAGGAGTATTTATACTTTTTCTTTTAACGCAGGCCCATGAGAATACCAATGCATACCCAAATATAGCATTTTTGCTACATATGTTGGGCAACTCATATCCAAACTCCAAGAGTTTCCTCTTTTTGGATTGTCCAAAAGCCAGCGGAGTTATTAGCATCCCATGTTGTGCGACACGCATAAAGCAATATCTCACTTTGATTTCCAAGACAAAATTTTGGCACATGTAATATCGAAACTTTGAAACATCATTTCTTATTTGACAATTCACTCAGTAAGCATCTGTTAATATCATAATTTCCAACACTATGGGGTCGTGCTATACCATAACCATTCACTTAAGACAATTCTGAACAGTGACAACTAGCAAATTTCGAAGAACTTCTTTATTATATTTTTTCTTTTCATGATGTAGAGAACATGGCAATGTATATTTAGAGGATCACAATATTTTCGCAAGCTAGATAAAAGTTGAACAAGGTGCATCAAAGCTATGGCTTGTCTCCTATGGGGCCTAACATGAGCAAGTGTATCCCTTATATAAATATGAACAAAAACTCACCTAAGCAAGCATTCAAAAAACAGAGGGATACACAATAACATGAAAACTTTTTAAGATAAAGAACTTTCCACAAGACTCTATGCATGCAAAATAACCTCCCCAAGCTAAGAACCAACTTGAGAAGATCATGAAAACAAAAGAGAAGATGTAGTTATCAAAAGAGAGTATAAGAAGTGGTTACCTCCCCAAGCTTAAGTGAAAGCAAGGGTGACACACTTTACCATTGAGGTGCTTTTAACCTCTACTTTGATGGACAGAGAACCTTTGCTTCAACGAATGCTTCACGATCCGGTGTATGCCTTCCTTAAGAACCTGGTAGAAACAAGAGTAGAAAGAAGACAAAATATTTTTGTGTTTTTGAAGACACGGGTTTGGCTCACAAGTGATAAATACAATTCCCACTGAGTCGGTTCATCAACGTAAGCACCACACTTAAGTCAACCAACTAGTTCTAGAAGTGGCCTCTCCTAGATTGTGATGAAGTGCAAGTGAAACATGATACGAGATGCGAGTGTGTAACCCCAATGTTCTTATTTAAAATAGGTTCGAGTTGGAAGGTTTTACCAGACACTGATTGTTGAAATATTGAATTGAAGCAACCAAGTGGCTCATGCGAGTGTTTGTAGGTTGGCACTATTGTACATGTCGTCACCCAAGGTTAAAGTCCCTACGAAAATAACACATAAAATAAAAGACAACGCTTTGGTGAATGAACGAAGTTTGTTCACCCAACTAATGAAAGAAAACAAAAAGAAAATATGAACTACTAAAGAGAATTACAACTTAAGGAATTTCTGAGACAAAACTTTATTGTTTACATACACTCGGCTTCTCTAAAACATGGGAGAAGCTCCCAGGTGGTGTTTCAAGGTTTTTAGAAGAAGAAGGAAGAAAAAGAATGAAATTTTGAGCAATGGTTATCTTCCAGTTGGCATTTGAGGGGTTTTCCCAACTATACGGGCGCAACTATACGGCCGGACCAAAAAAGTCCCGCCGTATAGTTGGTCGTTAAACTCATAGTACCTTGAACATTGAAGGGTAGATGGCGTCGATATCTCTACGGCTGCAACTATACGGCCGGACCAAAAAGGTCACGCCGTATAGTTGGTCGTTAAACCTTCTGTATCCTGGAATAGAAATTTGGAGATGGGGTAGATAACTATACGACCGCAACTATACAGCCATAATTTTTATTCCCGCCGTATAGTTGGTCGTTAAACCTTCTGGAGTCACCAGAATTTACCTGTTTCTTCGAGAATTCTTTCTTAACCTAAAACTTTGCGAAACACCATGTTTTGACAGATTAAATTTTTGACCAACATTAGCATGTATAAAACGGGATTTAAGTACAACCGAGTTTATGCAACACATAATATAGTGACAATAAATTCTACCTTTTGAAAACTACCACGAGATTACTCTAATAGCAAGACACACGAAGAATAAAAGTGCCAATGCAACATGAATGTAACTAGACTCGAGACACAAAACTAAGAAATACACCTAGTAACTTCAGGGTTGCCTCCCGAGAAGCGCTCTCTTTAAAGCGATAAAGCCAGGCTAGGATGCTCCATACATTTCCAACCTGGATCCCAAGGGATGTCGACTCGAGGTGAGGTTGTACATACCATCTTGGAGCATCTTGAAGTAGAGTTCGGTCGGAGTTGTACCCGCTTACCGTGCATCGATATCATGTAGATGAACAAGTTCTCGACTTCAAGCGAGTGTTGATGCACCAAGCTTGGTGAATATGCCTCCGTGTATAGCTGCAATGAGAGGATTTGAGATTCATATAAAATTCTTAAATCTTTACCTTGGTTACCTGTGTAGGGGAACACTTCATAGTATTCTTTCTTCATAGCAGGGGGGTCAGGACCCTGCATATTAGTACAGCAAGGTTCTATGTCTAGTTCATTATTACTAATGCTCTCCATATGAGTGTCTAGGCACAATGCCTCCACAGAACAATTATCAACAGTTTTAACATCATAAAAATCACTACTAGAGTGAGAGGCATCACAAACAAAAGTTGTAGTGTGAATCTGTTTGTCAACCTCACCTTTTTATTCCTCCTTTTCATCGACTAGTGTTTTAATTGCAATGATAGAATCAAAAGTAGGAGTCGAAGGTGTGAGTCGGTGATCAATCCGTTCTTCCTCCTTGTGCTCCTTTTCCTCTTCACTCTTTAGTGAGTCCTGCAAAAGGTTATATTTCTCCACGACGGTTTTAGACCGCTTCAAATAATATAATACCAATGCATTATTACTTAAATTATTGTCACAAAAGAGGAATATGAGGTATACTAAATTAAAAACTCCATCAAGTGCTTCACTTTCAACATCAATACTTCCTAGTCTAAATACCATTTCAGATGCATCTTTAAAAACAAAGTATTCTAGTACTTCCAAACTAGCATAGGATTTATCTCTATTATAATTTGCTAGAGTAAGATTGTTGGAACACTTACATTGAAAATTAAGGTCGTCATCTATTATACAAATTGTGAAATAAGATCCATCATTAGCACGCAACCATAATGAATGCCTTTCCAATTGGTCCAGCAATTTCTTTATCAGCTCATGTCTAGCAACCAGGCTTGATGAACTTGAATCCTTTATCTCCTCTAATGCTTGTATTACCTCTTGAACAAAATTTATCTCGGAAGGCATGATTAGTAGCAACAGTTTTTATAAATTTTTGGTTTTGTAATTTTTTATTGTTTTCAATATAAAATAAAGTAGTAAGATAATAGCAACAAACTCAAATAAACTATGTGCGAGTAGATAACCGAACGCTTTGCTCCCCGACAACGGAGCCAATTTGATGAATGTGTTCCTGTACCAATAACAGGGTTATTGTAGTACTTGTAGCAACAAATATTTAAAGAGTTTGTCCCAATGGGAGCTCGGCGAACACGACCCCGCAGCCACATTGTCAATGCGACCACATTCGCACCCAAACCATGGTTTGGAAATAGCCTATTCTATAAGTTGCTAGGATAAATGAATTTAAGATCTTTTGTAATAACTACTACTAGGACTGGAAGAAAACTAGAACAAAAGTAAAACTGAAAAGAGGTGAATGCAATGAGATGAAATATTAATGCTATGATTCCTCAAGTAATGTTGTGTATACCGGTGTGCATGATAAGTGCTTATGGAATAACTGTTAACTATAATTGTGGCAGTCCCTCATATACTGTTGTCTCCCACCATTGGTAAGTGGCAACTAGACAACTCAATTGTCCACACCCTCTTCGGACATGGGTTATCTCGTAAGAGAATAGTGTATTAAGGTAACAAGACCAATCAAGGGAAACCAGAGCAAAGGCATTAAGTTCTACGGACAACCGTACTCCTAAGAAAGTGTGCTAGTCAAAAGATATCTCGTCTCTCACCTTGGGTTCAAGCAATTCGCAACACTATACCTATCTATATCATGAGTGATCTTGAGGGAATTCTGGGCGGTGCATCCTAAGCTATTATTGCCTCCACAAATCACTTATAACAAATAGCCTATTAGTTCTACCCATGGAAGAGCAGAGACTAATGATAATTTTTTTGACACTCCGTGAATCCCTAGTAAATTCCTCAACAATGGATTGGATGTCTCCAATCACTAGAATAATATCATGAATATATAGAACAATGTAAAGAGAAAGCCCAAACATATTAATTAACAAGAACACACCACACTTCAATTACTCAAATCATCATAACATTAATAAAAGGGGGTTCAAGCCATGTTACAACCCATCACGGAGATCATGATGGGGAAGGATGAAGGAGTAGCGGCGATGGAGATGGTGATGATGGCGCGGTGATGGTGGTGTCAGCGTGGTGATTGTGGCGTCCTCCTTCTCCTCCTCTTCTTGCTTGGATGGCTTGATGGTGTTGATGGAGATCTCGATCTTAGTGGAGCTGTAGAGGCTATGAAGGCGGCACAGCAGCATGGCACCACCATGGAGGCGGTGGATGGGATCTAGATCTTGTATATGGTGTATGGTGGCTTCCTCCTCTCTTCTTTGACTCCTCCCTCCTTTATATAGGCCTTGGGGGTGCCCTAGGTTTCCCCCAATACCGTCATATGACTTAGGGAAGGTTCTGGAGTTTCCGGAGGGCGAGTTGCGACCTTTTTGACAACTATATGGCGGGAGCTATACAGCCGAAATTTTTGCTCCCGCCGTATAGTTGGTCGTTAAACCTTCGGGAGTCTTTAGTATTTTGGTCACTATTTCTTCATACGAACTCTGTTTTGGGTGTCCTTGGGCTCGTTGAATTCGTATCGTCAAAGGCTACAACCATGTGGTCTGGGATCTTTATTTTGAGGTGTTGGAAAAAATCACTTTTCCAACACCTCAAATGGCTAAGTCTGGTCCCTGCAGCTCCTCCATACTATGCTCTCTTTGTTCCTTTTGCCTTTGTTTTATCCATAATCATCATCAACACCTACACACATGTCAAAGACAAGGAAGGGGGATAAAATTCTGCATAAACTACTAAATGTGCAAAGCTCATATTGAATTTAATAAAAACAAATAATCATGCATATCAGGCATAGCAATAGTTAGATGGAGCATGATAGGATGGACAAATGACACAATTTATATTGCTAAAAAGTGTTGTATTATCACAGCCATTAGACACCAGAGAAGATCGAAGTTGAAGATGAGAATCCTCAAAATCTCTCTGTTGCAAATCCAGAATATGATACATGGATCACCCGGGCTCAATAGGTGCCAGCTACCTCCTCAATTCTGTCTCCGACAATGTGCTCCCTCATGTCTTCAGCCTCCATCATGTTGTTGATGTGTAGCATGCCCTACATGCTATGTATTCTACTCAGTCAAAGTCTCGGCTCTCCACCCTTCGTGGCGTCCTTACCAACACAAAGAAGGTGGACATGACCGCCCAATAGTACATCACCAAGATGATAGGCTTTGCTTCCGAACTTGCCGCTACCGGGAAAATAGTTGATGATGAGCTTAAAACTACATCTTGAATGGTCTCGATGGTACATTCAAATCCCTTGTGACTGCCATCAATGTTGTTCCCACAACCACCCTAAATGACATGTGCTCTCAACTACATGCCTATGAAAATCATGACACCATGATGCTCTCAACGGCATAGGCCAACAACAACTTTGTGCCATTTGTAAACACTGTATCTCGTTGTCCCCCTCAGAATTTTGGGGCCGGCCAACACCCCTATACACCTACACCACCATGTTCCTGTACACTACAACCCTATAGACCTACCCAGACATACACGCCTCCGCCCCAACATTACATGCCTCCACCATAGCCATACATGTATCAGCCCTATCCGCCACAGCCTTCCTACTATAGACCTCCCATGCCACACTATCAGCCCTATCTTCCTCCGCAGCAACTCCCTACACCACCATAGCACCCACCTCAGCCACTACCACAGCCATAGCCTCAAAACCGTGGCCCACCAAAGCCTGATCAGCGTCGACCAAAGGGGGCACGACAAGAAGGATCGTGGTCCTGTTGCTACACCCTAGCAGGAAAGGGAAATTTGCTAGATTTGCAAAAAGGAAGGGCATCACGCGAGTGATTGTTGGTGGCGCTATGGTGATGATGATAACCATGACACACACTAACACTCATGGTGCATATGGAGTAGACTCCTACTAGATCATGGATACTGGTGCTACAAACCACACCACTAGACAACTCATCAAGCTTCAAGTTCATGAAAACTACCAAGGGCATTATCAAGTTCACAATGCTAGTGGACAAGGTATGGAAATTGCTAACATTGTTCATTCAGTTTTGTGCACCCACATTTCTCTTTAAAACTTCAAAATATTCTTCATGTTCCTGCATCTTCCATGAACTTACTTTCTGTTCATAAACGTACCCTAGATAATAATGCCTTCATTGAAATTCACCCATTATTTTTCTTGATCAAGGATCAAGCCACATAAAAAATCATGTTTAGAGGTCCTTGTCATGGTGGCCTCTAACCCCTTGTTCCTATTTCAAGTGGTTGTTCCTCCATGCATGCTTGCATCACCATCAAGCCTACATCCTCCACGTGGCATCATCGTCTAGGGCATCCCTCATCTTTTATTGTTCAGCAAGTTCTTAGGAAAAATAAATTATCTTACACTCCAGAAATAAATTCTTATATATGTGATCCATTCCAATAGGCTAAAAGTCACTAGTTACCCTATATTGTATCCACTAGTGTGTCTACAGTTCCATTGGAACAAATCTTCTCTGATGTACGGGGTCCTGCTCCTTTGTCTATTGGCAAACATGCTTATTATGTAAGTTTCATTGGTGATTTTAGAAAATTTACTTGGATCTACTTACTTAAGAAATTTTCTGATGTTTACCAAGTGTTTCTCAATTTTCAACAACATGTTGAGCGCAAGTTTGATAAGAAAATTATCACCATGCAAACTGACTAGGGAGGTGAATATGAAAAACTCAATGGTTTCTTTCAAAAAGTAGGCATCACCCATCATGTCTCATATCCAAATGCTCATCAACAAAATGGTTCTATTGAGCATAAACGCTGTCATATTGTTGAAGTGGGTCTTGCCTTACTTGCCAATGCGCCTAAGCCTCTCAAATATTGGGATGATGCTTTTCTCACAACCACTCTTCTTATTAAGTTGCTTCCTACAAAGGTTCTTAATCTTGTAAATCCTACAGAAAAACTTCTTCAAGTCAAACCCAACTCTGAGCCCTTGCGGGTTTTTGGCTGTGCATGTTGGCCAAATCTCCGTCCATACAACAAAAACATTCTTTTTGTTCTAAACGCTGTGTATTTCTTGGGTATAGTCCCAAACACAAAGGAGTAAACTGCGTTGATGTGACCACTGGATGTGTTTATTTATCTTGTGATGTTGTGTTTGATGAGAATATTTTTCCCTTTGCTATACTTCATCCAAACGTCGGTCGTTGTCTCCACGAAGAGATACTTCTTTTTCCACAAAATAATCCTTCTTCGGCATATAGTGATAGGGGTGTGCATACTAACGAGCATTATTTGCAAATTGTTCCTTCTGGTGAACCTTCACATGGCAATGCTAGTCTAGGAAATAATGAAACAGAAGAGGAGAATCGAACAAAATTCAACAACCCAGAAAACGAGACTGATTCTCTTTAGCAATCATCTTCGGATCACACGCCCGACGTGCCTGACGCGGAATCTCCCATGCACACCCGTGTGCTCCACACCCCGCTTGACACGTGATACGTCCAAAACATATCTACTTTCCCGAACACTTTTGCTATTATTTCTCCTCTAAACTTGTGTGATTTGGATGCAACTAACGCGGACTGACGCTGTTTTCAGCAGAATTGCATTGGTGTCTACTTTTTGTGCAGAAAATCAACTATCAGGAAAAATCCCGGAAAATATGCCAAAAATCCTATTTCACTAGAAGACTCACGGAGCAAGAATACGAGACGGAGGGGGGCTGGGCCCAGGCCACACCACCTGGCCGCGCGGGCAAGCCCAGGCGTGGCCAGGGGGTGGTCTAGCCGCCCCAGACTCCCCCTCGGTCTCCCTCTTCGCCTATAAGTTGCCTTCTGACCTAAAAACTCAGGGGGGTCGACGTTTTTCCAGAAGGAGTTCCGCTCTGCCGCCACCACCAGATTCCATGAAATAGCACCAGAAACTCCATTTTTGGCACCCTGCCGGACAGGGAATTGGAGGAGATCATCGCCATCATCATCCGCTTCTCCATCGACCATCCATGTTCCCCCCATCTATGAGTGAGTAATCCCCCGCTGTAGGCTATGGGGATGGTAGGGATTGGATGAGATCGTTCATGTAATGGCATCAGATTGTTAGGGCATGGTGCCTAGTATCTTTTGTTAGTGCTTTATGAATTTGTTGCGACTTGTTATGCTTAATGCTTGTCACTAGGGCCCGAGTGCCATGATTTCAGATCTGAACATGTTATTGATTCATTATGATAGTATTGTTTATGTTCTTATCTGCAAGTTGTATACACAAGTTGTTGTCCAGAACCAATGGCCCCGAAGTGACAGAAATCGGGATAACCGGAGGAAATGGCTTCGATGTGAGGATCACATGTGTTCATGGAGTGTTAATGCTTTGCTCCGGTGCTCTATTAAAAGGAGCACCTTAATTGCCAGTAGTTCCCTTGAGGCCCCGCTGCAAACGAGCTGGCAGGACAAAAAATGTTGTGCAAGTTCTCATTGGGAGCACATATGACTATATATGGAACACATGCCTAGGAATATCTAGTACTTGGATGCTTTATCTTATTTATCTGCAATTGCCCTATGTTTTGATTGCTATGTGAATTGTTTTGTCCATGCAACGCCCGTCCATCCATCCCTATGCCTACCGCACCCGAATCCTACTATTTACTACTATTGTTACTGTTGTCTTTACTTTACTGCTGCTGCTACTTTGCTATTCCTACTATAAAACTATTGCTACTGATAAACTGATGTGAGCCAGATTGTTTCTAGGTGCAGTTGAGTTGACAACTCAGTTGTTAAGGCTTATAAATATTCTTTGGCTCCCCTTGTGTCGAATCAATAAATTGGGTTTCACTTCCCTCGAAAATACTGCGATACACCCCCTATACTTGTGGGTCATCAAGACTATTTTCTGGCGCCATTGCCAGGGAGCATAGTTTTATTTATCAAGTTCACTTGGATTCTCTATTGTTCGCTGCTATCCATGCATCATGGGTAAGTATCGTGATGGTAAGGTTCCTATTTTACCATCCACTACAAGAAGAGGTACGGTTCTGAACACCTATGCTGCTCTTGATTCACCATCTGTTATAAGTAAGCTCGTTACACCACCACATACACATGCTACACACACTGCTACTACTGCTGAATCTGAAACTTCCGATGCTTATGATGCTGCTTCTACTGTGCTTGATAAGAGTGGTTCATTAGGTCCTTTCCTAGATGCTACGATTGCTAGAACTATAGCTGGAAATACTGAAACTCCTAATGAAGACACTACCACACCTGTTAGTTCTCCTGAGGCTAGTGAAAGTTATGATATTGAAGATGGTTATGTTGAGATGACCAATGAATTTATTAAAGAATGTAAAAACACCCATGATAGGAGTGCTGCTAAGAGTCTCCTTGAGAGGCATAGTATTAGACCCAAACTGTCTCCTATTGCTAAGTTTGCTGCTTCTCCCATAAACATTATAGATGAAGATTATGATTTCTCTCTCTCTATCTATCTTACATAGCTATTGTCGAGAAAGAACCTTTTTGTGGGACTAAGAATGAAAGTGTGGTAGCACATATGAATGAAATTTCTACCATGAGTGGCTTGTTTTCTGATGATATTAAGATGCGTACTTACTTTGTTGCTAAGATTTTCCCCTTTTCACTGAAAGGAGAAGCTAAAACTTGGTTTAGTAATTTGCCTCCTGGATCTATTGATAACCCTGATTGCTTGATTAGTACTTTCCTGCAGAAATATTTTCCTCCTAGTGCTAGACATGCTATTTTGCAGGAACTTTTTGATTTTAAATAGGGAGAAAAGAGGTATTGCCTGAATCTTGGGCAAGGTTTTGTGCTTTGATTCATGCACAAGCTAGAAGTCCATTACCTAAGAATGAGCTTCTTGATATATTTTATAATGGACTAACTGAAGAATCTAGGACATACCTAGATAGTTGTGCAGATTGTGTTTTCAGGAATAGTGTTGGAGATATGCCCAAGAGGCAATAATAAAAGTGATTATTATTATATCTTTGTGTTTATGATGAATGTTTACATCCCATGCTATAATTGTATTATTAGGAAACACTAATACATGTGTGCTTTGTAAACATGTAAGAGTCCCTAGTAAGCCTCTTGTTGAACTAGCTTGTTGATTGATTGATGATCATGGTTTCCTGATCATGGACATAAGGATGTGATTAATAACAAGGTTATATCATTAGGAGAATGATGTGATGGACACACACCCATAGTTAGCGTAGCATAAGATCAAGTCATTAAGTTCGTATTGCAATAAGCTTTCAAATACATAGTAACCTAATCCTTCGACCATGAGGTTATGTTAATCACCATCACCGGATGGATACTTTGATGACATCAAACTCCGCTTCATAACTGGGTGGTTATAAAGGTGTCATTGGGTATTCTGAAAGTATGTGTTGAAGCGCATGAACCAAGATTGGGATTTGTCCATCCATATGACGGATAGATATGCTCTGGGCCCTCTCGGTGGAATGTCATCTAGTTAGCTTGCAAGCATGTGACTAGGTCACAAGGGATGACATATCACGGAACGAGTAAAGAGTACTTATCAGTAACGAGGTAGAACTAGGTATGGAGATGCTGACGATCAAACCTCGGATAAGTATAGTATCGCATGACAAAGGGAATTGGTTTCGTATGTAAATGGTTCAATCGATCACGAAGTCATCGTTGAGTATGTGGGAGCCATTATAGATCTCCAGATCCTGCTGATGGTTATTGATAGGAGATGTGTCTCTGTCATGTCTGCATATTCATGAACCGTAGGGTGACACACTTAAGGTTCGAAGTTTTTTTAAGTAGATATGGAATGTGCGTTGGAGACCGAATATTTTTCGGGGTCTCGGATTGGATTCGGGACATCACGAGGATATCCGAAATGGTGCGGAGAATAAGATACATATATTGGGGATCATTTTCTGAGTTAGGAAATGTTCCGGAGTATTTGTATGAAGGTTCTGGAAGGTTTCTTGGAGTTTGCTTGAAAACCATGGAAGGGATCAAGGAGTCCTGGTGGGTCAAGACTAGGAGTCGTGGGGGAGGAGGACTCCTCCCCCTCCCCAATCCGCCGGCCCTAGAGGGAGGGGAGTCCTACAAGGACTCCCCCTCCCATGGCGCCTCACCCCCTTTAAATAGAGGGGCAGGGGCGCCTCCTCCACCCCTGCTCCATAACTCCCAATCTCTGCCGCCTCTCTCCTCCTCCTTTCTTCTGCACAGGCATAGGCGAAGCCCTGCAGAATTCTCTACTCCACCACCACCACACCGTCGTGCTGCTGTGATTCCGTGGAGAAGATCTACTACCTCCGCTGCTCGCTGGAACGAGGAGAGGAAGGTCTGCTTCGACTCCGCACGTGTGACCGACTACGGAAGCGCTGCCGAAATGCGGCGCCGGAAGGATCGTCCACTTGACCGACCGCGGAAGCGCTGCTGGAACGTGACGCCGGAAGGATCGTCCACACAATCTTGAGATCGGCAAGTGATCGACTACATCAACCACGAGATCTAATCTCGTTAACGCTTTCGGATCTACGAGGGTTAGTTCCTATCTATCTCGTTGCTCATGTCTAATAGATTAGATCTTGGCTTTTATCTAGATTAGATCTTGGTTTTGTTCGTTCTTGCGGTAGAAATTTTTTGTTTTCCATGCTACGAACCCATCAGTGGTATCAGAGCCGTATCTATGCGTAGATCTGTTGCACGAGTAGAACACAATGTTTTTGTGGGCGTTGATGCTTTTTTTGTCGGTGTCTTAGCGTGTACTTTGCATCTTGCGGCATGGTGGGATGAAGCGGCTCGGGCTAACATTACATGTCATCGCACATGAGACTTGCTCCACGCTTGACGTGCAACTTGCTTTGCACAAGTGGCTTTGCGGGTGTCTGTCTCTCCCACCATATTTAAGATTCAATTTATAATGAGCATCTGACAACACTTGTATCAACGTTGTGGTCCTTGTTCGTAGGTAAGATCGGTCTTATGCGAAAGCCCCAAACCACGTAAAACATGCAAAGAAAATTAGAGGCGTCTAACTTGTTTTTGCAGGGGTTTTGTGATGTGATATGGCCATCATGTGATTGTGATTGTATTTGATGTATGCAATGATCCTTGTTGTAATATGGCAACCGGCAGGAGCCTAATGGTTATCTTTAATTCTGTTAAGACCTGTATGTCTATTCATCTTGTAATAGCTTTATTCCAAGTAGTTGTAATAGTTGCTGGTGATGATGGACAACCATGAAGCGGCGCCACTGACCTTGACGCAATGCTGGTGATGATGGAGATCATGTTCGTGCTTTGGAGATGGAGATCAAAGGCGCAAGAAGAAAAGGCCATATCATATCACACTAATTATGAATTGCCTGTGATGTTAATCCTTTATGCATCTTGTATTGCTTAGATCGCGACGGTCGCAATATAAGATGATCCCTCTCACTGAATATCAAGTAATAAAGTGTTCACCCTTAGTTGGCACCGTTGCTAAGACTCGTCGTTTTGAAGCATCTCGTGAGGATTGGATGTGATAGATTCTACGTGTGCATACAACGGGTGCAAGCCAGATTTGCACATGCGGAAACCAAGGTTATCTTGACGAGCCTAGCATGTACAGACATGGTCTCGGAACACGGAATACCGAAAGGTAGAGCATGAGTCATATAAAAGATATGATGAACATGAAGATTGTTCGCCGATGAAACTACATCTTCTCTCGTGAAGATCGGACTTGGTGTAGTGGACTTGGTTCGTGTAATCACTAAGACAATGTGAGGGATGTTGTTTTGAGTGGGAGTTCACCTAGTTAGTTTAATAATTAAATTTGAACTCAATTTGTCATAAACTTAGTCTAAACTACTTGCAAATTGTTGTAGATTATGGCGACCCCTCCATCAATTTCAATGCGTTCCTAGAGAAAGAAAAGCTTAAGAACAATGGAAGCAATTTCACGGACTGGTTCCGTGGACTGAAGATCGTCCTCAGGGCTGGTCAGTTGACCTATGTGCTCGAAGCACCTCTAGGTGACCCACCTGCAGATGATGCCACCGATGACGTAAAGAATGTTTACGCCACTCGGAAAAATCATTACTCCACAGTTCAGTGTGCCATCCTGTACGGTTTAGAAGCAGAGCTCTAGAAGCGTTTTGAGCACCACGACCCGTTCGAGATCATTAAGGAGCTCAGGCTAATTTTTGAGTCTCGCGCGGCCATGGAGAGCTATGAGCCCTCCGAAAAGTTCTTTAACTGTAAGATGGAAGAGGGAAGCTCTGTTAGCGAGCACGTGCTCACCATGTCTGGGTACGCAAACAAGCTCCAAGAGTTGGGAATATCGATTCCTAATGAATTGGGGATTCACCGTCTCCTTCAATCACTGCCACCAAGTTACAAGAACTTTGTGATGAACTACAACATGCACTGCATGAACAAGATGTTGCCTAAACTATTGTCCATGCTGAAAACTGCTGAAGTGGAGATCAAGAAGGAGCACGAAGTGTTGATGGTCAATAAGACCACCAATTTCAAGAGACAGGGCAAGCCTAGGAACAAGGGCAACTTCAAGAAGGACGGCAAGAAAGCTGCCGCACCTGCTAAGAAGCCCAAGGCTGGTCCTAAGCCTGAAACTGAGTGCTTCTACTGCAAGGGTACTGGTCACTGGAAGCGTAACTGCCCCAAGTACCTGGCGGATCTGAAGAACGGCAACATCAAGAAGAAAGGTATATTTGATATATGTGTTATAGATGTGTATCTTACTAGTAATCGTAGTAGTGCCTGGGTATTTGATACTGGTTCGGTTGCTCATATTTGTAACTCGAAATAGGGGCTGCGGAATAAACGAAGACTGGCAAGAGATGAGGTGACGACGCGCGTTGGAAATGGCTCCAAGGTTGATGTGATCGCCGTCGGCACGCTCCCTCTACATCTACCTTCGGGAATAGTTTTAAATTTGAATAATTGTTATTTGGTGCCTGCGTTAAGCATGCACATTATATCTGGATCCTGTTTATTGCGATATGGTTACTCTTTTAAGTCCGAGAATAAAGGTTGTTCGATTTATATGAGTAATATCTTTTATGGTAATGCACCTGAGATGAATGGTTTATTCTTACTGAATCTCGATAGAAGTGATACACATGTTCACAACATAGATGCTAAACGAATAAAATTGAATGATAATTCTACATACATGTGGCACTGTCGTCTTGGTCACATTGGAGTGAAGCGTATGAAGAAACTCCATTCTGATGGACTTCTTGAATCACTTGATTTTGAATCACTTGAAAGATGCGAAGCATGTCTAATGGGAAAAATGACTAAGAATCCATTCTCTGGTACAATGGAGCGAGCTACAGACTTATTGGAAATAATACATACCGATGTGTGCGGTCCAATGAGTGTAGCATCGCGTGGTGGATATCATTATGTTCTCACTTTCACGGATGACTTAAGTAGATATGGGTATGTCTACTTTATGAAACATAAGTCCGAAACTTTCGAGAAGTTTAAGGAATTTCAAAGTGAAGTGGAAAATCATCGTAACAAGAAGATTAAATTTCTGCGTTCTGACCGCGGAGGTGAATATCTAAGTTATGAGTTTGGCATGCATTTAAAGAAATGTGGAATACTTTCACAGTTGACACCGCCGGGAACACCATAGCGTAATGGTGTGTCCGAACGTCGTAATCGAACTCTCTTAGATATGGTTCGGTCTATGATGTCTCTTACAGATTTACCACTATCGTTTTGGGGCTATGCATTAGAGACAGCCGCATTCACTTTAAATAGGGCACCATCTAAATCCGTTGAAACGACACCATACGAATTGTGGTTTGGTAAGAAACCTAAGTTGTCGTTCCTTAAAGTTTGGGGTTGCGAAGCATATGTAAAGAAGTTACAACCTGATAAGCTAGAACCCAAAGCGGAGAAATGCGTCTTCATAGGATACCCTAAAGAAACAATTGGGTATACCTTCTATCATAGATCCGAAGGCAAAGTTTTCGTTGCTAAGAATGGATCCTTTCTTGAGAAGGAGTTTCTCTCGAAGGAGGTGACTGGAAGGAAAGTAGAACTCGATGAGGTTATTGAACCTTCTCTCGGATTTAAGAGTAGCGCAGCATCGGAAGATGTTTTTGTGCCGCCTGCACCAATTGGAGAGGAAGCTAATGATAATGATCATGAAACTTCAAATGAAGTTACTGCTGAACCTCGCAGGTCAACGAGGGTTCGTACCACTCCTGATTGGTATGACTCTGCCTTGAACGTCATGTTGGTGGATAACGCTGATGACCCTGCAACGTATGAAGAAGCTATGGTGAGCCCAGATTCCGACAAATGGCTAGAAGCCATGAAATACGAAATGGGATCCATGTACGAAAACGAAGTGTGGACTTTGGTGGACTTACCGGATGGCCGTAAGGCTGTCGAGAACAAATGGATTTTCAATAGAAAAACAGATGCTGATGGTAATGTTACCGTCTATAAAGCTCGACTTGTCGCGAAAGGGTTCCGACAAATTCAAGGAGTTGACTATGATGAGACTTTCTCACCAGTAGCGAAGCTAAAGTCTGTGAGGACTTTGTTTGCAATTGCTGCACATTTCGATTATGAGATTTGGCAGATGGATGTCAAAACGGCGTTCCTTAATGGTGACATTGAGGAAGAGTTGTATATGGTACAACCCAAGGGTTTTTTCGATCCTAAAGATGCTGACAAGGTATGCAAATTTCAGCGTTCCATTTATGGACTGAAGCAAGCATCCCGGAGTTGGAATCAACGTTTTGATAAAGTAATCAAAAACTTTGGATTTATACAAACTTATGGAGAAGCTTGTATTTACAAGAAAGTGAGTGGGAGCTCTGTAGCATTCCTAGTACTATATGTAGATTAGATATTGTTGATTGGGAATGGTATAGAACTTCTTAGTAGCGTCAAAACCTATTTGAACAATAGTTTTTCAATGAAGCATCTTGGCGAAGCGGCATATATTCTAGGCATCAAGATTTATAGAGATAGATCAAGACGCCTAATAGCGCTTTCACAAAGTACATACTTAGACAAAGTTCTAAAGAAGTTTAGAATAGAAAATAGCAAGAAAGGGTTCATGCCCATGTTGTCAGGTAAGACCTTGAGTAAGACTCAAAGTCCAGCTACGGCAGAAGATAGAGAAAAGATGAATAATATTCCCTATGCCTCTGCCATAGGTTCTATCATGTATGCCATGTTGTGTACAAGACCGGATATAGCACATGCTGTTAGTTTGACTAGTAGGTATCAAAGTGATCCTGGAATGGAGCACTAGACAGCGGTCAAGAATATCCTAAAGTACCTAAATAGGACTAAGGATATGGTTCTTTCTTATGGAGGTGATGAACAACTTGTTGTAAACGGTTACACCGATGCTAGTTGGAACACCGATCCGGATGACTCGAAGTCACAGTCGGGATACGTATTTATTTTGAATGGTGCTGCAGTGAGCTGGAGGAGTGCGAAGTAAAGCGTTGTGGCGAAATCTTCAACTGAATCGGAATACGTAGCTGCTTCAGAGGCTGCATAAGAAGCCGTTTGGATGAAGGAATTCATTACTGAACTTGGCGTGGTTCCCAGTGCGTTGGACCCGATGGCCATCTACTGTGACAACACAGGTGCCATAGCTAATGCACAGGAGCCAAGGTCACATAGCAAGCTGAAGCACATCAAGCTACGTTTCCACGCTATTCGCGAGTATGTCCGAGATGGTGACATAAAGATTTGCAAAGTACACACTGATCTGAATGTGGCAGATCCGTTGACTAAACCTCTCCCTAGGGAAAAGCATGACCAACACCAGAACGCCATGGGTGTTAGGTATATTACCATGTAATCTAGATTATTGACTCTAGTGCAAGTGGGAGACTGTTGGAGATATGCCCAAGAGGCAATAATAAAAGTGATTATTATTATATCTTTGTGTTTATGATGAATGTTTACATCCCATGCTATAATTGTATTATTAGGAAACACTAATACATGTGTGTTTTGTAAACATGTAAGAGTCCCTAGTAAGCCTCTTGCTGAACTAGCTTGTTGATTGATTGATGATCATGGTTTCCTGATCATGGACATAATGATGTGATTAATAACAAGGTTATATCATTAGAGAATGATGTGATGGACACACACCCATAGTTAGCGTAGCATAAGATCAAGTCATTAAGTTCGTATTGCAATAAGCTTTCAAATACATAGTAACCTAATCCTTCGACCATGAGGTTATGTTAATCACCATCACCGGATGGATACTTTGATGACATCAAACGCCGCTTCGTAACTGGGTGGTTATAAAGGTGTCATTGGGTATTCTGAAAGTATGTGTTGAAGCGCATGAACCAAGATTGGGATTTGTCCATCCATATGACGGATAGATATGCTCTGGGCCCTCTCGGTGGAATGTCATCTAGTTAGCTTGCAAGCATGTGACTAGGTCACAAGGGATGACATATCACGGAATGAGTAAAGAGTACTTATCAGTAACGAGGTAGAACTAGGTATGGAGATGCTGACGATCAAACCTCGGATAAGTATAGTATCGCGTGACAAAGGGAATTGGTTTCGTATGTAAATGGTTCAATCGATCACGAAGTCATCGTTGAGTATGTGGGAGCCATTATGGATCTCCAGATCCTGCTGATGGTTATTGATAGGAGATGTGTCTCTGTCATGTCTGCATATTCACGAACCGTAGGGTGACACACTTAAGGTTCGAAGTTGTTTTAAGTAGATATGGAATATGCGTTGGAGACCGAATGTTGTTCGGAGTCTCGGATTGGATTCGGGACATCACGAGGAGATCCGGAATGGTCCGGAGAATAAGATTCATATATTGGGGATCATTTTGTGAGTTAGGAAATGTTCCGGAGTATTTGTATGAAGGTTCTGGAAGGTTTCTTGGAGTTTGCTTGAAAATCAAGGAAGGGATCAAGGAGTCCTGGTGGGTCAAGACTAGGAGTCGTGGGGGAGGAGGACTCCTCCCCCCTCCCCAATCCGCCGGCCCTAGAGGGAGGGGAGTCCTACAAGGACTCCCCCTCCCATGGCGCCTCACCCCCTTTAAATAGAGGGGCAGGGGCGCCTCCTCCACCCCTGCTCCATAACTCCCAATCTCTGCCGCCTCTCTCCTTCTCCTTTCTTCTGCACAGGCATAGGCGAAGCCCTGCAGAATTCTCTACTCCACCACCACCACCACACTGTCGTGCTGCTGTGATTCCGTGGAGAAGATCTACTACCTCCGCTGCTTGCTGGAACGAGGAGAGGAAGGTCTTCTTCGACTCCGCACGTGTGACCGACTGCGGAAGCGCTGCCGAAACGCGGCGCCGGAAGGATCGTCCACTTGACCGACCGCGGAAGCGCTGTTGGAACACGACACTGGAAGGATCGTCCACACGATCTTGAGATCGGCAAGTGATCGACTACATCAACCACGAGATCTAATCTCGTTAACGCTTTCGGATCTACGAGGGTTAGTTCCTATCTATCTCGTTGCTCATGTCTAATAGATTAGATCTTGGCTTTTATCTAGATTAGATCTAGGTTTTGTTCGTTCTTGCGGTAGAAATTTTTTGTTTTCCATGCTACGAACCCATCAAATAGGACTCCAAAGGAAGCTGAGGAATTAATGGCTAAAATAAGCAAAAACTATGAAGATTGGACTCCTCCTGAACCAGCTATACCTGAAGTAATTGTACCTGAATCTACTATACCAGTGCCTATTCCAACATCAAAGAAGAGGGGAGTTATTGAATTAAATGATGAAGTGATGAAGGAAGCTAAGAAATGTCTTAAGGAGAAGGGAATTACAGTTGCAGATGTCAACAATTTACCTCCTATAGAAGAATTATGTAAGCCTATTCCTTACTCATCCACTAATGAGGTACACTCTCACCAACAATTTGATGAAGGTGATATCCCTTACTCTAAACCTCCTGATCAATGCTTAGAAGAATTTGATATCTTTATTGTCAGCAAGATAATTTTAATAAAAGGGTGCAAAATAATCTAATGGAAAACACTAGAGCTATTGTTGAGTTGAAAGATATTGTGGAAAGAACTTCTAATGATGTTAAAATGATTGTTAAAAACTTTCAAATGGTTCAAACTCAAATAGATCAACTCATTAAAGTGCAAAAAGACTTGTTAGTCAATGCTGCTAAAGAAAAACATGCTTATGAAATTAGAACTAGAAGTGGTGCTGCTACCCAGGATCCTCTTTATCCTGAGGGGCATCCCAAAAGAATTGAGCAGGATTCCCAACAAGCTGAAAATAGTGGCTCTACTCGTAAGAAAAGGAAAAAGAAACATAAAACTATTATAGAATCGTCTGAACCTGCTATAGATCCTAATAGTATATCTATCTCTGATGCTGAAACTAAAAGCGGTAATGAAGAAAATGAAGTTCCTAATGAAGAAAAAGTTGAAGAAGAACCTGAAAACCACACTAAGAATACTAAATACACTAAAGAAGATTTTATTGCTAAGAAACATGGTAGTGAAAGAGAACCTTGGGTCCAAAAACCTATGCCTTTCCCTGATAAGAAACACAAGTCAAAGGAAGATGAACACTATAATAAGTTTTGTGAGTGGATGCAAACTTTATTCCTGCAAATTCCCTTGACTGATGCTATTAAATTGCCTCCTTACTCAAAGTATATGAAGGATATTGTCTCGAATAAAAGGAAGATCCCTAATGAAGAAATTTCTACTTTGCTTGCTAATTATTCCTTTAATGGTAAGGTTCCTAAGAAACTTGGAGACCCTGGGATTCCAACTATCCCTTACTCTGTTAATAATAGTTATGTTAGAACTACTTTGTGTGATTTGGGAGCTGGAGTTAGTGCTATGCCTTTCTCTCTCTATAAGAGGCTTCAACTAGAAAAATTAATACCAACTAATATATCTTTGCAAATGGCTGATAAATCTACCACTATTCCTGTTGGTATATTTGAGGATGTACCTGTTCAAGTGGCTCATAATTGCTTGATATTAACTGATTTTGTTGTGCTTGAAATACCGGAGTATGATAATATGTCTATTATTCTTGGGAGACCTTTTCTTAATACTGCAGGAGCTGTTATTAATTGTAATCAAGGGAAGGTGACTTTCAATATTAATGACAAGGAACATACTGTCTATTTCCCCAAGAAGATTGAAAGGACTTATGGTTTTAATTCAATTGAACATGTTGAGGGCATTCACGTTGGAGAAATATATTGTCCCATACCAAGCGAAAAATTTGAAGCTATTATGATTGGGACCATTGCCATCAAAGTTGAGGTAACATAATCACTAGTGGAATACAAAGTTTTGTCTCATATGAAATTGTTTTGGTAGCAAGACCTGATCAACCTTGTTAACAAAAGGATTTCATTGAACAAAACAATGTTTTCACCGTGATTATCTCCGTTTACTTCGATTCTATCCATTTTAGTTTTTGCTTTCGTTTAGTTTTCTTTTTGTTGTTAGTTGCTTGCATGTTAGAGTGTCTTAGAACTTCTGTAGTTATAGTTTTGTCCTTGCATCATTCTCCAAAAAAATTCTGTCTGTCAGAAAATCATTCTTCTATTCCTGAAAAATGCCCAAAAATAAAGTGTCACGAAAAATTCCAGAAAATTTATATTAAATTTTTATGTGAAAAAGGGGCAGAGGAGTGTCTGGGAGGTACCAGGGGGACCCACCAGGCAGGCACACCACCTGGTGGCGCAGCCTGCCCTGGGTGGCGCCATGCCCTGGTGTGGGCCACCCCTGGCCCCCCACTAACTCTCTCACCTGCCACTTTCTTCTCTCTCCCGAGTAAGCTCCAGTTCATTGCTCAAAATCGCGTTCTTGCTATGCTTACTCTCGATTTTTTTGATCTCCTTGCTCAGCCCATCTTTCTTGTTGAAATTTGGAGCATTTGTTCCTTGGTATGTGACTCTTCCACTTGTCCAAGTAGATTTGTGTTTAGTGAATTATATCTTGAGTATTTTGCTGCTGTAGGTGACAGGTTATGAGAGCTTGTAAGCTTGTTTGATGCTTAGAGATATAGTTTTGATGCATGTTTAGGCCTCTTACAAGTCCCTATGAGTAGAATCCTTCATTATATTTACTTTGCAATCACTTGTTTAATAGGTGTTTAAATTTTAGAATACCAAGCATGAACAACCATACCTTTGGAGAGATATTTGAGAGTGATGCACCTAGGAGGACGAGGCCCTCAAGATCAGCCTCTCAGTTTAGGCCATCATACAACGAAGATCTCATTGCAACTCGTATTGGTAATGAAAGGGATGATGGGGATGCTCACCCATCCACTTTTCCTTGTTTTACTTTCTTACAAGTTGCAGGTATTCTTGATGATTTCTTGCTACTGATTGAGAGGGTTGGATTGACTTCATATATGCAAGATGAGAGTGAGCAATACGCTATGTTCACCAAAACCTTTGTTGAGAGCTTCATGTTTACTAACACATCCTATCAGTCGACTGTCTCTTTCAAAATTTATAATCTGCCCTTCACCATGCCTTTGAAGAGATTTTGCAGTATTGTAGGTGTAAGCATGACAGGGACCTTGAAGAAAATTCAAGGGTGACCCGCTGATTTGCTGGAGCTTTACCGAGGAGTGACCAATGATGATGACCGCGTGGCGCAGCGCAGAAAGATAAGAAAGATCCAACTCCCTGCTCTTAGATACTTTGCATATTATCTCACTACTAGTATACTGGGTAGGGAGAACACAAGTAATATCTCCAACTATCATTTAGCTTTCCTTGCTGCTGCGCTTAACAATGATACTCGGTACAACCTTGGCCCGCTTATTGCTCGCCGCCTAGCTGCTAGGGGGCCTATCTATGGGGGCATCATTGCCTCGCGTATGGTCAATGCTTTAGGCCTTTTAGTGGACCCCAATGATACTGTACTGGCACCACAGAAGCTTGACCTTGTTGCTATGAAAGCCCATCACTTTGTCACTGCTACTTCTGATTTGAACAGTCTAGTATATAGGATGCTTTTCACTGATAGGGATGAAAGGGAGATCCTTTTTCCATAGCATTCTTTGTTTAGTGTTCAACGGAGACCATGGTCGCACTCCAAGGAGGAGGTGGACGAGCAGCTTCGCTTGCTGGGTTTCCACGAGCAGCACCAGGAGGATGTACCCTCCTATGATTACTCTGCACATTATGGAGGGACATACTCGAGCTCACACCAGGACGAGGGTATCTCCTCGTCGTACCACGGCGACACTTCATCCTGGCCGGCTTGGGCTTGATACCCACTTAGGCCAAAAGCCTAAGCTTGGGGGGAGGTACGCCGACACCGCACTCATCTCTATCTCATGTTACGTCGGTACTTTGTATATTCATGTTTCACTCTCTTTTTAGTTTTCGTTCTTTCTTTGCTTTTGCTTTCTAAAACACAAAAAGACCAAAAATATTTCTGTTGTTTCTCTTTGGTTTGCTCCTTTTTCTTTTTTTCTTGGTTTGTTTTTCCCTTTTTGCCTTTTTTGAATTATTCGAAAAACCCAAAAAGATTTTGCTTTTCTTGTTTTTCCTTTTTGGTTATTGTTTTAAAAATCGAAAACAACAAAAATATTTGTCGTTCTTCTTTGGCTTTGTGAGTTTGTTGCAAGGTTCATCAGTCCTCAGTGGATATTGGTTTCATATTATTATTCACGCCACAGAAGTGAAGAGCAATAATGAGGAGTAATGACAACTTGAGGCATGGTAAGAGGCTGGTAACGAACTCTATTTGTTTTCATTTTTGTACATATACTCATCACTATGGGCATGTTTAGTCTGTTCGTGTAGGGTGTATGTTATCTTTGGATGCTTAGTAGTTCTTGCTTTCGTATGATTAGTTCCAGCTTGCTAATAGTCTGTAGCATGTCTTATGAATGTTTGCCTGCATTACTCCATTCATAACTTGGTATTACACCATGGTATCCTCCTCTGAATGTTTCATTTGAATTGACTTGGCACATGCTCACGCATGCATATGACTGAAATAATCAGTTAAGCCTCGATGAATTATTTTGCCTTGAGGGTCTTGAATCACTTTCATGCCATGATTAGTCCTGTTTTGTTGCAAGCATGATTATGACAGCTATTGCTCTCTCGTTTGTCGCTCCCTTACTATTGCTAGCCTTCACTTTCACTAAGTATTTTACTCATGTTTCCAACTCCCTAAAACCAAATATTTCCAAAGTGTCCACCATACCTACCTATTAGCATCATTTGCTATTTTCGTGCATATTCAATATGCCTTGTTTTCTTCCGAATAAAATGTTTGCTTGTTATGAGAAAGTTAGTTAGTAAAGCTCTCACGAACTTGATGGCACACTTTATTTTCTGCACTTAATAAACTTGAACCATTGTGACTGTCCATGAAAGTTATATGCTTGCAAATTATAGGCTGGGGATTAGCAGAACCATGTTGTCACGAGGAACGCTTTCAACACTTGTAAAAATATACCCAGCTGATACCATGCTCTTTTGTTTGCGGATGTCGTCGGTGTGAAATAAAAGGGGACCTTGTAAGTCCATGGAGTTATGTATGTGTGTTAGAGAAACGCCTGGGCCGCTGGTCTAATCCATGCTGACATGGTGGAAACCTGCAGCGTAACCATAATGATATCTATGAAGCATTCTTCTTATAAAAAAGAGAGATAGCTATTGAGAAAAAGAAAAAAAAGAGATTTATGAAAAGAGGAAAGAGAGAAAAAAGCACCATTTTCCCATGGTAAATAAGAAGATTGTTGAGATACTCATTGTCTGCTTGCCTTGTCATTTTGATATGGGGATTCTTCCGTATCATCGGGCAAGGGGTACCCCGTTGGCGGTTCTCTATGATACACACATATTTACGATGACAAGAACTTACCGGTAACTAAAGTTGAGTAGCGAGGAGCGACCCTCGTACTCAAGGGACATGGGATTTCCAGTTTATAGGCCGTCAAGCATATAACTCAGATTGGACCTCACATTCACCTTAACCACATTAAAGATGCCTATGATAGGGGCAATGAGATCTCAAAGCTAATGACTATACTTTCAGCATTTGGAAGCTTTTCAAATTATTCAAAACCTTTTCTTTTACTTGTTGAGTCTCCATATATTCTTTGAGCACCTTCTTGAGAGCATAGTTGTCATTCTTTGTGCTTGTCTCATTACTTGATTATTTGTGTTATGACTTTGATGCTTGTATCTTTGACATCTTTACTTCTAGTCCTCACTTGGACTTCAAAGGTGCCTTGGCATTCATAATCAAAGGCAAGCGAGATACCTCTCTATCATACCTTGTTATGAGCATTGAAATGTTTCTTATGTTTATGCTTCATGCTACTTATTATTTTTGAGTTGGAATCTCTTCATAGCTTGCATTGACTATTAAGTATACTCAGTAGCATACTCCTTATTATGAATTGTCTAAGTAGTTGATCACTTGCTGAGAATATATACATCATATGAAGCAAATGTGTTCATGAAAGTTCTTTTATCGCACTCAGTTTTCAACTGAATTGCTTGAGGACAAGAAATAAGCTAAGCTTGGGGGGAGTTGATACGTCCAAAACGTATCTACTTTCCCGAACACTTTTGCTATTGTTTCTCCTCTAAACTTGTGTGATTTAGATGCAACTAACGCGGACTGGCGCTGTTTTCAGCAGAATTGCTTTGGTGTCTATTTTTTGTGCAGAAAATCAACTATCAGGAAAAATCCCGGAAAATATGCCAAAAATCCTATTTCACCAGAAGACTCCTGGATCCAGAATACGAGACGGAGGGGGGCTGGGCCCAGGCAACACCACCTGGCCGCGACGGGCAAGCCCAGGCCGCGCCAGGGGGTGGTCTGGCCGCCCCAGACCCCCCTCGGTCTCCCTCTTCTCCTATAAGTTGCCTTCTGACCTAAAAACTCAAGGGGGTTCGACGTTTTTCCAGAAGGAGTTCTGCTCCGCTGCCACTACTAGATTCCACGAAACAGCACCAGAAAATCCGTTATGGCACCCTGTCGGGACGAGGAATTGGAGGAGATCATCGTCATCATCATCACCATCACCATCGCTTCTCCATCGACCATCCATGTTTCCCCCATCTATGAGTGAGTAATCCCCCGCTGTAGGCTATGGGGATGGTAGGGATTGGATGAGATCGTTCATGTAATGGCATCAGATTGTTAGGGCATGGTGCCTAGTATCTTTTGTTAGTGCTTTATGAATTTGTTGCGACTTGTTATGCTTAATGCTTGTCACTAGGGCCCGAGTGCCATGATTTCAGATCTGAACATGTTATTGATTCATTATGAAAGTATTGTTTATGGTCTTATCTGCAAGCTGTATACACACGTTGTTGTCCAGAACCAATGGCCCCGAAGTGACAGAAATCGGGATAACCAGAGGGAATGGCTTTGATGTGAGGATCACATGTGTTCACGGAGTGTTAATGCTTTGCTCCGGTGCTCTATTAAAAGGAGCATATTAATTGCCAGTAGTTCCCTTGAGGCCCCGCTACAAACGGGCTGGCAGGACAAAAGATGTTGTGCAAGTTCTCATTGCGAGCATGTATGACTATATATGGAACACATGCCTAGGATTATCTAGTACTTAGATGCTTTATCTTATTTATCTGCAATTGCCCTATGTTCTGATTGCTATGTGAATTGTTTTGTCCATGCAACGCCTGTCCATCCATCCCTATGCCTACCGCACTCGAATCCTACTGTTTACTGCTATTGTTACTGCTGTCTTTACTTTACTACTGCTGCTACTTTGCTATTCCTACTACAAAACTGTTGCTACTGATAAACTGATGTGAGCAAGATTGTTTCCAGGTGCAGCTGAATTGACAACTCAGTTGTTAAGGCTTATAAATATTCTTTGGCTTCCCTTGTGTCGAATCAATAAATTGGGTTTCACTTCCCTCGAAAATACTGCGATACACCCCCTATACTTGTGGGTCATCAACACGTCGCCGCGAGACTGCTCCTGTAGGGCCGCGGGACCGCTTGACACACCGTTTGCGCGCCACTCGGAGCTTTCCACGTCGCATGCCTCTCCACATCACCCTATGAGACGATGTCCTTGCATTTAATGCCCGACAGCACGGCCACCGACATCAACATCAGTAGTTTTACTACCTCTCGTGCTCGGGATTTTGCACATGTGCATGACCTAGCGGCGGGATCTTCTGTGCCGCATACACCTGCACCTCCTCCTGCTACTGGCGTGCAAACCCGTCTCCAAAAATTTATACCGATGGTACGGTCAGGTATGCACTGTTAACGTCTACAGGAGAACCACAAAATTTGAAAGAGGCTCTTACTAACACAAATTGGAAGCAAGCTAGGCATGAGGAATATGATGCTCTCATTGAGAACAATACTTGACATCTTGTACCACCAAGTTCAAATAAAAATGTCATCGACTGTGAGTGGGTTCACCGTATTAAGAAAAATGCCGATGGTAGTATTGATAGGTACTTTTAGTCCTATTGTGAAGGCTGTGACTATTAGGCTTGTTCTTTCTATAGCAGTCTCAAAGGGATGGACTTTAAGGAATCTAGATGTAAGGAATGTATTCTTACATGGTGTTCTAAAAGAGGAGATTTACAAGAAACAACCATTAGGTTTTCAGTCTTCCGCTATTGCAAATCATATTTTCCTACTTGATAAGGCTTTATATGGATTTAAACATGCTCCGAGAGCGTGATACTCTCATCTCAGCTCAAAGTTACATGCTCTAGGTTTCATTCCATCCAAGGCTGACACATCCTTGTTTCTGTTTTACAAGGACATTATTACTATGTTCCTTCTAATATATGTCGATGACATCATTCTGAGAAGCTCCTCAAACTTACCATATCAACTCTTTTGCATAATCTTAGTACAGAGTATGCTCTCAAGGATCTTGGAGATATGCATTTCTTTTTGGGTCTTGAGGTTCATAAGAACTCCCATGGTATTTTGTTGAATCAGGAAAAATGTGCTACTAAGATTATACACTGTGCGGGAATGAGCCATTGCATGCCTTGCCCTACACCTCTTGCAGTTAATGATAATCTCTCCTTAAATGAAGGATCATTACTTGAACCTGAGGATATCACTCAGTATCATTCCATTGTTGGGGCTCTTCAGTATCTCACTCTGACATGGCCTGACTTATGTTTTTCAGTTAATAAGGTCTGGCAATACCTACATGCTCCTACTACAGCTCATTGGATTGCAGTCAAAAGGATTTTGAGGTATATTAATGGTACAAAACAGGTTGTACTTACATTTCAGAGGTCCTCCTCCACACTTCTTAGTATCTATTATGATGCCGACTAGGCAGGTGATCTAGATGATAGATCCTCTACATATGGTTTTGCTATATTTTTAGCTCTAATCTTATACCTTGGAGTGCAAGGAAATATGCCACTTTCTTCACTCAAGCACAAAAGCTGAACACAAAGCACTAGCAAATGCTACTGCTGAACTCATTTGGGTTGAAGCTCTTGTTCGTAAGATTGGCATCATACTAAAGTAAAAACCATGTTTATGGTGTGATAATCTTGGTGCTACCCATCTGTCTGCTAATCCAGTTTGTCATGCATGCACCAAACATATTAAGATTGACTTCTTATTTGTTCGAGAACGGGTTGCTAAAAAACAATTTGATGTCAGGTTCATCTCTAGCAAGGATCAGATTGTTGATGGCTTCACCAAGACTTTGTGTTCTAAGAAACTAGATGAGTTTAAACATAATCTAAACCTCTCTCGGGTCTACATTAAGCGGAGGTGGGTATTAGAGATGTAATACTGTATGTATCCAATATGGTGTAGTGCACAAACTGGATACGTACTAGACTAGTACAATACCACGATAGGTGTTTTTCCTATCTACTTAACATGCAACTGAACTTCCATCCAACGAATTCTACATTATGAACTTCACGCGTAGAGCGTGATGAATAATATCGTGCCATGTAAATTCATAGCGCAAAACCATTACTTTGATGGTCTAAAACGAACATGAGCAGATATATACCAGGCGGTCACCCGGGAGTAGAGCAAAGGTAGAGAGATGCATCGATCAGGATCACAATGTTGATAGAAAAAACATGCAAGTATATAAAGTACAAACAACCTTGTTGGTATCCAGCTAATTAGTGAGTGTTCCGGTGTGTAACTCTGGATGGTAAACTTCCAATAAAAAGTTGTGTGCGTCTATCGATGCAGAGATCAAGGTTTTATTGCCCTTTTCAAAAAAAATCAGGTGTGTGACACAACCTCCTCTTAATGCGTGCATATGTTCATTTTTTCTAAAGAGTTTGAGACCCTAGAAACTGTGTCCAAAGGATATACACAACATTTTTTTAGATTATTCATCAAAGTCTTATAAAATAATAAAAATCAATATGAAGCCATCATCCTAGTGACAATTTTCTACACCTACAAAACTGATAAAGGGGGTGTTCATGAACAAGGCCAGTGCCCTGACAACACACCTACACGCCTCATCTTTAAAACTAAAGGCTTCACCCAGATGCCCATTGATGGTTGCAACTGCACATATCAATTGTATCTAGTTTCAAAATGAGAGTATCGTACCCATAGAGAGCTATTTGGTTAAGATCTTTATGCCCCTTGCCACTTTCCACCAAAGGATACTTGTAAGATATCTTTGATATCAAGTAAAGGGTGTTTCAAAGGTTTTTGGTTGTATGCAGAAAAGTAATTAAAACAAGTAAAAGAAAGCAAGTAGCAATATTGTGTAAAAATGTGATTGAACTCAATAGGGCTAAAACGTTCTCATGGATGTAGAATACACCACTAGCATGATATTATTATTAATAATTAAGATAACATACTTTTTGTGTCATGATATGTATGGAGAGAGCTCCATAATAAGATATTCACTACAAGGCTCGTAGAAAGCCACTTTGTTGAGCCAAGAGTGAGGTCGCCTCTAAATAACCACTGCGATATCTGAGAGCAATCACCCATACAAACCCCACAATTAAGGGTTTCCTCGTGGATATCGTAATTAGCTTAGAGAGTCCCTCTTTATCCTCCTTTGATCGTGTAGCTTGCAAGCCGGTGCCAATTGTCACAAAGTCATTCTGGGCATGCTCCCAAACAAGTCCAAGGGATTTCTCCTTCCCTTTAGTCTCGAGGTCAAATGATATGTGGTTGACTACACATACCATCTAAAGAGAGAGATCAAACAAAATCATAAATCTATCATAGACCGGCCAGTCATACAGACACAAGAATATATCATATTTATTGCAAGTTCATAATAGTGCTACGATTTCTCCATCTCCCCAAGAACAAAAGAACTACTCACACATGGAAGTAATAAATGACATCATCATAATCAAATGGATGGATAAAAGTATGGGGATAAATCTAGTGCAAACCATAATTAAATCTGGAATTACAAAAAGGTCTAATAGATTAGAGATGAGGGTGATGATGGTGATGAGGATGTAGCGGTTGATGACAAAGGGGATGATGCAATGTCCTCAAATGATCCGTGAAGCAGCAGGAATTTGCCTTCCGCTAAGTTCCTCCTTCTAATCCCTCTCAGATGTGTTTTTTCGTGGTTTCTAGTGGTTGTGAATGTCGGATCTCTTTGTCGTCTTTGTTAGGAGAAAGTATTTGATGAGGCGGACGTGATTCCGCGTGGTACGGGCGGACGGTACGGGCGGGCTCCACCTGTACCACCGGTCGTTATCGCTGCAGATGCTTTCCTATCGCTTGGTATTCTCCTAGGTGTGAAGGTAAATCAATAAAGTGACCTTTATCACTTAAAAATGTCATTTATAACATAATATGATAGTTCCAATTGATATGTTCATAATAGACTTAGTAGTTTGTGATCCTGTTGAAACAAGGGCAAAACGGTGCACGCAAACATAGTGAAATACCAAAATACTTATTCTATTAATGCAAAAACAAAAGATAAATTTGCTTCAATAGTGGACTCATCACCCATCGGCGAGTCAGAAGCACAACCGGTCTAGCATACCCTTAGCAAGCACCAACACACAAACTTCTAAAGTCGCCGCCACTGTCTTACACAAACCCTCTTCAGGAGGGAACACCTCATTAACCTTGATAGACCTACCATCAATACCACCATGATGCCAGAGAGCACCCCCACCCTGCGCGTCCAGCAGCATGCATCCTTCATCGAGACCCCTTCACGCCACGCTGTCGAGACTTGCCATTGTCAATGCGGTAGATAAACACTAAACGCCTACTAAAAACGATGCCCTCCAGTGGGGAGGGAGACAGAAAGTATTGCCATCATTCGATCTAGGAGACCCTGGTCTAGGGTTCCCTCGGAATGTCTAGGCGGGGGCGAGAGATCGTAACAATAACGCCTTCAACAAGGTAACGATGTGCATGGGAACCACCATTGCTAGATTCGAACTATCAGAGCCTTCACGTCCAGAATACACCACGAGTAGCTGGATGGTACCATGGAAGGCATGCAACTAGATATTGGTCCACGCCACTTGAAGATCCATTGCTGCCACCACCAAGGTCGAGCCTACACCATAGCCTGAAAGGAGCCAAGCCGCTGCAAAAGAGGGTGGCTACCTCCACACCACGCTACAGCCGCTCTGCTCGAGGAAATCAACCATGCAAGGCTGGCCACCTCCAGTCCCCCTCCACTTTCCACCTAAGTCGCCCAAGTGATGTCGCTCCTCCACACATAGGGATCCTCCTAGGGCTTGCCTGCCTTCACCCTCCGTCTTCAATGGCTAAGCATGGCCGCCACCACTGGCGGCGATAGTGGCCGTGGGAGGATATCAGGCTAGGAAGTTTAGGGTTTTGTTGGGGAACCTCTTGCCACACGCGAGGCGACACGGGAAGGAGGGAGATGCGAGTTAGAATGGAGGGAGGACACAAAATCTATGCTAGGGACCTTACGTACAACTACAAGTCCTCTGATCATTGAAAAAAATGCTTCACTCCCATGTCATTCCCTAGGGTGACATCGGGACGATACCCTATCCACCGCCAAACATCTCTGGGAAACTCCCCTTACCATTGGCATAGGCCACGGTGGTGGCGATCCCAGTTCCCAAGGTGCTATGGAGCGGAGGTTGCGGCGACATTGACAGGGGAGGGTGGGGTGGCTTTGCTGGAGGTGGTTGTGAGTGGTGGTCGGGGAGGCACCCCTAGATAGGTGGCGATAGTATCCTTCCTCAGGTCTCCTACGCTTGGGAGCTACGGATGGAGGTGGCAGGCCGTGGATCTAGGAACCCACCTAGATTCGTCGTCGGCTATGACAACACGGTTAATGTTGCATGGAGCTGATTTGTGCAAACAAATGTGGTTTGTCCCTACTGATCTTCGAGCACCAAGTTGTAGATCTGCTTCATGTTGGCCTCCTTTATCTAGCGTTGACAAGTTCCGGTCTTTCTCTCAGATATCTTCATTGATTGGTAGTCTGGCGCCATTAGATATCTAGACCGAAATCGATCCGTCCATGCATGCCCTTATCTTCAGCCAGTGAGGCTTTATGAGGGTGGGGTAAGGCGGAGAATTGGCGGGTATGAGGTAACACAACTTACCCAGGTTCAAGTCCCACAACGATGGTGGAACTCTACTCCTGCTATAAATCACTATAATGGCAATACGCCAAGTTACAAAGATCGGTTCGCTGTGCGAGGTATTGTTCGATGTACGTTCTAATTGTTGTAGTTGTGCCCTAAAGGCTCACACATGACCGGCTTATAAAGGCACCAGAACCTAGGGTTACAGGAAAAGGACCTTGTCGAACAAGGTAAAGAGTTATATACTAATACTAACTAGTCTTCGTGTCTTGTACTCCAAGGCTTCGAGTATGTCGGTGACTCCTACGTAGCCTTTCTTATCTGTCATGGGCCTCCCTTCTGGATCCGTCTAACTGGGCCGCCAAGCAGGCCATAGGCCATGCTACCAGCTGTGGGCCACCTGGGTTAGCCGGATTAGAGACGTGCTATGGTGATATCCATTTAGCATATCCCCAACAGTAGCCCTTGGAGGACTTTGAGATCTTGCGCCGTCTTGCCTATTGATCTTGAATGCTCCGTCTAGGTGATAGTTGCAATCCGTCAAGCAATATATCGAAGGTCCCCCAAAGAACCCTGCAGTCTTCTCCATCTTCGCAATGTAGCCAGAGATTCTCTTTAGTCCTTTCTCCTAGAGTTGGATGGTTTCCGTCTTTGATGGAATCTTTGGATGTGACTACTTCACTGCAACTATTAGGAGGATGACGTAGGGTACAACTTATGCTACCTCGAAACTCACAGAAGGCAGCGAATTAATCATTAGCAGTTTTTACGCACGCGAAATCTGAAATGGTAAACCGGCAATGACGGAGGACGTGGTGAAATTACCGCGCACATTCGTCTCCACGTCGACAACGCTTCGACCGTTGGATCCTTCTGCACGAATCTTGATGCTGGGTTCTATATATTTTAACTGTGGCTGGAATATTTTCTTTACCCGCATTCTCCGCTGTGTCTTCGTCTTCCTCTAGCCGTGCGACCGTTCGAGATTTTCAACGGAAAACCCTAACCAGAGCCTTCCCCTTCTCCATCTTCCTCCACCTATGCAATGGCCTCTGGTAGCTCTTCTCCCTCAACGGCGGCGACTCCCGGGGCTTTAATGGAGCCATCCCAGGGAGTGATTTTCCTACCGAAGGGGGTCATCGTTCCTATCTCCACCGTGGTGGAAACCATCTGCGGTGACCAAAAACAGGTGGCACCAGACACTGCAGAAGAAGATGGCGATTCTCACAAGAGAGTGTGGAGGGGATCTGACCTCTCCATCGAAGATCTGCAAGAAATCATCACCGAGGGGTATCTCCCCGCAACGGAGGGCTTGGTCTAGCGGCTGGCGCCGGCCGGCGAGGTGACTCCTTCTACCCAAGCTGGAGAGAAGGTGTACCTCATAGCTCAGCTGGTACGTGGCATAAGCCTGCTAGTCTCCGACTTCTTCCTAGATGTTCTTTGTTACTTCCGGGGTACTTCCCCACAACCTCTATCCCAATAGCATCCTCATACTTAGAAACTTTGTAGCTTTGTGCGAAGGATACCTAGGAATTAATCCTAGGTAAGATCTTCTTTACCGTCAAGAGAGAGTTCGTAGAATCAAAGGATGAGCTGCGGATCTGCGGAACCATTAGCTTTAAGATCCGGCCTAGCTGGTGCTTCTCCGACATCGTGGGCCCCGAATCTTGTAAGAACTGGCAGCGCACGTATTTTTACGGCCCATACATTCCTCTGCCCAACCGCCTAGAGACATATCCCGACTTTGTCGATGGAGCTGCCACGGAAGCACCCACCTAGAGGTCCCAAGCCTCCCTCCCGTCCGACGAATAAGCCAACCAATGTGTAAGGCGGATCAAATGGCTCATAGAGAGAGGTCTGAATGATTTGGGCCTAGCCATGTGCTGGTTCACTAGGCGGATCCAACCTCTACAGCACCATGTTGAGTTGATGTGCAAGTACTCCTAGAGCCGGAAGGATCGTATGCGCATTTTGCGGGATAACTTCTCCAATGACTCCATCAAGCTTCGGCTAAAGGACACTATCAAGGTGAAGGATAGGAAGCGTGGCTTCAAAATCACCTTCGACATGTTCGAATGCGGCAAGTGCCCAGAGGTAGCTTCTGTTTACTTTGTTGCTCGTTTACATATATATATATACTCTAAGGTTTTTCTGTCTTGAAGACATCACACTAACACTCCTTTTGTCCTACAGCTGGCGACCTTGGCGGCGGATAAGATGGTCTCCCAGGTCTATGATCCCAAGCTGAAGGATATCCAGGTATTCGACGATGATGCCTCCAAGGATCATTTGGCTCCGGCAGCGCGAAAGCGGAAGAGCTCTACCTCTAACGCTGTTGGCGAGGGCAAGAAGAAGAAAATGGAGAGTGGAGTCTCCAAGAAATCCACTGCCTCCTTAGAGGCAGAGAAGAAGAAGAAATCCACCAACATCCCACTAGCTAAGGCGCCTGCTGTGGTGTAAGTGCCTTCATTCTTTGACTTTAAGTTTCATTGCACCCATTCAATTCCTGTACTTATACTAAGTACGTTTCATTAAGAAATATGGTGTTGGCTTGAAGCGATCCTCCAAAGATGTTGGAGGGTCCAAAAATATTCATGATATGCTGACCTAGGATATGGCAGCCAAGTCTTCTCTCGCCACTGCTCCCCCTACTCCTGGCACCAAGCCGTAACAGGCCCCACTGGACCCTCATTCCCCATCATTCCTGAGACCTCCGTCATGAAGACAGATATCAATCCACCAACTAATGTCTCAGGTTCTGCTAGCATGGACGTTGCTCCCAGTGGCCAGGCAACACAAGAGAGTACCTCCTACGAAATGGCCGAAGCTCCGGCTAAGGATGTCATCGAGAAAAGGAAACAGGTAATGGTGGAGATGTGTTTTGGTTGTGTTGAACACTATGCTACACAAGTTTTTCCTGTTTGTCAGGTGTTTGGTGACTGGCAGGAGTGTCCTTGGCAAGAGGGGGTGGCAGCACATGTGCACTACATTTTTTATGGTGCTTCTTAAGTACCGCAGTCACGATTTTCAGGGTGAGAACTCAAGATCTGGGCTTTGTTGGTAGTATCTAGCAATAGGCTTACACACACCCTAGACAAAAAATAGGAAAAGCAATCTAGTCCAGCTGCGCCGTGTGCAACAAACTGAAGCCAACACCATCCATCTTCAACCTCACCGGGGACTAGGACACTTGGGATGTGGAAGATGGGATCTGCTGCCGTGACTCCATAGAAGGGCCTCCAAGCATGGAGGTTGAACAAAGGATGCATCAGCTGCATCCATGAGGGCCGCCATTAGATCATCGGATTCGGAGGCTAAAACTGGACCACCGATGTTGCGCTCCTCAGAAATTTGCACCTTCCCTTGCACCGCTAGGCTTCAGAGCACGCAGCGCCGTTCACCATCACCTCCCATCCGCCACCATGACGAGCAGTAGTAGTTCGAACAACATCACAGCATAAACTGACCTTATTTATGGAGTTTCTGGTGGCCCTGGTACCCGCTGCTTCTGGCTCCGACCATGGGAGCACCACCGCGAGCATTAGGACCACTAGGCAGCACCAGATCTGGGTCGACGGACCCGGTTCCTTCCTGCCGGCATAGAGCCGACGACGAGCACGAGGCCTAGACTCAAAGCTACAGGCAAACCTAAGAACGAGACAAGACCTAGACTTAATCCTACCACTACTGCTGTACAGAGAAGCCCGGCGTCCAAATCCAGCTCTACATCCTCCAGCGCGAGCGCCGGCGACGAGAGGGACTAGATCCGGGGGCCGGCGGTCGACTCTCAAGGGGACAGGGTGGGGACACTCGAGAGGGGAAGGGAATAGTTGTTCATTGAAGGCATTGTTTTGAGAAGTCGGATTTTCACCAAAGATCTTTGATCCGGCGACAACAACGCGTGTGCATTGTTTCCTTCTTGGAGACGCCGTTTTTGAAGAATCTTCCGTATAATCTAAGTGTTGTTTGAGGCTAGAGTGTTATTGTTTCGAGTGTTTTATCACCACGACAAATGGTCTTTGTTTTCTGTTTCTTTTCTATTATTTTTCTAAGCTATATACATCCTTGATATCTACTAGTTTCTTATCGATGCAAGGCCTTCACGATATACGTGAAGCAATACCGAACCGGTATCGTACGAGAAGAGAAGGATCTCTTCAGGAGAGGCGGTGACAAACCCATCTAGGGTTCCTTCCCTCCGCCGGCGACGCCATAGGTCTATCTCGTCTCCAGCGGCCTTAGGGTCTAGGAGGCGTGGCGGACCACGGTCTCTCGTCGGCGGGAGGTTTCAGTGTTTTGTTTAGACAATTTTCAGTGTCTTCTTCAAAATGTTGAGGCGGCGGCTACGTCCTAATGTCAGAATTAGGTCCTTCCTGTCCTATGTTTGCTTTGGTGGTGCGTCTAGCATCAGTGGAGAGCGCGTGGAGTCATGTGTCCGACGGATTCTTTGGATCCGGTCATTTTTCGTATGTGTGCTTTGAGGTAAGTCTCTTCTGATCTACGCTGTTCATCTTCGGCGATGGTTGCTACTCTGGTGCGCTGGTTCTTTGGGGGACCTTAGTACGACGACTTTCCGTCCGTCTCTACAACAAGCTCTAGTACGATAAGCTTTGCTCGGTTTCGGTGATGGAGGGGCGAGGACGGCGGCGCGCCTTCGGCTCGTGCCAGTGTTTGTAGTCGTCGTTAGGTGGTCCAGTGACTTATTTATAATTTTTTCTTACTTTTGGAACTCTTTGTACTGCTGTTGATGATTATTAATAGATTGGTGGAATTTTGGAAGAAAAGGCCCTCGTGATATATTATATTCCTTTATCCAAAAAGAAAAAACAAATCAACCGATACAATCTTTTGGGTGTTTTTTACTGGAAAGTCTCATCTGCCGAGCTTTCCTCTCCGAGAGCGACATGGTACCTAACCTTTTATCTCCGTTTGTGATCCGGTGTTGACTCCCTGAGCCTAGTTAGGCTATCCACCTCGCCAGCCGTCGGCTGGAAGCTAGTGTAATGCACGAGATTGCTATCAGGAATTAAGCGTCCCCACACAAAGAAAACCGGAGCATACGTCTTGTGGCAGCATGGCGGGTCGATCAGTAGAGACGACACGCTAGACTGTATCCGGAGACACCCATGAGTGATTTGCTCCCTCCGCTTTAAAATATAAAATGTTTTACTCCTTCAGTTTGAAAATAGACGTTTGTTAAATTTTTAATAAATCTACATTTGTATATAGATTCATCTAAAATTTCAAAAACATGAGACATCTATTTTAAAACGGAGGACGTAGCTATTTTAAAATACATGCTTAGATGTGTTTTAGCGTGTAGATTCACTCATTTCACTTTATACCTACGCACTAAAAAACGTTAAATACACGTGTTTTAGAAAAACTTAAAACATCGGAGGGAGCAGCACTCTAGAGTTTCTTTATCCGGCTGTTCTTAGTGGATGATTAGCTCAGCACCGGACGGGTGTCAATAATTAACAGCCGCATTATTGGTTGTCTGATGGTGGAATGAGTCCGCTTAATCTTTTACCGCCGAGCTTGAGGGATTATCTCTCACAATCCTATGGTCTACGAACTATTGAGTGTCTGCAGAATTACTCTTGAAATAGATTTTCGCCCCATTTTATAAGTAAAGCAACTAGCTGATACAACAATTTGAACAATCGAAAATGCTGGGACAACAGTTACAACATGCCCAAAAGAAAAAAAATGGAAAAGACGGCGAATCGACGATACAAAGGTGACTCGTCACCGCCGTGCCCACCAAATTTGTCATGCCCCGCTCCACGCATCCCGAATCGCCCGGTGCGAAAACAGCACCTTCACGAAGAGAAGTGCCGTCGACGACGCTGTTGTCCGGCCCAGGCACTGGACCTAGGGTTTCCCCCGGCACTCAGAGTAGAGTGGACTAGGGCTATCCGCGGCACCCTCCAGGGAGGAAAGGCGTCACCCGAAGGCGGCACCGTGGCGGAGTCGGACGGGCTGACAAGGATTTCTCCGTAACCCCACCCATAACAAAACTCCGGATGCTTTGAAGCACCACCACCGATCTCGCCACCCACCAGCATGCGCCAGCACGATATTGCCGTCACCATCGCCACCGTCTCATAATAGCCAATAGCATGCAGTCCACATGACAGAGGCACAAGACCTAGCTCGAGCCAGGGATCGCAGCACAACCACCGGCGGGATGAACCCACCTCCACCCCCAAGGGTGGTCATCGCCCGGACAAAGCAGCAGGGTCACACCAGGCCTACGTGGGCCCGGCCGGGTCCCAAGGGGCCCGTAAAGGTCCCCCGCCTTGCTGTAATGGGCCAGCCGTTGAGCCACCATCCCCTACCGGAGCCTCGACGCCGCCGCCATCCCTAGGAAGGAACCGCCACTGCAAACACGTTGGCCCACCGAAGCCCAGATCAGGCCCGAGGGGCCTAGATCTGGGCCGGTCGAAGAACGACGCCAGAAGCTCGCGACTGCAGCGTAGCCCCTCCATGATCGTCACTGCCGCCGCCCACCGCCACCCGGAGGAGGTCCGAGCCGCCGCTGAGAGGGTCGCCCCGACAAGCTCCCATGGTGCCGGGAGAGGAGAGACGGTGCCGCCCGGGCTTCACCCGACGACCCCTGCAGGCGACAGCGACGGGATTGGAGAGGGAGGAGGGTGTACTTGGCCGAAGAGGAGGGAGGCCGCGCCGTCTCCCTCGGCGGGGGGAGGGGGGAGGGGGAGCGCGTGTTTTGCTATCCCGTCTACCAAATTACTAAATCGAAAGTAATTTGCCGGTATTTCTTTTGTGAACTTAACCTTTTACTGCACTTTTGTTGATAGCGTTACTTTTCACTTAAAATTCCTCCTGTATAAACGACATATCGGTAGCTGCCAAAGATACATCAAACCTAAGTTAGGTTTTCGCCTCCTCTCCCTGCTTGTGCCGCCGTCACAATCTATTATGTTCCTACCATCGACGTGCACACCGAACATGAAACTAGGTTTTCATCCCCTCTCGCTCTTGTGTTTGTGTACGAGGGCGAACAAGCGTTTTTATGAAGTAGAATTATAAGATTGCATATATTATTAAACCCCATGACCGAGTATATATAATCGTACAGAGAATCTTCTTGGAGTATAAATAAAATTAGGACCGTATGAAAAGAAAACGTATTCTACCTCTATCCTATACTATCATAACAAACGTGCATGCCAATACTCTTAAGACTCCCCCCACACACCCGACAGTCGCAGCAGTAGCGTCGTTAACAATAGAAACATCTTGAATGGTCAGACCGGAGAGAAATTGAAATAGAACTAGTAGGCTGACATCCCCGTAGTTGTAACGGAACCGTCGTGGAAGATGTCATGACATGGATGTTTGGATGTACTGGGAGCTAATGGGGTTCTCAAGCGAGGTGGTAGCCCTTAGTGCCGATGTCGAGGCAACCGAGACCGTTGGGTGTTGCCTCCTTGGTCGATGTAGCCAAGTGAGGGCTTGCTATGGTCGATGTCGTGGTCGGCTTATCGGTGTCAAGGTAGCCGCAAATAAAGCCGCATGAACATAGTATGCTAGGAGAATGATAAAGACGCGTCGAGGATGTCCATGACGAAGGCGATGTGGTCCAAGCCGTCAAAGATGAAGGCGATGTGCTCCAAGCCGTCGAGGATGAGGTGTGACAATAGTTTTGCCAGAACTAGGCACACGTCGGGACGAAGGCTTACTCTGGTTTTGCCAGAACCGAGTATGTAAAGAAGCGATCATTAGTGGCGTGGTCGAGGCAGTCGTAGATGTTAAATATATGCCTTATATATAATAATAAAATAGTTATTATCATATTTCGTGTTCATGATAAATGTTTATATTTCATGGTATAATTGTATTAACACGAAACATAATACTTGTATGGTTTCATAGAAAACACTGAGTCCCTAGCAAGTCTCTACTAAGCTATCTCGTTGACTAATGATGGTTACGGTTTTCTAACCATGAACATGAGTTGTCAATTAATAATGGGATCATGCCATTGGAAGAATAACATGATGGACATAACCAAACTAAGCAAAGCAATTAGATCATTCCATAATATTTAAATTGCATAGTTGTTCATTGTCTAGTTTTCCTATTCCATAGACTATGAGATTATTTTACTCCCGACTATTGGAAGATTAGATCTGGTTTCACTCTCTCGTAGAATTTTTGTTTTCAATGTTGCGAATGTGATAGGGGTCCCTTGGTGAATTTACCCTTGTGTGGCCCGATTTTCATGGATTTAAGGCGGGGAGTAAGGGGAAAACACGATGAACACGATAAACTCAACTCGAATGTAAGGTAAATATACAAACACATGCAAAACACACACGCTTCAGTTGTCCTCGTTGGCCCAAATCACCAACCCGGTAGAATCCTCGTGGAAAACACCGCTAGGTAGAGATCCACAAAAGAAAGATCGATCTAGAGCCGCTAGAATCTACTCGTGAAGAGATTGCAAACGATAGAGACCCAAAGGTAGAGATCGGCGCAATAGAGATCACGAGATAGAAAGAGCTCTCATGGTGAGGCCTTGTACAATCTAGGTTCTTGATGTACATCCTAGAGAGGTTCCCCTATGGGAAGATGGAGGCTAGGCCAAATCATCTCAATATTCATTATCTACTTAGATTTGAACCACAACGGGATATTTGTAGTACTAAGGGCGAAGTGGTAGGTGGAGGAAATATTCCTAGGCATCAAACCCTAAACAGTACATAGACTTCCATTTCGGCAGTTAGTTCGGTAGTGCCGGACCTACAGCCGGGTGGATTGCCGGGGCGCCAGACTACAAAGTTCATGTATGCATTTTACATACATCAACATTCCCAAGCTTAACCTATGCTCATCCTCGAGCATGAAGGTGATAAAACTAACATGGGCATTGGATTTTGGTGCTACTTTTCACTAGCAAGTATCGCAAAAGGTTAAACGGTTCATTTGTTTAGAGAATAACAGCAAGCAAGCATAGCATAAAATGATACGTCTATAATATCATACTTGACAACACAATGTTTATATTGACTAACATAAATGCATAAAGTACTATGAGGCAATAGAGCATTCTTCACATAGATAGAAGTATATATATATTGGCGGTCCTATGGTCAGAATATTTGTCAAAGGAGGTTGGAAAGAGTATATGGCAGGCAAGTAGGGAATATCATATGTGATACACAAGTTATCTTCCAAACACTATCCAATTAAGTTTATGGTTGAAGCATAGTTCATCATTAATGTTTGGTTCCATTGCCCCTCATTACCTGATTCCTTTTGGCATTATTCTTTTGGCACTTTTTGCTTCTTTCCTCTCTTTTCTTTTTATTTATATTTCCCTGTCACTTTTTTCTTTTTTTGATTTTTTTGGAAGGCCTAGTCTCTTCATACTCACTCTTCTCACCTTTTGATATCATATAAATATTTGGAGGGTTTTTTTGTCCTCATCTTAGTGGTGGTACCCCTTCTATGGAGGGTTTTTGCCCTCATCTTGTAGTGTGTGCATCCTCTTATTTCTTCTTCAGAAGAGGTACTCTATGCCCAATGAGTTCGTGATCACCCCATGACTAACTTCCCCATGTCACCCATACCCATAATAATAGTATTTGGAAGCTAAATAATGACCCACACATGATAGTATACTTTGGGATATAGCTTGAGTTATTTGGGTAGGTGTTCCCTATATAAATGCTAAGTTTCTTTTGCTAAAGGAGGTTGTTTCAGTATGATGGGGCTAGCAATGGTAACCATTTGACCTTCTACAAGAATGCAAAGTTCCCATAGTACTAAGTCATTTCTAGCAGACAATATAAGCATTGAGCACCACTTAGCACAAAATGATACACTTGTAAGTTATCACTCTATAAAGCATATGAAAAATCCAACTAAAGCAATAACATGCACAGTTTGGTTTCCCCCTTTTCTATTTCAAGCAAGGCATTCAATCAAACATGGCCTTCATTCAAACATGACATTCATTCATGGGATATTTTATTTCAGTAGCTATTTCCTAAGAATGCAAAATATCTATCATGGTGGTCATATTTATTTCCAATCATATCAAGCAAAACTAAACATAACACTAATCAAAGACACTCCAAGTTTTTTATGATCATTCTATGTTGCTCAAAAAACAAAGTTTAGAGGTTTGCAAACCGAGAGTTTTATTGGTCCAATGGGGTGCCTTGGACATCGCCAAGCTTATGGTTTTCACCATTCTTGGATAGCTCTTGGTGTGTTGTTCATCCATTCCCTGGCAAAAAACTTCAACACAAAACATTCTTCCATTTATTTTTCTAAGGGGTTACATTAGTGGTACAAGATTATGACAATAGCTGTGATAAAATGTCCAAATAAAATTTGGTTTTAAATGTCCAGAGAGTTACTTGGGTGTCAAAGATCCATAGGATATCAAAAGACTCAAAAATAATCAAATCAAAATCCAAAGATACCACTCTTGCAAAAAAAGACAGATTCTGTCCAGAAAACAACAGCTGTAGAACACATTTATTTCTCCTACTAAAACATATCAGGATTTTTTCCAATATTTTTGCATATATAGGATGAAAATTTTCAACTACAGTATAAATATTAAAGCAATCGAAGTTACATAAAAAATCAGATAATTTTTTTACTAAAAACAGTTCGTGCAGGAATTTTCTGCTCCATATGTTTTGTCAACTTTAAAACATCCAAATGGATTCAACTTGGTACCTTATTGAAAACTCCAGAAATATAACCAAAATAAACTCTCTTGCTACAGCAATAGTGCAAAAAGAAAATCCAAAAGAAAACCAACCGGGTTGCCTCCCGCAAAGCGCTTTCTTCATAGCCATATAGCTAGGCTTACTTACTTGTTTCAAGTGATGTGGAGATCATGTGATAGCTTGTACCTTGGTGTTACCTCCTTATTCCTTGTGACATGTTCCATTCATTTCTTATGTGTAACATCCCAAAACTCCAATCCAAGCTTATCAAGATCTAAATCATTAAATTTGGGGTTAACAAAAACTTTTCCAAATTTAAAATGAAAGCATTCATGTGTATGTGCATTTAAAATAGAAATTGTTTTGAATTGCCATGATTGGGTGATCCGTTGCTTGTAAAAAGTTTCTTAGGTGATTTAAACATCATCTACATCATTCCCAAACTTTTACTAAAGAAAACAAATCAAAAAGAATTAAAAAGGAGGAATGGTCATTTTGGCCATTTTAATCCACTACACTACCTGGAGTGTTCCTAGCACTCATTTCTTAACAGAAACAATTCATGGTCTTTGCACCCCTCGCTAGTACACATAATGAGGTACCAAGGCCCACCTTTTGATCTGCTAAAACATTCTTTTATTATTTTAAATGATAGTTTAAAATTGAATCTATTTCATATGGGAAGATCACCCCTATTTGTAAAACCATCAAAATGAGCTCCACTTTCAAAAACCTTGCAACCAGAGACTACCTAGCAATAGTGGAGAACACCCAAAAAATTTGAAACCAAAATTCAAAAGTTTTTCTCTTGCGGCCATTCCATCAAACACCTTATGGGCACAAATCTGACCAAATTCAAAACACTGTTTTGAGGAGTGATCTTGGTCACCATTTGGGCCTAACCTTGTCCCCTTGTTCCCCCAGTGCAAACCCTACCCTTTGCTAGCCCGGCCAAGCCCTGTGCACACGACCAAATGGTCATAGCCATTAAGGCCGAGCACTTGGAGCACCCCCACCGGTGACATCGCGCCACAGTAGCCGCCAGCCTCTCTCACCTTGTCCAGCACGTCGCCAGTGGTCCACCTCCACCGTCCAACCAGTCCCAGGCTAGAGATAGAGGGCAGAACGGCCAGGAACCGCCGCACCTGGAGCTGGTCGACCATGCCGACGCCGCCCGCAGATCGCGCACTGTCCATGCGTGCACCGACCGCCCCTTGGCTGCAGCCCGCTCCCACCGCTCCTCCATGACCTAGGGAGCACCCCAGACACGCCCGTTCGCTGCCCAACGCCCCACAGCCACCGCTCGCCGTGGACACCACCGCCTCTGCCGCTCAGAGTGCCAGCTCGCCCCGACCGCATGCCACCGCCCCTACACCCGTATTCACTTCCTAGAGCACCGCCAGGAGACCGCCTGTCGATCGCCACCCGCAGCCATGCCGCTAGCCGCCCGTAGCCATGTCGCCACCGTCGCCGGCCCATCCCTCTCGATCTCACCATCGGGCCTATATAAGCCGGCCTCCCCAGCCTCCTTTCTCCACACCCACTCACTCCCCACCTCTCTCGGACTGTCCCACACCATTAGCCGGAGCAATGGGAGCAGCAGCTCGCCAGAATTGGAGCCGGAGCCGCCGCCTCTGGAGGAGAAGGGCGCCGCTGATTGCGACCACCCCCGGAGCTACCTCGACCGTCCCTGAGCTCGTTGTCGATCACCAGTTCGTTTGCCCGCCTCGCCGTCGTCGCTGGAGCCTTGGTACGTCTCTGGTAGACCCCCACCGAGCCGCTAGGGTTCGAGCTCGCCGGCGACCTTTCGTCGTCGACGACAACCCTCAGTCGTAGACCCCCCTTCTAATCCTACGGCCCATAGCGGGCGTACCGTTTCGCGTGTTAAGAGCCACTTACAAGCGGGACCCCCCTGTCAGCTGAGCCCCGCGCCGCGGAGCGTCACTGGGCCAGCCCATGTTCTTTCCCGCGCTAGCCCAACCGTGCAAAAATGGGTTTTTCTTTTTAAGGTTAATCTAGTTTCTGTCCACTAGTTTAAAATTCAATTCTGAGAGTTTTATAAATTCAAATTGCATGAAACCAATTTTGCGTGAAAGGTATTGAAATGATCTATCCAAGCCCGTTGGATTTAATTCAATTAGAGTTATAGGTCTCTCCTAGTAAATTAATAAAACAGAAGTATTTGCAACTTGCAACATTTTCATAAAATCAACCAAGTTTGCTTTTGAGTTGATTCGAACTCTCAAAAATCACAATTCATCATAGCTATCTAAATATGTAATAATATTAAGGTTTACATGCAGTGACTTTGGACTAGTACCAAAATAATGCTATATAGGCATTTCTAGTCACTTTAAATCATTAAATAACAAACTTCAACCAAAGTAATATTGATCCAACCTTTAAATCTCATTCCCACATGTTAGAGTATGTGGTGATTACATGTGTCAACATGGTCCCATATTTTAAGTGGAGAATATTAAATTTTAGTTAATTTTCAATCAGTAGAAATTACTTTTCTAAAATAAAAAGGATGAAACTATTGAATTAAACTTGTGAGGCTTGTGATGATAATGGATCATCAAAATGTGTGTCTTAGAATGCTACTTAGCCTAGTTAAGTATTGTTTGGTGATTGTGTACTCCGTATGTCTTTATAGACGATAGTACCGACAAAGCTTTTGAGGAGGAGGAGTTCTACCAAGAAGAAGAAAACTTCAACCACTGCACCAACCAAGGTAAGCTAGAACTATCCAAGGTTAACCCTTGCTAGTTGTACTTGCAAGCCACCATTAACAATGCAAGCTAACACTTACAAGTTTAGTGCTTAGCAAGCTAGGATCAAACTAGATGGTTTAGCAAGAAACCCTTAAGCATGCTTTGATCACACTCCTTTGACTATTAGTACCCCAAGTCTTATTTACAAGTTTTACTTCCCTTAGTTTACACAAGGTTTTTTCCTTGTTTTGAAGGTAGCATAAAAAGTATAAAACTTGACCTATTTAGAATCCCTTTAGATGCCATTCTATGGCATGAGATTGAACCCATCTTCTCACCTTAGTGAACACTCTTAACTTAGTAGTTTAGAGTAGATCAAAAACTTGAGTCACTTTAGATGGGAACACTTGGTGAAAATGAGTTACGAAAACCTTGGAATGATGAGTCATTCTATTGAGATGTTTTGACATGTGTTGAGAAACACAAATGGTTGATGATGATGAAAATGTTGAGGCATGAACCTTAACCCTTTTATAAAACACATAGTTGGATTCGAATGCGATACCATTCCAAATTTACCGTACAACCACACTACCTGAATTGGGTAAGGCTTAGCTGGAAATTTATATGCATTAGTATTAGTTCCCTCGCGGGAGAGGTTTGAGCTGAGGCTACCTCTCATGATGTCCACCTATGTAGTGCCCAAGATGACAGATGGTCATGGTTGGGAGGCCATGCTCATAGGAGAGGTGCTTATACTAGGGTGTGTAAAGGGAAGGTTATGTTTGATTATCTGCATACTAAGTATGATGATTCAGGGTTATTCCTGACAGATGTATCAAATCTTGTGGTGAAAGTGTACCACCTTTGCAGAGTGTCAAACTATTCGAATAGCCGCGTCCGCGGTTATGGACAGTTGGAATGGCCATAATGTTTCGTTGTCAGAAGTTTTCTAAATAACTTTAAAAGAATGATGAATCTTGACTTGACCGCAACAGGGTTGTGTTTATGACATTAGCTTCCCAACTTAAGTGATTCTAGAACTTTACTTTATCTTTCTTTGCTTCTGAATTCAGCTTAGCCAAACTTAACTTTATAGTTAAACATAGAGTTAGCACTTTAACTTAGAATTATACTACTTGCTAGTGGTAGTTTGCGAGTACTTAAAGAGTACTCATGGCTTTTGTCCCTGGCTATTATCATGGCCAGACTATGAAGGAGACTATCAAGATGATGGCCAACAGGACGACTATGATAACTAGGACTATCTGCCTTCGTCAGCATTGCCTGTGCCCCTGAAGATGGACCCCACCGCTACGCTTATCTTTTATTTCCGCTGCTTATTGTATTAAGACTAGATCATGAGATCCTTATTTGTGTAAAACCTTATGTATGGTTTGTAATGGATGATGTACTATGATATCCAATCCGTTATGTCTCGCAAAAATGGTAATCCTGGGATTGCGAGGTATGACATAACGGGCATCTGGGATTAAAATCCGGGTGTTGACAAGTTGGTATCAGAGCCATCCTAACCATAGGAGACCCTAGTTAGAATGGACGTCCAAACAAAAACTTAGTTTCAAAACCAAAGTGAGTATTTACGAAAAACTATCTCCTCTCTTACCCTTGGGAATTCTTTCCTTCTCAAAAATTCATGTTCCTCAAAATTCTTACATTACTACTTAAAATTTGACACACTTGATCACTTCACTAACTTCCTCATCCTTAATTCTTGTAGATGGAGACTCAGTTCAGCAAGTTTTACCAGTTGGGAAACGGAGGTCAGCTGATCTTCGAGAGGGATCTGGACTCACTGTCAGAGTTACTGGGACGCCCGCACCCGGAGTTTCTTGGAGCTCAACTTCCAAGACCCCCAGGAGGAGACCTACAGTGGCTAGTCACCGCAGAACTTAGAGGAAGCATTGAAGCACCCACTTCTGGGAGAATTCAGTTCTCCGTGAGAGAGAACAACTGGCTAGATGGATTAGCCAGGGCAATGCATGAAGCTCTCGCACGCCTATGTGCCCTCAGCGTCAACAAGATCCAAGGAACTCGTTTTGCCCACTATGCAAGACGTGACTCCTTGGGAATGCCAATGGAGATGCCGAGTCACCCAGAGTTGAGGTGTCAAGTGGAGAATCTTGACTTCTTGCTACATGACAGACAACAGGAACTAGACAATGCCAGAGAGTTAGCCAACTAGAACCGTGCCATTGCCGACCAGAAGGCCCAAACTTTCGCACTGCTCGTCCAGGACCGCCATTCTCTTCCCCGCCAGCGTGCCAAGAAGGATCGCACCATCGCCCGTCTTCGCAAGAAGGTGGCTGACCTCGAGAAGACCATCAAGGAGCAAGAAGCTCAGCTTGCAGCAAAGGAAGAAGAAGAGGAGGGTGAAGACATCCAGGGAGACATGGATTCTTACCTCAGCAATGATGATGATTTTCTAGCGGAGGATGCCGTGGACTTCTACACTGACGATGATGACTCCGACTTCATCGACGATGAGTAGAGGCACTAGAGCACTGTCGTAGCATGAGATGTATCGGTCTCATTGTATCATAGCTTGCAGAATGGTTCTTCAAACCATCTGTTTTCCCTTTTGATTGTTGTGGTGTGTGTTGTATCGTGTGCTTGCTTGCATGAATGAAAATGAAGTTAGTTGAAAAACCTAAGTCTAAACTCAAAGTTTTAACTTTGAAAACCCAAAACCATGAACCTTAGAATTTCCCTCTTACCCCTGTATCCATCTCAATCTTCAGATGACTCGTGGAAACCAAGGAGGGAGCAGCTCCTCGCAAGACCCAATGCTGCAGATCTTGCAGAATCTCATCGCAGACCGTGAAGCAAGCAGGGCAAAACGTCAAGCCAACTTAGCAACACTTCAACAGATTGCCCAGATGGCTCTCAACAACCAAGGGCATGGAAGCCAGGATCATCAAGGATCCAAGCTGAAGAACTTTCAGAATACCAATCCCCCAATCTTTAGCACCTCTGAAAACCCATTAAATGCTGATGACTGGTTACAAACCATGGAAAACAACCTCGAAGTTGCAGGAGTTGATGAAAATGAGAAAGTTCTCTTCGCCACCCACTATCTGGCAAGAGATGCAAGAGCTTGGTGGAATAGCATCCGCAATATGAACCATGGTCAAGTGCTGATATGGGAAGCATTCAAAGTCAAGTTCAGCCGCACCCACGTGCCGCAAGGTCTAGTCAACAGAATGAGAGATGAGTTCCGCGAATTCAAGCAAGGGAGAATGACTGTGGTGGAGTACCGTGACAGATTCCTGTCACTTGCCAGATATACACCTGATGAGATCAACACGGAGGCCAAGAAGAAGGAGAGATTCCTGAACGGACTGCATGATGAGATGCAAACTGTCCTCGTCAACATCCATTTCCAGGATCTCGAAGAGCTAGTCGACTCTGCCATTCAGATGGAAGGGAAGATTAACCAAGCAAACGACAACCGCAAGCGTCGTATGATACAACAGTCTGGATCCAACAGTCAACAAAAGTACCGTCCCAACCCTTCACCAGGATATGCACCAAGGAACAACCGACCCCCAACGTCTCGCCCAAGCTACCCCAACCGTAGCGGAGGCAATGTGAAGCCCGGAGGAAACAATCACAACTCCGGTAATGCCAACAATTTCAACCGTGCACCTCCCAAGAACCACAGCAACAACAACAACAACAACAACACTGCACCTAGAACTAGCAGCAATACTGTGCCTGTCGCAGTCAAAGACAAGTCCCAGATCACTTGTTTCGAGTGTGGAGTGAAGGGTCACTACTCTAATGAGTGTCCCAAGAAGACTGCAGCCAATGCCAATGTCAATGCCCCAGCTCAGCAGCAGCGTCGTGTTCAACCAGGAAGGAGATTTTCCCCAGGAAACCCTCACAACCGCAATGGCCGTCTCTTCCACATGAACGCAGAAGAAGCCCAGGAAGCGCTAGATGTAGTGCTGGGTATGTTTCCTGTCAACTCAGTTTTAGCAAGAGTATTGTTTGATTCTGGAGCATCGCATTCATTTTTCACCGAAGAATTTGCATGCACTAGTAAGATTCGTCCAACCAACCTGAAGCATGTCATGATAGTTCAAATCTCCGGTTCAACAACCAAAGCTAGAAAATTTGCAAGCCTGTACCTATCAGAATACATGGGATAGATTTTTATGCCAACCTAATTGTACTCGGAACCAAAGGTTTGGAAGTAGTACTAGGTATGGACTGGATGTCAAGGCATAAAGGACTGATAGACTGTGCTAAGAAAGCCATCACCATGACCAGTAGTTCTGGAGTCACAGTAGAGCATATCTCTGAAACCTTACCCCATCAGTTCAAGTGCAACCAGAGTGTAGCTCTGCCCACCATTGACCAAGTCAGAGTAGTCTGTGAATACCCTGACGTATTCCCAGATGAATTGCCAGGTATGCCCCCGGATAGGGATATTGAGTTCATTATCGAACTAATCCCCATAACCCGACCTATAGCCCAAAGACCCTATCGCATGAACCCCTAAGAGTTAGTGGAACTAAAGAAGCAGTTAGATGCTATAATAGCCAAAGGCTTGATTCAACCAAGCGCATCGCCATGGAGATCACCAGTGTTATTCGTCGATAAGAAAGATGGAGGCAACCGTCTGTGCACAGATTACCGAAAGTTGAATGATGTCACCATCAAGAACAAGTACCCTTTGCCAAAGATAGAGGATCTATTTGATCAATTAACTGGAGCTCAAGTATTCTCAAAGATTGATCTTAGGACTGGTTATCACCAACTTAAGATTCGTGCAACAGATATTCCGAAGACCACCTTTACTACTCGCTATGGTTTATACGAGTATACGGTTATGTCTTTTGGATTAACCAATGCCCCTACTTATTTCATGAATCTCATGAATAAGATCTTTATGAATTTCCTAGATAAGTTTGTAGTTGTGTTCATCGACGACATTCTTATCTACTCCAAGTCATAAGAAGAGCATGAGCAACATCTGAGAGTTATCCTAGAGACCCTGAGAGAGCATCAGTTACATGCCAAGTTCAGCAAGTGTGAGTTTTGGCTGAAAGAAGTAGGATTCGTAGGACATATTGTGTCTGCCGGAGGAGTCTCTGTTGATCCTGCCAAGATTATAGATGTCGAAGAATGGGAAGCCCCAACCTCTCAAATGTGAAGCCAGTTTGCAGGAGCTAAAGAAGAGATTGATATCCGCCCGTATATTGGTCATGCCAGACATCAAGAAGCCCTTTGATGTGTATTTTGACACATCCAAGATTGGTCTAGGATGTGTATTGATGCAAGAAGGCAAGGTCATCGCGTATCTGTCTCGACAACTGAAGCAGCATGAGCAGAACTATCCGACCCATGATCTTGAGCTAGCAGCCATGGTTCTAGCATTGAAGACATGGCGTCTTTATCTGATGGGTAATCGTTGTGAGATTTACTCAGATCACAAGAGCTTGAAGTATATTTTCACTCAGAAGGAGCTAAATATGAGGCAAAGGAGATGGATAGAGTTAATCAAGGATTATGACCTTGACATTCACTATCACCCCAGCAAAGCCAATGTGGTAGTGGATGCTCTTAGTAGATTGCTGTGTAGGCTTAACACCATCATCAAGGAGAAGCAAGCAAGTTTGTATGAAGAGTTGGAGCAGTTCAGGACTGAATTAGTTAGCAAAGGATTCTTAGCTAGCATTGAACTTCAACCCACTTTGATTAGCCAAATCAAGGAAGCCCACAAGGGGAATGAAATTATCGACGGAATCAAACATCATATTGGTACAGGAAAGGTACCTGGATTCACGGAAGATGAAGAAGTAGTACTGTGGTACAAAGGACGTATTTGTGTGCCAGCAGATTCAGAGCTGAAGGAAGTTATCATGAAGGAAGCTCATGATACTCTTTATTCTATCCACCTCGGAGGAACAAAGATTTCTCAGGATTTGAAAGAGCAATTTCGGTGGCACAAGATGAAGAGAGAGATTGGAAGCTACATCGCCAAGTGTGACATCTGTCAAATAGTAAAAGCAGAGCATTAGAGACCCGCAGGACTGTTGCAACCATTACAGATTCCGGAATGGAAATGGGATTCTGTCAGAATGGACTTTATCACCGGTTTACCTACTTCTAGTAGGGGAAATGACTCAATCTAGGTCATAGTTGATAGACTGTCCAAGGTAGCCCACTTTATACCTATCAAGACAACTTACCAGAGTGCAAAGTTAGCAGAGCTATACATCGCTAGAATTGTTAGTCTGCATGGAACCCCCAAGACCATCGTATCAGATCGAGGAACTCAGTTTACCTCGAGATTTTGGCAGAAAGTCCAAGAAGGATTAGGAACCAAGTTGAACTTCAGCACAGCGTATCACCCGCAAACTGATGGATAGACTGAGAGAGTCAACCAGATCCTAGAGGATATGCTTAAAGCTTGTGTGTTGGAATATGGATCAAAATGGGAAGACTGCCTGCCTTTCGCAGAATTCTCATATAACAACACTTATCAAGCTAGTTTGCAGATGGCACCATTTGAATTCATATATGGAAGAAAGTGTCGTACCCCTTTGAATTGGTCGCAAGTAGGAGAGAGTCAGATCTTTGGACCCGACATTCTCTGAGAAGCAGAAGAGAAAGTTCACAAAGTCCGTGAGCACCTCAAGACTGCCCAATCCAGACAGAAGAGTTATGCTGACAAAAGAAGGAGAGACCTGACTTTCAATGTCGGAGATTTTGTATATCTCAAGGTTTCACCATTGAAGGGAACTCAACGCTTTAGTCAGAAAGGAAAGTTAGCCCCTAGATATATCGGGCCCTTCAAGATTCTGAACCATCGAGGAGAAGTATCGTATCAACCGGAACTGCCTGAAGAGATGTCAGCCATCCACAATGTGTTCCATATCTCGTTACTTCGCAAATGTCTGGAAGTGCCCGAGAAGACTGAAGTTTTCAAGAACATCGATCACAGAGCTGTGGAAATCAACAATGACTTGACCTATAGAGAAGTACCCATCCGTATCTTAGAAGAAGCCTACAGAACCACCAGAACCAGGAATATAAAGTTTCTCAAGATTCAGGGGAGCAACCATACCGAGGAGGAAGCCACTTGGGAGCGAGAAGATTACATCAGGAAAGAGTTCCCAGATCTCTTTAGCTCCTAGTTTTCTTGTAAATCTCGGGACGGGATTTTATTTAAGGGGAAAGGTTTGTAACATCCCAAAACTCCAATCCAAGCTTATCAATATCTAAATCATCAAATTTGGGGTTAACAAAAACTTTTCCAAATTAAAAATGAAAGCATTCATGTGTATGTGCATTTAAAATAGGAATTGTTTTGAATTGCCATGATTGGGTGATCCTTTGCTTGTAAAAAGTTTCTTAGGTGATTTAAACATCATCTACATCATTCCCAAACTTTTACTAAAGAAAAACAAATCAAAAAGAATTAAAAAGGAGGAATGGTCATTTTGGCCATTTTAATCCACTACACTACCTGGAGTGTTCCTAGCACTCATTTCTTAACAGAAACAATTCATGGTCTTTGCACCCCTCGCTAGTACACATAATGAGGTACCAAGGCCCACCTTTTGATCTGCTAAAACATTCTTTTATTATTTTAAATGATAGTTTAAAATTGAATCTATTTCATATGGGAAGATCACCCCTATTTGTAAAACCATCAAAATGAGCTCCACTTTCAAAAACCTTGCAACCAGAGACTACCTAGCAATAGTGGAGAACACCCAAAAAATCTGAAACCAAAATTCAAAAGTTTTTCTCTTGCGGCCATTCCATCAAACACCTTATGGGCACAAATCTGACCAAATTCAAAACACTGTTTTGAGGAGTGATCTTGGTCACCATTTGGGCCTAACCTTGTCCCCTTGTTCCCCCAGTGCAAACCCTACCCTTTGCTAGCCCAGCCAAGCCCTGTGCACACGACCAAATGGTCATAGCCATTAAGGCCGAGCACTTGGAGCACCCCCACCGGTGACATCGCGCCACAGTAGCCGCCAGCCTCTCTCACCTTGTCCAGCACGTCGCCAGTGGTCCACCTCCACCGTCCAACCAGTCCCAGGCCAGAGATAGAGGGCAGAACGGCCAGGAACCGCCGCGCCTGGAGCTGGTCGACCATGCCGACGCCGCCCGCAGATCGCGCACTGTCCATGCGTGCACCGACCGCCCCTTGGCTGCAGCCCGCTCCCACCGCTCCGCCATGACCTAGGGAGCACCCCAGACACGTTCGTTCGTCGCCCAACGCCCCACAGCCACCGCTCACCGTGGACACCGCCGCCTCTGCCACTCAGAGCGCCAGCCCGCCCCGACCGCATACCACCGCCCCTATGCCCGCATTCACTTCCTAGAGCACCGCCAGGAGAACGCCTGTCGATCGCCACCCGCAGCCATGCCGCTAGCCGCCCGTAGCCGTGTCGCCACCGTCGCCGGCCCATCCCTCTCGGTCTCACCGTCGGGCCTATATAAGCCGGCCTCCCCAGCCTCTTTTCTCCACATCCACTCACTCCCTACCTCTCTCTGACCATCCCACACCATTAGCCGGAGCAAGGGGAGCATCGGCTCGCTGGAATTGGAGCCGGAGCCGCCGCCTCTGGAGGAGAAGGGCGCCGCTGATTGCGACCACCCCCGGAGCTACCTCGACCATCCCTGAGCTCGCCGTCCACCAGTTCGTTTGCCCGCCTCGCCATCGTCGCTGGAGCCCTGGTACGTCTCCGGTAGACCCCCACCGAACCGCTAGGGTTCGAGCTCGTCGGTGACCTGTTCGTCGTCGACGACAACCCTCAGCCGTAGATCCCCCTTCTAATCCTATGGCCCACAGCGCGCGTACTTTTTCACGTGTTAAGAGCCACTGACAAGCGGGACCCCCCTGTCAGCTGAGCCCCGCGCCGCGGAGCGTCACTGGGCCAGCCCATGTTCTTTCCCGCGCTAGCCCAACCGTGCAAAAATGGGTTTTTCTTTTTAAGGTTAATCTAGTTTCTGTCCACTAGTTTAAAATTCAATTCTGAGAGTTTTATAAATTCAAATTGCATGAAACCAATTTTGCGTGAAAGGTATTGAAATGATCTATCCAAGCCCGTTGGATTTAATTCAATTAGAGTTATAGGTCTCTCCTAGTAAATTAATAAAACAGAAGTATTTGCAACTTGCAACATTTTTATAAAATCAACCAAGTTTGCTTTTGAGTTGATTCCAACTCTCAAAAATCACATTTCATCATAGCTATCTAAATATGTAATAATATTAAGGTTTACATGCACTGACTTTGGACTAGTACCAAAATAATGCTATATAGGCATTTCTAGTCACTTTAAATCATTAAATAATAAACTTAAACCAAAGTAATATTGATCCAACCTTTAAATCTCATTCCCACATGTTAGAGTATGTGGTGATGACATGTGTCAACATGATCCCATATTTTAAGTGGAGAATATTAAATTTTAGTTAATTTTCAATGAGTAGAAATTACTTTTCTAAAATAAAAAGGATGAAATTATTGAATTAAACTTGTGACGCTTGTGATGATAATGGATCATCAAAATGTGTGTCTTAGAATGCTACTTAGCCTAGTTATGTATTGTTTGGTGATTCTGTACTCCGTATGTCTTTATAGACGATAGTACCAACTAAGCTTTCGAGGAGGAGGAGTTCTACCAAGAAGAAGAAGAAGAAGAAAACTTCAACCACTTCACCAACCAAGGCAAGGTAGCACTATCGAAGATTAACCCTTGCAAGTTGTACTTGCAAGCCACCATTAACAATGCAAGCTAACACTTGCAAGTTTAGTGCTTAGCAAGCTAGGATCAAACTAGATGGTTTAGCAAGAAAGCCGTAAGCATGCTTTGATCACACCCCTTTGACTATTAGTACCCCAAATCTTATTTACAAGTTTTACTTCCCTTAGTTTACACAAGGTTTTTTCCTTGTTTTGTAGGTAGCATAAAAAGTATAAAACTTGACCTACTTAGAATCCCTTTAGATGTCATTCTCTGGCATAAGATTGAACCCATCTTCTCACCTTAGTGAACACTCTTAACTTAGTAGTTTAGAGTAGATCAAAAACTTGAGTCACTTTAGATGGGAACACTTGGTGAAAATGAGTTACGAAAACCTTGGAATGATGAGTCATTCTATTGAGATGTTTTGACATGTGTTGAGAAACACAAATGGTTGATGATGATGAAACTGTTGAGGCATGAACCTTATCCCTTTTATAAAACTAATAGTTGGATTCGGATGCGATACCATTCCAAATTTACCATACAACCACACTACCTGAATTGTGTAAGGCTTAGCAAGAAATTTATATGCATTAGTATTAGTTCCCTCGCAGGAGAGGTTTGAGCTGAGGCTACCTCTCATGATGTCCACCTATGTAGTGCCCAAGATGACAGATAGTCATGGTTGGGAGGCCATGCTCATAGGAGAGGTGCTTATACTAGGGTGTGTAAAGGGAAGGTTATGTTTGATTATCTGCATACTAAGTATGATGATTCAGGGTTATTCCTGACAGATGTATTAAATCTTGTGGTGAAAGTGTACCACCTTTGCAGAGTGTCAAACTATTCGGGTAGCCGCGTCCGCGGTTATGGACAGTTGGAATGGCCATACTGTTTCGTTGTCAGGTGTTTTCTAAATAACTTGAAATGAATGATGAATCTTGACTTGACTACAACAGGGTTGTGTGTATGACATTAGCTTCCCAACTTAAGTGATTCTAGAACTTTACTTTATCTTTCTTTGCTTCTGAACTTAGCTTAGGTTTCAAACTTAACTTTATAGTTAAACATAGAGTTAGCACTTTAACTTATAATTATACTACTTGCTAGTGGTAGTTTGCGAGTACTTAAAGAGTACTCATGGATTTTGTCCCTGGCTATTATCATGGCCAGACTATGAAGGAGACTATCAAGATGATGGCCAACAGGACGGCTATGATAACTAGGACTATCTGCCTTCGTCAGCATTGCCTATGCCCCTGAAGATGGATCCCACCGCTATGCTTATCTTTTATTTCTGCTGTTTGTTGTATTAAGACTGGATCATGAGATCCTTATTTGTGTAAAACCTTATGTATGGTTTGTAATGGATGATGTACTATGATATCCAATCCATTATGTCTCGCAAAAATGGTAATCCTAGGATTGTGAGGTATGACATAACGGGTATCTGGGATTAAAAATCCGGGTGTTGACATTATGTGGGAACCGAAACTTCACATCCCCTTCCTTTGAACGGATGATTGCACCTGTAGTTCTCAAAAAAAGGTCTCCTGAGAATTATAGGACTAGAGGCTTTACTCCCCATGTCCATTATAAAAAAATCAACAGGCACAAAAGTCATATGTAACTCAACCATTATATCATTTACTTTTTCCAAAGCATGTTTAGACAAGTCATTAATAATCAAAATATCTATTGAATAATTTTCCATGGTTTTGAGTTCTAATAGATCACATAGTTTTTTGGATAAAACAGAGACACTAGATCCTAGATCTAGAATAGCAGGATGGGTCTCTTTGCCAATAGTTATTAATATCTTGGGGTTCCAAGCATTCCAAACATTTGGTGGTATCATGGCTTCATTATTGTATCTTTCTATCTTTTCTTTGATGATATGGTTTGCTATATAGGAGCCAAATCCTACTTGATAATTATTAATAGATTGTTGCAAGATATTGATAAGTTCATACAAGATGCATTTGTCAAGTTCAAATAGAGGTTATTTTGTTTCACTTAGCATTTTAACTTCCTATACTTGTTTATCATTTGTGATCATTGGTGGCTCTTTCTTATCTTTGATAAGTTCCTCCATAGGGATTCTGTATTGTAATAAGAGTGGTTCAAAAAGATCATTATAATTCATTAATTCATTGTATGTTTCTTTAAAGTAGAGGGTATACTTGTAGTTATATTGACACAATTCGTACCAATAGTAGGTGGTCTTTGTGGCTTTCCTGCAGACATAATTAACAAGGTTGCTTGATTATTAACTAGTTTAGATAAAGCTTTGTCTAGGACAACCGATGGGTGTTGCAAGCCTTTAATATCAACACTTATTGATGAAAGTGACTTGTATAAATCTTATTTCATGGTAGCATGACTAGATACTTGTTCATAAGGTTTTTATTTGGTTCTTGTTGTTTGTTAGAGTTCTCATAGGTTTGTGGGACAGTGGCAACTTTCCATTTGTTTTCATTAGCATTAGGATATGGAATGAAAGGATGGTTACCATAGTTGTTTAGAGCATAAGGTGGCCTACCATACGAGTTATTGAAGTTGTTCCCATATCCATTGTTACCAAAATTTCTTATGTAGTTGACATCTAAATTTTAATTGGTGTTTCCAACTAGTTCTTGTAGGGGAACATTATCAGTGTTTTGTTTTGATATGTAGGCAAATATGGCATCTATTTTATTGGATAAAGGATCTACTTCTTCAATAGAGTTCACTTTACTAGATGGGTTTGGTTCTCTTTCAGTGTGCCATTGACTATGGTTGTGTAGCATGTTTTCTAGTATGGATTTAGCTTTAGGAATAGTTTTAGTCATAAAAGCACCCTCGCAGCAGAGTTTATCATGCTTCTTGACATATAGTTTAACCCATTGTAAAAAGAGTGTAGGATTGTCCATTCATTTACTCCATGTGATGGGCAAGTTCTAATCATGTTTTTAATTCTTTCTAAAGTTGTTGCTACATGTTCATTGTCATTTTGCCTAAATGATAGGATACTATTTCTGTTTTTCAATATTTTAACAAGTGGGAAATATTTATTTATAAAAGCTTCTTTGAGGTCATTCCAAGAGTTTATGCTGGTAGTGGGTAGTGATAATAGCCATTCTTTAGCTTTGTCTCTAAGTGAAAATGGGAATAGTTTAAGTTTGACAATATCATTTTCCACATTTTTAAATTTTTGCATATCGCAAATTCCACAGAAGTCATGCAATTGCATGGAGGCATCTTCACTAGCACTTACTCCAAAATGCTCTTTTGCTATGAGGTTTAATAGGCCAGGACTTACTTCAAAACTTTCAACAGTTATTTCAGGTGTTGTGATAGGCCTAGCAATGAATTGATCATTGGGAGTGTTAGTGTAGTCACAAAGTTTGATAGTTCTTTCTCCCATGTTTACCAATAGAGTTGATGCTAATTTTTATGTGTTTTTGTGTTTCAAATGAAAACTAAAAAAAATACTAAAAACAAGACAAATAAAATTACTTTGAAAATATGAAGTAGAAGGAAAACCTCAGAGTGGCGCAACCTCCCCAAGCCTGGGTGTTAGCACAAAGATGGTCTTGACGGTGCCAACAGTTGTGCTCACTCCAACTTGATGAAGACACAGTTGTGATGTCCCTCTTGCAATTCCCCGGCAACGATGCCAGAAAATATTCTAGGAGTTGTAGTAGGAGTTGACTTGTGCTTGATCATGCAGTAACCACTATGATGTGACCTCTCCAATTCCCCAGCTACAGCGCCAGAAAATGTTAATGATGGCAACGACTCTGTGTGTAGAAACTCGTTGGGACTCCAAGTGCATAGTGTTGTAGCAAGTGCATGTTCCCCACAAGGCTGACTTGAGGGTTAATATTGAACTGTTGGGGAATTGGACCAAATGTTATTCTTCTTCTCCTCTTCAAGCAACCTGCAAAGAAAAGTTTTTGTCTTGTGACCCCAACTTCACCGTGTGGTTGTTAAGCACAATGTTTCATATTAGTAATATGAAATATAAATATAAATAAATTAAATCAAACAAGTAAGATTAGACAAGCAAGATAAAAACAATAAAAGGATGGTTGATTTTGGGTTTTGTGTGTGTTTGCAAGTGAAGAAAGTATTTTTGTTTTTTCGAAATAATAAATTGCAGAAAATTTGAAGTGTGATAATTATGTTGGAAATTTGTTTATTATGGTTTAAAATGGACTAGGGTTCATGGGTTCAATTGTCTACTCTCTTTCTGGGTTGCAATGGACACAAATAATTCATCAAAGACATAATATTGGTGGAACTTCAACATGTGTTTGATAAGCATTCATATAGGCATCACGTCCTAACATAGAGATGATGCAACACATCTCTCTTATACTCCTCAAGAAAGGGAAAACTCCAGGCAATCTTGAATAAAGAATCAATAGAGTATAGCCTTAGGTAGTATGACATGATGTTTGAATCACTAATATGCTTCCTTGACCAAACAAGATTATCTAGCTATCACAAGATAATTATAGCACATAGATTCACTTTATCCCTACCGAGGAAGCAAAATAAAGGTAAATACCATAGTAGATCTTGAATTTGTTGTCACTATTCAATCACTACCACCATGCTACTCCATCTAATGCACACTTCTCCCCATATATGCTCTTGCATACAAGTTGGATCAGAACACGTACTTAAGAACGGGGTACATGATATGCATCTATTAATACATCTTACACATAATAGTTTCCAATCGCATATATCAAATCAAAGAATAAAGATCCACCACACAGGAATTACATATATGACCATAATCACGCTAGGCAACTCATATGGTACTAGATATATGAAGAACAAGAGAAAATAGATCAAGCTACTGCCACAAACCCATAGTCTAGAGGTGTACTACTCCCTCTTAATCATGGTTATGATAGTGGAGACGTTGGAGAAGGTAGAGATCCCTCCAGCGGCAGCTTCAGTGGAGTTTCCCCCTACAATCTTTGTTGGTTTTGGCTCTATTTTGGTGTTTTGGTGTTTCTGTGGTGCCTCTCTCGAGAAACTCCCGATGGACCCTTTATATAGTGGTTTTTAGTTCATGAGGCTGTGGGTGAAAGATCGAAGAAAATTGAATTTCGAGGAGGGAAAGAGCATGGGTGGCGTGCCCACCCTTACTAGGGCGCCACCTGGTCCCTTTTGTCCTCGTGGTCCATCTGGTGAGGTCCAAGTGCTCCAGGTAATTCTCTTGATGAAATATTCACGATCCCGAAATCCTAGCTCCTTTTGACTTTGTTTAGACCCCTGAAAGGTAAAAATACACAAAACATGGTTTTTCGGTCTTGTAGAGTTATAACCAAAATAAAGGGGATCATTGGTAAATCCCCATAAATCAATGTAAAACATGGATATAATAACATATATGTAGAAAATATGTGGGAATTCATATCAACAAACTACAAAGTTCATGTATGCATTTTACATGCACCAACTGGCCATTTTGGTGGTTAGTTAGGCGGTGTCGGGGTGATCGGCAGGGCGTCGGACTAGTTCGGTGGTGCCAGACTCATGTACTAGAGCGTCTGTTGGCAGACGCCGGTTTGATTCGACGTGGCATCGGTTGGTTCGGTGGGTTGATCGGCAAGCTAGGCTTGGGGCCGAAGTGGTTCGGTGGTAGATCCGGTGACACCGGTCCTGGCACCGGAAGAATGCCTTCTTCCGCCTTCTCTTCCATGCTTCTTGCTTGGATGTCTTGGCTCATGGGGCATCCTTGTCTCCTTCTCTTGTCGTCATGGTCATGGATGTGGTCATAGCATTGGCACTTGGATCAAGTAGTATTCCATTCATATGAGGATGAAAGGAAGACAAGAGATGTAATTAATTCACCTTAGTAGGAGTGGTTGGTGTAGCATGATGTGGACCAAAGGTGATTGTCATGTGTTGGGCACTTGGGATACATTAGAATCCCTTCAATAATATCAGAGTTTGGTTCTGTGTGTAGATAATTTATATGGGTAGAACACATTAATTTATGGATGTTTCATCTTCTTGTTGCTACCCTCCCATGTGTACTTATGTTTTCATGGGATAGTTTTATGAAGCGACTCATAATAACCTTACTTTTCCACGTACAAAATACTTGTTTTGCATTCAACATGCAACTTGTATTGCATAAGCAACTGGTAGGTGTATATCTCTATTACTATAGTTGAAAACAAATTTCCAATGACATACTTGAGGAATTTAATAATAAACATGTATAATCAAGATTCTGGCTTTGAGTAGGTAAGAATGGTTCCTATTGTTGCGTATAGAACCCATGTAAAAATTATAAGAATAATTTAGAAGAAATCTAACTTCGTTTTGTAGGTGCATGTGATGTGGTATGGCCAAAACAGTGTTCGTTTGTGATATATGTGATTATGAGATAATCATGTTTTATAATTTTTCACGACTTGCATGTGATGAGTATGGCAACCGATTGGAGCCATATGGTTGTCCCGTTATTGTATATGATCTGCGTGTCAATTTTAATGTCATGTAATTGCTCTACTTTATCGCTATAAGTTAGCTATAGTTGTAGCTGCAACATATGGTGGAGACAACATGTGCGGTGCCAAGGACTTTGGTGCCATTTTTTTGCTATGATGGTGATCATACCGGTGCGTTGGAGAGTGAGATCAAAGGAGCAATAAAAAATCTATACTATATCATATCACATGCATTATACTTTTATGTATGCATATTATTTTGCTTTATTGCAATGGTAGCATTATAAGATGATCCCTCACACTTAATATCAAGGTAATATGTGTTCTCCCTAAATATGCACTGTTGTAAGCGTTTGTCATTTCGAAGCACCTCCTGATGATCGGGTGTTATAAACTCTACATTCACATACAATGGTTTTAATCTAGTTTTACACACGGAAATACTTTGGTCAATTGATGAGCCTAGCATGTACATACATGGCCTCGGAACAAAACGAACCAAAAGGTTAGACATGAGTTATATAGATGATATGATTGAAAGGGTTCGTAGCATAAAACAAAAATTTCCTAGCATACCCTTGTAGACCGAAAGCGTTTACATTCGTGGGAATGTTGACGATGTACTTAGATGAGTCCATTTTGAAGCATATTTATCTTGTGTTTTTGCGTAAGTAGAGTAGGATTTTGGTATTTTACTGTGCTCACTCACACCTTTTGTCCGTGTTTCAACAGGATCCCTAATTATTAAGTCTTCTAGCCTCGAAACTTCCACAAAAACTACGCAAAGATGGATCTAAGATCTGACATTCACAGAAACTTCCAGTCCCCAAACACCACACCATAAAGGGGCATGGAGGAGGAACTTGGAGAAGGGCAAATCCTTGCTGCTTCACGGATCATCGGAGGACGTCACATCATACCCTTCATCATCAACCGCTACATCATCTCCATTAGCATTACAATTACCCTCTCTCATCCATTAGATCTTGTTGTAATTCCAATACAACTGTGGTTGCACATCATTTACCTTTTTACTTTAACTGCGTCATATGAATATGATGATGTTTTTGATTGCTTCAATGTGTGAGTAGTTTCCTTTGTTCTTGGGGAGATGGAGAAACCCTAGCATTATTATGAATTGAAATAAAGATGATCTATAATTTTGGTCTTTAATCTATTGATTTATGATATTGTGTTAGATCTCTCTCTCTAGATGGTATCTGAAGTCGACCACATAGTATTTTTCTTTGGGACTAGAGAGAGGGAGATACCCTTTGGACGTGTATGGGAGTATGTCTAGTGCTACTTTTTGACTGCAAGCATTGGCTTATAACATATACAGTTAAAGGGGAATTAAGGGAGATTCATTAAGCTCATAACGATAGCCATGGGGTAACCCTTAATTGTGGTGGTCTATAGAAGTGATTTGCTCACAGGAATCGAAGTGGTTATTTAGAGATGACCTCAATACTTGACGCGTAGAAGCGTCTACTCATGGGACTTGTAGTGAACATCTTATTATGGAGATCCCTCCACACATATCATGACGAAAGACATGGATTATCCTAATCATGAATAATTCTCATATGTTGGTGGTGTATCCTACATCCTCGGGGACATTTTATCCTTATTGAGTTCCAACACCATTTCCAATGTTTTTGTTACTTGTTTACTTTACTTGCTGTTATTACTTTCTTGCACACAAACACAAAACCTTCCAAACACCCTTTACTTGAGATCAAAGGAAGCTTACAAGTATCCTTTGATAGATAGTAACATGGGGAATAAAGACCTTAACGAAATAGCTATCTATGGTTTGATACTCTTTTGTGCACTTGCAGTCATCAAGCTATTTTCTAGCACCATTGTCGGGGAGCTACACATTTTTGGTCTTTGTTCTTAGTTGCTAATTCTATTATTGTTTTACTAAATTTGTTTAATAGTTTCAGGTAAACACCATGACTACACCTGGGCTGATGAATTAGTTTGATACAACTAAATACCTCGGGAAGTTTTATAGAGGATTCATTAAGGAATTCCCGAGTGGAAGCGAAACAGAATATGAGGTTAACCATCGTTTCATCGCTATTATTCATAAGAAAACTTTTGCAGGAGATGATCCAGATGAGGACCATATGCTCACCTAATGCATTTAACCGAGTAATGTTGTACACTTAAATTGAAAGTCTATTCTGATGATGAATTAAAACTTAAATTGTTTAGCCAATATCTAACCAACGTTTCTCTAGCTTTGTATAAAATTTGCCCTGCAGAAAAGATTGATACTTGGGAAAAGCTTAACGGAAAATTTGTATTTTGATTCTTTCCCAAAGTGAAGACTGTTGAAGTAAGAAGGGCAACCACAAATTTCAAGAACCACCTAGGAGAAAGTTTGGTAAGATCCTTCAAAAAGTATAAATCTATTCTTAACAGATGTCCCCATCATGATTTACCTGAATGGTATATTTTGCATGTTTTCTGTGGGGGACTTAATCAAGAAATAAATTGTGAACTTGGCTCAAATTCCGGAGGTTCCTTTATGGACCTAACAATAACTAAATCTTGGGAACTTTTAGAACGAATATTCCGTAATAGAGAAACTTGGGGATTTTATCTAGGCGGCAAAGGAGGAATAGAAATTGAATATGATTATTGTAGGGTTCTGTAGCAGAAAAATTCTAACTATGCGAACACTGATATCATGATCTATACTATGTAGACATAAGTAACAAGAAAGGAAGAAGGTATTCATACCCTTGAAGACCGAGGAATGCCTTATGCATGAAGGCGTGTGTTGATGAAGACGAGCAACTCCAAGCACCCCAAGTGTGGTCCCTCCGAACTACTACACACATCCAGTGTAGGCGGCGTCTCCTAGGCTCCGATCCAGCTGAGCAGCTGAACAGGAAGATGGCGGACTGTACATCATAGGACGGTAGTGGGAAAGTGGAGAACTCAAAAACCCTCAAGGTTCTGTCCAATATTATGGAGATATCCTTCAAGGAAAATGAGAGAGAAGAGAGAATGGGATGATTCCAAGGGGAGGGGGTGACCCCCTGTATATAGTGGGAGGGAAGGGGCACCACCCAAGGGGCAGGCGGTGTGGGACTAAACCCCACAGTCGCCAGCCACCAAGGGGGAGCCATCAGCCCTAGGTGGTCCCCGCGTGGGCAGCCCACCAAGCCTTGGCCAGCTGACCCTCCTCCCTAGGCGTCTTGCCCCTTTGGGCCTCCCCTCCGGGTGAGGCCCATTAGCAATGGGCTACCTATAAAAATAAAAAAAAATATATATTTAATGTTAATTCAACCAACTAATATAAATACATATATTATTATATTCCTTCACTCCGGAACTCCTTCCGGACCCCCGATCAACATCAGGTATTACCCAGAACTATTTCGGTTTCTCTCTCTCCAGTTCTCCTATGGTGCCGTATCTATCCCTACGTGTCCCCACCCTTAAGTGTGGCATCCTTCAGTTTCGAAATACTCTAGACATGATTGATACCTCTCTCATATCAATGATCATCAGCGGGACATAGATGCCCATTATGACCCCCGTGCATTTCATGAATCTTATCGCTCAAACCGTAAACATCATTTCCCATTCCTTTTGCCACTTGATACCTAGTTCACTGATGACCCACAAGTATAGGGGGTGTATCGCAGTATTTTCGAGGGAAGTGAAACCCAATTTATTGATTCGACACAAGGGGAGCCAAAGAATATTTATAAGCCTTAACAACTGAGTTGTCAATTCAGCTGCACCTAGAAACAATCTTGCTCATAGTAGTTTATCAGTAGCAACAGTTTTGTAGTAGGAATAGTAAAGTAACAGCAGTAGTAAAGAAAATACAGTAGTAACAAAAGCAGTAAACAGTGGGATTCGAGTGCGGTAGGCATAGGGATGGATGGACGGGCGTTGCATGGACAAGAAAATTCACATAGCAATCAGAACATAGGGCAATTGCAGATAAATAAGATAAAGCATCCAAGTACTAGACAATCCTACGCATGTGTTCCATATATAGTCATACATGCTTGCAATGAGAACTTGCACAACATCATTTGTCCTGCCAGCCCGTTTGCAGCGGGGCCTCTAGGGAACTACTGGCAATTAAGGTGATCCTTTTAATAGAGCACCGGAGCAAAGCATTAACACTCCGTGAACACATGTGATCCTCACATCAAAGCCATTCCCTCCGGTTATCCTGATTTTTGTCACTTTGGGGCCATCGGTTCCGGACAACGACGTGTGTATACAACTTGCAGATAAGACCAAAAACAATACGATCATAATGAATCAATAACATGTTCAGATCTGAAATCATGGCACTCGGGCCCTAGTGACAAGCATTAATCATAACAAGCCGCAACAAAGTCATAAAGCACTAATAAAAGATACTAGGCACCATGCCCTAACAATCTGATGCCATTACATGAACGATCTCATCCAATCCCTACCATCCCCATAGCCTACAGCGGGGGATTACTCACTCATAGATGGGGGAAACATGGATGGTCGATGGAGAAGCGATGGTGATGATGATGGTGATGATCTCCTCCAATTCCCTGTCCCGGCAGGGTGCCAGAACGGAGTTTCTGGTGTTGTTTCGTGGAATCTGGTGGTGGCGGCGGAGCGGAACTCCTTCTGGAAAAACGTCGAACCCCCCGAAGTTTTTAGGTTAGAAGGCTTCTTATAGGCGAAGAGGAAGACCAACGGGGTGCCTGGGGCCACCACACCATGCCCTGGCGCAGCGAGGCCCAGCCCGCGCCTGGGGGGGGGTGGCCAGCCCCTGGCCCTCCTCCGTCTCGTATTCTGGCTCCTGGAGTCTTCTGGAAAAATAGGCATTTTGGCTTTTGTGCCGTCCAATTCTGAGAATATTCATTTTCTGACTTTCTTGGAACCAAAAACAGCAGAAAATAGGCAGCTGGCACTGTGGCTCTTGTTAATAGGTTAGTCCAAGAAATCATATGAAAAGTACTCCAAAGTGTGGACAAAACACAAGAAAGTGGATAAAACCAAGCATGGAGCATCAAAAATTATAGATACATTTGCAATGTATGAACATCCCCAAGCTTAACTCCTGCTCGTCCTCGAGTAGGTAAGTGATAAAAAGAAAGACTAATTTTTGAGGTGACATGCACCATCAAAGACTTGACCAAAGTATTTGTAAACATTCAAAGCTGGGATCATAGTACTTCAATCATAACATGAAAGACAAAGTTCTAGCAATAAGACAAAGAAACTATGATGCAACATAAAAGGGCACAAACAAAAGATTCATGAATAACAACGCTTTGCAAGACGTTTGTTTGTTTCACATAAAAAAACATAGCATAGTGGCATTCAACTTGTCCCTCAAAGAGTAGCAAACATAAATGCATAGGACACCATCAAAGTTCACAAGAGTGACTTGATACAAATAGTTTAAAATAAGCAATATCAAGGTATGCATCAATCAACAAGTCTTGGGACAATGCACATAGAACTAAGAATGGCCACTATGCTCTCAAGAAAGTGCTCAAAGAATATCTGGAGACTCAACAAGGAAATGAGAAGGTTTTGAATAGTTTGAAAATCTTCAAAATGCTGAAAGTATGGTACTCATTAGCTTTGAGCTCTCATTGCCCCTATCATAAGCATCTTTAATGTGGTTAAGGTGAAAGTGAGGTCCAATCTGAGTTATATGCTTGACAGACTATAAACTGAAAATCCCAAGTCCCTTGAGTATGAGGGCCGCTCCTCATGCTACTCAACTTTAGTTACCGGTAAGTTCTTGCCATCGTAAGTATATGCGTATCATTTAGAACCGCCAACGGGGTACCCTTGCCTGATGATACGGAAGAATCCCCATATCAAAATGATAAGGCAAGCAGACAATGAGTATCTCAGCAATCTTCTTATTTACCATGGGAATATGGTGCTTTTTTCTCTCTTTCCTCTTTTCATAAAACTCTTTTTTTCTCAATAGCTATCTCTCTTTTTTTATAAGAAGAATGCTTCATAGATATCATTATGGTTACGCTGCAGGTTTCCACCATGTCAACATGGATTAGACCAGCGGCCCAGGCGTTTCTCTAACACACATACATAACTCCATGGACTTACAAGCTCCACTTTTATTTCACACCGACGACATCCGCAAACAAAAGAGCAAGGTATCAACTAGGTATATATTTACAAGTGTTGAAAGCGTTCCCCGTGACAACACGGTTCTGCTAATCCCCAGCCTATAATTTGCAAGCATATAACTTTCATGGAGAGTTCATAATGGTTCAGGTTTATTAAGTGCAGGAAATAAAGTGTGCCATCAAGTTTGTGAGAGCTTTACTAACTAATTTTCCCATAACAAGAAAACATTTTATTCGGAAGAAAACAAGGCATATTGAACATGCACGGGAGCAGCAAATGATGCTAATAGGTAGGTATGGTGGACACTTTGGAAATATTCGGTTTAGGGAGTTGGAAACATGAGTAAAACACTCAGTGGAAGTGAAGGCTAGCAATAGTAAGGGAGCGACAAACGAGAGAGCAATAATGGCCATAATCATGTAGAGCGACAAAACATCATTAATCAAAGCGTAAAGTGATACTACAAGTTGAAAACCAAAGGATAATAAAGGCTTATGGTGACTTGAGATAGTCATAACATGGTGTGAGCATGTGCCAAGTCAACCCAAATAAAGCATCAAAGGAGAATACCACTATACTATGTTTTAATATGCTAAAACAACGCATGATTCATCCAAGGCACATTAAGCAATCTCAATTGTTTATAACAAGTCATGCTACAGCAGAGAATACTAAGCATAAAGCCAAAACAATATCAAGCATGGCATGATAGAGCATAGGCCACAGTCAAAAACAAGCTCTCTTTACCACTTAAGCATGAGCTTTCCTACTCTTTTCCAAACCAAACCAAACCATTTGAACACCAATGTATGAAAGGGGAGGTCCAACCAATTTATTCATCAAACTAAGCAAACCATGCAAACTAAAAACCAAAACGAAAACGAAAAAGAAGACGCTCCAAGAACAACACAATTGTGCATGAAACAATAAAAATGAAGTGTTTGAAAGAAACCTGAGATTTTTATTGATGAAGAAGGGGATGCCTTGGGCATCCCCAAGCTTTGACGCTTGTACTTCTTGGATATTTCTTGGGGTGACACGTGTGGCATCCCTAAGCTTGAGCTTTAGTCCATCCTTCATCTCATTACTCATTCCTTTCATATACCTAAAATTTTTCCTTCATACAAAACTTCACACGATCTTTAGTAGCAACATTAGTGCACTTAAGATAAATAAGTCTTAAGGTTCAGTTCTAACACCAATAAACTTCCATTAGAACACTAGCTCCTGTAGCACTTCCCTCAAAAAGCTCAATTCCCCAAAAGAACTCAAAAAGGAACCAACAAGAAGCAAATGCAGAAAATGGTAGAAATCTGTCAAAACAGACCAGCAGGTAAAGACGAATTTTTTCGAAGACCTTATGTTGCTCAAATCAAAAAGTGTTGAACTAACGAAAGTTAGATAACAACATGGGGCAGAAGCACAAACATTCACGCCTCAAAAACACGTTCAGAGATTTTACATGAATTTTACGGTGAAGCACATAAATCTGTTTCGGGATAGCAACTTTCCCAATCATTACTTCTCCCTCAATAGAGGTTTCTCTTGGCACAAAAAGCAAATAAAAATGATAAGGAGCGGTTATTACAGATGTAGTAACTTCCAAGACTCATCTAAAACTTTTGGGTTATCTCCCAATAAGTACTTTTCTTTAACGCCTTTAAGTTAGGCATATGGAAAAACTAAAATAGATAGAATAGAAGTAAGCGGAGATAATCATGGTGAAAACATTGTTTTGTTCAATGAAATCCTTTTGTTAACAAGGTTGATCAGGTCTTTCTATCAAAACAATTTCATATGAGACAAAACTTTGTATTCCACTTATGATTATGTTACCTCAACATTGATAGCAATGGTCCCAATCATAATAGTTTCAAATTTTTCTCTTGGTATGGGACAACATATTTCTCCAGCTTGAATGCCCTCAACATGTTCAATTGAATTCAAACCATAAATCCTTTCAACCTTCTTGAGGAAATAGACAATGTGTTCCTTGTCATTAACATTGAAGGTCACGTTCCCTTGATTATAATTAATAACAGCTCCTGCAGTATTAAGAAAAGGTCTCCCAAGAATAATAGACATATTATCATCTTCAGGCATAAAAGTTTGAGAGGATGATCTCATAAGGAATATGAGTTGAAGTAAAACAGAGCATCAAGGAGCAAATTCAAAACACATTTAAGTCTAACCCACTTCCTATGCATATGAATCGTGTAAGCAAATAACTAAGTGACAGGCATAGGAAGATAAAACAAGAGTAACTTCAAAACTTTCAGCACATAGAAAGTTGTTTCAATACCATGAAAACTTCTACAACCATATTTTCCTCTCTCATAATAATTTTTAGTAGCCTCATGAATAAACTCAACAATATAACTATCACATAAAGCATGCTTTTCATGATCTACAAGCACTAGAGCTTTATCATAAACATCTTCAAAAGAATCCTCAGGAACATAACACTCATCCTTCTTTAGTAAGCATCGGGGACAATCAAATAATGTAAGGGATAAAGAGTTACTCTCATTAGAAGGTAGGCATGGGTAGCTAATCCATTCTTCCTCCTTTTGTTCATCACTCTCCTTCTCTTTTTCATCTAATGAGATTTCAGGTTCATCAATTTCTTCTTCCATAGGATCCTGTAAGGCATTAGTCTCTTCCATTTGTGGAAAGCATCTATTAAAATATTCAAGAATATAGCCATTTTCATCCTTGTAATTATCAAAGAAAAATTTAAGTATACCATAAACCTCATACTTATAAGGTGAATCATCAATATTTTCAAGCAAACTAGCAAGTTCAAATGCACCCTTCTAAGCAATAAATTCCTCAATTTGTTCCACATCATATAGGTCATAATTTCCCTTAACATAGGAAGATATGGTATCATTATCATTATACTCACATTGAAAAGGGAGGTGTTTGTACCTCCTACAGCAACAAGACTTATCAAGGCAATAAGTAACATTATAAGTAGAGCACACGTTTCTAGCAATGGTATACAATCTATCAATTTGTCCCCATAAGTGTTTCCCTTTTTGTGACAAGCGGTGTTCCATATAATAATATTTTTCATCTTCCGTGAACCCACCTTGCCAATAAGATTCAGTTTCAAAGAAACCAACCATTGACAACAAGCATGATAAAGCAAGACAATAACAGACCAACCGAAATAACAACTAGAGTAGGAACCAATTTTTTTGTATTTTTGATAAAGAAACAAGCAAACAAGGAGAAAATAAACTTAGATTGAACAATAGTGATTCCAAGTGGACTTGATAAATAAAGCTATGCTCCCCGGCAACGACGCCAGAAAATAGTCTTGATGACCCACAAGTATATGGGGTGTATCGCAGTATTTTCGAGGGAAGTGAAACCCAATTTATTGATTCGACACAAGGGGAGCCAAAGAATATTTATAAGCCTTAACAACTTAGTTGTCAATTCAGCTGCACCTGGAAACAATCTTGCTCATAGCAGTTTATCAGTAGCAACAGTTTTGTAGTAGGAATAGTAAAGTAACAGCAGTAGTAAAGCAAAGACATTAGTAACAAAAGGAGTAAACAGTGGGATTTGAGTGTGGTAGGCATAGGGATGGATGGACGGGCGTTGCATGGACAAGAAAATTCACATAGCAATCAGAACATAGGGCAATTGCAGATAAATAAGATAAAGGATCCAAGTACTAGACAATCCTAGGCATGTGTTCCATATATAGTCATACGTGCTCGCAATGAGAACTTGCACAACATCTTTTGTCCTGCCAGCCCGTTTGCAGTGGGGCCTCTAGGGAACTACTGGCAATTAAGGTGCTCCTTTTCATAGAGCACTGGAGCAAAGCATTAACACTCCGTGAACATATGTGATCCTCACATCGCAGCCATTCCCTCCGGTTATCCTGATTTCTGTCACTTCGGGGCCATCGGTTTCGGACAACAACGTGTGTATACAACTTGCAGATAAGACCATAAACAATACTATCATAATGAATCAATAACATGTTCAGATCTGAAATCATGGCACTCGGGCCCTAGTGACAAGTATTAAGCACAACAAAGTCATAAAGCACTAATAAAAGATACTAGGCACCATGCCCTAACAATCTGATGCCATTACATGAACGATCTCATCCAATCCCTACCATCCCCATAGCCTACAGCGGGGGATTACTCACTCATAGATGGGGGAAACATGGATGGTCGATGGAGAAGCGATGGTGATGATGATGGCGATGATCTCCTCCAATTCCCCGTCCCGGCAGGGTGCCAAAACGGAGTTTCTGGTGCTGTTTCATGGAATCTAGTGGTGGCGGCGGAGCGGAACTCCTTCTGGAAAAACGCCGAACCCCCCGAAGTTTTTAGGTTAGAAGGCTTCTTATAGGCGAAGAGGAAGACCAACGGGGTGCCTGGGGCCACCACACCATGCCCTGGCGCAGCGAGGCCCAGCCCGCGCCTGGGGGGGGGGGGTGGCCAGCCCCTGGCCCTCCTCCGTCTCGTATTCTGGCTCCTGGAGTATTCTGGAAAAATAGGCATTTTGGCTTTTGTGCCGTCCAATTCTGAGAATATTCATTTTCTGACTTTCTTGGAACCAAAAACAGCAGAAAATAGGCAGCTGGCACTGTGGCTCTTGTTAATAGGTTAGTCCAAGAAATCATATGAAAAGTACTCCAAAGTGTGGACAAAACACAAGAAAGTGGATAAAACCAAGCATGGAGCATCAAAAATTATAGATACATTTGCAATGTATCATTCACCCAAGATATGATCTTCGGTATCTCCATACCTTTGTTCGATCTCGTTAAAGATAAAAAATTTTGCTCATTCCCATGTTGTTGCATTCCGTGACCAAGTCACAGCTTGTAAGCTCTGTCAATGCAACATCACCGAAATGGCCACATGTATCTATCTGTTACATAGATTGGAAAATCCTAGTCTTGATATGTACTCCTCTACACATCCCTTTGTAAAACCTGAGTGGCACCTTTTTGATCACCCATTTACGGTCTGATACTTGATACCATCTAAGCTTCCCTCCAGAACGGTGATTTGCATTATCTCACAGTCTAAGGATTAGGTTGCAAGGTTTTCTTTGTTTATCATTAATGGTGAACTTTGTAACTAGATCTCATTATGATACAACTGTTGGATGTTTGTCTATCACATGATTCAACCAATGACATGACCTCATTGTCAATTGGCATAAATGCCCATGATCCCGAAACCCAAGATCATCCTCATGACCAATGAGCTAGTTCACTAGAGATAACTAGAGACACAGTTTGTTTACATACCACACGTGTATTAATGTTTCGTATTAACACAGTTATAGCATGGTATGAAAACGTATTATGAACATGTAAGAGATATAACAAATAAAACACTTTCATATTTGCCTCTAGGGCATATCTCCTTCAATTATCCCACTTGCACTAGAGTACAAATTAATCCAGTTTACAACATGGAAGAACCTAGGACCGATGGCGTGCCGGTGTTGCTCATGCTTGGCTAGTAGAAGACCTTTAGTTAGAGGATCTGCAACATTCAGATCCATGTGCACTTTCCAAATATTGATTACACCTTCATCAACATTTTGTCGGATGACATGAAACTGTAGCTTGATGTGTTTGGTCGTGGAATGAGTTCTGGTTCCTTTGCGTTTACAATAGCGCTCTTGTTGTCACAATAGATCATCACGGGGTCTTGCGCACTTGGAATAACTCCCATTTTGATGACAAAATTCCTTAGCCAAATCACTTCAATTGCCACATCAGCAGAAACGATGTATTCCGACTCCATTGTAGACTGTGCTACTACTGGTTTCTTCTTAATCTTCAAGCTTATTGCCCCACCATTCACCAGAAAAATGAATCATATCCGATACTTTGAGTCATCAGGATCTGAGTGTCATCTCGCATCCACGTAACCAGTAACGTTCAGAGCTTCATCACTACCTCCATAGACTAGGAACATATCATTTGTTCTCTTGAGATACTTTAGGATATTATTCACACCTGTCTAGTGACCCATTCTTGGATTACTTTGGTATTGGTGTTGGGGATATACTTTCTAGGTATACCCACTATGACTTGCTGACTAGGGTGGCCCACTTCGGGTTAGAGCTTTGCTTCACGGGCAACCTAGTCAGGGAGAGAAGACGGAGGTCCATCCGGCTACGGGAAGGCCCAGAAGACTTACCGACTTAGGCATGTTTAGTTACTTTTAGTCCAAGATGTACTTTGTACCTGACTCTTAGTCATTGCCGGACAGGTCTCTCCTGTAACTCTAGGATGTATATCTATATAACCCGTCCTAGGGACCAGCCTTTAGGACACCCACAATCTACAATCTCAACTCACACAGGCGAACATCTCTTGTAATATATACTTCCGGCTCTGCCGTATTACTGGATTGCAAGCAGGAGTAGGATCCATCCAAAGTTAGCGGATTCGAACCTGGGTAAAGCTTGTGTGCTCATCGTCCTAGAATACCGCCGCCCTACACCCCCATTATCCACACGCCTCGAGGACCCCCTCTCGGCGTACATGTCTTCAATCTGACGACAATCGGCTCATCAAACTAAGAGCCAATGCCACATTAGGGCGAGTATTTATCATTGCATATAGGATAGATCGTATGGATGAAGCATAGGGGATGTAATACTGTCAAGACCCGAACCCGACAAGGTATAGGTCCCTGTGTTTATATTGCTAGTCCCTGGATCGAATAGCTAGCACCCACAGTTTAAGATGTAATATCAAGAAACAAAGGTCATATTACATCGCATATCCAGGAATAAAAATAGTTCATTACACCTTATATAGCTCATATGACTATCTTATTTCAAAGCAGCAGATATAACTATAAAGCATGGAGTCCTTCATCTTCATGTGCCACAGGAAAACATGTTGGGTGCAGACTCGTAACCCCTACTCATCAAACTTCACTATCATCAAGTAATCCTACAACATGATAAATTACAGCCACAAGGGTCAATACATTTTGAATTGTATTGGCAAAAGTCACTAGTATGTGGATATAAAGTGGAACCTATTACTACATGCATATCTGGCCAGGTAGAGCTTTGGCTAGTTTGCAGCAAGAAAGTTTTTTCCTAACTTTTTATAAATAGTTTGCAACACTTATTCTCAACTAAGTTACACTAGATACCCTCCAGGTAATATGTCCAATCACAACATAGTGGTACCACTGATAAAAATCAGTGAACCTAGGTTCCATTGATAGACATCAATGAACCAACAGCCCTTGTTCACCCATCAAGTTTTAACTTAGGAAATTAGAATGATGAGATTCTTGATTCTGCTTCATTGTCTTGATGCTCAGAAATTGTCCATAACCGAGGACACGACTAAGTACTTAGTTTTAGCCTCTCGAGAGGTGGTGCACTTTCCCCACAAGACTCGACATGCATCGAGACGAGACTTTTCAGAAGCAATCCCTCAGACCACCACGGACGCGTTCCATCCTATCATCATTACCACCCCCTGTCCATCTGCCTGAGTTCTCGCAACTTAGTCGGTCAAGGCAGAGCCCATATTCCATGTGGCTGCACCGGAAGCTTCGCGACAAGAACGTCGCCAAACTCTTTGTTCCTGGGTGGCCGTCCACAAGTGCGATACACCAGCCGACCATAGACATGGCTCCTGAGTAACCACTCAACATAATCCAAGCAAGTCCCAATTCCACCTAGGTGTTTCATTAAGAACTTGTTTTATTATAGAAAACATATACTTTCCAATACTCCATATAATCATAATATGATATTCCACCCCGAAAACTATAGCAAGGCTAAGCATTTCTAATCTTATGATGTTTCACCTACCAAGTAGAAACTACCATTTCCTATTCTACATAGGAGATATAGCATAGCATAATAATATAATCTATCATGCATATACTACAAAAATCCACTAAGTATAATGAAAACAGTAGAACTTGATGATAGTGCCACTTGCCTTGGTAGTAGAATATTTAGGTACCCTTCTTGATCTTTCAAAGATTACAATCCTCAAAGTCTACAACAATACAATCAAGCAAAAAACACATTCTCAAAACTAGCATCACAAAACAACACATGAATACAACGAAATACATGCAAGCATACAACAAGATATCTTATTGAACAAGTTGTTACAACAAGGTTCTGAACACTACAAACACCTACTGGTCATTTTATATAATTGAAATTCCAATTGGAACCATTTTAGTGCAATTTGGTTAATTAAAGTATTTTTCTTTTACTAGGATAAGGCTTATTCAATGTGATATTTGTTACTGCTATAAAATTATAAGTTTAATTTTTTTGTGTTTATGTTTATGGTCAGAGGGTTCAATACACAAACCATTTGCAAAAGGTTTCACTCAAAAATAATTTTTAGATCATGTTTTATAACCAAATTACTCCACAAATAGAAACGTGATTTTAACCGTCACAAAAGTACTGAATTATTTCTCTACTGTGTTCTACTCATTTTTGTGAATCCATAGACATATTATTTGCTAAATTAGGACAAACAGAACTAAAGATATGATTTTTGCAAGTTCCTATGTTCATATGTCCTAAAAATCCGAAAATACAAGTTGACATGACACTTGGCAGATTTCTATTGGAGGATACCCCTTCAGTAAGTGATATTTTGATGGCCCTTAGATGAAGATCAAACGGACCAGGTTAGCTCACCGGAAAAGCTCGCTGGAAAGATTGCCGGAATATCGGGCACGAGCTTGGCGTTGCCGTTCTCATCGCTAGGAACGTATCCGGAATTGAAGAAGATGTGGACAGCGTAGAGGACGTCGAGGCGGTGCTTGGAGACGTGATGAATAGCTTGTTCCTCTCCAGTGTTGACGGAAATCCATGGCTGGAGTGACGTACGATGCCGGGCGGCGCGGTCAACGTGGACGACAAGATCTAACGATAAACTCGAATTTGGGGCTGAAGTTGGCATCGTTGATATGTGATCTACAGAGGTCCTCTGGAGAAAGTCTGAGAACGAAAATGATGGAGGAGAAAGAGGGGAAGATGATGCTCTCTTCGGTTTTTGCTAAGGTGGTCTATGGAGGGAGATCGGGAGACGTATGCCGACGGGTGGCATTCGGAGCACCGGTTTGATATGAGAGATTAAAGCACTAAAATGAGAAACTAATGGCCTGAATGGAACCTCCACTTGATTATGAACGTTTTTCATTTTGAAATCAAAGAGAAACTGTCACTAGAATTGATAGGGGGAGGAGAGGAAGATCTACATCCATTAACGTGGCTCTCTGTTTCATGTACGTGAAGGAGGAGGAAGAGGAGCGAGCGCTAGATCGGCCTAGATGGGCCAGGAACATTCAGCCCAAAGAGAAAAATAAAAGGAAGAGAAGAGAAAAAAAATACACAGGTGGGTCAGGGTTAAATGGGCCTTGGGTTGGATTGCTGCTGTATTTTTTTTCTTTAATATTTTTCTTTTTCTTTTTCTGATTTCTTTTATAACTTTTGTTTTAGAGCTCTAAATGGATCCATTTAAATTTTCAAAAATTTGTAAAATCAACAAGATCATTTTAGGATATTATCTATCTTATTTATTATCCAATTCCAACAATATTATTTATAAATATTTACTTTGGCCTATATGGTTCTTTTTTTACTTAGTTACTTTTCTTCATATCTTTTTATTTAAAAATCCAAAAAGGGTCAAACCAATTTACAAAGTTTTATAAAATAATTTTTTTACCATTATAGATTATTTAGGTATTACGTTGCCAAATTTTTATATGGAACATAGCCATAGTTTTGTATTGAACTTGATGGTAATTTCTCTTATTAGTGTTTAGGTTTCGGGTCTATCCTTTTTCTTTAGGGGTTGATAAGATACATGACATGCATTTGAATTTTTGAAAACGTATTTGTCAATTTCTTATTCAAAATTATTTTTGTTCAAGTAAGGTTTTGATATTTCCATTAGAGGAATCAAAAAGTTTCTTTTCCCCCAAAATTTCATCTTTTATTTATTTTGTTTATTTGATTTTTCACATTTCAAAATTTTGAAAATTTTGGGATGTGACATGCTACCACCCTTAAAAGGAATTTCGTCCCGAGATTCGGGAAGTCTGGAAATATTAGGTTGGGTTTTAGGATAACTAGGGTACTACCACCCTTAAAAGGAATTTAACTAGGTTACCTTTTGAGAATTTACTTTGACTTTAGTCTTTGGCTATCATTGGAAGATTGAAAATTTCCATCCTTGACACGTTTTATCTTTTGAACTCTAAGATAGATGTGGCATTAGATAAGGACATGATTAGTGACTTCACATTGGAAACACGTAACTTGAGATATGGAGCATTCTCACAATTAGGGAATTGGTCAGTAAGCTCTTTATAAGTGTCCTATGTCTCCATAGATTTTTTTGGCTCGTGGTCTTCCCACAAATTTATCCTTGGATTCATTGTTGTCATGATCTCTTTGGAAAGGGTTGTTGATCAGGTTGATCATCTGATTGGTCATCCTTTGCAACAATTGGGATTGGGATCATAAGAACTTTCACATTTCTGGGTCTAACTTAGTGTTGTTGCAGTTGTTGGCTAAAAACTGGGTTGTCACTTGATTCAACTCTGCTTGAGTTGTTAGCAGTTGTATTGTAATGGTCATCTCGAGATTGATGATGGAGTTTTGGTTTCTTGGATGGATTCTTGGATAAGTCATCTGCTTGGGCTAGATTGGGATTGGGATTAGAATAGACAAAAGATTCCTAGGGAAAGATATATTCATACACAACAATTCACACAAAGCAATATGCAAGCAATATCAATCATGCATTCAACAACAAAGTTCAATCATCACTTAGAGAAACAAAATATTATTGCCATACCACATAGATTGGTATGACCCATAAACAATCACAAAATCGATTATGTAAACGAATAACTAATGTGGTGGTCCAACTATAGGGTTCTACTTGATATTATTCCCTTGGGATTATTCCATCCTTTTCCATAGCTAATGCATTAGGAATGAGATCAAGGTGTCCTTATGTCATCTTGTCACAAGGTCCTCCTAAGTTGAGTTTCCTTAGTCTCCAGGTCTTGAGTATATTTCTTCTCTTCCTTGAAGTCCTTCCAAGTGTTGTGCAGTCTATGCCTAAGTATTTCTCTAAGTTCTTCAATAGCTTTCCATGCATGACGTATGAGGTTCTTGAGTTGGTGAATATCCAAAGTCCCGTTGTCTTGCGGTCATCTTCCTTGATAGACTTGTTGACACTAGTAAAATGAATGAAGATAGATCCAGAAGAAACAAAAGCTAATATAACCTAGTAAAAGTATAATGGATAAGTTTCTCATCCAAATTTCTCTCTCATCTTCTTTTCTACTAAACTTGAACTTCTCCATTGATCTTGACTTCTCTTCTTAATCCTGGAATTCCTTGTCCCTCTCCTTGAGTTGGGCGTGTAGCTCATCATTTCCTACGTAGTTGATTGCTCCTATTATCAACAGGATCCTATATAAAATTTCTAAGTCCTAGAACTACTGAAGAGAAAATCTTCCTTCTGAAACTTCACTTGACTTCCTTTTCTGATGGAGATATTTTGATCTAGTATCTTGACGATGTTGAGAAGTCCAAATCCAAAGTAGGTGGTCTTGAAGTCCTCATTGATCCTGAAGCAAAAGTCCTTTGCGGTGTTGAGACTGAAGTCCTTAGCCATGTTGAAGATGAAGTCATGGATGATGCTAAAGCTGAAGTACTTGGTGAAACTGAACCTGAAGTCCTTTGTGATGCTGAAACTAAAGTCCTTTGTGATATTGAAGTCCTTTGTGATGTTAAAGCTGAAGTCCTTGGTCATGTTGAATATGAACTCCTTAGTGATGATGAAGTTGAAGCCCTTTGCGATGATGAAGTTGAAGGTCCTTTGAGACGAAGTTGAAGTCCTTTGCGGTGATGATGTTGAAGTCCTTTGTCATCAAGTAGAAAAGGGGGAGATATATAAACTAAGGAAAGGTTTTACAAGATTATTTCTAAATAACTTAGAACAAATACAACTCCTATTATTCTAAGGAGTTATCCAAATCCTAGGGTTATGAACCTACAGGCAACACAATGCTCTGATACCATCTGTCAAGACCCGAACCCGACAAGGTATAGGTCCCTGTGTTTATAGTGCTAGTCCCTGGATCGAATAGCTAGCACCCACAGTTTAAGATGTATTATCTAGAAACAAAGGTCATATTGCATCGCATATCCAGGAATAAAAATAGTTCATTACAACTTACATAGCTCATATGACTATCTTATTACAAAGCAGCACATATAACTATAAAGCATGGAGTCCTTCATCTTCATGTGCCACAGGAAAACATGTTGGGTGCAGACTCGTAACCCCTGCTCATCAAACTTCACTATCATCAAGTAATCCTGCAACATGATAAGTTATACCCACAAGGGTCAATACATTTTGAATTGTATTTGCGAGTGTCACTAGTATGTGGATATAAAGTGGAACCTATTACTACATGCATATCTGGCCAGGTAGAGCTTTGGCTAGTTTGCAGCAAGAAAGTTTTTTCCTAACTTTTTATAAATAGTTTGCAACACTTATTCTCAACTAAGTTACACTGGATACCCTCCAGGTAATATGTCCAATCACAACATAGTGGTACCACTAATAGAAATCAGTGAACCTAGGTTCCATTGATAGACATCAATGAACCAACAGCCCTTGTTCACCCATCAAGTTTTAACTTAGGAAATTAGAATGATGAGATTCTTGATTCTGCTTCATTGTCTTGATGCTCAGAAATTGTCCATAACCGGGGACACGGCTAAGTACTTAGTTTTAGCCTCTCGAGAGGTGGTGCACTTTCCCCACAAGACTCGACATGCATCGAGACGAGACTTTTCAGAAGCAATCCCTCAGACCACCACGGACGCGTTCTATCCTATCATCATTACCACCCTCTGTCCGTCTAGCTGAGTTCTCGCAACTTAGTCGGCCAAGGCAGAGCCCATATGCCATGTGGCTGCACTGGAAGTTCACGACAAGAACGACTCCAATCTCTTTGTTCCTAGGTGGTCGTCCACAAGTGCGATACACCAGCCGGCCATAGACATGGCCCCTGAGTAACCACTCAACATAATCCAAGCAAGTCCCAATTCCACCCAGGTGTTTCATTAAGAACTTGTTTTATTATAGAAAACATATACTTTCCAATACTCCATATAATCATAATATGATATTCCACCCCGAAAACTATAGCAGGGCTAAGCATTTCTAATCTTATGATGTTTCACCTACCAAGTAGAAACTACCATTTCCTATTCTACATAGGAGATATAGCATAGCATAATAATATAATCTATCATGCATATACTACAAAAATCCACTAAGTATAATGAAAACAGTAGGACTTGATGATAGTGCCACTTGCCTTGGTAGTAGAATATTTAGGTACTCTTCTTGATCTTTCAAAGATTACAATCCTCAAAGTCTATAACAATACAATCAAACAAAAAACACATTCTCAAAACTAGCATCACAAAACAACACATGAATACAACGAAATACATGCAAGCATACAACAAGATATTTTATTGAACAAGTTGTTACAGCAAGGTTCTGAACACTACAAACACCTACTGGTCCTTTTGTATAATTGAAATTCCAATTGGAACCATTTTAGTGCAATTTGGTTAATTAAAGTATTTTTCTTTTACTAGGATAAGGCTTATTCAATGTGATATTTGTTACTGCCATAAAATTATAAGTTTAATTTTTTTGTGTTTATGTTTATGGTCAGAGGGTTCAATACACAAACCATTTGCAAAAGGTTTCACTCAAAAATAATTTTTAGAACATGTTTTATAGCCAAATTACTCCACAAATGGTTCTATATAAAACGTGATTTTAACCGTCACAAAAGTACCGAATTATTTCTCTACTGTGTTCTACTCATTTTTGTGAATCCATAGACATATTATTTGCTAAATTTGGACAAACAGAACTAAAGATATGATTTTTGCAAGTTCCTATGTTCATATGTCCTAAAAATCCGAAAATACAAGTTGACATGACACTTGGCAGATTTCTATTGGAGGATACCCTTCGGTAAGTGATCTTTTGATGGCCCTTAGATGAAGATCAAACGGACTAGGTTAGCTCACCGGAAAAGCTCGCCGGAAAGATTGCCGGAATATCGGGCACGAGCTTGGCGTTGCCGTTCTCGTCGCTAGGAACGTATCCGGAATTGAAGAAGATGTGGACGGCGTAGAGGACGTCAAGGCGGTGCTTGGAGACGTGATGAATAGCTTGTTCCTCTCCAGTGTTGGCGGAAATCCACGGCTGGAGTGACGTACGATGCCGGACGGCGCGGTCAACGTGGACGACAAGATCTGACGATGAACTCGAATTTGGGGCTGAAGTTGGCATCGTTGGTATTTGATCTACAGAGGTCCTCTGGAGAAACTCTGAGAACAAAAATGATGGAGGAGAAAGAGGGGAAGATGATGCTCTCTTCTATTTTTGCTAAGGTGGTCTATGGAGGGAGATCGGGAGACGTATGCCGACGGGTGGCATTCGGAGCACCGGTTTGATATGAGAGATTAAAGCACTAAAGTGAGAAACTAATGGCATGAATGGAACCTCCACTTGATTATGAACGTTTTTCGTTTTGAAGTCGAAGAAAAACTGTCACTAGAATTGATAGGGGGATGAGAGGAAGATCTACAGCCATTGGCGTGGCTCTCTGTTTCGTGTACGTGAAGGAGGAGGAAGAGGAGCGAGCGCTAGATCGGCCTAGATGGGGCAGGAACATTCGGCCCAAAGAGAAAAATAAAAGGAAGAGAAGAGAAAAAAAATAGACAGGTGGGTCAGGGTTAGATGGGCCTTGGGTTGGGTTGCTGCTGTATTTTTTTCTTTAATATTTTTCTTTTTCTTTTTCTGATTTCTTTTATAACTTTTGGTTTAGAGCTGTAAATGGATCCATTTAAATTTCCAAAAATTTGTAAAATCAACAAGATCATTTTAGGATATTATCTATCTTATTTATTATCCAATTCCAACAATATTATTTATAAATATTTACTTTGGCCTATATGGTTCTTTTTTTATTTAGTTATTTTTCTTCATATCTTTTTATTTAAAACTCCAAAAAGGGTCAAACCAATTTACAAAGTTTTATAAAATAATTTTTTTACCATTATAGATTATTTAGGTATTACGTTGCCAAATTTTTATATGGAACATAGCCATAGTTTTGTATTGAACTTGATGGTAATTTCTCTTATTAGTGTTTAGGTTTCGGGTCTATCCTTTTTCTTCAGGGGTTGATAAGATACATGACATGCATTTGAATTTTTGAAAACGTATTTGTCAGTTTCTCATTCAAAATTATTTTTGTTCAAGTAAGGTTTTGATATTTCCATTAGAGGAATCAAAAAGTTTCTTTTCCCCCAAAATTTTATCTTTTATTTATTTTGTTTATTTGATTTTTCACATTTCAAAATTTTGAAAATTTTGGGATGTGACAAATACATCCTTTCTCTATCAGCTTCTGTTGCTGGACATTGAGTCAGACTCAGTGCGCTACCTTTTGTTACAGGAACAAAACTCTTTTTGGCATCTTCTATTTTGAACCTCTTCAAAATATTCAAGATAAGTACTTTGACTTAATGCAATCAAGCATCACAATCTATCTCTATAGATTTTTATGCCTAATATATATGCAGCTTCACCAAGGTCCTTCATGGAAAATTGACTACTCAAATACACTTTCACGCTTTCTAGAAGTTCCACATTGTTCCCCATAAGTAATATGTCATCCACATATACTATGAGGAAAACCAATGAGTCTTGTAGACACAAAACTCGTATTGATTTTGGACAAATCCAAAACTCTTGATCACTTGATCAAAACACTAGTTCCAGCTCCGAGATGCTTGCTTCAATCCATAAATGGATCGTTCAAGTTTGCACACCTTCCCAGCTTCCTTAGGATCAAAAAAACCTTCTGGTTGCATCATATACAACTCTTCATCAATCTGTCCATTAAGGAACGCGGTTTTGACATCCATCTACCATATTTCATAGTCAAAATGAGCAGCAATTGCTAGTAGAATCCGAATAGTTTTAAGCATCACTAAGAGAGAGAAGGTCTCATCGTAGTCAACTCCTTGAATTTGTCGAAACCCCTTTGCGACAAGTCGAGATTTGTGAATGGTCGCATTACCACTTGCATCTGTCTTTTTCTTAAGGATCCATTTATTTTCCACGGCCTTACGACCTTCCGTAAGATCCACCAAGGTCCAAACTTGGTTTTCATACATGGATCCTATTTCAGATTTCATGGCTTCTAGCCATTTCTTGGAATCAGCATTTTCCATAGCTTCTTTCTAGTTTGCAGGTTCTTCTTGTTCATCCAAAATGATAGCCACCACAAGGTTACTGTACCAATCAGGAGTGGCATGTATTCTTGCACACTTGTGAACTGCAGGAGTTTGGATGTGGTTGTTTTGATCAACATCATCTGATTCTTCTTCCATGTTGGAGGGAGGTTTCGGAACAGCTTTCGTTGCGCTACTTGGTATCTGGAAAGAAGGATCAACAACCTCATCTAGCTCAATTTTCCTTCCACTAACTCGTTTAGTGAGAAACTCTTTCTCAAGAAAGGTTTCGTTCTTCGTGACAAACATTTTGCCTTCGGCTTGGTTGTAGAAGGTATACCCAACAGTTTTCCTTGGGTATCCTACAATGATACATTTTTCTGCCTTGGGTTCGAGTTTGTCAGGCTGTAGTTTCTTGACATAAGCCTCACATCCCCAAACTTTCAGGAACGACAACTTTGGCTTCTTGCCATTCCATATCTCATATGGGGTTGTCTCCACGGATTTGTACGGTGCTCGGTTTAAAATAAAAGCGGCGGTTTCTAATGCATATCCCCAAAACGATATGAACAAATCAGTCAAAGACATCATGGGTCGTGCACTATCCAATAGAGTATGGTTACGCCGTTCCGACACACCATTATGTTATGGTGTCCCGGCTGGCGTAAGCTGTGGTATGATCCCATAGTCCTTCAAGTGCATGTTAAACTCATAAGTCAAATACTCGCCTCCCCCATCAGATCGAAGATGCTTGATTTTCTTGTTAAGTTGATTATCTACTTCTTTCTAAAATTCCTTGAAATTTTCAAAGGTTTCAGATTTGTGCTTCATTAAGTAGATATATCCATATCTACTCAAATCTTCAGTAAAGGTAATAAAATAATGATAACCATTGCGTGTTGAGACGCTCATTGGTCCACATACATCCATATTTATGATTCCCAGTAGGTCCACAACCCTCTCCATTGAGCTAGAGAAGGGTGTCCTAGTCATCTTTCCCATGAGGCAAGGCTCGCATGTATCAAGGGATTCAAAATCCAATGATCCAAGGAGTCCATCTGAATGAAGCTTCTTCATGCGCTTTATGCCAATGTGACCAAGATGACAATGCCACATAAACATGGAATTATCATCATTATGCTTATAACGTTTAACATTAATATTATGGATGTGAGTATTGCAATCAAGATCTAGTAAGAATAAACCATTACACATAGGTGCATGAACATAGAAAACATCATTCATATAAATAGAACAACCACTTGTTCCTGATTTAAACAAATAACAATCTTGCAAAAAGTAAGATCCACTCACAATATTCATACTTAATGCAGGTACATAGCAACATTTATTCAAAACCAAAATCAATCCTGACGGCAGATGTAGAGGTAAAGTGTCGATGGCCACCACATCGACTCTCGATCCGTTGCCAACGCGCATCGTCACCTCATCCTTCCCTAGGAGCGTCTTACTCCACAACTCCTGCCGAGAGTTACAAATGTGAGCAACAGAAACGGTATCAAATACCCAGGTGTTACTCCTAGCGCTATTAAGGAACACATCTATAACATGTATATCGAATATACCTTTGTCTTTGGTGGCTATCTTGCCGGCTTTCTTGTCCTCAAGATACTTGGGCAGTTGCGCTTCCAGTGCACATACCCTTTGCAGTAGTACCACGTGACGCCGGGCTTGGGACTGGGCTTGACAGCCTTAGAAGTATTGGCAACAAACTTGCTATCCTTCTTAGGCTTCTTTCCCTTGCCCTTCCGCCTCGGCTTCTTAAAGTTGGCAGTCTTATTAATGATCAACACCGTGTGATCCTTCTTGATTTCAACCTTAGCAGTTTTGAGCATGGTGAACACTTCAGCAAGGGTCTTAGTTATCCCTTGCATGTTATAGTTCATCACAAATCTCTTGTAGCTAGGGGAAGCGAGTGCAACACCCTATCAATCGCGAGCTCCTTTGGGATTTTGCAATCCAGGGCATTCAAGCGCTTAACATAGCCAGACATTTTGACAACGTGCTCACTAATACTACTATGCTCTTCCATCTTGGTAGAGAAGAAGAGATCGGAAGCATCATACCTCTCCTCCCGAGCCTGTGGAGCAAATACAGCCTTGAGATCTTCAATGATCTCAAAAGAATTCATCTTCTCAAAATGCATTTGAAGCTCCGACTCCATAGCATAGAGCATTCCACTCTGGATGAGGGAGAAATCATCCGCCTTGAACTGCCAGACATTCTTTTCATCCTGGGAGGTGGAATCTGTAGGCTTAGCTGGAAGCTCAGCCTCAATGACATAAGTTAGCTTGTAGGGGACTAGGAGAATCCTCAGATTGCGGAACCATGCGGCTAAGTTGGTTCCATTAGTTTTCAGCTTGTCCTTCTCTAGGAACGTGCTACGGTTGAAGGTGGATGGACAAGATATCTACAATGGATTTGCAAAGTGTTTAGACCATGTTCATAATAATGAGTTCAAGTTTTAATTTATGCTGCTAAAATAAAATAAAAGGAACTCCCACTCAAACGAACATCTCTCTATTCGTTTAGTGATCACATGACCCCAATCCGCTACTCCACCCCCGATCGTCACGACCGGCAGAGCAATTTCAAAGGTAGACATTCTCAATGTCAATCACATATCATGTGATTCATGCTTGACCTTTCAGTCTCTTGTATTCCGAGGCCATGTCTACACATTCTAGGCTCGTCAATTCTAACGTATGTGTATTCACAGTGCAACATGGCTTACATCCACCATATGCAAACGTAGATATGTCTGACACCTGATCGTCATGGCCTGCCTCATAACGCAGAACTTTCTTGGTGGTGCACACATGAGGGGAATACTATAGCTGGAGTTATGTGAGGGATTATCCTATTATGCTACCGTTGTATATTTTAACATAGTAGCATAATAAGATGCAAAAGTAATACTTCAAAAGTATGGTGCTATGACGTGGTTGTGGCATCTTGATCGCCATCAAGAGCTCCAATGATAAGTTTCATAGACTTTTCATTGCCATGTCACAACACATGCGCCTTTGCAAAATAAAGATAGACACCTCTACTTTATCTATTGCAAGTTTTACGTGGCCTTAGGGCTTTCGTGCTAGAACCCCTTCCCACCTACGAACTTGGAGCCACAACATGGATTCCATGATTGTCCTTTTCCTTCCCTTTTCAGGGCCCTCCAATGTTGATGCCATATACTCTACTATAGAGATATAGATACCCCCCAAAGCCAGTTAACTATGGAACAGTCTCGTGAATCACCACATAAGGTTGGTTGGGGGTCGCTTCATCAAACAGTGTCACGATATGAATAAGAACAGAAAAGAGGGTAGCAACTAAAAAACCAATTCCCACATACTGATATGTTTTCTATCCATATAACATGCCTACCCATAGACCCGCTCTGATACTATTGTAGGCTTCCGTAGTAGAAAACAAAAAAAATTATAACTATGCGAACACTAATACCAGGATCTATACTATGTAAACATAAGTAACAGAAAAGGAAGACGGTATTAGTACCCTTGAATATCGAGGAACGCCTTATGCAGGAAGGCGTATGTTGATGAAGACGAGCAGCTCCAAGCACCCCAAGTGTGGTGCCTCCAAAGTACTACACATGTCCGCTGTAGGCTGCATCTCCCGCTATCCGATCCAGCCGAGTAGCGGAAGAGGAAGATGGCGGACCGAAGATCACACGACGGTAGTGTGAAAGTGGAGAACTCAAAATCCCTCGAGGTACTCTCCAATATTACAGATAAATCCTCAAAGGAAAATGAGAGAGATAGAAGAGAAAATGGGATGATTCGAAGGGGAGGGGGTGAGCCCCCTATATATAGTGGGAGGGGAGGGGCACCACCCAAGGGGCAGGAGGTATGGGACGAAAACCCACAGCTGCCGGCTACCATGGGAGAGCTGCCTGCCCTAGGTGGCCCCCACGTGGGTAGCCCACCAAGCCTTGGTCGGCTAGCCCACCTCCCTAGGCGCCTTATGATGGCTGTGAAATATAGCCATCTACAACCACATTTAAACAGGATATTATTCATATTTTTATGAAGTATCTCTCTAAACCCTGCCACTAATGCCTAATGATCAAAGGGGTATGCAATCCTTTCTTTCTTTTTTCCCTGCACAGATAATGACGTTTGATGATGGGAATCACAACATTAAAGTCAAAGATACGAGATTTCCAACACCCCAAAGAAACCAGGGGTCGTGAAGTCGAGACATAAGCTTTAACGACCAACTATACAGCAGGAATAAAATTCCAGCCATATAGTTCCGACCGTATAGTTGCCATCGACACCGCTAGGTCAAATAGAACAACTTTCGTGAAGGGACCCCTATATAAAGAGGCTTCGGGCGACGAGAAAAGGAGCCCCCCCGAGAACCCCAGAAACCTGCATCCACAATACCGAAGAGCCGTGATGGCTCAATGTACGGCGCCCGAAAAGTGCTGGTGCGGTGTTGATGTAGAGCTCGTTGGGAACCCCAAGAGGAAGGTATGATGAGCACAGCAGAAAGTTTCCCTCAGTTATGAAACCAAGGTTTAATCGAACCAGTAGGAGCAAGGAAACACCCCAAAGGGGTTGCTAGCTGAGCCTTGGCAGGGCGCACTACCGGTGCTACTAGCAATGTGGAGACCTGCACAACACAACCACAGAACTTTGTCCCCAACTTGCGATGAGGTTGTCAATATCACCGTGTTTTGCAGAAAACAAAGGATTAAACGTATCGAATGAAAGGAAGTAAAAGTTTGCATAAAGTAAACACAAAGCAGTAAACAGTTTATAGATTGTATGTAAAGAAAAGGACCGGGATCCATAGTTCACTAGAGGTGGCTCTCCTTAAGATAGATAACATGCTGGGTGAACAAATTACAGCGAGGCAATTGACAAACATCGAGAAAGCAATACATGCATATACTAATCATCTTGACTCCTTTGAGATTCGATTGGGCATTACAACATTATACATAGACTGCCATCCAACTGCATCTATGACTAATAATCCACCTTCAGGTTATCATCCGAACCCCCTCCAGTATTAAGTTGCAAGCAACAGATTATTGCTTTACGAATGGCGTGTAAAGTAAACAATATGATTGTTCTATGAACAAAGGATTGTTGTTTTCTCCCTAGTAGCAACAGCACATCTAGTACCTTAGAGATTTTTGTCACTTCCCCAGATTACCAGAGGCATGAACCCACTATCGAGCATAAATACTAACTCTTAGAGTTGCTAGCATCTACTTGGCCAAGATAGCTACTAACAACGGAAAGCATGCAAGATCACAAATAACAAAGACATGATAGAATCAATAATCAATCTGAAATAGCATCTCAATATCCATCGGATCCCCGCAAACACAACATGCAGAATTACAAATAGATGATCTTGATCATGAACGGAGCTCACAAGATCTAAACATGAAAGCACAAAGGAGGAGAACCAGCCATCTAGCTACTACATGGATCCGTAGTCCAGGGATGAACTACTCACACATCACACCAGAGGCTTGCATGGTGATGAAGAAGGCCTCCAGGGTGAATTCCCCTCTCCGGCAGGGTGCCGGGAAGAGCTTTAGATCCCTCCCAATCTAGGGATGGAGATGACGGTGGCTACAGACTCTTTCGTGGATTTTTGATCGGGCCCTTAGGGTTTTCGTCCCGAGGGCATCTTATAGGCACAAGGAGAGGCCGAGGGGTTGCTGGGGTCGGCCAGACCACCCCCTGGCGCGGGCCAGGCCTGGCCGCGCGCCCAGGTGGTGTGGCCGGCCCCCAGCCCTTCTCCGTCTCGTATTCTGGCATCTGATGACTTCCGGAAAAATAGGCACTTTGGCTTTTGTCTCGTCCAATTCCGAGAATATTCATTTTCTGACTTTCCTGGAACCAAAAACAGCAGAAAACAGGCAGCTGGCACTGTGGCTCTTGTTAATAGGTTAGTCCAAGAAATCATATGAAAAGTACTCCAAAGTATGGACAAAACACAAGAAAGTGGATAAAACCAAGCATGGAACATCAAAAATTATAGATACATTTGCAATGTATCAACATCCCCAAGTTTAACTCATGCTCGTCCTCGAGTAGGTAAGTGATAAAAATAAAGAATATTTTTTGAGGTGACATGCACCATCAAAGACTTGATCAAAGTATTTGCAAAACATTTAAAGCTGGGATCATAGTACTTCAATCATAACATGAAAGACAAAGTTCTAGCAATAAGACAAAGAAACTATGATGCAACATGAAAAGGCACAAACAAAACATTCATGAATAACAATGCTTTGCAAGACGTTTGTTTGTTTCACATAAAGAAAACATAGCGTAATAGTATTCAGGTTGTCCCTCAATAGAGTAGCAAATATAAATGCATAGGACACCTTCAAAGTTCATAAGAGTGACTAGATACAAATAGTTTAAAACAAGCAATATCAAAGTATGAATCAATCAACTAGTCTTGGGACAATGCACATAGAACTAAGAATGGCCACTATGCTCTCAAAGTAGGTGCATAAAGGTAGAAGGTGGAGACTCAATATAATGGTGGAAGAAAGGCCTTTTTGTAAAAGGAAGTAGGCATTCAAGTCTTATAAAGAGCTTCCAAAAATTATGGTACTTGTAGCTTTCAGCTCTCATTGCCCCTATCATAAGCATCTTGAAGTGATTAAGGTTAAAGTGAACAAACTATGGTGTACATGCTTGACGAAGTATAAGTTAGAAATGTCATGTCCCTTGTATACGAGGGTCGCTCCTCATGCTACTCAAGTTTAGTCACCGGTAAGTTCTTGTCATCGTAAGTACATGTGTATCATAGAGAACCACCAATGGGGTACCCCTTGCCCGATGATATGGAAGAATCCCCATATCAAAATGACAAGGCAAGCAGACAATGAGCATCTCAGCAATCTTCTTATTTACCATGGGAATATGGTGCTTTTTTATCTCTTTCCTCTTTTCATAATCTCTTTTTTTTCTCTTTTCTCTTTTTTTCTCAATATAGGACTCTTTTTTTATAAGAAGAATGCTTCATAGACTGCTCATTATGGTTACGCTGCAGGTTTCCACCATGTCATCATGGATTAGACCAACGGCCCAAGCGTTTCTCTAACACATATACATAACTCCATGGACTTACAAGCTCCCCTTTCATTTGACACCGACAACATCCATATACAAAAGAGCATGATATCAACTAGGTACAAGTACCAAGTGCAATGTTGAAAGCGTTCCCCATGAAAGCATGGTTCTGCTAATTCCCAACAAATAAGTGCAAGCATATACAACATAGATGACACAATGGTTCAAGTTTATTAAGGGCAAGAAAAGTAAAGTGTGCCATCAAGTTCGTGAGAGCTTTAATCACAAGTTTTCTCATAACAAGTTTAATTTGGAAGGTAAACAAAAGCATGAATATACTTGGAATAGCATAAGCTAGTAGGTAGGTATGGTGACTCTTTGGAATAACTTGGTTTAAGGAGTTGGATGCATGAGTGGAACTCATACTTTGTTGTGGAGGCTAGCAAAAGACTGGGAGCGACAAACTAAGAGAGCAATAATGGCCATAATCATGCAGAGCGACAAAACATCATTGATCAAAGCATAAAGTGATACTACAAGTTGAAAACTAAAGGATCATAAAGGCTATGGTGACTTGAGATAGTCATAACATGGTGTGAGCATGCGCCAAGTCAACCCAAATAAAGCATTAAAGGAGAATACCACTATACTATGATTTAATATGCTAAAACAACGTATGATTCATCCAAGGCACATTAAGCAATCTCAATTGTTTATAACAAGTCATGCTACAGCAAAGAATACTAAGCATAAAGCCAAAACAATATCAAGCATGGCATGACAAAGCATATGCCACAGTCAAAAACAAGCTCTTTTTACCACATAAGCATGAACTTTCCTACTCTTTTCCAAACCAAACCAAACTATTTGCAAACCAATGTATGAAAGAGGGGCTCCAACCAATTTATTCAGAAAACTAAGCAAACCAAGCAAACGAAAAACCAAAACGAAAACGAAAGAGAAGACGCTCCAAGAACAACACAACTATGCATGAAACTATAAAAATGAAGCGTTTGGAAGAAACCTGGGATTTTTATTGATGAAGAAGGGGTGCCTTGGGCATCCCCAAGCTTTGACGATTGTACTTCTTGGATATTTCTTGGGGTGACACGTGTGACATCCCCAAGCTTGAGCTTTAGTCCATCCTTCATCTCATTACTCATTCCTTCCATACACCTGAAATTCTTCCTTCATACAAAACTTCACACAATCTTTATTAGCAACATTAGTGCACTCAAGATAAATAAGTCTTAAGGTTCAGTTCTAACAAAAAATAAACTTCCATTAGAACACTAGCTACTGTAGTACTTCCCTCAACAATCTCAATTTCCAAAAGAACTCAAAAAGAAACCAACAAGAAGTAAATGCAGAAAATGGCAGAAATCTGTAAAAATAGACCAGCAGGTAAAGAAGAATTTTTTCGAAGCCCTTCTGTTGCTCAAATAAAAAAGTGTTGAACTAATGAAATTTAGAGGGCAGAAGCACAAAAATGCACGCCTCAAAAACACGTTCATAGATTTTACACGAAATTTTACGGTGAAGCACAGAAATCTGTTTCGGGACAGCAACTTTCCCAATTATTACTTCTCTCTCATTAGAGGTTACTCTTGGCACAAAAAGCAAATAAAAAGGATAAGGAGAGGTTATTATCGAGGTAATAACTTCCCCAAGACTCATTTAAAACTTTTGGGTTATCTCCCAATAAGTACTTTTCTTTAACGCTTTCAAGTTAGGCATAAGAAGCAAGAAAAAGAATCAAGTGTTCTCAAATGAAGAAGCATTAAGACCAAATTTTTTTTTCATAGGAGAAGCAAAAGAAATCTTCTCTCTCTTCTTAGGGAAGTGTTCTATACCTTTATTGAGTGGGAGTTGATATTTAATGGTGCCTTCTTTCATATCAATGATAGCACCAACAGTTCTAAGAAAAGGTCTTCCCAAAGTAATAGGACAAGAAGCATTGCATTCAATATCCAAAACATAGAAATCAACTGGGACATAGGCATTGTTAACCATAATAAGAACATCATTAAGACTCCCCATGAGTTTCTTTTTAGCATTATCATCAAGTGGGACATTCAAATAACAATCTTCAAGTGGAGGCAAATCAAGCATATCATAAATCCTTCTAGGCATAATAGAAACACCACTATCCAGATCACATAAAGCTTTGAAATCAAAGTCATTCACTTTCATATTAATAATGGGTTCCCAACCATCTTCTTATTTTATAGGAATAGAAGCTTTATGTTTCATATTTTCTTCTTTAATCTTTATGAGAGAATCAGTAATGTGTTTTGTAAAAGCCATAGCACTAGCATTAGGACTTTTATCAAGCTTTTGTAGACTTCAGAGATATTGCAACCATCAAGATCAAAATTCAATTTATCATCTAAAGTAGTAGAACTATTACTAGCCTCAACACTAGTGGTGGTAATAGTAGAAACACTAACGTTTCTAGCAATTTCATCTTCTCTTTCTCACTTAGCATGTAATTCAGCTAATAGTCTAACATTTTCTTCAATTCTTACTTGTATGGCATTAGTAGCTGCAAAGGGATTATCATTAGTTTCAGGTTTAGCAGCCATTTTATTGATCAAAGAGGATTGAGCTTCAGACAAAGATGATATATTTCTTTCAGCATTAGAGAGTTTCAATTGTAAACTAGGAATTTCCCTATTTAGACTCTCAAGTTGATGGCTAATGTTCTTCAAGATGGTAGATTGTTCCTCCATGGTTTTAGTAAATAGTTTATTTTGCTCATATTGCATTTGCATGAAGTTTTTAGTGGCTCTTTCAACTTCTAAAATTCTTCCTTCACTAGGTAATCCAGGTTTACCGTTATAGCCATAAGTATTATTAGGAGGGTAGGGCCTATAATTGTTATTACCATAAGCATTGTTGCCAAAATTATTATTTCTTATGAAGTTCACATCAACTTGCTCTTCTTGAGGAACCAAAGAGTCTATAGGAACATTATTTGGATCAATATGGGCTTTCCCATTAACAAGCATAGACATAATAATATCAATCTTATCACTCAAGGAGGAGGTTTCCTCAACAAAATTTACCTTCCTACCTTGTGGAGCTCTCTCAGTATGCCATTCAGAATAATTAACCATCATATTGTCCAGACGTTTTGTTGCAGCACCCAAAGTGATGGTCATAAAGGTACCTCCAGCAGCAGAATCCAATAGGTTCCTTGAAGAATAGTTTAATCCTGCATAAAAAAATTGGATGATAATCCAAGCAGTCAGTCCATGAGTGGGACAATTCTTTACCAAAGATTTCATTCTTTCCCAAGCTTGAGCAACATGCTCATTATCAAGTTGTTTAAACTTAATTATTTCACTTCTCATGGATATAATCTTAGCAGGAGGATAGTATTTTCCAATAAAAGCATCTTTGCACTTAGTCCAAGAATCAATACTATTCCTAGTTAAGGAATTCAACCATTCTTTAACTTTTCCTCTCAAAGAGAAAGGAAACAATTTCAGTTTAATAATATCACCATCTACATCCCTATGCTTTTGCATCTCACAAAGTTCAACAAAGTTATTTAGATGGGAAGCAGCATCTTCATTACCAATACCAGAAAATTGTTCTATCATAACAAGATTGAGTAAAGCAGGTTTTATCTCAAAGAAAGTATCTTCAGGCACAAGTGGAGCAATAAGTGTGCTCATAAAATCATTGTTGTTGGTGCTAGTGAAGTCACACAACTTAGTGTTTTCAAGAGTAGTCATTTTTTGTGTTTTCAAATAAGAAAGCAAACTAGTAAAACTATTTTGTGTGTGTTTTTATAACAAAGCAAGCAAACAAAGCAAAAAAGGAACTAAGAAAAACAAAAATAACAAAGTAAAGAGATTGGTTATGAGGGACTCCCCTTGTGAAGATGTCCTTGACTCCCCAGCAACGGCGCCAGAAAAATGGCTTTTCTGGTGCGGTGTTGACGTGGGAGTTTCTTCTTCTTCGTTCCCCGGCAACGACGCCAGAAAAATGCTTGATGGCTCAATGTACGACGCCAGAAAAGAGCTGGTGCGGTGTTGATGTAGAGGTCGTTGGGAACCCCAAGAGGAAGGTATGATGAGCACTGCAGCAAGTTTCCCTCAGTTATGAAACCAAGGTTTAATCGAACCAGTAGGAGTAAGGAAACACCCCAAAGGTGTTGCTAGCTGAGCCTTGGCAGGGCGCACTACCGGTGCTAGTAGCAATGTGGAGACCTGCACAACACAACCACAGAACTTTGTCCCTAACTTGCGATGAGGTTGTCAATCTCACCGTGTTTTGCAGAAAACAAAGGATTAAACGTATCGAATGGAAGGAAGTAAAAGTTTGCAGAAAGTAAACACAAAGCAGTAAACAGTTTATACATTGTATGTAAAGAAAAGGACCGGGATCCATAGTTCACTAGAGGTGGCTCTCCTTAAGATAGATAACATTCTGGGTGAACAAATTACAGCGGGGCAATTGACAAACATCGAGAAAGCAATACATGCATATACTAATCATCTTGACTCCTTTGAGATTCGATTGGGCATTATAACATTATACATAGACTGCCATCCAACTGCATCTATGACTAATAATCCACCTTCAGGTTATCATCCGAACCCCCTCCAGTATTAAGTTGCAAGCAACATATTATTGCTTTACGAATTGCGTGTAAACTAAACAATACGATTGTTCTATGAACAAAGGATTGTTGTTTTCTCCCTAGTAGCAACAGCACATCTAGTACCTTAGAGATTTTTGTCACTTCCCCAGATTACCAGGGCATGAACCCACTATCGAGCATAAATACTAACTCTTGGAGTTGCTAGCATCTACTTGGCCAAGATAGCTACTAACAAGGGAAAGCATGCAAGATCACAAATAACAAAGACATGATAGAATCAATAATCAATCTGAAATAGCATCTCAATATCCATCGGATCCCCGCAAACACAACATGCAGAATTACAAATAGATGATCTTGATCATGAACGGAGCTCACAAGATCTAAACATGAAAGCACAAAGGAGGAGAACCAGCCATCTAGCTACTACATGGATCCGTAGTCTAGGGATGAACTACTCACACATCACACCGGAGGCTTGCATGGTGATGAAGAAGTCCTCCAGGGTGAATTCCCCTCTCCGGCAGGGTGCCAGGAAGAGCTTCAGATCCCTCCCAATCCAGGGATGGATATGACGGCGGGTACATACTCTTTCGTGGATTTTTGATCGGGCCCTTAGGGTTTTCGTCCCGAGGGCATCTTATAGGCGGAAGGAGAGGCCGAGGGGGTGCTGGGGTATGGCCGGCCCCCAGCCCTTCTCTGACTCGTATTCTGGCATCTGATGACTTCCGGAAAAATAGGCACTTTGGTTTTTGTCCCGTCCAATTCTGAGAATATTCATTTCAGACTTTCCTAGAACCAAAAATAGCAGAAAACATGCAGCTGGCACTGTGGCTCTTGTTAATAGGTTAGTCCAAGAAATCATATGAAAAGTACTCCAAAGTATGGACAAAACACAAGAAAGTGGATAAAACCAAGCATGGAACATCAAAAATTATAGATACATTTGCAATGTATCAAGCCGCTAAAGGAATAGACTTAGGTCTAATCTCTAACCCTTCTCCACCACCATAGCCATATTCCACCGCTGAGGGCTTCGGCCTAACCATGTAGCTTTTGTGCCTGTTATTTATCATAGATGGTATCATGTATTAGTTTGTATGACATGATGATTATTGTATCCTCTGTTGCCTCAATCCAAGGACTTACCCAAGACCCCGAGGATTGAGCTAGGTATAGGGAGTATGAGTAATGACTAATCTGCAGGTTGGGAACCCTAGTGAAAGAAGGGGTAGTACGACTGTATGTGAGGGATTTACTTGGGATTAATGGTGACATCACTATGCATATCATTAGTTCTCTTTCTTCTATGAATGACATTAGTAGGTTATTGCTATCAACGGTTGTAGAGGTAATAGCAATTATGGATGCACTGCTCACATATAATTATCTTGCTCTAACAATTACATGCATACTTTATTATTATCTTTTATTCCCATCAGATGTTTTGCATAGCTATAGGTGAAACCGAAATCCCTAGGCCCTCTCTCTCTCCATCATCGACAACAACAAAATACAGCAAACTCTTGGTCCGGTAAAACACAAAAAGAATTCTAAAACTCCCGAAGGTTTGTTAAAGTAACTTCACTATGCTTCTGCTTCCCAAGGATTCAATAACCAAGGTCTACTAGGGAAAAGAGTTATACTACATCCGTAATCCGGATCGAAGGTATCAACCCTTTTTATGGCGTTGTTGCCGGGGAAGCAATAGATACCCTAGTGAGGTTAGTAGGAACCTTGCTAGTTTTTATTCTTGTTTTTAACTTTGTTAGTTTGCTTTTAGTCTTTATTTGAAAAACCAAAACAATTAGTTAGTCTTTAAATTCTTGTTTTTACTATCATAAGTCTTTGTTTAAGAAAACCCAAAAACATAGGAAATATGGCTAACAAGAAGCTTGGGGAGTTTGCAACTCCGAACAATGATTATTTGCGTACTCCTATTAGCCAGCCAACAATTATTGTTGATGATTATGAAATTAATCCCCACTATTTAAGTTTGGTTCAACAGAATCAATTTGGAGGCTCTGTTGTTGATGATTCAGGTATGCACTTGAACACTTTCACTAAAATATGTGATATGATGCGCATTAACGATGTTGACCCCGATGCGGTCAAATTGCGATTATTTCCTTTCTCTCTTAGAGGAAGAGCAGAAGAATGGTTGTTATCTTTCCCTAGAAATACTACTACATCATGGGTGGAGTGTACTTCTTTATTTATGACTAAATTTTTCCCACTTGCCAAGACTATGCAACTAAGATCTAATATTATTGGTTTTAGACAAGAAGACTGTGAGCCACTAGCACTTGCATGGGAGAGGATGAAGAATGCATGAGAAATTGTCCCAGTCATGGGATGGAAGATTGGTTAATTCTCCATTTATTTTATAATGCTCTTAACCCTATGGCTAAGTCTATGCTTGATACTACAGCTGGAGGAACATTTATGGGCAAACATATTATAGAAGCAAAGCAGCTGCTAGACAATATGCAAGACACCATGCCTAGTGGCATGTGGATAGATCAAACACAAAGAAGGTGAACTCTGTCTCACCACAAGAAAATAAAGAACTCAATGGTAAGATGGATGAGCTCATATTAGTCTTAAAAGGTAAGGAAAACCAGGAAGAGATATCCTAGAATCAAATATTGAAGAAATAGACTTCATAGCTCGTAATGAATATAACCCTGCTTGGAAGAAGAATTATAATCCTAATTTTCAAAAACATTATTTTAGTCCTGCGGGTAACTCTAATAATAATATGGGAACAAGTAATGGTAGTCTTCAAGAAACACTTAAGTCGTTTATAGATTCACAAAATGAGCAAATCAATATCCTTGTTAAAATAATGGAGAACCATGATGCTATGCTTGGTAAATTATCTAACCAAGATGTAAGTTTGAGGAATGATTTGCATGCCCTCCAAGAAAGACCAAGGATTGTTGAGGCATAGCTAGGTAAGATAACCGAGAGTCAAACTCTCATTCTAGAAAATTTGCAGGTAAATCTGAGCCCAATCCTGTTGAAGACCTCAAGATCATGAGAATCCAAAGGGAGGAGCCCGAAGAACTTGATTATTGTAATGCTCCTTCACCAAATTACACCGTTGAAGATCTTGTAAAAATGATCAATATCAAGATTCCGATAAGTGAAGGAAATGAGGAAGCTATGTATCAACACTTTGTTAATCAGGTAGCAATAAAGGTACGTGATCTTGAGGAATAATATAAGAAAATTGCTGAAAAATTACCTGTGAAGCTTGATGATATATTTGAGCCTACTATTAAGATTAAAACTAGGACCAATGTGATAGCTGCACTTTGTGATCTAGGTGCAAGCATTTCAGCAATTCCAAAAAGTCTTTTTAATAATTTAAATATTGGCTCCTTTGAAATCATCGAGTTAAATTTACATCTAGCAGATTCTACCTACAAACAAGTTGTAGGGATTAAAGGAAATACTTTAGTATACATTAAAGGTTGTCCTGCTCTTATTGATTTTGTTATTGTTGACATGCCTCAAGATGCTACTGCTCCTATTATATTAGGTCATCCATTCTTAAGAACTATTAAGGCTTTGATTAATTTACATGAAGGGAACGTGAAGCTTCAATTGCCTTCGCAGGATCCTTTTGTTACTCATTTTCTCAGGAAGAAGAAAGCCAAACATGATGAAAAGGAGGCCATCACTTTGAAGGCCAACTATTTTGGAGTGGGTGTTCCACTTATCTGGCCTAAGTGAGCAACATTGAGGTCAAGCTATTGACCATAAAAGAGCATTTCATGGGAGGAAACCCATGTGAAATAAAGGTTTGAGTAAAGTTTTTAAGTTTAAGTTTTATGTTTAATAAAGAGTGCTAGAAAGATCCAGTTGAGGAGAAGAAGTTCGGTAGTACTAAAAATCCTGCTTTATACATGTTGATGTTGGTCGACAATTTTTACTGTCATTTTTCTATCAAAAATAAGGTGTTTCGCTAAGTTCAAGATAATAAAGAATTCTCAAAGAAAAAGAATTTTTTGATGACTACAGAAGGTTTAACGACAAACTATACAGAAGGAATAAAAAATTACAGCCGTATAGGGCCGTATAGATATCTTTGCCATCGACAAATTTTCTTTCTTAGGTACTGAAGGTTTAACAACCAACTATATGGCAGGAATAAAAATTCCAGCCATATAGTTCCGACCGTATAGTTATTGTTGCCTTTGTAAAATTTCTTTTCCTGGATACAGAAGGTTTGACGACCAACTATATGGCAGGGATAAAAATCCCGATCGTATAGTTCTGGCCATATAGTTGTGCTGCCAGGTGAAAACCCTAAATTTTTGACATCAGACCAACTATACGACGGGAACAAATTGTTCCGGCCATATAGTTGCGTCCGACCACAACATCGCCACGGGAAGGTACCCCCAACACCAAAACTTCAAACATTTTTCTCTCTTCTACCTCCAAACTCTCTCAAAACCTCAAGAGATCTTCATCACTACATACTTTCGTTCGATTTCCTTTCACACAAGTGATCTACGGTATGTTTCTCCTCTGATCTTCCAATTAATTTTTGGAAATTCATTTTCGATCTGTTATCATTATCAATCTAGGGTGAGAACTACTATGAACTAATTATCATGATTCTCTTGACTAGATTATTAGTTTGAGGGGACTCTTTAGTGTGCTAAGATGAGGAATATGTTATGCTTATTGTTGTTGAATCAAAAAGTTTTAATTTTTGTCTTTCCTTATTATTTTAGATGATGAACACAAGGAGCCAAACTCGTGCTCGTGTCGCCGCTAGTTCTTCTCGGCCTACTGCTCAAGAACGCATGGGGATACGGTTCAGGGATGAGCTCCAACGTGATCGCTTCAACAAGATCAAGAACTGAGACGTGAAGACAACAAAGTGGGCTTGTCCCCATTATATTGAATCAACACGGTATTTCTAATGACTTCAGTTTACTTTGCAATAGAGTTAGCCTTCAAAACTTTGTATTCAATGATGTGCCTATTTATCACCGGTTAACTCTTGAATTTCTAAGTTCTTTGCAAAGCACCGTTAAAGCATGGTATGGAGAGGACATGATTTCTTTCTCACTTATGGATAACAATTATGCTTTATCACTAGATCAATAGTGCACATTTTTTAATTTTCCAAAAATAATGCTAATGCCTTACGGGCATCCTTTACTGGCATAGAACCTTCCCTGAAACTTTATTATAATGGAACGAGTTTCACTTCTAGAGTAAGCAAGGGGAAGAATATTCAACATCCTGCAATTCGCTATTTGTTCTATGTTATTTCTAACACCTTGCAGGCACGAAATGAGTTCACGAGACTCAATGAGGAGGACATCTTAGTCCTTGCAAAAGCTGCTTTCAACAACATCGACTTGTCACTCAACTTGGGCGCAATTCTTGTGCGCTACCTGGAGTACCAATCCTCCCAAAGCCAAATACAAATCACAGGTGGAGGCGTCATCACCGTGCTTGCCATTGCCCTAGGCATCGACCTAGGTGATTGCAACCAGTGCTAGGTGAGCGACGTGTTGGTTTCTCTACTTTAAAAGCTTGTGGAATGCTCACTAGGAGAGGTGGTGTTTATTACTTGCATATTGCTGGAGTTGGGCGTCTCTACCCCACTCCTTTGCCTAATGGTATTTTCTCTATCGAGGAAGGACGTTTGCTATATGACTTGCATGTTGAGCAACACCAACCCGAGGAGGAGATTCTAGATGAGGATGGGGACCAAGAAGAGGAGCAAGAAGTTCCTTTTAAAGAGGAGCAGCCACCAACTCGGTTCGCTACATACCAAGACTTCTAAGAACTTGGAGGAGCTGTGGTGAAGATGCATAACCTCTCCTTGAACCTCCGAGAAACAGCAAGTAATTTATCAACTCAATTTGTGAACTGGAGTTACGACTTTTTCCTGCCACCACAATGATTTGAAGGGCTTGCAAAAGCCTAATCTTAGGGAAGTTTCCTCATTATCTTTATTTGGCGTTCATTTTTATTTATTTATTTCAAGGTTTTGTTTTTAATTCAATTTATAAGCACTTTTGTTGGTTTCCCCAACACTTTATCTTTAGTTATTTCTATTTGTTTTCGAGACTTTCTAGACGAGCTTTGCTGCCAATTTTCTATTCTTTAATTCCCTCTCTTAAAAACAACAAAAAGAATTTTCCATTTATCTTTATTTTCCCTCTTCCTTCCTTTCTATTCTCCTTGTGGCTTTCACATATTTGCAGGAGAGTGATCAACTTCGAGTTTCCAAGAAGCAAATCAAAAGGGAAGAGAGAAGTGGAAGCAATCATGAGAGGTATGCCTTAAGACTCCCCACTTTTGAAGTTTGAGAAACACATGCTAGTTAGTAGTAATTAAGATATTATATTGGTGGAGTGAGTCTTTATATTATAGTAAACTTTTGTTTGCATGGGTATTTAGTTAGGTGCATTTTGTTCTAGCTCTTGTAGTTAACTAAGTCTTGCCTAAAAATTTGCTAAACAATTGTAATAAGAAAAATTCTCACAATTAAAGGCTTGGGTGTTGTAGTGTTTAGTCTTGAAGGCTTATTTCTAGAGACACTCAACACCTCAGAAAATAATGATTGACTTAATAGCTCTCTTTAAAAGGATTTGTTCAATTGAATTAATGTTTAGCGGTTTTTGTGAGCATGTCAAAGTTTCACTTGTGAATCATAAGAATGATATAGCTTTATGCGTTTCAAACTTCATGTGATGCCAACAACTCCGCTAGCCTACAAACGATCTTCATGGAGGAAATCCTAGATTTCGGCTATGAGTTGATTAAACATATGTAGTAGCAATGCTATAATGGGTAAGATTCTTGGAATTCTCAGCTAGCTGTGTCCATGATGGAATCACTCATCTGGCTGATATGAGTAATCATTATGCAAAAGGAACAAAAACCTTGGTGATGCCACGAGTGTCCATCCCAGCCCGATAAACTAATTAATTTTTTTGGCATGCTCTCAATTACTTAAGAACTGAAATTCTTGAAGGACAATGAACAGAAAAGTAGCGCTTGAAAAGTCTTGACTTATTGATGTGGGAGAATTGAGATACTATAGTGTATATGTTTTTCATGACAAACTTTCACACTCTCAATTTTACATGATTATACTTTATTGTTCAAAGGCAAGCCTATGACTTAATTACATGACATGGAATAAGGTTTACTCATTTGAATCATCCATGTTAATAATAATTTTGCTGCGCTATAAGGATGCATAAAACCCCGTATGATATGCTTGCCATTACTCTATCTATGCTGAAGTTTTTTAGATTAATAAAGTGGAGGAAACATGAGACTACCAATCATTAGTAAGATCATCATCTCGTTATTTCAGTTTAAAAGCTGAGTTCCTTTTTGATTTTGGTTTTCTTGCTCGAGGACGGTCAAGTTTAAGCTTGGGGAGGTTGATGGCTATGAAATATAGCCATCTACATACACATTTAAACTGAATATTATTCATATTTTTGATGAAATATCTCTCTAAACCCTACCACTAATGCCTAATGATCAAAGGGGTATGCAATCCTTTCTTTCTATTTTTCCCTGCGCAGATGAATCAAAACATTAAAGTCAAAGATACAAGATTTCCAACAACCCAAAGAAACTAAGAGTCGTGAAGTGGAGACAGAATCTTTAACGACCAACTATACAGCGGGAATAAAATTTCGGTCGTATAGTTCTGGTCGTATAGCTGCCATCAACATCGCTAGGTCAAACAGAACAACTTTCGTGAAGGGACCCCCATATAAAGAGGCTTCGAGCGATGATAAAAGGAGGCCCCCCTGAGAACCCAGAAACCTGCATCCACAACACCGAAGAGCCGCCGGAGGAATAGACTTAGATCTAATCTCCAAACCATTCTCCACCACCATAGCCATATTCCACCACTTGTAATAGTAGATCCCATCTTCGATTGGCGACATTGTAAGACTATTTGGTATCAATCTCATGATTTCCATTGCAATATTTATGATTGTTGATTTCATCTCTATGTGTGAGTAATTATCTTTGGGCTAAGGGCCTCGGCCTAACCATGTAGGTTTTGTGCATGTTATTTATCAGAGATGGGATCATGTATTAGTTTGTATGACATGATGATTATTGTATCTGCTCTTGCCTCAATCCAAGGACTTGTCAGGTTCCCAAGACCCCGAGGATTGAGCTAGGTATAGGGAGTATGAGTAATGACTAATCTGCAGGTTGGGAACCCTAGTGAAAGAAGGGGTAGTACGGTTGTATGTGAGGGATTTACTTGGGATTAACGGTGACTTCACTATGCATATCATTAGTTCTCTTTCTTCTATGGATGACACTAGTAGGTTATTGCTATAAGTGGTTGCGGAGGCAATAACAATTATGGATGCACTGCTGACATATAATTATATTTCTCTAACAATTACATGCATACTTTATTATTATCTTTTATTCCCATCAGATGTTTTGCATAACTATAGGTGAAACCGAAAGCCCTAGGCCCTCTCTCTCCATCATCGATAACAACAAAAGACAACAAACTCTTGGTCCGCTAAAACACAAAAAGAATTCTAAAACTCCCAAAAGTCCGTTAAAGTAACTTCACTATGCTTCATGCTTCCTGAGGATTCGATAACCTAGGTCTACTAGGGAAAAGAGCTATACTAAATCCGTAATCCGGATCGAAGGTATCACCTTGCTCCTTTGGGCCTCCCCTCTAGGTGAGGCCCATTAGCAATGGGCTACCTATAAAAATAGAAAAATATTTTAATATTAATTCAATCAATTAATATAAAATACACATATTATTATATTCCTTAACTTCGTAACTCCTTCCGGACCCCTGATCAACATCGGGTATTACCCAAAACTATTCTGGTTTCTCTCTCTATTTCTCCTACAGTGTCGTATCTATCCCTATGCGTCCCCACCCTTAAGCATGATATCCTTTAGTTCGGAAATACTCTGGACATGATTGAGAACTCTCTCATATCAATGATCATCAATGGGACTTATATGCCCATGATGACCCGTGCATTTCATGAATCCTATTTCTTGAACCGTAAACATCGTTTCCCATTCCCTTTGCCACTTGATACCTAGTTCACCCGAGATTTGATCATCGGTATCTCCATACCTTCGCTCGATCTCGTTACTGATGAACTTGTTTAGTTGTTCCCATGTTGTCGCATTCCGTGACCAAGTCACACGCTTGCAAGCTCTATTAATGCAACATCACCGAGATGGCCACATGTATCTATCCATTACATGGATTGGCAAATCCTGGTCTTGATATGTACTCCTCTACGCATCCCTTTGGAAAACTTGAGTGGCACCTTTTTGATCACCCATTTACGGTCTGATACTTGATACCATCTAAGCTTCCCTCCAGAACGGTGATTTGCATTATCTCACAGTCTAAGGATTAGGTTGCGAGGTTTCCTTTGTTTATCATGAATGGTGAAATTTTTAACTAAATCTCATTATGATACAATTGTTGGATGTTTCTCTATCACATCATTCAACTAATTACATGACCTCATTGTCAATTGGCATAAATGCCCATGATCCCGAAACCCTAGATCATCATCATGACCAATGAGCTAGTTCACTAGAGGTAACTAGAGACATGGTTTGTTTACATACCACACGTGTATTAATGTTTCGTATTAACACAGTTATAGCATGGTATGAAACGTATTATGAACATGTAAGAGATATATCAAATAAAACACTTTAATATTTGCCTCTAGGGCATATCTCCTTCAATTATCTCAATGCTTACAAGGAATCCGGTAAGGTTAAGGAAACTGCTAATGAACTTCAACTTGATGATGATATTATTTTGCAAATCCTTCAGTCTTTTACAGAACACACTAAAGCTCTGATGAAAGACTAGCTTCAATATACTCTTCCACCCAAGCAAGTTGAAGATGTAGAGATTAAATTGTGGCCCCTATAGAGCCACTAAATGAAATAGCACCGTATGCTAACCCCCTTCCTTTCCCAAGGATGGAGAGAAAACATATGATATCCCAACAACTTGAAGAGGAAAGAATGATCCTAAAGAAGCTATAGGAAGATGCAAAAATATAAGAAATTATTCAAGAGGACATGCATGCAATAGGTGATACAACTAAAGAAGATATATTGACCATGTTTGCACATTGCAATGTAATCGATCTAGACACCGAAGCTTCTCAATTCGTTGAAGGGAAGGTAAAAGCTAAAAAAGTTGGTAAACCTATCCTTCCTTGCACCTTTGGTGGATCTTCTTATTATGGCCTCTATGATATTGGAATAGCTGTTAACATAGTCCCTTATAACTTCTATTTAAAAACCTAGGATGAACTCAGACCAGCTAAATTAGAAGATGTTGATATGACAATTATGCTAGCAAATAAAACACTTAGAATTCCTATGGGAATAATTAGAGATGTTCCAATTTGTATTGGACCTTACAAGTACCCTACTAATTTTTTACTTGTTGATATGCCTACTGACGCTTATTGTCTAAGTATTTTTAGAAGAACCTTTCTGAACACCGCATGAGCAAATATTGATTGCAAGAAGGAGACGGTATCTCTCAAGTTTGGCGAGGATAAGATGAATTTCCATTTTTCTAAATTTCAACATAGGCCAACTCTTGAGGAGATTGAAGAATATGAGCAAGAACAATAAGAGGAAGGTAAAATTACTAGTATTGCTATTATGTTTTAGGAGACTCCCAATGATAAGATAGAAATAAGATTATTTGAAAATGATAACCTTTCCGAAGACACGGATAAAATGGAAATTTATGAATATCTTAATTCAGCCCCTATAGTTGATCCTAAAATGAATGAAATTTATGAGACAACCGTAAGAAAAGGTGATGAGGAGCTCCCCCCTCCTACACTTAAACCCCTTCCTAAAGAATTGAATTATAGGTTTCATGATAGCACTAAAAAATATCTTGTTATTATAAGCTCTAATCTTGTTGAAAAGGAAGAGAAAAATTTAATGATAGTCTTAAGAATGCAACATAAGACTCTCAGTTATTCGGTGGATGACTTGAAAAGGGGATTAGTACCTCTATAGCCACTCATAGAATATTTATGGAAGAGGGAGCCCAACCGGTTGCATACTTTCAAAGACTACTCAAACCTCATATGAAAGAAGAGGTTAGAAAGGAGGTAATCCGCCTTCTAGATGTAGGTATCATATTCCATGTGGAGGAAAGTGACTGGGTAAGTCCTATTCATTGTGTTCCAAAGAAATGTTGGTTCACTATAGTCCCAAATGAACATAATGAGTAAGTCCCTACTGGAGTTGTCATTGTCATAGGATGTGAATTGATTTTAGAAAACTTAATAAGGAAACTAGAAAGGATCACTACCCTTTGACATTTATAGATCAAACCTTAGAAATACTTTCTACGCAGCCTCACTTTTGTTACTTAGATGGATATTTCGTGTTCTCTCAGATAGCTGTCCATTCTAATGACCATAATTAAAAATAGAATTCACATGTCCCTTTGGTTTATATGCTTACTATCGTATTCCTTTCTGCCTTTGTAATACACTTGATACCTTTCAAAGGTGTATGATGACCCACAAGTATAGGGGGTGTATCGCAGTATTTTTGAGGGAAGTGAAACCCAATTTATTGATTCGACACAAGGGGAGCCAAAGAATAATTATAAGCCTTAACAACTGAGTTGTCAATTCAGCTGCACCTGGAAACAATCTTGCTCACAGCAGTTTATCAGTAGCAATAGTTTTGTAGTAGGAATAGTAAAGTAACAACAGTAGTAAAGTAAGGACAGTAGTAACAATAGCAGTAAACAGTAGGATTCAAGTGCGGTAGGCATAGGGATGGATGGACGGGCGTTCCATGGACAAGACAATTCACATAGCAATCAGAACAAAGGACAATTGCAGATAAATAAGATAAAGCATCCAAGTACTCGATAATCCTAGGCATGTGTTCCATATATAGTCATACGTGCTCGCAATGAGAACTTGCACAACATCTTTTGTCCTGCCAGCCCGTTTGCAGCGGGGCCTCAAGGTAACTACTGGCAATTAAGGTGCTCCTTTTAATAGAGCACCGGAGCAAAGCATTAACACTCCATGAACACATGTGATCCTCACATCAAAGCCATTCCCTCCGGTTATCCCGATTGCTTTCACTTCGGGGCCATTGGTTCCGGACAACAACGTGTGTATACAACTTGTAGATAAGACCAAAAACAATACTATCATAATGAATCAATAACATGTTCAGATCTAAAATCATGGCACTCGGGCCCTAGTGATAAGCATTAAGCATAACAAGTCGCAACAAAGTCATAAAGCACTAATAAAAGATACTAGGCACCATGCCCTAACAATCTGATGCCATTACATGAACGATCTCATCCAATCCCTACCATCCCCATAGCCTACAGCGGGGGATTACTCACTCATAGATGGGGGAAACATGGATGGTCGATGGAGAAGTGATGGTGATGATGATGGTGATGATCTCCTCCAATTCCCCGTCCCGGCAGGGTGCCAGAACGGAGTTTCTGGTGTTGTTTCATGGGTTTGGTGGTGGCGGCGGAGTGGAACTCCTTCTGGAAAAACGTCGAACCCCCTTGAGTTTTTAGGTCAGAAGGCAACTTATAGGCAAAGAGGGAGACCGAGAAGGAGTCTGGGGCGGCCAGACCACCCCCTGGCGCGGACAGGGCTTGCCCCCGTGGCTAGGTGGTGTGGCCTGGGCCCAGCCCCCTCCGTCTCGTATTCTGGCTCCGGGAGTCTTCTGGTGAAATAGGATTTTCGGCATATTTTCCGGGATTTTTCTGCACAAAAAGTATACACCAAGGCAATTCTGCTGAAAACAGCGTCAGTCCGCGTTAGTTTCATCCAAATCACACAAGTTGAGAGGAGAAACAATAGCAAACGTGTTCAGGAAAGTAGATACGTTTTGGACGTATCAACTCCCCGCAAGCTTAGCTTATTGCTTGTCCTCAAGCAATTTAGTTGAAAACTGAGTGCGATAAAAGAACTTTCACGAACACATTTGCTTCATATGATGTATATAGTCTCAGCATGTGATCAACTACTTAGACAATTCATAATAAGGAGTATGCAACTAAGTTTACTTAAGAGGAATTGCAAGCTATGAAGAGACTCCAACTCAAAAATAATAAGTAGCATGAAGCATAAACATAAGCAACATTACAATGCTCATAACAAGGTATGATAGAGTGGTATCTCGCTTGCCTTTGATTATGAATGCCAAGGCACCTCTGAAGTTCAGGCGAAGACGAGAAGTATAGATATCAAAGATACAAGCATCAAAGTCATAACACAAATAATCAAGTAATGAGACAAGCACAAAGAATAACAACTATGCTATCAAGAAGGTGCTCAAAGAATATGTGGAGACTCAACAAGTAAAAGAAAAGGTTTTGAATAGTTTGAAAGGCTTCCAAATGCTGAAAGTATGGTACTTGTTAGCTTTGAGCTCTCATTACCCCGATCATAAGCATCTTTAAATGGTTAAGGTTAAAGTGACACAACTAAGAGGATATGCTTGACAAGTTATAAATCGAAGTCTCATGCCCCTTACTTACGAAGACCGATCCTCATGCTACTCAACTTCAGTCATGAGTAAGCTCTTGTCATTGTAAGTATATACGTATCATAGAGAACCGCCAACGGGGTACCCCTTGCACATGATACAGGAGCTATCCATAATCAAAATGACAAGGCAAGCAGACAATGAGCATCTCAGCGATCTTTTATTTACTATGTGCATAGATTTTTATTGAGGATGCTTCATAAAATGCTCATTATAGTTATGCTGCAAGTTTCCACCATGATTAGGCATGGCTTAGGCTAGCGGCCCAGGCCTTTCTCTAACATACATACAAACTCCATGATCTTACAAGTTCCACTTTTATTTCACATCGCCGGGATCCATAAGCAAAATAACATGATATCAATGAGGTACTAAGTACCAGTGCAATGTTGAAACCGTTCCCCACGATACATGGTTCTGCTAACTTCAACTTATAAAGCGCAAGCATATACGCAACAAAGAAGGATGCAATGGTTCAGGTTTATTAAGTGCAAGAAAGTAAAGTGTGCCATCAAGTTCGTGAGAGCTTTACTAACTAACTTTCTCATCACAAGCAAACATTTTATTCAGAAGAAAACAAGGCATATTGAATATGCACGGAAGTAGCAAATGATGCTAATAGGTAGGTATGGTGGACACTTTGGCAATATTTGGTTTTAGGGAGTTGGAAACATGGGTGAAACACACTCAATGAAAGTGAAGGCTAGCAATAGTAAGGGAGCGACAAACGAGAGAGCAATAGCTGTCATAATCATGCTTGCAACATAACAGGACTAATCATGGCATGAAAGTGATTCAAGATCCTCAAGGCAAAATAATTCATGGAGGCTTAACTGATTATTACAGTCATGTGCATGCGTGAGCATGTGCCAAGTCAATTCAAATGAAACATTCAGAGGAGGATACCACGGTGTAATACCAAGTTATGAATAGAGTAATGCAAGCAAACATTCATAAGACATGCTACAAACTATTAGCAAGATGGAACTAATCATACGAAAGAAAGAACTACTAAGCATCCAAAGATAACATACACCCTACAGGAACAGGCTAAGCATGCCCACAATGATGAATATATGTACAAAACTGAAAACAAGTAGAGTTCGTTACTAGCCTCTTACCACGCCTCAAGTTGTCATTAATCCTCATTATTGCTCTTCACTTGTGTGGCTTGAATAATAATATGAAACCAATATCCACTGAGGACTGCTGAACCCTGTAGCAAACTCACAAAACCAAAGAAGAACGACAAATATTTTTGTTGTTTTTGATTTTTAAAACAAGAACCAAAAGGGAAAAACAAGCAAAGCAAAATCTTTTTGGGTTTTTCGAATAGTTCAAACAAAGCAAAAAGGGAAAAACAAACCAAGGCAAAAAGAAGAAGAAGCAAACCAAAGAGAAAGAACAGAAATATTTTTGGTCTTTTTGTGTTTTAGAAAGAAAAAGCAAAGAAAGAACGAAAACTAAAAAGAGCACGAAACATGAATATACAAAGTACCGACACAACATGATAGAGAGATGAGTGCGATTCCGGCGTCCTTCCCCCAAGCTTAGGCTTTTGGCCTAAGTGGGTATCAGTCCCAAGCCGGCTAGGATGATGTGTCATCGTACTATGACGAGGAGGTCCCCTCGTCCTGGTGCGATGTCGAGTACGTCCCTCCGTAGTGTGCGGAGTAATCATAGGACGGTACATCCTCCTGGTGCTGCTCGTGGAAACCCAGCAAGTGAAGCTGCTCGTCCATCTCCTCCTTGGAGCACGACCACGGTCTCCTTTGAACACTAAACAAAGAAGACTGCGGCAAAGGGATCTCCCTCTCATCCCCATCAGTAAACAGCATCCTATATACTAGACTGTCCAAATCAGAAGTAGCAGTGACAAAGTGATGAGTTTTCATAGCAACAAGGTCAAGCCTTTGTGGTGCCAATACAGTATCATTGGGGTCCACTAAAAGACCTAATGCATTGACCATACGCGAGGCAATAATGCCCCCATAGATAGGCGCCCTACCAGCTAGGCGGCGAGCAATAAGTGAGCCAAGATTGTACCGAGTGTCATTGTTAAGCGCAGCAGCAAGGAAGGCCAAATGATAGTTGGAGATATTACTTGTGTTCTCTCTACCAAGTATGCTAGTAGCAAGATAATATGCAAAGTATCTAAGAGCAGGGAGTTGGATGTTTCTTATCTTTCCGCGTTGCGCCACACGGTCATCATCATTGGTCACCCCTCGGTAAAGCTCCAGCAAATAAGCGGGTCGCCCTTGAATTTTCTTCACGGTCCCTGTCATGCTTACTCCTACAATACTGCCAAATCTTTCCAATGGCATGGTAAAGGGCAGATTATAAATTTTGAAAGAGAAAGTTGACTGATAGGGCGTGTTAGTAAACATGAAGCTCTCAACAAAGGTTTTGGTGAGCATAGCGTATTGCTCACTCTCATCTTGCATATATGAGGTCAAACCAACCCTCTCAATCAATAGCAAGAGATCATCAAGAATCCCTGCAGCTTGTAAGAAAGTAAAACAAGGAAAAGTAGATGGGTGAGCATCCCCATCATCCCTTTCATTACCAATACGAGTTGCAATGAGATCTTCGTTGTATGATGGCCTAAACTGAGAGGCTGATCTTGAGGGCCTTGACCTCCTAGGTGCATCCCTCTCAAATATCTCTCCAAAGGTATGGTTGTTCATGCTTGGTATTCTGAAATTTAAACACCTATTAAACAAGTGATTGCAAAGTGAATAAAATGAAGGATTCTACTCATAGGGACTTGTAAGAGGCCTAAACATGCATTAAACTATATCTCTAAGCATCAAACAAGCTTACAAGCTCTCATTACCTGTCACCTACAGCAGCAAAATACTCAAGATATAATCCACTAAACACAAATCTACTTGGACAAGGGGAGGATTCACATACCAGGGAACAAATGCTCCAAATTTCAGCAAGAAAGATGGGATGAGCAAGGAGATCAAAAAAATCGAGAGCAAGCACAGCAAGAACGCGATTTTGAGCAATGAACTGGAGCTTACTCGGGAGAGAGAAGAAAGTGGCAGGTGAGAGAGTTAGTGGGGGGCCAGGGGTGGCCCACACCATGGCATGGTGCCACCCAGGGCAGGCCACGCCACCAGGTGGTGTGCCTGCCTGGTGGGTCCCCTTGGTACCTCCCAGGAACTCCTCTGCCCCTTTTTTCACGTAAAAATTTAATATGAATTTTCTGGAATTTTTTGAGACACTTTATTTTTGGGCATTTTTCAGGTATAGAAGAATGATTTTTTGACAGACAGACTTTCTCGAAAAATGATGCAATGACAAAACAAGGCTAGAACTACAGGAGTTCTAAGACACTCTAACATGCAAGCAACTAACAACAAAAATAAAACTAAACGAAATCAAAAACTAAAATGGATAGAATAGAAGTAAGCGGAGATAATCATGGTGAAAACATTGTTTTTCTCAATGAAATCCTTTTTTTAACAAGGTTGATCAGGTCTTGTTACCAAAACAATTTTATATGACACAAAACTTTGTATTCCACTAATGATTATGTTACCTCAACTTTGATAACAATGGTCCCAATCATAATAGTTTCAAATCTCTCTCTTGGTATGGGACAATATATCTCTCCAACTTGAATGCCCTCAACATGTTCAATTGAATTCAAACCATAAGTCCTCTCAATCTTCTTGGGGAAAATAGACAGTATGTTCCTTGTCATTAACATTGAAAGTCAACTTTCCTTGATTACAATTAATAACTTCTCCTGCAGTATTAAGAAAAGGTCTCCCAAGAATAATAGACATATTATCATCTTCAGGCATTTCAAGCACAACAAAATCAGTTAATATCAAGCAATTATGAGCCACTTGAACAGGTACATCCTCGCATATACCAACAGGAATAGTGGTAGATTTATCAGCCATTTGCATAGATATATCAGTTGGTATTAATTTTTCAAGTTGAAGTCTCTTATAGAGAGAGAAAGGCATAACACTAACTCCAGCTCCCAAATCACACAAAGAAATTCTAACATAACTATTCTTAATAGAGCAAGGGATAGTTGGAATCCCTGGGTCTCCAAGTTTCTTAGGAACCTTACCATTGAAGGAATAATTAGCAAGTAAAGTAGAGATTTCTTCATTAGGGATCTTCCTTTTATTCGAGACAATGTCCTTCATATACTTCGAGTAAGGAGGCAATTTAATAGCATCATTCAAAGGAATTTGCAGGAATAAAGGTTTCATCCACTCACAAAACTTATTATAGTGTTCATCTTCCTTTGACTTGTGTTTATTATCAGGGAAAGGCATAGGTTTTTGGACCCAAGGCTCTCTTTCACTACCATGTTTCTTAGCAGCAAAATCTTCTTTAGTGTATTTAGTATTCTTAGTGTGTTTTTCAGATTCTTCTTCAACTTTTTCTTCATTAGGAGCTTCATTTTCTTCATTACCACTTTCAGTTTCAGCATCAGAAATAGATATACTATTAGGATCTATAGCAGGTTCAGAGGGTTCTACAACAGTTTTATGTTTCTTTTTCCCTTTCTTACAAGTAGAACCACTATTTCCAGCTTGTTGAGAATCCTGCTCAATTCTTTTGGGATGCCCCTCAGGATATAGAGGATCCTGGGTAGCAGCACCACTTCTAGTTCTAATTTCATAAGCATGTTTTTCTTTAGCATCATTAACTAGCAAGTCTTTTTGCACTTTAATGAGTTGATCTATTTGAGTTTGAACCATTTGAAAGTGTTTAACAATCATTTTAACATCATTAGAGGTTCTTTCCACAATATCTTTCAACTCAACAATAGCTCTAGTGTTTTCCATTAGATGATTTTGCACCCTTTTATTAAAATTATCTTGCTTAACAATAAAGATATCGAATTCTTCTAAGCATTAATCAGGAGGTTTAGAGTAAGGGATATCACCTTCATCAAAGTGTTGGAGAGAGTGTACCTGAATAGTGGATGAATAGGGAATTGGCTTACATAATTCTTCTATAGGAGGTAAATTCTTGACATCTGCAGCTTTAATTCCCTTCTCCTTAAGACATTTCTTAGCTTCCTTCATCACTTCATCATTTAATTCAATGACTCCCCTCTTCTTTAATGTGGGAATAGGCACAGGAATAGTTGGTTCAGGTACAATTACTTCGGGAGGATTCCAATCTTCATAGTTCTTACTTATTTTAGCCATTAATTCTTTAGCTTCCTTAGGAGTCCTATTCCTGAAAACACAATCAGCACAACTATCTAGGTATGTCCTAGATTCTTCGGTTAGCCCATTATAAAATATATCAAGAAGCTAATTCTTAGGTAATGGACTTCCAGCCTGTGCATGAATCAAAGCACAAAACCTTGCCCAAGATTTAGGCAATATCTCTTTTTCTCCTTGTTTAAAATCAAAAAGTTCCTGCAAAATAGCATGTCTAGCACTAGGAGGAAAATATTTCTGCAGGAAAGTACTAATCAATCAATCAGGGCTATCAATAGATCTAGGAGGTAAATTGTTAAACCAAGTTTTAGCTTCTCCTTTCAGTGAAAAGGGGAAAATCTTAGCAACAAAGTAAGTACGTATCTTAATATCATCAGAAAACAAGCCACTCATGGTAGAGAGTTCATTCATATGTCCTACCACACTTTCATTCTTAGTCCCACAAAAAGGTTCTTTGTCGACAATAGCTATGTAAGATAGATCGAGAGAGAAATCATAATCTTTATCTTTAATGTCTATGGGAGAAGCAGCAAACTTAGCAATATGAGACAATTTGGGTCTAATAGTACACCTCTCAAGGAGACTCTTAGCAGCGCTCCTATCATGGGTGTTTTTACATTCATTAATAAATTCATGGGTCATCTCAACATAACCATCTTCAATATCATAACTCTCACTAGTCTCAGGGGAACTAACAGGTATGGTAGTGTCTTCATTAGGAGTTTCAGTATTTCCAGCTATAGTTCTAGCAATCGTAGCATCTAGGAAAGGACCTAATGGACCACTCTTATCAAGCACAGTAGAAGCAGCATCATAAGCATCAGAAGTTTCAGATTCAGCAGTAGTAGCAGTGTGTGTAGAAAGTGTATGGGGCAGTGTAAGGAACTTACTCATAATAGACGGTGAATCAAGAGCAACAAAGGTGTTTAAAACCGTACCTCTTCTTGTAGTGGATGGTAAAATAGGAACCTTGCCATCACGAGACTTACCCATGATGGACGGATAGTAGCGAACAACAGAGAATCCAAGTGAACTTGATAAATAAAGCTATGCTCCCCAGCAACAGCGCCAGAAAATAGTCTTGATGACCCACAAGTATAGGGGGTGTATAGCAGTATTTTCGAGGGAAGTGAAACCCAATTTATTGATTCGATACAAGGGGAGCCAAAGAATATTTATAAGCCTTAACAACTAAGTTATCAATTCAGCTGCACTTGGAAACAATCTTGCTCACAGCAGTTTATCAGTAGCAACAGTTTTGTAGTAGGAATAGTAAAGTAGCAGTAGTAAAGTAAGGACAGTAGTAACAACGGCAGTAAACAGTAGGATTCGAGTGTGGTAGGCATAGGAATGGATGGACGGGCGTTGCATGGACAAGAAAATGCACATAGCAATCAGAGCAAAGGGAAATTGCAGATAAATAAGATAAAGCATCCAAGTACTCGATAATCCTAGGCATGTGTTCCATATATAGTCATACGTGCTCGCAATGAGAAATTGCACAACATCTTTTGTCCTGCTAGCCCGTTTGCAGCGGGGCCTCAAGGGAACTACTAGCAATTAAGGTGCTCCTTTTAATAGAGCACCGGAGCAAAGCATTAACACTCCATGAACACATGTGATCCTCACATCAAAGCCATTCCCTCCGGTTATCCCGATTTCTGTCACTTCGGGGCATTGGTTCCGGACAACAACATGTGTATACAACTTGCAGATAAGACCAAAAACAATACTATTATAATTAATCAATAACATGTTTAGATCTGAAATCATGGCAGTCGGGCCCTAATGACAAGCATTAAGCATAACAAGTCGCAACAAAGTCATAAAGCACTAATAAAAGATACTAGGCACCATGCCCTAACAATCTGATGCCATTACATGAACGATCTCATCCAATCCCTACCATCCCAAAAGCCTACAGCGGGGGATTACTCACTCATAGATGGGGGAAACATGGATGGTCGATGGAGAAGCTATGGTGATGATGATGGCGGTGATCTCCTCCAATTCCCCGTCCCGGCAGGGTGCCAGAATGGAGTTTCTGGTGCTGTTTCGTGGAATCTGGTGGTGGCGACGGGGCGGAACTCCTTCTGGAAAAAAACGTCGAACCCCCCTGAGTTTTTAGGTCTGAAGGCAACTTATAGGTGAAGAGGGAGACCGAGGGGGAGTCTGGGGCGGCCAGACCACCCCCTGGTGCGGCTTGGGCTTGCCCGCGCGGCCAGGTGGTGTGGCCTGGGCCCAGCCCACCTCTGTCTCGTATTCTGGCTCCGGGAGTCTTCTGGTGAAATAGGATTTTTGGCATATTTTCCGGGATTTTTCCCGATAGTTGATTTTCTGCACAAAAAGTAGACACCAGGGCAATTCTGCTAAAAACAGCGTCAGTCCACGTTAGTTGCATCCAAATCACACAAGTTTAGAGTAGAAACAATAGCAAAAGTGTTAGGGAAAGTAGATACGTTTTGGACGTACCAGTGTATAACCGCTATATTTGCCGATTATGTTGAAAATATTATGGAAGTATTCATGGACGACTTTTCAGTCTATGGGACGTCATTTAACCATTGCCTCCATAATCTGCATAACATTTTGCAGAGATGTGAAGACACAAGCCTGGTCTTTAATTGGGAGAAATGACACTTCATGGTTCAACAAGGTATAGTACTCAGTCACAAGATCTCAGGTAAGGGCATAGATGTCGATAAAGCAAAGATAGAAGCAGTAGAGATGATACCGCCTCCTCGAGATGTAAAAGGTATAAGAATTTCCTTAGGTCATGTAGGATTTTATAGAAGGTTTGTTAAGAACTTCTCTAAAGTTGCAAGACCATTAACTAACCTTTTACAAAAGGATGCTACTTTTAATTTTGATAAAAACTATCTTCCTGCTTTCACCATATTAAAACAAGCCCTTCTTAATGCTCCTATCATTAAACCGCCTAAATGGGAAAAGCCTTTTGATTTGTTCCGAGAAGCCATTCATGAAGCAATGGGAGTTGTTCTTTGTCAGCATGATGGTGATGAACTTAAAATCATTCATCATGCTAGTCGTAACTTGAATGGTGCTCAAAGAACTACGCAATGACAGAAAAAGGACTCTTCGCTTTTGTCTTCTCTTGTGATAAATTTAGATCTTATATAATTGAATCAAAAGTTAGAGTGCATACTGATTGTAATGGCTTAAAGGAAATCCTTGAAATAACTGATGTTAAACCAAGAATGATCCATTGGACTTTACTTTTGTAAGAGTTTGACGTGTAGATCTTGCAAAGGAAAGAGGAACAAGTTGACATGCCAATGGATATTGAAGAAATGAGACCACAAGAAGGAGTGCCATTAATATGTATACCTCTAGGCACTACTCGCCCTGAAAGAAACTTTTTTTCCTCTCTTTGAAATGGTTTTAGCAATTTATTGTGACAAACCATACTCAAAGGAAAGAAGAAAATAATCCAAAAGTTGAAGAGAGGAAAAGAGCCAACACAAACTTCATGATCGCCAGGTAAGTGAGGTAATCCCATCCTTGCCCTTCTATGTTTCAATTGTTGTTTTGCCATTTCCATTTGGGATTTTGAATTACTTGCATTTTCTGAGTTCACTGCCTGTTTTTTCGAACCTGGTACGACCAGACCCGCCCATACCGGAGGTCGTTAAACTTGTAGTACATCTTCCCTTTTTTCTATTTGTTTCTACGGAACGGTACGAACAGGTTGTATGGTCACTCTCGCCGTACGGTAGGTCGTTAAACCTTCTATAACCTTTGTTTAGTTTTCGTTAATCATCGTAAAAACTTTTTTACCGTCTTAAAAAGTTCGGTAACTCCTAGTACGGTCTGATCCCACCCATACCGATTACTTGGAAATATTTGTACCAACTTCGTTCGATATGAGTTTATGAAGTATATTGGGTACGGGCGCGCCGTATGGGCGATGCCCATACCGCTGGTCATTACCGCCTCAAATTCTTCCTTTTCTATTATTTCTTTCCTAATTTGTTGGAATTATTTTCTTGGCCGCCCCTTTTACTTCATGTACGAGTTTTTCCCTACGACTAACCCTTCATAAGCCTTCCCAAAGGTCTATCTTCTTACTATATCAATAGATCCAATCTCCTTGATGCGCTACCCAGTTCCAGGAAAATGCAAACGTTTAGGTTATGGCTCCTTCATGGGATAGTTTCTAGACTTCCTCCATCGAAGCCGATGACCGTGAAGCACAAGGCTTTTAGCCCGAAGAACAAAGGGGTCTCCTTCGACTCCGATGATGAGGAGTTCGAGACCTTCATGGAGCAACCGACTAGAGGTTAGAGGAAACCATACTACCTTGCTATGGTGAGGCCTGGAGATGAAGAGGAAACAAGGAAGCCACATGGGAAGGGATGCACGGAGTTTCTCAAGTTCATCACCACTAACTGCTCTTCATCCAAGCATAAGAAAGTTAACTGAGTTGGTGTAGGAACCTATCAGGAAACCACAACACACACATCCGCAACAAATAAGATCACCGTGAATGCCCGCATAAGTGTGAAGCCACGTGACGATTAAGGTCTCAACCTCATCAATGCTTTTGAACAACTCTCCTCAACTGAAGGCGCACTACTGGTACCCGTTGCCTCGCAACTCTCGGATGCCGAGCAACGCCTTCACAAGATAGAGAAGTATCAGAAAGAAGAGCTTCTCCATCGTGAGGTTGTGCGCAAACGCCTCTTATATTTGGAGTGCAATAAGGACCTCAATTAGGCGCTTGGTAAGGTCATTGATGTAATGTACTACGTGCGCTCTGATCTGCAGAAGTGCCTTCATTGTATTTCTATTTTGGAGGAAATAAACAAGAAGCTTCGTGTGCCTATCACCAAGGCCATGCCTCCACCCTAAAGGATATTACGGTATCGAATAATCACAAGGGATTATTTGATCACACCGGCTTGATTCCAAGCTTTGGGAGATTTATAACACCTTGTAATATATCTTCTAGTTTTTAGCATGTTTACCTTCTTGCATGCATGTTAGGTTTTAATTCCAAAGTTTGCAATATTACACTATCAGCTTCCTTGGTCTAAGGAAATAATTATATCTGATGAGTTTATAGACTTTATGATATTTGAAGTAATTTCGATTTATGATTATTGTGTTAGATCTATGAATTAGGATGAGTGCAATGATTCTTGTACCACTATTATGATTTTAGAGTCTTCCACACAATAAATTATTGGTAAGTTATGAGAAGAAAATTTTGACAGCATATTATAATAATAGGTTTAAACCAACAAGATATATAAATAGTATTAATATGGTTCAATGTCATTGGTGAAATAAAGAGAAAAGTTAAGCTTCAAAATAATCAAAAACAATAAAAAAGGAAGAGAGGTGCAAGTTGATAGAAGGTACTCAAGCAATGATCAGAAACTACTCGATCAAGTCCTCATATTTATGAACTTGATGATTGTATAATATGTCTCATATTTGAACTTTATATGAATTATTAATACAAAAGGTGTTGAAGCCTCTAAGTCATGTGATGTGTGAGAGTGTGATACAACTCACGATGATGTTCCATATCTGATATTGTAATTATGCTTCAATTGCCTCATTTATTGTAATGACTCGTGCCTCATTATCATTATGACCTTGTCCATAAGCCACCATATTTCTCGGGGAAGAGATTCTAGCTTGGGGAAATTGATGAGTCCACTTTTGAAGCATATTTATTTTGTGTTTTTTGCATAAGTAGAGTAGGATTTTGGTATTTTACTGCGCTCACGTGCACCTTTTGTCCTTGTTTCAATAGGAACCCAAATTATTAAGTCTTTTGTGAATATATCAATTGGGATTGTCATGTCATGTAATAATATGACATTTCTAAGTGATAAATGTCATTTAAATGATTTTCCACGCGCCCGGGAGAAGAGAGAATGCGATGAGAGGCTACTAAGGGTTTAAAGATCTGTGGTATGGGCGAAGACTGCCTGTACCATCCGCCCATACCACCTGTCGGGATGCTTGACCCGTCAAATACTCTCACCATGAAAAGACAGGTCTAAGATCCGACATTCACAAAAACTTCCAGCCTCAAAACACCACACCAGAAAGGCATCTGGAGGAGGAACTTGGAGAAGGGAAATGCTTGTTGCGTCACGGATCATCAAAGGACATCACATCATCCCCTCTATCATCAACCGCTACATCATCTCCATCAACATTACCATTCCCCTCTCTCTTCCATTAGATCTTGTTGTAATTCCAATACAATTGTGGTTGCACTTGATTTACCTTTGTACTTCCATTTCATCCATATGAATATGATGATGTTGTTGATTGCTTCCATGTGTGAGTAGTTTCCCCTGGTTCGTGGGGATATGTAGAAACCCTAGCATTATTATGAAATGAAATAAAGATGCTCTATAACTTTGGTCTTTAATCTATTGATTTATGATATTCTGTTAGATCTCTCTCTCTCTCTCTAGATGGTATGTGAATTCGACCACATAGCATTTGCCTTTGGGACTAGATAGAGGGAGATAACCTTTGGACCTATATGGGAGTATGTTCGGTGCTACTTTGTGACTGCAAGCATTGGCTTATAACCTATACGGTCAAAGAGGGAATTAAGAGAGAATCACAAACTCATAATGATATCCATGGGGAAACCCTTAATTGTGGTGATCTATAGAAGTGATATGCTCATAGGAATCATAGTGGTTATTTAGAGATGACCTCAATACTTGGCTTGTAGAAGCAGCTGCTCACGGGACTTGTAGTGAACATCTTATTATGGAGCTCCCTCCACACATATCATGACAAAAGACATGGATTATCCTAATCATGAATAATTTCCATATGCTAGTGGTGTATCCTACATCCTTGAGTATATTTTATCCTTATTGAGTTCCAACACCATTTCCAACGTTTTTATTACTTTCTTGCACACAAACACAAATCTTTCAAACACCATTTACTTGAGACCAAAGGCAGATTACAAGTATCCTTTGATAGATAGTGAAAAAGGGTATAAAGACCTTAACCAAATAGCTCTCTATGGGTTCGATACTCTTATTTCGAAACTAGCTACAATCGATCTGTGCACTTGTTGTCATCATATTTCTACTCGTAGCCGACCTCAAGTTTGTGTTACTCTTCACATGTCACCTCCTGGATCTTGCACGGTAGCTCCGGTGCCACAAGTGGCAGAACCTCCAACATTTTGCACACATCTGATGCCTGATGACGACCTCCGTTCTCCCTAATCCATCCATGATGCAGAAATAGACATTCTGGAACTAGGATCTACAAGGGCGACGGCGTGTCGGGGTGGTGTTGTCTCTCACGCGCGCAGTTCTTCTTGGAACCACACACACAGATATCCACCAAAGAGAGAGAGATAAAATCCCTAAGGATAATGCCTTAGGAATTCCCAAATTATTTTTTTGTATTTTTTCACTCCTATTCTCCCCTATATATAGAAGAAAAGGAGGGATCCCCATATTGCCAGCTGGTAATGTGGGACTAAAGGAGGAGGGGCACGCAGTAGCCAAGGATGCGGTGTCGCTGGCTAGGTAGGCCCCACCCGCCGTGTGCGCACGCGGCCTGAGGAGTTGGTGACTGGCCAGGGTGGGCCCTACCTGTCATGCTAGCCTGCCCATGTGGAGGCCCAAGGCAGGGCCGGTAGGAGCCCTAGGTGATGGTGGATGCCCTTTGAGTGTCCTTCCTCTTGGGCCCTTTTCCTTCCGGGTATTTCTCCCATTAGTGGAAGCTGCCCAAAAAATTAATTTTAAATATTATTTTTATTATTAATTCTAGTAATTAATATTAAAAACATATTTAAACATTTCCCCATGATTAAAACTCCTTTTGATCACTTTGAACATCTTCAGACTTTACCTAGAACACTTCTGATTTTCTCTCTTCTTTCCAAATGTGATCCCAACGATTCCATAATGATCTCAAGCATCATACGACCCTTAGGTGTGTTACCATACTGTTTCGGAATGTCACAGACATGATCATATCAATGATCATCAGCGGGACCAGGATGCCTATAATGGCCCATGCATTCCGCGAAGTTGTATCATTTGAATTGTAAACTTTGAGTTCAATTCCTTTTGTTTCTCTGATACATAACTTATCTAAGGTTTGATCATTGATATCACTATACCAATCTCATTACTGACAATTTTACTTAACTCCTTACCGTGATACCACATCCTCATGACCTAATCATTCGATGCAGCTTATTGGATGCAATGTCACCAAGTGGGCCCAGTGTATCTTCCCGTCACTCGGGAGAACAAATCTCGATCTTGATGCATATGCATCAATGTCTCTCTCTGGAATACCCAACATACACCATTATGGTCACCCTATTACGGCATGATGGTTGATGCAGTCTAAGCATGATGGTTGATGCAGTCTAAGCAGCCCCGGTGATAGTGATTAAGCATCATATCATAGTCTAAGGAGATGGTCTCTTAGTTTCTAACTATTGCAACGGTAAATTCTGTGACTTGATCACATTGCAATACTTATCAGGGTAATTTCCATCATGCCATTCTCCAATGTCAAGACCTCCTTGTCAACTGGCATAAATGCTCCATGATCAGGAAACCTTGATCATCGGTTGCCCAACGAGCTAGTATATATAGATTCTACTAGGGACTTGGTTTGTTTCCATAGCACACCTGTATCAATGTTTCCGCTTGATACAGTTATAGCACAATATGAAACTATTATGAACTAATTGAGATATGATAACAAATCCATTTATATTTTCCTCTAGGGCATATCTCCTTCAATGATCAACATGTTCATGTTCACCATTGAAGCTCATCATCTCACATGATGATCGGACTTGGTGTAGTGAATTTGTATCTTGTATCACTAAATAACTATGAGGAATGTTGGATTTAATGGTGTTTTTTAGCAATTTGATTAAATTTGAACCATTATCATGAACTATCAATCAATGTGAATTTGCATAGTTCATGATAGTAACTAGCACCCGTTAACTACCTTTCGCTTAAATTTTATTTAAGATAGTAGGATATAGAATTATGGGTATTTACTTTACATACTTGTACCATATTGTTTGAGTGACAATTTAAAAGAATTCTATTGCAATCCCTCAGCAAACGTCACTTAATCCATGTGGTTAATAAGTTGTACTAATCCAGGAGTAATGATTCCAATGTCTGTATCTAAACATCATGCTCGCCTCCATGATACTTGATATTCAAAAGTTGTTTTAGTATTAAGATTATCTAGGAACTAAAAGTATTGTTTCAGAAACCATCATTTGTGAGAGATATTCTGATTTCTGAAACACTATTTGGTTGCCATAATAAAGTATAATTTATTGAGATAAATATTCTCATATTGTATAACCATTTGCGAAGATTGGAGACGTTAGGCCTCTTGATCACCCCCAAAATTTGGGAGCGAATATTATAATGGCATTCGTCATTATGAGCTATAGTAGTGTCATCATAAAAGTTCTCATGATAGTATGGATAAAGGGTAAATGTAATTTTTTACTATACTAAAAGATTACTAAGGAGTGTAATCTAGAAGAAAAGCTAATTATATGATGATGGTGAACCACCTCAAAGTGTGAATCCAAGGGTATTAGTATATGACTAAAACGTTTAGGATTATGTGTCGTAAAATTGGTGCTAATATTGATAGGTTCAGAGGAGACATTGAAATAGGATCTAAAAAGTATTTGGGAGAAAAAGTAAAGACTGGAAAAGTATGCTCAAACCTACGGATGTATTATTTTCTTGTTAATAATGTGATTCGTGTGTATTGGATACTATATCGGTTGCTATGAAGTGTCATACAGAGCCACATTACAAGAACATGGCCTAAATAACTAGGAAGAGAATAGGGTTATGCTCATCGAAAATAGATAAAAGCGTTATTGTGTTTGTCATCGGCATGAAATCTAGCTTTTAAGATTTATTTTGAACTTAGTAATCGTTATTTTATTCCAGTATTATGAGAAAAATGCTTGTTCAAATTATTATTGTATTTCATAGACGATGGTTGAACTAATATAAATCATTTTGGTGAAATAACATCGAAAATAATGGTGCTAAACACTACAAGACAAAAAATAGAATGTCTCTTATTTGTGACATTGCCGTTTAGGTTATATTAGAAAGAAAAACATGAAGAAACACAATGTTGATGAACTTTTAGAATCAATTGTTTTTTAATCAATTAAGGCTTGTGAAACTTCCATGAAGATAACTAAAACTCCGATCATGAGCCAAAAATAGAACGGATGACTAATTTAAGAGGTCATACAAGTTGATGTATGCAATCCATAACGTGTAGTCATATGTGGTGGATTTTTCTACTTTATATAAATGGATATATCTATTTTATGAGAAACAATTATGAGACATTTGGAAAATGTTCAAAGGTTTCAACCTAAAGTGGAAAATTATCGTAACAAGAAAATCAGGTGTGTATGATTGTATCATAAAGGAGGATACTTGGGTTGCGAGTTTAGCAAGTATCTAAGAATTGAAGAATCTTCATCACATTGCATATCCAGAAACACCACAGGAGTATGGAGTGTTCCAGAGATGTAAAGCAAACCTTGTTGGACATGGTAAAATCAAAGATGTTCACAAAATTGCCATGAATTTTTAATATTATGCTTTAGTGGTTACCACTTTTACACTGAATAGAGCACCATCATAATCCACTGAAATGACATGATATGAGTGATGGCATGGGATAAAACCTAAGTTATCTTTTCTTAAAATTTTTGTATGCGAGGAATATGCAAAATGTTTACAACTAAATTCAGATAAGCACATCTTTTTATAGTTTATCCCAAAGAAACCTTTGGTATTCCTCCACCACAATATCGAATACAAAAGTGTTTATCACTGAAAATGAAAATTTTCTTGAGAAGGAATTTCTCGCACGAGTGAAGTGGGAGGATAATAGAATTTTAATGAGGTTGTTGAACCTGAGCAACATGTACTAAGTAGCGCAGTGCTATAAAGTATTCCCATGGCTCATGTACCTACAACATTCTAGTCCCGGAGATCTATTGAACCACATATGTCGGGTAAAAATCAAATGGCAAGATTTGAGGACGAAGTATTATTGTGGGACAATAATTAACTAACTACATATGAAGAAGTGATAATGGTCCTGGACTCCATTAATGTCTAGACACCATAAAATCCACGATAGTATAAATGTAGAAATGTTAACTCTGTAAACTTGGTAAACCCTCCAAAATGCGTAATTTTTTTGATCATAAATGGAGCTATAAATAAACAGATGTTGATGTGCACATTCACAAAATAATAAAATTGTTGTAAAAGAGCTTGTAAGAATGTTCAAGGTGTTGACTATACCAACATTAGATCTTTCGAAGCGACATTTAGTGTTTACTAGTTACTGTAGGAACCACTACTCATTTCAACTTTGAAATATAGTAGTTGAATAAATAAAACAATGTTTCTATGCTGGACAGCTAACTGAGACGTGTACATGACATGATCCAAGGGTTTTTCTTGATTCAAAGGATGTTTAAAAGGTGCAAACTTTGAAGGTAGAAGTAAGCATAATGGAGTTGGAATCTTCACTTTGATGAAATTATTAAAAAAAATACTTTTTATCATGAAAAGTGAAGATGTTTGATTCACAAGAAAGTAAGTGAGAGTATGGAGACATATTGCTAATACTTTATTAAGACACAATTAAGATTTCATTAAAAACTAGATTTCAAGACACAACTATTGTTGACTGGAAATGATGTATATTTTCAAGACACAATTAAGATTTCATAAAAACTGATTTTTGATGAAAGACTAAGGAAAAACCAGGATACTGGGCATCAATGTCTATATGGATTGATTGAAGCGCTAGTGTGATTATGCAAAAGTACATAAATGAAATATTGGATTAGTTCAACATGGAAACAGTAAGAAGAGTTCTTGCTGCATGAAAGAGGTTGGATCAAGAATCAATTAATTTGACACTTCATGAGTGAAATCATATGAACAATTTTATCAATCATGTGTACCATGATATGTACATATCCAGATATGTCACATGCCATAAAATGTTTGAGCATATACCAGAGTGATTCATATGATGATCATTGGACTAGGAAGAATATCCATATGTGATTTAGAAGAACTAACAATATGTTATGTATGCGAAAGTGGCAAACGGTCCATTATAAGGTGTTACACTATTACTTCTTTTTGTCACATATATGAACAAAATTGATCTCAAATTTAGTCTTTGTGTTTCAGTAAAATATGGTATAATGAAATGGAATAAAGTTTAATGATGGACTTTGATGAGTTCCAAATTAAATACTATGATGGATACTATATAGGAGACTGAGTATATGACTGCTCTAGTAGCAGCAAAATACATTTGTGTGAAGGAGTTTGTTATCAAACTAGATGTAATTCCAAATGTACTATTATTATGAAGATCTGTTGAGTGACAATAGGGGCAACATAGTTCCAACCGAGGAACTATTATCTCACTAGGAGACCAAATTTATACAATACTATCTAATTTGAGAATTAGTGATGCGTAGAGATGCAAAGATATAGAAATACACATGGACTTGAAAATGTCAGACCCGAATATTATGTTTACCACATGCAACACGTATGAATAACACCAGAATGACATAGGTGTTAAATGCATAGGTATTGACTAGATTGTTGACTCTACTGCAAGTGGAAGACTGTTGGAAATATGTCCTATATGCAATAATAAATTTGTTATTATCATATTTCGTGTTCATGTTAAATATTTATATTCTATAATTATATTAACAAGAAACATAATACTTGTGTCACTAGTAGGAAAATGCCTACCAGTAGCGCACCAAAAATGAAGTATGTGGCACACGCCCCGTGCGCCTCTGATATCACACCACTGATATCAGAGCAGTCAGTGGTACACCAGGTCGTGCACCACGGATAGTTGGCAAGTCCATGGCACACCGCTATTCCGTGCGCCACAGATATTACCAGCAGCGCACGCATGGGAACATGCGCCACGGATATTACCAGCAGTGCACATACATGCACATGCGCCATGGATATTATCAGTAGCGCACAAGCACGTTGTGTGCCACTGACATGGTGCGCCACTGACTGTTCGGAGTTTTTTTAAATATACGGCGGGTATATACGGCAGTTATATACAACAGTTATATACAGCAGTTATATATAGCAATACACCATATGAATTTAATCTAAGATATGAATTCAAAGTGTTGAAATACATCAAATATGAATTCAAGTGTTATTAGATTATTACACAAAGTGTGGTAGTACAAATTCGGTCGATCACATTAAAAATTTGATCATCACATTACACATGCATAGAGCTATAACTCTAGACTATGATTGAATAGAGCATAGCAGCGACGACGAGGAGCAACACCGAGACCATGATGATCTTCATCCGGTTCTTCTTCCACATGTATCTCCTCCACGAGGCTACTGCCAGCTCTCTTGTCTTGTAGCCTTTGTAGCTGTTGCCGCTGAAGTTGTTCACTTGTACCTGGCAGTCCTCCCACTCGTCGTAGACCCCTAGAACCTGGCCCCTGTATATCACGTACCACTTCGCCATCTCTATAAACATGCATGTAGTATATGTTATAGAACGAAAAGAATAGCAAACTATAAACATGTTTGCATGATCAGAAAAATGAGCAAAGATTCATAACCAATAAATACAATATACCACCGATGACGATCATATCCGGTCGGTTGTGCATCATGAGAATCTTCGGTTGAACCATACTACCCTTCGGCTAGACACGGAGTGCCTCTATGGCCAGCTAAATTAAGATGCCTGAGGACTGGATCCTCGAGCATCTCGCTCAAGCTGGCTATAGTGTTGTCCCTGCTCTCGCACACTATCTTGGAGTTTATAACTTGTCTACCTAGATCAAAATATGAGGAGCTAACTAATCTCAAATATTAGGGAGTGCCTCTATAGCCATCTTCAGAGAGATGCCTGAGGACTAGATGTTGTTAAGATGCTTGCCATTGCAGATCACTAAACAAGATCAACCAAAGAACTTAGTAATTGAATGTTGTTACTGTAGATGAGTACTCCAGGGTGGCCCAGTGACTTAATTACTTTAAAGAGTTTATATATTAACCAAGATGATGTAGGTAGGACTAGCTACTCCGTAATTTACAGATTACATGGGCATCACGAGAGGATTTCCTTTAATTTTGAGAGGGGCTAGCTACTACTAGATCATAAAAATTTAAGATCAAGTGTTGCCTACCGCGGCATGTTCTTTGCAAATTGCAACATGTTCAGTCACTAACTATGCCTGCACAAAACTAGCTAGGACTCACATGATGTATTAGTTTCACTCATCACCAGCAGAGATCGTGGCGATGCCAATGAGGATTTCACATGACTTTGCGAGATTTGAAGCGAGAGAAACTCTGTTCAAAGTCCCACTTGTGATCTTAACTAGCATGTTAATTGTGGTCCAAGTAGAGCTAGTACTAGATACATGACAGAGATAGATAGTTTCCAACCATGCTAATCTAGCTGTAGTAGTCTTCATCTTCTGTCTATATATGCACCAGACGTACAACATGTGTTACCCATACATTATCATTAGACTTCTAAAAAGCTTTGCTGTTATAGCAACATGATGAGGAAGTAGATCGAATCTCTGGATCGAAATACCACCACTTGTACTTGTCCCAAAGTATACCATAATTGTGTTTATTAATTGCGGTTTAGAGGTATGACTGCGTACATACAAGTGGTGCTCTCTCTTAGCTTATTTTGTGCATATCTTACTCGAACTTCAAGTACAACACGTGGTGCGCTGCGAACCACAACTAACTTACAAAGGAAATAAGCTAATATGCAACAAGCAGGGGATAGAAAAATCTCCACTGGTTTAGTATATAACAATACTCCATGTTAACATATATCAAGTTCAGTTGGCAAATTAACAACACCTCAGAGACTACTTACATTTTCTACTATACCTCAGGGACTACTTCAGTTGGCAAATTAACAACACCTCTGTGGCAACTATGGCTCACAGAGTAGACACATGGAGAGAAGGGCAAGGGGTGAAGGCCCACAGAGTAGACACAGAGTTATAACTTATCTAGCTAGCACAAAAAGCTGGGATGAAAACAAGGCAAGAGGTAATCTAACCCTAGCAAATTCTGTCACGAACCCTAGTCTCAGTCAATATAACCCTAACCCTAGCAAATTCTATCACGAACTAACCCTAACCCTAGCAAGAGAGGGGAGGGGAGGGGGGAAGGGAGAGGGAGGCTCGTACTTGGAGAGGTGGTGGACGGAGGGAGGTGGTGGCCACGCGCAGCAGAGGGGCGCCGGCGAGGAAGCAGAGGAAGGGGGAGGCGCGCCGGTGTCTTCTCCGCGCGCGTCTTCTTCATCTTCTCCGTGCGTCGGTGGTGGGGAACATAGGGGGCACGGTGGCGGTGGGGAACAAAGGGGGGCAGTGGTGGTGGGGAACGAAATCGACTAAGTGTGAGGAAGAAGCATACGTGCGTCATTTTCAGTAGTAGGTGTACAAACTGAGTGGCACATCCCGGATCGGTGCGCCACGGATGTCCGTGGCGCACAGATCCGGGATGCGCCACTGAGTTTGTACATCGATTCGGGATATACCCATGGCGCACGTCCAAATCGTGCGCCGCAGGTAACCTGTCGCTTTTTAGACGGATGGGCCCACAGACACCCGTGGCACACAAGAATACCATGCACCACTGATAAACCCACCATGCGTGGCGCACGGTGTGCCACGGATATGCTGCTCATGCACGGGGTCTGCCGACAGCGCTGGGTCCCACCCTATGGTGGTGCACTATTTAGGCCGTGCGCCATGGGTATGGGTAGGTCAGTGGCGCATGGCCGGCCACGTGCGCCACGGGTAAGTATCCATGGGGCACTGATTTTTTGTGCGCCACTGATAAGGACCATGTGGATAAGCATTTTTCTACTAGTGTGTGGTTTCATAAACAACACTATGTCCCTAGCAAGCCCCAACTAGGCTAGCTCATTGATTAATGATGGTTATAGTATCCTAACCATGGACATGTGTTGTGAATTAATAACTGGATCATTCCATTAGGAGAATGACATGGTGGACCAAACTAACCAAAGAAATTAGATCATGTCAGAATGTTTAAATTACATACATATTCATTGTCTAGTTTTGATATTCGTCAGACCATGAGATTGTGTTAATCATGCTTACTAGAAGAATACTTTGGGGGCATCAACTTTCACTTTATAAATGGGTGATCATAAAGGTGTTTTTCAAGTATCTTGGGAAGTCCTTATTGAGTTGCATGAATTAAGACTAGGATTTTTCCATCCATGCGACAAAAAATATTCTTGGGATCCAGTCGGTAACGCACATTCTATATCCCTTGGAAGCCCATGACAAATGAGTTTTATCAAAAGGAGTGGTGTGTTATGGAATGAGTAAAGAGTGCTTGCCGAGAACGACATTGAACTAGGTATGAAGATATCGATGATCGAATCTCGGCAAGTAAAATATTGCAAGACAATGGGAATAGAATCTTCGACATCCTGATTCAACTGGTAATGATCTTGGCTGAATGTGTGGGAGTCATTATGGGCATTCAAGTCCCTCTAATTATTATTGTTCGGAGAGGTGTATCAATCATGTTTGTATTTTCTTAAACCCGTAGGATCACACACTTAACGTTTGATAATAGTAGGGTAGTTATGGGATATTTGTAATAGTGAGTTCAAATATCGGTTCAGAGTCTCAAGAAAAATCTAGGACATCACGATAAGCTTCGTAATGGTCTAGAGATAAAGATTCATATATGGGTAGTTGATTTCAGGGTTTTGGAAAAGTTCGTGATTTTTTTGGTATTGTACCTAGAAGGTTACGGAGGTATACCAATGGGGTCCACCTGCATGGGGGGTCACATGGTCCTGACAGGGTGCACCCTGACCTACATGTGCCAGGGCACCACAGCCCTAAAGGCCCATGCGCCTCTAGTAGGGGTAAACCCTAGGTGTTGCATGGAAAGGGGGAGTTTTCCCCTCCCACTTGGCCGCTGCCCTAGGGCTTTGAGAAGGGGAAAGGCTTCTGACCCATCCCATATAATAGGAGAGGGAGAGCTGGCCTTCGTACATGAGAAACCCTAGCCACTGCTTCCTCTCGTGCTAATCAGAATCATCATCCATTAGCGTGTTGGTGAAGCCCTGCGAGCGATATATCCACCACCCCATCGTGTTGTTGTCCTAGATCTCACATATTACCCATCTCTCTTGTTGTATCAAGAAGTGGGAGTCATTGATGCACTATACGTGTGCATAAATTAGAGGCGTCGCTCATTGCAACATTGGATCGATTGGATCATAGAGGGAATGACAACATCAACCACGTTTGATAAAATGTTTCTTCTTGTGTTCTACAAGGGTATGTAGATCTAATATTTCTTGTTACTTGCATCTCCTAGAGTAGATCTTCGATTTTGTTCGCTCTCTCATAGGATTTTTTTATTTTCTATGCTGGAAATCCCATAAATAGAGGAGGTATTTGTTGTCGAACAAGATATTGTCAAACCCGATGAAGACGAGGCACTGGTCTGAGCTTGCCAGACTCGGGGAGGCATATGGAATGAATGCACGTACCGGTATTGCCAAGACCGGGCATGTGAGATTGGAACCATCATGACCTGTGTACTGGTTTTATAGGAACTACCAAAAGAGGGGTCATGAACGGTTGCAAGGCGCAGAGTGGCAAGGAGAGAGAGAGAGAGAGAGGTGCCTGTGCAATCTGTGATTTCAGAGTAAACGAAGTAGTCGGGAACGAGATGATGTTGTTAATGAAGTCATGGTGGATGAAGACGTAGAAGACAGAAAAAACAGCGGAAACCTGGAGAGCTCATGCTATCCGCCTAGACTAAGGCGACGGTGTAGTCGGTGGGTCCTATGATAACATGAAGTGGCCATGCAGGTTACCTATGGAAGCTCGGCGGCGGTGCTTGAAGTGCGCGAGGAAGAACACTACGGCATGAGAAGACAATGTGTGGACGGCGGCGACCAGCGCCATCGGAGGTGGCACTGTGGATCTAAGGATGTCAGTACGTGGGGGCGAAGGTGACCGTGTGCAGCGATGTTGTGATCCGAGGGGGTGGCATCATTGTAGTACATGAGTCGATGCAGCGGCCGGAGAGCACCAACGACATACACACTAGAAAAATCATGATGATGTGACCCGAAGAGGCGATGTTATGGTAGCCTGATGATCGATTGGTGTTAGGCGCGTGCTCGATGACATGCTTGGCATAGACGGGCACATGATCGGTTGATTAGGCCGAGAGTGGATGACGCGTAGATCGGAGTTGGTGGACGCATTTTAGGTGAAGTCATGGGCGATGACGACGAAGAAGAATCAGCAATAGAGACCACGTGCACTAGAGCAACCGGCTGTGATGCATCAATGCATCCCTTGTGTAGTGTGTTCGGCCTTGTCGTATAGTTGTTAAACTCGAGTCGGTTGATGTGGAGTCAACGCTAGCGAGTCGGCCACGATAGCCTATTGAAACAAGCGTAGCATCCGGACGAGTAGCTGCGATAGCCGGCATAAGGAAGCCGGCCTGTACGAAGTCAACACTGGCGAGTCGTTTGTGACAAGCGGGAAGATGAGTCAATCGGTGTAGATTTGACGCCGATGTCGGAGTAGAGGCGCGTGAGGACGATAGGGTGGGCGACACAGTCCGATCTATGATCGGTGAACCAAAAAAAGTTAGACAAGTAACTGGTAGACATAAAAACCGATGTAGAGATCGGAAAAAGACTCACTTGGGCAGTCGATCACAGATTGGGAGATGAACCCTCCTACGAGTAGCGCAGCCCCTAATGGAGATCATGGAGATCGATCCCTCGAGGGTTGGCATGGCAGAAGCGTGTTAACAGCTAGGGTTTGGGTCGAGATTAGTCTGATACCATGTAAAATTATAAGATTGGCAAAGTATTATGAATGCATTATATTATTGAGTCTTATGGGCGAGTATATATAGATGTACTGAGGATCATCCTGGAGCATAAGTCAAGTTAGAACTGTGTGGAAACATATCATACCTATGTCCTATATTATCATAACAAACATGTATGTCGACATTCTAACAGTGACTGCTCGTGTTCGTCATCGCAGTCATCTACTCCCTCCGTTCAGAGATATAAGACCACTAGTAGAAAACAGACCTTTGGTTCAGAACATTAGTCCCGGTTCTGGTAAAAACTAGTAGAAATCTCGGACTCGTTAAAAAGCCGATGGAAGACTACCAAAGCATACTTGGTACGCTCCAAAAGTAATTTCAATCATTATCGCACTATATCTGTCTCTTTCATTCATTCTTGGAGATGTCAAGTAATTAATAACTCATTCATTTCTTTTTTGCCGGACAGGGTTTGGAAAAGGTTCACGAAGGAGGTTCGGGGTGATTGGCGTAAAGAGCTGACTTTTCGTACGATCCCAGTAAGTAGTACGAGAGCTAGGTCCTCGCATCTCTTCAATTCTAGTCTCCATACAATTATCATGCTTGATTATTATTTGATTGAATTATATTCTTGAACAGTGTGCGATGCAGCCACAGAGGACTAATTTATGTTGATATTACGTATGCGAGTTCATTTATAGGTGTATGAAGCAGGGCATAGACTTTCTTCGAGTACGTAAACAATATATTCACAATTTATTTTTATACCATAATTCTTGTTATACATATTCATAATGATCAACTTCTTTATGTATAGTTGAATGCGATACGGGATAAGCTCCTACCACATGAACGCCTACTAGCAATTCAAGAGAAGTTGTCGGAATTTTTTCTCAGGGACATCATAAACACAAAATGATAGTACAACGTGGATAGACCTTAAAGTATCCATGTAATGTAATGATCTTTGTGTAAATCAAATAGATGAGCTCTAGTCTCGGTTGGCACTCGTATACCAAGTTGTGTATATATATGTCTGTATGTAATCGTAAGAGAAATGATATTATATATGCATCAACGTATACAACATGTAGTAGCGTAGAATAATATGTATATGAAAACTTGTTTAAAATGAAAACACAAAATAAAAAATATTGAACACAAAAAAATAAAAAAATAAAACCGTAAAACCCTAAAACCCCATCTCCTGCCGCGGCAGCAGGTTGGCGCAAAACGCTGCCGCAGCAGAACAACTATAGTCCCGATTCGTGTTACGAACCGAGACTAAAGATCCTCCAGCCCAGCGCACCCAACGGAAGACAATCTAGTCCCGGTTCATAACAGAACCGGGACTAAAGCCTGAACCTTTAGTCCCGGTACGTTAGTCCTGAATTGCTATCCGGGACTAAAGCTCCTTACAAATTGGGACTAGAGGCATGTTTTGTACTAGTGGACATTTTATATTTGCGAAATTCATATATCTAGACACCTTTTAGGTATAAGTTCAGTACGAACCTCTACGAACCTATATACTAGAAAATTTCTAAATATATTCAATTCACAAAGCTAAAACGTCTTATAAGTCCGACTGTGCCCGTGTTGGTAGCTCCATCTCCACCACCGCCTTGTTCGACCGTTCTTCTTCAAACGTTGTCGTCAGCTTTTCAATTGTAACAATCACGACAACTTCGTCTATAAACAATCATTATGTGTGCGACTTGTCCTAATCTATTGTTTAATCATGTTTTATAATAACATGTGCTGCATTGCATGTCTTTCGATTACATATTTTTTGTTCTGTCATGTTGAGAATGCATCCACTACTCCCTTTGTCTACGAAAGAGCGTATTTCCGATTATCTTAGAGGGTTAAACTATTTTAAACTTTGACGGAGTTTACACAAAAATAAAAGTAAAATTATGGTTCAAATAACTATATGATGAAAATATATTTCAACATGATGATACTAATCTTCCCACATAAATGTTTGTGCCCCTTTATATAATATCAAAACTATAAAAGTTTGACTCTCCATGAAAGCTAGAAATATGTTTGAGTTTCATGTGGTAGTAGTTGACGTGGGATTAACACGTCAATGCTCATAGTTTATGGACTTGGGTTTGAGGAAGTAGGAAGTGCTGGAGATCTTGTTCGGCTAGCACACAAGCAATACGGGGACAGAAGGTTTACCCATGTTCAGGATCCTAGAGGAAAAACCTACTCCTGCTTGTCTACTCTTGATTGAAGAAGAACCAAAGGTTACAAGGTTACCTTGCTGGCGATGGTGCGCAGATGTATCTGGAGGGTATTTGTGCTAGGGTTTCAGTAGGTCCCTTCTCGCGGTTCCCTCCCAAACTTTATATGAGGAGGCCGGTCGTAGGATACCACCGAGTCGGTTACAAATTAGTGTTTCCTTTAAACTTTCTATATGTTCTTTGTCGTATCCTTCAAGCAGTCGCGTTCTCTAGGGCATGGGCCACACGAACCTTCATGGGCTTCGATATCGGACACGGCCTATCTTGTTAGGCCTCTACTGGGCTGAACCGGGGAGGCCAATCGTAGGCACCCGTACAGCATACCCATGGCAGTAGCCCTGGAGTGTCCATTCAAATCGTAGATTCGAGTCGAGACTATGAAACCTTCGATTGCCCGAAGCGGGTGCTCTTCATCTGAAAGACTTATTGGGTCACATTGTTGAGGTCATAGGGATTGCTGATGTACGTGTCTGGCTCATCTGACGGATTAGGACCAGTTAATTTCTCTTGGGCAGAGACAACATCATCTACTCAAACTCGAGTCCCCGGACTCGAATTCGGAAATTGCTGGCGTAATTCGACTCATGCCGCGAAGGCCTTACTGAGTTGAATTCCAGTGATAATGATTATGTACCTATCATCGTATGTGGAACAGAAGTCCCTAAGCAGGCTAGATAGAGGTGTGGGAGCTGGCAGAAAAGCTACGATGGCATCCGCAGGCAGGATTGGATACAGAGAAACATAGTTGGACGCAGGAAGTACCTAGGTTCGGGGCCCTCGTGAGAAGGTAACACCCCTACTCCTGCCGATATGACTATGATATGATAAATACAGGAACTACGAGATGCTCCTCAAGTTGTATGCAATCTAACCAACTCATAGAGTCCCACCATTGCTACGAGAAACCCGCTCCCCTTATATAGGGCTAGGGCAGCGGTTACATTGGCCAGGCCAGCTGGCGGGCCCCACGGGCGGGCCCGCCAACTAGTCACCTACAGAACCATGGAGTGGAGATCATATCTATACTGTCCGCTCTGTGATACACCATGTGTACAGTGGACGTCGTGCGTGCCTTTGCGAGCACAATGTCAACAGTCATCCATTGTGCCCTTCGTTAGCTGCAAAGTATCCGGTATGGGCTTCGCCCCTGTCTCCTTTATGTCTTGTCGATAGGCCAGGGTGTACCGCGCATTGTACTGCGCGTCACCCTGCGCACTTCTTCTAGCCTCACTCTGTCCGGCTAGGATTGTCTAGCCGGACCAACGCCTTGATGGTCTTCTCTCATCTGGTAGATCGGTACGCCGACTCGCCCTGATTTGGAATCCTTCTGTGCTTCCTCTTGTGCTTTCGTCTGGCTAGGATCCGTCAGTCGGTCGGCACTTATACTGCCCTTCTTCTTATCCAGCTAGCCTACCCGAGGGTCATCCCCCCAACACTAGCCCCCGAGTGTGTGTAGATTTCACCCTTGGGGAAATGTGTACGCGCTCCTTTTCCAATTTTGATTTTTTGTCCGGCTGAGATCTAGTGGTTGGGATATTCGGTAGTGTCATCGCTGAGGCCAGCCACGCCCGCATTCTGATGATTACTCTGCGCCATGCAGGGACATGTCCCATCGCGCATCGCCTTGGGAACCGCTGCATGGCGCTTCGGGGTACACTCCCGGATCTTCTCTGCATGGTATGCCTGCACATGAGATCCTATGCAACGGTGGGGGCAAGACGCGGCCTGGGGTGCCATGTGGCGCGCTCGACGGTCCCCCTGGCATTAAATAGCGCCCGGGGCGGCACCCCTCCTGCACGCAATCACTTCTCCACTTTCTTGCTCCTTTGCCTTCTTGCGCTCTCGCCCTCTGCTGGCAGTACTCGCCGCGCCGCACGTTCTTGGCTGTAGATGATGATGGGCCCTCACTTCTCAATGTTAGCAATGATGGAGGAGGAGGTGATGGCGGTGACTCGAGGCTCCTGGTGTGGCTCGTCCATGATGAACGAGCAGATTGCGAAGTACTGCGTGTTGCGGGTTCTTCCTCCGGTGACGGAGGTGGAGGTTCTCCTTCCGTCGGCAGAGGAGGAGTCGCCGTACTCATGCAAAGGCGATCACATCATCTACCTCTCCCACCTCGCACGCGGCCTTGCACTTCCCGCGAAACCCTTCCTTCCCACCTTCCTCGCCTTCTACAACCTCCGGCTACACCACCTTGGTAGAAACACCATTGGCATCCTCGCGCACTTTGTAGCATTATGCGACTGCTGCCTCAGTATCTAGCCGGATCTCGGGCTCTTCTGTCGCCTCTTTCTCTTCCGGGCTCAGGTCCAGTTCACCAAAGGTCCGCTGATCACTTACGCCGGAGCCTCCATATACTCTCGTATGTAGACCAGCTACCAAAGTTCTGGTTGTAGGACACGGTCAAGCTCTGGCAGCAGTCGTACTTCTATGTATGCAATATGACGGTCGAGGTCCGGATCAACCTCCTAGCCTAAGACATGGTGTCCAGCCGGGAGCACTAGAACTTGAAGTTCCACGGCTCCAAGATAGAGATGGACGCGATTGTGATGCGGATGAGGGATCTCGTCACGGTCGGCTTGACCGGTCTGGACATCACCCTCAGCTGGATGTCCCAACTAATGATGTCGCTTCAGCTGCACGCGCACAAGATGTGCTACTACTCGGGCCGGCTCGACCCGACCCGTCTCTCTCGCCGCAATCCCTTCTTCACCAACCTGCGAGAGTGGGTGTGGATGATCACCAAGGATAATCTCGAGGAGGGTTGGGCCTTTGGACATGCCTCATACACGCACGACAACCGCACCCCCCTCGAGTAAGCATTTGATCTGTCTCGTCTGCCTTGTGATTTGTCTTGCTTTGTTATTATTTGACTGACTCTTTCCATCCTTGCAACAGCTCTTCTCCTGCATCATCCAGGAGGAGGGAAACTCCCCCTACAGGAATTCACCCCTGACTTGCCGACGAGGAATCTGACGGTGAGGGTGAGGCCCTCCCCAGTCGGAACAACGAGCCGGTGAACGACCCTCACGGGCCTGTTGTCGAGGAGGGTGAGGCCACCTCGGCCCCCGAGACGATCTGGTGTCGAGCGGCGGATGGCGAGTCTAGCCGTTTCGCAGTGGCGAAGGAACCGACTCCCAAGAGGAGACGCACCAGCGCTCCGAGGCCAAGCCGAGGCGACCGCAAAAGGGAGGTGGCCCCTGTGGTCCAATGGTAAGCTTTGCCTCCCTCTTGTGGCTTTCTCGCCATTTTCCTTGTCCTTTTCCCTTTTTCCTCTTCGGTTCTAACCGTCTGTATTTTTGTCCCTTAGCGCCGCTATCTCCTTCAGCGCGGCGAGCCTAGCGCATGCAACTACCACCTCGCCACCTTGCGCCACGCCCGTACAGCCAGACATGGCCTCCACCGCTGCCCCTCTTCCCTGCGTGAGGATCTGCCACAACAGCGCGAGGGTCCATGAGTCAACCGGACCCGGTGCCGATGCCCCGCAAGACTCTGCCTCGGCTCAGCCGAACACCGCCGCGCCGAGCCTGGGTAGCGGCGGGGGTTCCTTCGCAGGGACGAGGGTGGCTTCCACCAGTAAGGAGGTGGTGGAGGTGGCAGACGATGGCTCGGATGGGGAGCTGGGCGAGGAGTGGCGCAGGGCGCTCCAGAACGCCATCGAGTCCTTGAATACCAATGCGGCTGGCTAGGCTTGTCCCTCTTCACATCCTTAGCAGATTTGGCTGCCAGCCTCGAGGTAGGGATGAAGGAGGTCCAGCTCCTTTAGGCCACGATCGGAGCCAACCGGGTGCTAGAGAAGAAGCTCGCCGCGGCGAACGGCGCCTCCTAGAGTGAGTGTCTGTCGTCTGGCTCATTCCTTCTTCTTCTTCATCTCTCTCTCTCTCTCTCTCTCTCTCTCTCTCTTGCTTACATCCGGCTGGATTTGTAGCCATCATGGTCTGTGCGCAACAGGAAATTGACTGGCTGACAAGGGCCAACGAGCGCCTCAGCCGGAGCAATACCCTCCTCCGTCAGCAGAACAAGGAGTTCCACTCCAAGGTGAACCAGATGGAGGACGCTGCCAAATACCAGGCAGAGGTCCTTGCCAACCGGGCTTCCACCTTTGACCTCCACGACACTCAATGAAAAGAGCAGGATAAGGAGGTCAACCAGCTGAAGGAGAGGGAGAAGGTTCTCCTGAATGAGCTGCTGGAAGTTGGCAAAACTGCCAAAGGTATGTGATGACTACAAGTGCATAGATTGTTTGTAGCTAGTTTCGAAATAAAGATATCGATCCCATAGGAGCAGGAGTCTAAAGTCTAATAACTCTTGAATTAAATACTACAATAGAAATGCTAAATAAAGTTCTAAGTAACAAGATAAAATGTGAGTATTATGTAAAAAGATGTTTTTGGGTTTTCGCTATAAGAGAACAATAAGTAAAGTAAAACAACTGAACATAGAAAGTAAGTATCGCATATGTAAAAGATATTTGAAACTGTAATGCGGAAAAGCGTTCTCAGGGAGTAGCAGATACACCTCTAGCATTATCAAGAGCCAAGGTGGAGATTATTATCATGAACATTCTCAACTATATATGTGTGGGAGGAACTCCGTATTTCGACAAATAGGCAGCAACCACTGCTCACATCATCCCCATAACCACAGCAGACAGCAATCGACATCAATCGAATTACTGTGATATTAAGGGACTTAATCCTGTAGGACGTATCCCATGGCATGGATAGTCTTCCGTGAGTTTCCTTGGTTCTCAAGTTGATACGTAAGGGGTGCCAACAGCTTTATAGTCACTATAAGTGCTAACGCACCTCCGTCTACCAACAAGTAGTTCCCTCCATCAAGTCCCCACAAGAGGCAAATATTGACAGGTCGACTTCTCTCAACATCAAGATGAAAAAAATCTAACACATGGTCACAACGATGAATATCATAATAAATTTTATCTTATTTCAATCTCATACTAGGGTTTCTCCATCTCCCCAAGAACTAATGATCTACTCAGACATGGAGGCAATCAACCTCATGGCAATAACAATGGAATTTATCATAGATGAATAGTACTTGTATAAATCCACAATGAGTACGGAAATTACAACAAGATCTAGACAAGATGTAGATGGGATGGATGGAGATGGAGGTGCTGCAGCGGTTGATGATGAAGATCAATACCTTAGCCTCCTGGATCTGCGTAGCACGAAGATGGATCCCCGGTGGACAAGTTCCCTTCCAGATGCCTTCCAGAGGTGAGGTTTTGGTGATTTCTGGTTGTTATGTATGTTGTCTCTCTAATCCAGTTGCACGGGGTGAAACTATTTGAGGAAGCGGTGGCGGCACCAACTATATGGCAGGAACTATACGGCCGGAAAATTATTCCCGTCGTATAGTTGTTCGTTACACCATCTGGATGGCTCAATCGCTTCGGGTTTTCTTCTTGTGTTGTTGATATTTCTCAAATAAGCGATTTACGTTCTTTTTGACTCCTTTTCTCCACAATACAATTGCTCAGAGAATTGTGTCTATTGTATTCATCATATGTCCTGATCCTGGTGAAAATGGACATAAAATATGCGCGCGAGCACCATAAAAATACCAAGATCCTATAACTACAATGCCAAATAATAATATAACACATGATGCAAATATGCACTCATCAACTTCCCCAGGCTTAGAATCTTGCTCGTCCCGAGCAAGTTTAGCTTAATGGATGTGATCCTCATATTTATGAAGTTGAGTCGATAAAATAAATGAGGTAGTTGCAGCATGTGTTTATCATATATGATACATAGGAATAAGTTCATGAATAGTACCTTACTCGAACCATCCGAATAATATTAGTAGGTTTTCACACCTTAGCATTTAACAGTTCACAAAAGATCACTCTCAATATGATGTAAAAGTATTCAGTTCAACCGAATGAGTTAGCGAGGTAGTCCCAAGTGTTTTTGGATCAACATATTCACTTGGGATTTAAAATCTCAAATGCTTCTTTGTCATACTACAATATAGTGGTGTATGCCTATCTGCTCTTTGCACATTCGCTCTTTTTGTGCTCTCTTTTCTTCTCTTTTATATATATATATATATGCTCACACTTTTGTTTAAGTGTTGTGCAAAGGAGCTAGCCATACATTCCACTTCATGTAGGAATTCAAAGTTTAATGATCTCAATTACCAAATTCCAATTGTATATGAAGCAATCTTTATAGCTTGAATATTGTACCTCGTCTTATTCTCACTCTAATTTAATAGCACTTTTAATTTTCCTTCGTTCAAGGTTTCTTTTTCAACTTAACTGATTAGATAATTTTTCTTTGTAAATCAAACTGTGAACTTACAACATATTGAACAAATTATATTTGTGTGTTCCATTAATACCAATGGTGTGGAAGAATCCTATTGCAACCATCAAGTGTAAGTAAAATTATACTCAAGCCATTCATATATCCAATAGGACAAGCACAAACCCAATATTTCTCCATATATGATAATAAACTCGGAATTTCCTAAAAGGGATTGACTATTCCTTAAGGGAATTATAATGATGCAAACTTTATTTCTAATTTGAACTAATGCAAAACTAAAATAGTAATGTAAAACTTATAAGATAGATTATAAGGTCTTAAAGATCTCCCCAAGCTTGGAGTCAAGCCAGGCGGGATCAAATAATCCATTACGATTATTTGATACCGTGATTATTGTAGATCACTGTGGCACCATGGCACGCGGTATCTTCTCTTCCCGGGCTAGCCTGAGATGGAGAGATTGATTGACAACCTCTAATTCTTTAACACGCAGCTTATAGAAAAGATTATTCCTCTCCAGCACTTTCACTTGTTCTTTAATGAGTTCATTGTTATCTTGAAGGGTTTGTATCGCCTTAAGACTCGTAGAAAAATCTGATTCAGTTGTCTACTTAATATCTTCATCAAGTTTATCAAGATAAAGGCATAGCAACCGAAGATATTTGGGTGTCCCAGGTGTCTCCTTATCCATCTCTTCAATCTTCAGCTCGAGGGCTTTCAACTCCCTCTTTTGGCGTTCATTGTTGGCATCGAGGAACTCCATAGGGACGATCTTGATCTCCTTGCCTTGCTCGCTATTGCTCCCGATCTCCATAGGAACTTTTCTCCTTGGATTCTGTCCCTTGGTTGCGTGTCCTCATGTATGAATAAGAGGTAGATTGGTTTCTAGAGATTATGATTACGAAGAGACACAATGGCAGTATATAAGGGTTCTTAGATGTCGGTAAAACTCGTGAGAAACACAAAATTCTTGCTCAAGAAAAGAATCTTAACGAAATAGGGAAAGAAATCGCAGATTTGGAGGAGTCCTGCCACGTAACGACCAACTATATGGTCAAGGCCTGTATAGCTCCAGCCATATAGTTGGTTCCAGGTAGATATTTCTAAATATCTCGAGTCTAGGTTGATTAAGTTATCAATGCGGAACCGACAAAACCATTTTTTTACGATAAAATGAAAAAGGAATCGAAAATGTCTGAGAGTTTAAGGACCAACTGTACGGCGGGAGGATTTTCTCTGGCCATATAGTTGCGACCGTATAGTTCCAGACATCAAAAACCGAAAATGTCTGAGAGTTTAACGACCAACTATACGGCAGGAGGACTTTCTCCGGTCGTATAGTTGTGACCGTATAGTTTCCAGACATCGAAAACAATTTCGCAAAGAAGGTACAGAAGGTTTAGCAACCAACTATACAGCGGGAGATTTTTCCTTGACCGTATAGTTGCGACCGTATAGTTGGTAAAAACCTTCAAAAACTTTAGAAAAACATGAGGAATTCAAAGGCAAAAAATTTAGAAGTAAAATTTGTGAAAATAGATCACTTATTTGAGTAAGAACGCTTACCTTGCACTTACCGCTTACTTAGTCGGGGATGACAAGCTCCTCCAACAACAAAGACTTCTTCTCTTTTGGAGGAATTGAACTTAGTTCATTTAATAATTCTCGTAAACGAAAATCACTAGGACTAAAGTTCCTCTTAATAAGATTGGTGTCTTGTTGGGCAAATATGGACACTGCATCCAACATCTTTATTTCTTGCCTCTGCATAATCTGCAACTCAAATTCTTGAAGTAAAAGGATCCAACGGATCAGTCTTGGATTATGATTTTTCCACTCAAGGATTTCTTTTAAACCATCATGATCCATATGAACTCTTACTTTTGCATCAACTATATAAGAACAAAATTTTCGCAAGACAAAAATACAGCAAAAAGTTCCCTTTCTTCCTTAGGATAATTCTTTTGAGCACTATTAAGAGTTATACTAGCATGATGTATACTATTAAATCTGCAACCTATATGTTGTCCCAGAGTTACTCCTATAGCATCATCACTAGCTTCGCATATTAAGTCAAAAGGCATATCCCAGATAGGTGGTTTCATGATAGGAGCATGGGATAAATCATATTTAAGTTTATTAAAGGCTACAAGACATTTGTGATCAAATTTAAATCTTACTCCCTTTTGCAGAAGGTTAGTCAAAGGTTTAGATATTCCAGATAAATTCCTAATGAACCTTCTATAAAAACTCAGATGACCAAGGAAACTTCTTATACCTTTCATTTCCCTAGGTTGTGGCATTCTCTCTATGGCCTCAACCTTAGCTCTATCCACTTCAATTCCCTTACCTGATATCTTATGTCCAAGGACTATACCTTTTTTGACCATAAAATGGCACTTCTCCGAGTTTAGAACAAGATTGGTTTCTTTGCAATGCTGCAAAACTCTTTTGAGATTATCCAAGCAACTAGTAAATGAAGTTCCATAGAAAAAAAAAGTCATCCATAAATACTTCCATTATTAGTTCTATAAAATCCGCAAAAATAGCAGTCATGCGTCTTTGAAAAGTAGCTGGAGCATTACATAAACCAAAAGGCATACGACGGTAAGCATGTAAACCATAAGGACTAATGAAAGTTGTTTTAAGTTGGTCATCAGGATGAACAGCTATTTGAGAAAAACTAGAGTATCCGTCCAAGTAGCAAAAATAAGTGTGGTTTGCTAACCTCTCGAAAGTTTGATCTATGAACGATAAAGGATAGTGATCTTTTCTAGTTTCTTTATTCAATTTCCTGAAATCTATACATATCCTATGTCCAACAATAGTTCTAGTAGGTATCAATTCAATTTTTTTCATTAGAACAACAGTAAAACCGCCCTTCTTAGGGACACAATAAACATGACTTAACCATTCACTTTGTTTTACAGGATAGATTATACCTGCATCTAGTAGGTGTACTATTTCGTTTCTTACCACTTCCTTCATTTCAGGCTTCAGTCGTCTATTAAATTCCACAACTGGTTTAGCACCTTCCTCCATGAATATTCGATGGACGGTTATCATGGGACTAATGTCCTTCAAATCGTCCATTGAGTACCCAAAGGCCTTGCGATGTTCCTTAAGTATTTTCATGAGTTCTTCTTCTTCATCTCCTGAAAGTTTAGCACTAATAATAACAGGAAATTTATTTGTATCATCTAAAAATCTATATTTAAGATTATCTGGTAGAGTCTTCAATTCTAGGGGTGGTAATTCCTCGTCCCCTCTCTTTTCTGGCTCTTCGAAAGACTCATTAGTTGGAGGCCCTATAATGGGAAGTGAATCGAATTCACCTTCTAATTCTTCTAGGGACTTGTCCTCCATAACTAATTCTTCATAATTTGAGTCTTCATTTATTTCTTCTTTTTGATCACTAAAGAAGAGAGTTGTCATTTCCTCAGTAGTTTTCTCTTTCTCTTTTTCTTGTATTTGTAGAGGTCTTTCTTTAAATTTTTGGAATAGATGAATTCCTTTTCCGCTTCCCCAAGCTTAAGAGACACAATCTCCTTTTTGAAATCAACTTTGGCATCTACATCACTCAAAAATATTCTTCTAAATATAATCGGGCAAAGAGTGTCAGCTGGCATATCAACAACTACAAAATCGATAGGGAAGTTTTTGTTACCAATTGTGACAGTTGCATATTTAACTACTCCCATTGGAATTCTAAGAGTTTTGTTCGCTAACATGATCGGCATATCAGTATTTTGAATTGTAGCCGGTTCTATTTCTTCTTTTATTTCTAAATAGAAATCATAAGATATAACATTAACTTTGGTGCCAAGATCACATAAACCATAATGCGAGGTTTCCTTAAATATACATGGAAGAATAGGCTTACCCACATCTGTTATCTTTGTTTTACCTTCGACCAATATGGAAGTCTCTTTATCAAGTTCAACTATGTCACAATGTGCATACATAGCCATAATTGCTTCCTTGGTTACCTCTTCATCTTTGGTTTCTTCTAGATGTTCCTCAACTTCTGGCATACTTTCCTCTTTATTCCTCTCTTGTACTACTTTAACCTGTTCATATTTAAAAATATGCTTATGTGCTGTGTTAGGGAAAGGTATCTCATATATTGTTCTAGGGAGGCCAGTGTTGCTTCAACTTCTCTTTTCTTCTTAGGTTCGGGTGGTGGATCATACTTGACCAAACCCTCTTTTGGAGCTTTGATGTGTTCTATAAAAGCTTTAGCAACATGCAACACAAGACATGAATCCAAAATAAAGTTCTTTAGATAATCCTTTAACATGGACCTTTTTACTATAATCATGAATACAATCATAATCTATTTATGTGCCTCCTTCGCTTCCTAGACCAAAATTACATGAAACTCTATGATCGCGAATTCTATTAAGTAAAGTCCAAGTTTTAGTTATAGGAAGATTCATAAAGGATCCTTTCATGAAAGAGTCTAGTTCAATTTTATTAGTTTCAATTAAATCGCCATAAAAGATATGCAATAAATACCATTTAGACATAGATTAAGTAAATCTTTAAATCTGATATTAGCTCTTATTAATCCTTCATTAGGACAGTTCCTCCAAGTCATTATGTAATAAACCTAAATTTTAGATTATTAATTTGTTTGAGTCACAAAACAGTTAGCTCCTAAATAATTAGATTTTTTACTAATCTCTAGTATTTGATCATTTACTAATTAGAGTAGTGTACCAAAGTAAGAATATAACCTCACATGTTTGTGCATGTTGACCAATGGTACAAGTGCATGGTAATACAAAGCTTTTAGTACAAATGCATGTCGATGGAGCTGCTTTGTATGTGCATGTGTGAGTGCATGTAAATGTTGTTAGCTGAATAAACATGTCGTCAGGGTTCAGGTTCAGTTAGAAGTTTGTTAGTCTGAACCTTAGGTAGTTTTTTCTGAATTCTGTTTTCAGTAGTTGGCATGTGTTGTGCGTCGTGCCAGACAAGGTTTCTTTCCCGTTTTTGTAGCTTCGTGACTTAGCACGATCGGCCTCGTGGGATGGCGCGAGTCAACCGGATCGAGCACTAGGATAGGGTCACGATCTCTTTCCTGTACTGAATAAATGGAGAAGAACAACGAGAAAAGCCATACGATGTACGCGGCACCAAAACCACTGAGTTCATCTTAATCTCATTTTCGTTGTTGCGATCAGAGATCTAGAGAGCGAGAGCTGTCAATTGGTATCAGAGCCCTGCGATCGAGCTCTGGGAGATGCCGAGCGGTAGTGGAATACGCGCTGCAACGGGCACGCCCCCGCGCCAACGCCAACTGAGCCGCGGTAGGAGCCGCGCTCGCCGTGGCGGCAACGAGATCATCGTCCACGAGCGGACGATCCAGGAGCGGCCGGTGCAGTCCGGCGTCCTGGTATGGCCAATGCTCACCGCCACCAACTACATCGAGTGGGCTCTATTGATGCAGATCAACCTGGAGGCGTGTATGCTCTGGGACGCGGTGGAGGGGAATGCGTCGAGCGTACCCAACGACAAGGCGGCCCTGGCGGCGATCTTGCGAGCTGTGCCGCCAGAGATGGTGGGCACCCTTGTGGTGAAGAAGAGCGCCAAGGAAGCCTGGGACGCCATCAAGGTGATGCGGGTAGGCGTCGATCGCGTCCGGGAGGCCACGGTGCAGCGACTGCGCAAGGAGTTTGAGGACATCGCGTTCCGCGACGGCGAGACGCTGGACTCGTTCGCGATGAGGATCACGACCCTCGTCAACAACCTCCGCTCCCTCGACGACACGGTGGATGAGGTCAAGGTGGTTCAGAAGATCTTGCGCGAGGTGCCCGAGCGGTACGCGCAGATGGCGTGCTCCATCGAGACCCTGCTCGACCTAAGCACCGTGTTTGTGGAGGAGCTGATCGGGCGCCTACGGTCGTCGGAGGGGCGTTTCGGCCCCACGGTGGGCACCGGCGCCGGCAGCGGCACCCTGCTGCTTACAGAGGCGGAGTGGGAAGCGCGCAGGAGGCAGCGCGAACAAGGCCATGGCTCTGGTGGCGGGGTCGGATACAAAGGGAAGAAGGCCAAGCCCAGGAAGCCGCCACCAGGCAACGATGGCCGTGGTGGCGCACGCGACGCAAACGGCGAACGCGACATGACCCAGGTGAAATGCTATAATTGTAACCAGATGGGCCACTTCTCTAAGCAATGTCCAGAGCCGCAAAAACCGCGCAAGGGACGTGCGAATCTCGCGCAAGAGGAGGAGCCCTCTCTGCTGATCGCGAGCGTGGAGACGCTCACCATGGCGCGCATGGAAGCGGCGCCTGTCGAGCATATCCTGCTCAACGAAGAGCGGTCAAAGGCAGCAGCGGGAAGGAAGGCGACCGCTGCGACACATCCTGGTTTCTGGACTCTGGATCCAGCAACCATATGTGCGGGAGGCGAGAGCTCTTCTCCGAGCTGGACACCAGCGTCCACGGCTTCGTCAAGCTCGGAGATGACTCATCCGTGGAGATCGAAGGCCGCGGAACTAACCTCTTCTCGTGCAAAAACGGGGAGCACCTCACGCTACAAGAGGTGTACTACATCCCCCGCCTATGTAGTACCATCGTCTCCCTCGGCCAGCTCGACGAGATCGGTTTCGACACCCACATCAAACACGGCTGGCTGAAGCTGAGAGACCCAGACGGACGTCTCCTCGCGCGTGTGCCAAGGAGCCGTGGGCGGCTCTACATCCTCAACCTCACACTGGCACGGCCAATGTGCCTGGCTGCGCATGGAGCAGAAGACGCCTGGCGATGGCATGCACGCTATGGGCACATGCATTTTGATGCCCTACGCCGTCTCGCGCGTGGCAACATGGTGACAGGGCTCCCACTAGTGGAGGAAGCTGGGCGAATTTGCGACGCGTGCCTCGCTGGGAAGCACAAGCGATCCCCGTTCCCGCGCCAGGCGACCAACCGCGCGGGTGAACGGCTGGCTCTCGTGCACGCCGATCTGTGTGGCCCAATCGATCCGCCAACACCGGGGGGGGGGGGGGGGGGGGGGGGGGAAGAGATACTTTCTCCTCCTGGTGGACGATTGTAGTCGCCACATGTGGATCTCCCTCCTCGCCACGAAGAATCAAGCATCAACTGCGATCAAGAAGTTTCAGGTAGCAGCTGAACTCGAGAGCGGACGGACCGCGGTGGGGAGTTCAACTCGAAGGAGCTTGGGGAGTACTTCACGGGATTGGGCGTGCAGCGGCAGCTGACAGCACCCTACACTCCGCAGCAAAATGGAGTGGTCGAGCGGCGTAACCAGACCGTCGTCGGCATGGCGCGGTGCCTCCTCAAGGCTAAAGGAATGCCGGCGAGATTCTGGGGAGAAGCGGTGACGGTTGCTGTCTACCTCCTGAATCGGGGCACGACGAAGAGTGTCGCCGGGAAAACGCCTTACGAGGCATGGCACGGACGGCGCCCGAGTGTGCACCACCTCCGCGCGTTTGGCCGCGTGGCTCACGTGAAAACCGCACAACCAAACTTGAAGAAACTGGGGGACAGAAGCATGCGGATGGTCCTGCTCGAGTACGAGCCGGGGAGCGTTGCCTACCGCGTCTACAACCCCATCGCGGATAAAGTACATGTCTCCCGCGACATCGTCTTCGACGAGGACATGGCTTGGGATTGGTCGACAGAAGGGCAAGACAAAGCATGGGGAGCTGAGTTTTTCACTGTCGAAAGCTTCACTCTTCCCGTTTCAGGTGGCACGCACGCGACCTTGCCGGACGCGGGGAGCGCGTCCATAACAAGGACACCACGGGCGCCGCCCACGACGCCAGGCTCGGCCCAGGTCCCTGTTGGGGACTCAGGGGGTGCGTCTCCGACCCCTGTCTCCACGTCCGCAACGACACCTCCACCGCCGGCAGCGACGGTGGAATACGCCACGCCACCATCCAATGTGTCCCTTCCCACGCCAGGGGAAGAGGCGCCTCTTCGCTATCGTACACTGGAGAATCTCTACGACACCACTGACAAGGTCGATCCAGTGTATGGGGATGCTTGTTTGCTCGCTGCTGACGAGCCAGAAAGCTTCGCCGAAGCAGACAAGGATGAGCTCTGGCACGACGCGATGAAGGAGGAGATGGAGAGCATCGAAGCAAACCAGACCTGGCGCCGGGGCATCGCGCCATCGGACTCAAATGGGTTTTTAAGCTCAAGAGAGATGCCGACGGTGCGGTGGCGAAGCGCAAGGCGTGGCTGGTGGCGAAGGGATATGTGGAGGGTCAGGGGGTGGACTACGAGGAAGCTTTTGCCCCTGTCGCGACAATGGAGACCGTGCGCATGCTCATCGCCCTCGCAGCACACCATGAGTGGCCGATCCACCACATGGACGTGAAGACCGCGTTCCTAAACGGCGAGCTGATCGAGGAGGTCTACGTCGAGCAACCTCCGGGCTTCGTCGTCGTCGGAGAGGAGCGCAAGGTGCTTCGTCTGCAGAAGGCGTTGTATGGGCTACGCCAAGCGTCGCGCGCCTGGAACGCCAAGTTGGGCTCCAGCCTCCGCACTCTCGGTTTCGTATGCAGCGAGGCAGAGCACGCTGTGTACCGTCGTGGCGGCGGCGAAAAGCTTCTTCTCGTTGGAGTTTACGTTGACGATCTGGTGATCACTGGATCATCACTTGAGGAGGTGGAAAAGTTCAAGTTAGAGATGACCAAGCTCTTCAAAATGAGCGATCTTGGCGAGCTCAGGTACTACTTGGGCATCGAGGTGCAGCAGCAGAAGGGCCTTGTCACGCTCAGACAGACCACGTATGCGAAGAAGCTGCTGCAGAAGGCGGGGATGGATGACTGCAATCCTTGCTCTGTGCCAATGGAGGCACGGCTGAAATTGAGCAAGACTGGCGACGGCAGGCCGGTTGACGCCACGCTCTACCGCAGCATTGTGGGGAGCCTCCGCTACCTGGTTCACACGAGACCTGACATCACTTTCGCAGTGGGATATGTCAGTCGCTTCATGGAGGCTCCAACGACTGAACACTTCGCTGCGATCAAGCATTTGCTGCGATATGTGGCAGGAACTCTGAATCTTGGCGTCACATACCGGAGGGGGCATGGGTCACTTGACCTGTTGGGATACATCGATGCTGATTTGGCGGGCGACGTCGATGATCGGAAGAGTACCACAGGAATGATCTTCTTCCTTGGGCGGAGCCCCATCAGCTGGCAGTCGCAAAAGCAGCGAGTGGTGGCCGCATCGTCATGCGAGTCTGAATATATTGCTGCCGCCACCACCGCCTGTCTGGGAATATGGCTGAGCAGATTGCTTGGAGAACTGTTGAATGAAGAACCCAGGGCGCCGAAGCTGTTGGTGGACAACAAATCGGCGATCTCACTCACGAAGAATCATGTGTTCCATGACCGTAGTAAGCATATCGACACCCGGTTCCATTTGATTCAAGATTATGTCGAACAGGGTAAGCTCGAGATCGACTACGTCAGCACAGAGTCACAGCTTGCCGATCTTCTGACAAAGGCTCTAGGACGAGTTCGTTTCCAAGAGTTGAGGAACAGAGTTGGTGTTGCTGAAATAAAGTAGAAGACGACATGATTAGGGGTTGAAATGTTAGCTGAATAAACATGTCGTCAGGGTTCAGGTTCAGTTAGGAGTTTGTTAGTCTGAACCTTAGGTAGTTTTTTCTGAATTCTGTTTTCAGTAGTTGGCATGTGCTGTGCGCCGTGCCAGACAAGGTTTCTTTCCCGTTTTTGTAGCTTCATGACTTAGCACGATCGGCTTCGTGGGATGGCGCGAGTCAACCGGATCGAGCACTAGGATAGGGTCACGATCTCTTTCCTGTACTGACTAAATGGAGAAGAACAACGAGAAAAGCCGTATGTTGTACGCGGCACCAAAACCACTGAGTTCATCTTAATCTCATTTTCGTTGTTGCGATCAGAGATCTAGAGAGCGAGAGCTGTCAAATGTAGTCTTGCATGTATGTAAGCCACGTATTAGCTTTAGTAGCACTAGATATTTTGAATAGAAAGTTGGAACGTGGCTTTTCCCTGGAGCCAGATGACACACGCTGGCAATGACCGACTATCCAAGTCTTGTGTGGCCCATTTGCATGCTTAGCTTAGGAGAGTCAGCTCATACGTGTCGTGTTGTGAAAGGGAAACATATAGTAGGAGGACAAGTAGCTGGCCAGGCTAGATATTTAGCTAGCTTCTACATCGTCGTTGCTTCCTATAAATAGTTTAGCTCTTGCTGCACCATGCGCTTTTCACATTAGGCCATAGTCTCGATCCATCGATAGATGTAGGTAGAAACACAGGGAGACCAAACTAGTGTGTGTGAGAGAGAACATACATGCATGTCTTGGTGGCGATTGATATACTGAGGTGCTGCTGAAATATAGAGAAGGGTTGAGACCGTAGATACTTATTCAGCTATCGGTTGTCTTTTAATTGCTGGTTGGGCGATCAGTTTGAGTATATTGATCTGATTATTATTCCATGAAGTGATATTTCTTATTCAGGCAAGCTTTTTATACCTCTTTCATATACTTTGTAAAATATGTTTTTGTTAAATCTATAACGTATTATTTGAGATATGAGAGATGTTGGATATTTCCTTTGAAATATTCGTGGGCTAATATGCCAGTGTCAGTATGCGGTGATGGATCCGTCGGAGCCACCGTTACGAACCCGTAACGGATATTTAGCATGAATATGGATTTGGATAATTACATGAAAATCAATATGAATGTTTTCGGAAGTAAAACTTGGTGCTACGAAGGTAACCGTATTGTACCGGTCATAGTCCAGGTATGGGACTGGTTGAGTTCTCCGCTAGGGACGACCCTGAAACGGAAAGTGTCGGTGATGGATCCGACATCAGTAAATTCAGGTGTTTGGGTTTTAGTGGGTCAAAGGACCCTGCTCTTCTAGAGGCCTGCGTGATTCTAGTTGAGGTTATCGATGTCGGAGTATCCCTCTGCAGAGTGTAAAAGCGTTAATATTAATCCCTGTGACTTCTGTGACTTCTGGGTTTGGAAATGCTTACTTTCATGTGTGCACCATGCGTTTTTAAATTGCCTAATCACTTTACACACCTGTTTTTGAAAAGAAAAGTCTATTTTACAATTTATATGTCTGTGTGTATGATGAGTTTGCTGAGTACATTTTTGTACTCACCCTTGCTCCCTTTTGTTTTTAGTTGCAGTCGAAGGAGAAGTCGCGGTCATTCGAGAGTAGGCTGGATCGGTGGGCAGGAAGCGAATTAGAAAATCTAGTTGTATTCTTGTGTAAATGTAATATAAATATGTAATATAATTAGTTTGAGCTTCTCGGCATCCACCGTGTCGGATTTTGCCTGTATTTTTAGCATTATGGGTATATAGGCCTCCAGGTCAATATACGGTGGCGGTTGTCATTCTACCGGGTCGGGTCTTGGGGCGTGACACATTATAAGACGCCCGATTCCAAAAGATTTTGATAATGAGTAATATTTTGCTAGAAACTCACATGCTAAATTATCCCATGTAGTAGTGGCTTCTGGAGGTAGAGATATATACCATGAGAGAACTGTACTAGTCAAAGTCTGACTAAAAAGTTTAACCCTTACCTCATTAGCAGTATATCTCGGTAATTGGAAAGTGCCACATATACCTTTAAAACATGCAATATGCTCATATGGATTATGATCTTTTTCATCTCCAATAAGTTGCTTCTTGTGTAGAATACCAAGTAGTAGAGGATTTATTTCAAACTCCTTTGTCTTCTCGCTGGAGTTGTCTCTTTTATTAATATCATAGGACTTCCCAAAGTGGTTGAGTGGGTTAGCACTAGTCATATGCTCAAACTCTATCATGTTGGTGGAAACCTGTAACTCAAAACAAGACTTAGCAAGACAAAAATAAATAAGCAAAAAACTAAAAGACATACAACGCTTAGCTCCCCGGCAACGCTTAACTAAAAGACTAAAAGACATACATCGTTTAACTAAAAGACAAAAAAAGTAGTTCCCTCCGTCAAGTCCCCACAGGATGCAAATATTGAGAGGCCGACTTCTCTTAACCAAGATGAAGGCAATCTAACACATGGTCACATCGATGAATATCATAATAAACTTTATACTATTTCAATCTCATACTGGGGTTTCTCCATCTCCCCAGGAACTAATGATCTACTCAGACATGGAGGCAATCAACATCATGGCAATAACAATGGAATATATCATAGATGAATAGTACTTGTATAAATCCACAACGAGTACAGAAATTACAATAAGATCTAGACAAGATGTAGATGGGATGCATGGAGATGGTGGTGATGCAGCGGTTGATGATGAAGATCGATGCCTTAGCCTCCCGGATCTGCACAGGGTGAAGATGGATCCCCGATGGACGAGTTCCCCTCCAGATGCCTTCTGGAGGTGAGGTTTTGGTGATTTCTGGTTGTTCTGTATGTCGTCTCTCTAATCTAGTTGCATGGGGTGAAACTATTTGAGGAGGCGATGGCGGCGCCAACTATATGGTGGGAACTATATAGCCAGAAAATTATTCCCGCCGTATAGTTGGTCGTTATACCGTCTGGATGCCTCGATCGATTCGGGTTTTCTTCTGGTGTTATTGATATTCCCAAATAAGTGATTTACATTGTTTTTGACTCCTTTTCTCCCCAATACAACTTCTCCAAGAATTGTGTCCATTGTATTCATCATTTGTCGCATGAGCGCCGTAAAATACCAAGATCCTACAGCTACAATGCAAAATAATAATATAAAACATGATGCAAGTATGCACTCATTAGTACGTCTTCCTCATTTCTTGTTCTTTCATCCGGATCTGGTAGTCGGATCTGACTTTCCATTTTTCTAATAGCTTATTATCCAGGAGTAGATGTCCTAGGTTTCGATCGACTCCAGGAGGATTGGTCAGGTCACCAGCCTTGCACCCAGGAGCTCGTTGCCCAGCTGGCCGAGGAGATCTCCGAGCTCCACAAAGCTTATGTCTTGCTCTTAGACTACCTATTGTCGGATGAGGCTGCCTCGGCCACCATGGTCCTGCTGGCGGGGAAGATCGCGGAGGCATCGGCTGCCATCGACTGGCTATGGGACTTGGCGGCGCGCGTCGGAGCCGAAATGGCCATTGCGCTGATTCTCTCCTGGTACAAGGACGCCCACCCGGAAAATATCTATGGGGGCTTCCGAGCCAGTGCTGACCTTGCCTCCATACACCAATCCCATCCGGGTCTCCACGCCTCCACCATCAAGATCGCCCTCTACACTAACATTGACGAGGTGCTCACCGAGTTGGAATCGGTGGCGTTGCTGGGGCCGGGCGTGGACTCGACCTCGAAGCCGGACACCGGAGCCGGGACATCCAGAGCACCCTGCAAAGCAGCGGTAGGCCAGGACCAGCCTCACATCAAAGGCGCAACAACCTAGACTTATCCCCTGGATGCCGAGTGGAATTGTATAAAACTTTATTTTGTTGAATTGTGCCAGTGAATCTGTGGGAGCTTCGACTCCCCCTTCTTTTATGTGATGCATTTTCTTTTGCCTCTTGCTTTTGTTTTCTTCCTTGTTGATATTTTTCTCTTTCGCTTGCTGGACGATTGTGGCTTTGCCGACTTTGCCTACCCGACTGGCCTTGCCCAGCTGGGCGGGGACTTCTCACGTCCCAACACTTTGCAAATATCCTATCTTGCCATTTATCCGGTTGAACATCTTTAGCCGAGGAAACTACCATTTCCAGTGGGGGACACATCAGCACACCCACTGGGTGTAGCGCCAGAGATTCCGAGTATTTGATGAAGACAAGTGCTTCAAATTTTCCTCTCTTTCTTTCTTTCCTTCAAATTCTTCCTCTCTTTCCGACTGCGATTCCCCAGCCGGCGGAAATACCCTAGCCCATGGCCCTATCTGACCTTGCTTGACCAGTCGGGAAAACTACAACTTCCACACCCACTGGGTGTAGCCCCTAAGATTTAGGGTAGCTGATGAAGATACGTGCTTTGAATCTTTCTCTTCTTATTTTTCCCCATGCCTTGGCTCGAGTATCTGGCTGAACTCCTTTAGCTGGACGGGAGCCACATGATTCCACTAGTGGCGCACGAGAACACCTAGTAGGTGTAGCCTCCGAGATTCGGAGTAGCTGACGAAGACATGTGCTTCGAATCTTACTCCTACCTTGCAACCAACTCGACATAGGCGTAGCCGGGTGAAATAAACATATGACAAAAAATGGAATGATCATTAGCATACTAATATACATACTATGCAGGATAGACCCTGCCAACCGGACAACTGTTTTACTTGCTGAAAAAAGACTAGCGCATGCTTTCCTAGGAACATGGTGACTTTCTCGTGTGTTGTGTTATTTACGTTGTGTCCTTGCTAGGCATCTGGGTTGCGTTCTGCAGCCGGATACGAAGGAGGGCTGAAAATACACTACACACGGTACTGGAGGCTTAGTGGACGAGAAAATATGAACTAGGCATTGAACCAGAATGTCTGAACCATCTCGTCTTTCGCCGTTTTTCATGTGGAGTGCCTCCAGCTTTTGCTCTTGCTAGCCAGACAACTGGTTTGGATCTATAGCTAATACAAAGAGTGGGATTTTGACACTGTCACATACTACTAAGCCGGTTTACAGAACCAACAGGTTGGGCCAACCGTCGAGCCCCAAATCGGGAGCTACCAGAGCTGGAAAACTGAAATGAAAAATAGCATGTGAATTTCTGGCAAGGAGCCCCCGAGGATCTCTCGAGGTTCTGCACATTCATTCATTCATAGGGCTCACAGGATGCATACACTGTCATACGACTAGGTGTAAAACGGTCGGAGTAGGGCTGCATTCCAAGGACGCTCAGTTTCCTCGTCCGACTTGTCCATCTTGTTCATGCGAGGCTACTGCACGTCGATGAGGTAGTACGAGTTGTTGTGTAGGGCTTTACTGATAATGAAGGGGCCTTCCCAAGGTGGCAACAACTTGTGCATGCCCTTCGTGTCTTTCTCTTGCACCAGCCAGAGAACCAGATCACTCTCGCGGAACGCGACGGGCCGAATCTGGCTCGAGTGGTAATGGCGTAGGATCTGCTGGTACAGTGCCGACCTTGACAGGGATAGCTCACGGGCCTCCTCGAGGAGTTAGACACTGTCCTCTCGTGCCTCTTGGTTTTCCTTTTCTATGTAGAGGAGCTTGCGGGGAGAGTCAAACTCGATATCCGTCGAGAGGAAAGCCTCCGAGCCATAGATGAGGAAGAATGGAGTGAATCCGATTGAGCAATTCTAAGTGGTGCGTAGGCTCCATAGCACAGCCGGAAGTTCTTCGATCCAGCACCCAGGTGACCGCTCCAACGGAGCCATGGCTTGATGCTGGCTAGCACTAGGCCATTCGACGTCTCGACTTGTCCATTGGATTGCGGGTGCATGACGGATGCGAGGTCTAGCCATATCCCCTTATTGCTGTAGAATTGGGCAAAGGCCCCCTTGGTGAAGTTCGTGTCGTTGTCTATGATGATGCTGTTGGGGTACCCAAACCGGTTGATGATGTACGCGAAGAAGCTGACGACCATGGCCCCATCCAGCTTCTAGATAGGCTTTTCCTCTATCCACTTCATGAATTTGTCCACCGCCACCAGCAAATGGGTCATGCCCGCGCGGGCCCGCTTGAAGGGTTCGACCATATCCATTCCCCAGACAGCGAAAGGCCACGTGATCAGGATGGTCTTGAGCACTGCAGCTGGCATGTGCCTTTGCTGGCTGAAGCGCTAGCACCCATTGCATGCTCGGACCAGCTTCTCGGCATCGTCAAGTGTGGTGGGCCAGTAGAAACTATGGCGGAATGCCTTGGCGACTATTGCCCGGGATGAAGCGGGGTGCCTGCACTCGCCTTGATGGTTGTCCTTCAGTAGCTGGTAGTCTATGTCTACATCGATGCAACGTTGGAATATGCCGGAGACGCGACGCTTATATAGCTCCTTATTGATTATGGTGTACGTGTACACCTGGCACCGGATCCGTCTGGCCTCCACCTCGTCATCTAGAAGCTCTCCATTGGAAATGAAGTTCATGAAGGGTTGCCTCCCGGATGGTGAAGATGCTGACGTGCAACGGTTGGAGGATGTCTAGTGGCCGACTGAGTGGGATGCCCGTCTCGGTAGCCCCGAGCCAGTTGAATCTTTTGGTGATATCATGCCTGTCAAACTGACAACCCCCGAGTCTTTCGAACCGGGCGGCGCTGGCGCCCCAGAGTCGGTACATGCCTTCTTGATCGTGGGTTTGGGATGGTCTGGGTCCTTCGAGCCGGCAACCCGAGAGTTCCACGCCCAGATGATGGAATCGGACTCTAGAGATGGGTTGATGGAGGGCTTGTGTAGGTGCTCCAAGGATACGCCGGGTGGAATTTCCTTCCTGGTGGATCCGACTCACGCTAGCAAATCGGCCGCCTTGTTGTTAGCACCGGGGACGTGATGGAACTCACATCCGTCGAAGCAGGCGCTGAGCTTATGAATGTACAACCGATAAAGGTCCATGTTCATATTCCAAGCATCCCATTCCCTGGATACCTACTGCACCATCAGATCCAAATCCCCAAAGAAGAAATCTGGTAGATGCCAATCTCCTTGGCGAGCCGGAGGCCGTGCACCAATGCCTCGTACTCGGCCACATTGTTTGAGGCTTTGAAGTGGATCCGGAGGACATACTCCAATCGGTCTCCCTTGGGTGAGGTGAGGACAATACTGACTCCCATGCCCCCGAGCATCTTCGAGCCGTCGAAGTGCATCTTCCAGTGGTTCGAGTCGAGAAGCATCGGAAGGTACTGAGTCTCGTCCCAATAGACCAAGAAATCCGCTAGGGCCTATGACTTAATCGTCTGTCTTGGCTCGTACTGGATGGAGTAGGCGGCGAGCTCAATCACCCATTTGGCATCCCGGTCGGTGGCATCCTTGTTGCTGATGATCTCTGAAAGGGGGGAGGTGCACACCACCTTAATTGGATGCTCCTAGAAGTAGTTCTTCAGTTTCTTGCATGACCGCTACACTCTGTATCACATCTTCTGGTAGTGGGGGTAGTTTTGCTTGGAGAGGGAAAGAACTTTGCTCCGGTAGTAGACAGGTCTCTAAACTAGCTGAGCCTTGCCTTCCTCAGGGTGCTCCACCACTAGGACAACGCTGAAGACCCGGTTGATGGCTGCTATATAGAGCAACATCGACTCCTTATCAATCGGCGTGGCTAGCACGGGTGTTGTGGATAGCATGTGCTTGAGGTCGTGAAACACGGCATCCACCTACAAGGTCTAGGAGAACTTGTCTGTCTTCTTCATAAATTGGTAGAGCGGAAGCGCTTTCTCGCCCAGCCGACTCACAAAGCGGCTGAGAGAGGCCAAGTATCCAGTGTTCTGGACACCGAGCAAGCTCCTAGGTGGTTGCATCCTCTCATGGCCACGATCTTCTCCGGGTTCTCCTCGATCGCACGTTGTGAATCAAGGAAACCGAGGAGTTAGCCGGCTAGAACGCTGAAGACGCACTTCTCCGGGTTCAGCTTCATCTAGTACTGGTGGAGGTTCACGAACGTCTCATTCAGGTCATCAAGGAGGCTGTGCTTCTCCTTCATCTTGATCACGACGTCATCCACGTAGGCATGCATGTTCTGGATGATTTGCGAGTGCAAGCACTTATGCATGCAACATTGATAAGTGGCGCCTGCATTTTTCAAGACAAAAGGCATGGTCACATAGCAGTAAGCCCCGTACGGGGTGATGAATGACTTTTTAATTGATCAGTCGGATTTAACCGGATCTGATTGTAACCGGCGTAATAGTCCAGGAAGGACAATAGGTCACAGCCGGCTGCGGAATTGATAACTTCATCGATACGGAGCAAGGCGAAGGGGTCTTTCAGGCACTCCTTGTTCAGGCTGGTGTAGTCAATACACATGCACCAAGTCTTGTTATTTTTAAACACCAGGACCGGGTTGGCCAACCAGTCCGGGTGGTAAACCTCCATAATGAATCCGGTTGTGAGGAGCCGGCTGATCTCATCACCTATGAATTTTCTCTTGTCCTCCACGAAGAGGCGGAGGGGTTACTTGACTGGCTTGGCATCCGAATGTACATGAAGTGAGTGCTCGGTGAACTCCCTCGGAACAGACGGCATGTCCCTTGGAGACCACGCGAATATGTCCCGATTCTCACGGAGGAAGTCAACGAACGCGCTTTCCTATTTGATGTCCAAGCCAGTACCAATGGTGATGAACTTGGTCTGGTCGGATGGGTCAAGCATGATCTTTTTTGTCTTCTTGGTCAGTTGGGAGGCCATGTCCCCAGTCGGCTTAATGCTAGCTGGCACTTCCTATTGAGCCAATGAAACATTGCGCATGATCTCACACTTCTCCTCAGCAATGACGAGGGCTTCAGCTATCTCCGAGCCTTCTGATGCGCATTCCATTGACCGCATGTGCAACCAGACATGGTGATCATGTCGTTTGGCCCTGTCATCTTCATCTTGATGTATGCATAGTGGGGGACAATCATGAACTTGGCGAGGGCGGGACGCCTGAGGAGAGCGTGGTAGGTGCTGGTTAGGTTCACCACCTCGAACCAAACCATCTCGCGGTGGAAGTTCTCCTCGGATCCGAATATGACGTCTAGCCGGATTTTTTCTAGAGGAGCACATGGGGGTCCCGGAACCACACCGTGGAACACCATGGATGTCGGTTGCAGGTCACACTCTCGGATGCCTAGCTTCTCCAGGGAGGCTCAGTAGAGTAGGTTGAGACTACTGCCACCATCGATGAGGACACGTCAGAAGCGATAGGTGCGCTTGTTGGAGATGAGGAGAGGGTCAAGCACCATCGTGTAGCCCCCGGGATCCGGCAAGAGGTCTGGTTGGTCCTCTCGGCTCCAGGTGATCGGAGTCTCGGACTAGTTCAGGTACTGGGGGACGGGAGAACGAAGGCGAACATCAAGTTGATGTCACTACCTCCGTCCATGAAGATTCGGCTCATCTTGTACCCGCTGATCTGGGACTCAAGTACTAGGGCCACGTGACCTGGGCGTGGTACTTGGCGCGGGTGGTTGGATCTATCGAAGGTGATACAGGATTCGGATCCGCTGAGGTACTCGGGGGTCGCGGGTAGTGATGACACTGCCATGTTGATTTGTCGAGTCATTGTCTTCTGGACCCTATTGGAAGGGCGCCCCTTCTAGATCATCATGCTCCCAAGTGGTGGGGGCTATGGCTCGCCTCTGTTGTCGTGTGCTACTGGAGCTAGTGGTGGTGGTGCTGCATTGGCCAGAAGGGGTGGTGGTGGCGGTGCTCCATACGCTATGGGCCCTGCGGCCGTTCCGTACACTTGACTTGTCGCTTCACACTGAAGTTGTGCGTAAGGATCTTGGAGTTTCTAGAACTCGCAGTCATCTTTGAGGAGGTGAATTGACTTCCTCTTGTTGTCCTGCTTGTCGATGCAGTAGTGGACGTTGCAGGGGCTTGACAGTCGCGCCATCGCGTTCGAAGCACCGTCGTTGGTGGGGCGCTGCCACATCTGGGACAGTTTTCCGCTGTCGCGTTAGTTGCCACCATGATATCCATAGTTGCGGTTGTCGTCATCACGTTTTTCAGCGTAGCTGGATGCGACCATGTCGACTTCATCACGATCCTCTTAACTGCGGTGCCTGCATTTTCCTCTGCGGTCACCCCTGTGGCCAAGATCATCCTCATCATCCAAGTGTGCTCGGTTGTTGTGGACGATGTCTTCGTCGTCCGCCTAGCGATTCGCTATGTTCATCAGGTGGTCGATAGTATTGGTCTTGGTGCGACCAAGCTCCACCTTGATCTCTCGATAGCATACGCCATCCTTGAAAGCATCGATTGCTCGCTCCTCGGAAATGTCCTCCGCGGAGGTTTTGATGATAGACCATCGCTGGATGTATGAGCGGATGGATTCTATAGACCTCTGAGAGCATGCTCGAAGTTCTTCGATTGAAGCTGGTCACTTGTAGCTGCCCTTGAAGTTTTGGACGAAACTGTACACCAACTCTTCTAAGCTGCGGATTGACCCGAAGGGGAGGCTGTTTAGCTAGGTCTATGCGGCGCCTTGCAGTTGCAACTGCAGGCATTGCATGGTTGTTTCTTTGGATCCATCGTGGCACTTCACGGACTTGTTGTGGTCATATAGCCAGATCTTCGGCTCTTAGAAGCCATCGAACTTCGGGTTGTTCGAGGGTAGTTTGAAGCCCTTGGGCATCGGTATTTGTCGTATGGCGTGGCTGAAGCATCTAGTGCCACAGAGCTCCAGGTCCTCATCTTCGGACTCAGAGGAGTAGGCACGCTTGGCGCGTAACTTGTTGACTTTGCGTTGCGTGATCTTATCACGGGTGTCGTAGCCGTGGTCCCTCCGCCGCGGGCTACGACTAGTAATCCTTATCGTATGATGGGGATCGTCTTCGCACGAGTTCACTGGTGTCTTCTTCAGCTCTAGTGCCGGATCTCCCGCGAGTGCAGTGATGACCCACAAGTATAGGGGGTGTATCGCAGTATTTTCGAGGGAAGTGAAACCCAATTTATTGATTCGACACAAGGGGAGCCAAAGAATATTTATAAGCCTTAACAACTGAGTTGTCAATTCAGCTGCACCTGGAAACAATCTTGCTCACAACAGTTTATCAATAGCAACAGTTTTGTAGTAGGAATAGCAAAGTAATAGCAGTAGCAAAGCAAAGACAGTAGTAGCAAAAGCAGTAACCAGTGGGATTAGAGTGCGGTAGGCATAGGGATGGATGGACGGGCGTTGCATGGACAAGACAATTCACATAGCAATCAGAACATAGGGCAATTGCAGATAAATAAGATAAAGCACCCAAGTACTAGACAATCCTAGGCATGTGTTCCATATATAGTCATACGTGCTCGCAATGAGAACTTGCACAACATCTTTTGTCCTGCCAGCCCGTTTGCAGCGGGGCCTCTAGGGAACTACTAGCAATTAAGGTGCTCCTTTTAATAGAGCACCGGAGCAAAGCATTAACACTCCGTGAACACATGTGATCCTCACACCAAAGCCATTCCCTTCCAGTTATCCCGATTTCTGTCACTTCGGGGCCATAGGTTCCGGCCAACAACGTGAGTATACAACTTGTAGATAAGACCAAAAACAATACTATCATAATGAATCAATAACATGTTCAGATCTGAAATCATGGCACTCGGGCCCTAGTGACTAGCATTAAGCACAACAAGTTACAACAAAGTCATAAAGCACTAATAAAAGATACTAGGCACCATGCCCTAACAATCTGATGCCATTACATGAACGATCTCATCCAATCCCTACCATCCCCATAGCCTACAGAGGGGGATTACTCACTCATAGATGGGGGAAATATGGATGGTCGATGGAGAAGCGATGGTGATGATGATGGCGATGATATCCTCCAATTCCCCGTCCCGGCAGGGTGCCAGAACGGAGTTTCTGGTGCTGTTTCATGGAATCTAGTGGTGGCGGTGGAGCGGAACTCCTTCTGGAAAAACGTCGAACCCCCCTTGAGTTTTTAGGTCAGAAGGCTTCTTATAGGCGAAGAGGGATACCGAGGGGGTGCCTAGGGCCACCACACCATGCCATGGCGCGGCCAAGCCTAGCCCGTGCCTGGGGGTGGTGTGGCCAGGCCCTGGCCCTCCTCCGTCTCGTATTCTAGCTCCGTGAGTCTTCTGGAAAAATAGGCACTTTGGCTTTTGTCCCGTCCAATTCTGAGAATATTCATTTTCTGACTTTCCTGGAACAAAAAAACAGCAGAAAACAGGCAGTTGGCACTGTGGCTCTTGTTAATAGATTAGTCCAAGAAATCATATGAAAAGTACTCCAAAGTGTGGACAAAACACAAGAAAGTGGATAAAACCAAGCATGGAGCATCAAAAATTATAGATACATTTGCAATGTATCAACATCCCCAAGCTTAACTTCTGCTCATCCTCGAGTAGGTAAGTGATAAAAAGAAAGAATAATTTTTGAGGTGACATGCACCATCAAAGACTTGATCAAAGTATTTGTAAAACATTCAAAGCTAGGATCATAGTACTTCAATCATAACATGAAAGACAAAGTTCTAGCAATAAGACAAATAAACTATGATGCAACATGAAAAGGCACAAACAAAAGATTCATGAATAACAATGCTTTGCAAGACGTTTGTTTGTTTCACATAAAGAAAACATAGCATAGTGGCATTCAACTTGTCCCTCAAAGAGTAGCAAACATAAATGCATAGGATACCTTCAAAGTTCACAAGAGTGACTAGATACAAATAGTTTAAAACAAGCAATATCAAGGTATGCATCAATCAACAAGTCTTGGGACAATGCACATAGAACTAAGAATGGCCACTATGCTCTCAAGAAAGTGCTCAAAGAATAAGTGGAGACTCAACAAGGAAATGAAAAGGTTTTGAATAGTTTGAAAGGCTTCCAAATGCTGAAAGTATGGTACTCATTAGCTTTGAGCTCTCATTGCCCCTATCATAAGCATCTTTAATGTGGTTAAGGTGAAACGGAGGTCCAATCTGAGTTATATGCTTGACAGACTATAGACTGAAAATCCCAAGTCCCTTGAGTACGAGGGCCACTCCTCATGCTACTCAACTTTAGTTACTGGTAAGTTCTTGTCATCGTAAGTATGTGCGTATCATTGAGAACCGCCAACGGGGTACCCATTGCCCGATGATACGGAAGCATCCCCATATCAAAATGACAAGGCAAGCAGACAATGAGTATCTCAGCAATCTTCTTATTTACCATGGGAAAATGGTGCTTTTTCTCTCTTTCCTCTTTTCATAAAACTCTTTTTTTCTTTTTCTCAATAGCTATCTCTCTCTTTTTTTATAAGAAGAATGCTTCATAGATATCATTATGGTTACGCTGCAGGTTTCCACCATGTCAGCATGGATTATACCAGCGGCCCAGGCGTTTCTCTAACACACATACATAACTCCATGGACTTACAAGCTCCCCATTTATTTCACACCGACGACATCCGCAAACAAAAGAGCAAGGTATCAACTGGGTATATATTTACAAGTGTTGAAAGCGTTCCCCGTGACAGCACGGTTTTACTAATCCCCAGCCTATAATTTGCAAGCATATAACTTTCATGGAGAGTTCACAATGGTTCAGGTTTATTAAGTGCAGGAAATAAAGTGTGCCATCAAGTTCGTGAGAGCTTTACTAACTAATTTTCCCAAAACAAGCAAACATTTTATTCGGAAGAAAACAAGGCATATTGAATATGCACGGAAGTAGCAAATGATGCTAATAGGTAGGTATGGTGGACACTTTGGCAATATTTAGTTTAGGGAGTTGGAAACTTGAGTAAAACATACTCAGTGAAAGTGAAGGCTAGCAATAGTAAGGGAGTGACAAACGAGAGAGCAATAATGGCCATAATCATGCAGAGCGACAAAACATCATTGATCAAAGCATAAAGTGATACTACAAGTTGAAAACTAAAGGATCATAAAGGCTTATGGTGACTTGAGATAGTCATAACATGGTGTGAACATGTGCCAAGTCAACCCAAATAAAGCATTAAAGGAGAATACCACTATACTATGCTTTAATATGCTAAAACAACGCATGATTCATCCAAGGCACATTAAGCAATCTCAATTATTTATAACAAGTCATGCTACAGCAAATAATACTAAGAATAAAGCCAAAACAATATCAAGCATGGCATGATAGAGCATAGGCCACGGTCAAAAACAAGCTCTCTTTACCACTTAAGCATGAGCTTTCCTACTCTTTTCCAAACCAAACCAGACCAAACTATTTGAACACCAATGCACGAAAGAGGAGGTCCAACCAATTTATTCAGCAAACTAAGAAAACAAAGAAAATGAAAAACCAAAACGAAAACGAAAAAGAAGACGCTCCAAGAACAACACAACTGTGCATGAAACAATAAAAATGAAGTGTTTGGAAGAAACCTGGGATTTTTATTGATGAAGAAGGGGATGCCTTGGGCATCCCCAAGATTTGACTCTTGTACTTCTTGGATATTTCTAAGGCATCCCCAAGATTTGACTCTTGTACTTCTTGGATATTTCTTGGGGTGACACGCGTGGCATCCCCAAGCTTGAGCTTTAGTCCATCCTTCATCTCATTACTCCCCTTCCATACACCTGAAATTTTTCCTTCATACAAAACTTCACACAATCTTTATTAGCAACATTACTGCACTCAAGATACATAAGTCTTAATGACATGGGTATACCCTACAGGTACTCGAGCTTGGTATATATGGTCTAAATACGAACAGGCCCACGGTGTCGCCAAGGCCCAAACAAAAGGACTCGAGTAATCTGCGGACTCTTGATTGCTTGAGAGACAAGAAGAAGCTAAAGATAGAAAGTTTGAAGGGGAAAAACCCTAACTTGTAATCGACTCGACCTGCTACCCGAGACCTAGCCTATCTATATAAAGTCTAGGAGGGGGCGGCAAGGAACACACACGCAACCCTAGTTTCCACAACTTTCGCTAGATTGCATCTGTGCACCATTGTAACTTTCGACTCCTTTGATAATTCCACGAGCAGACAAGCAGGAGTAGGGACCTCTACGAGGCCTGAACCTGGGTAAATCCTTTGTCCCATGTGTGCTTGTTTGCTAGCCGATAGATGTCTCCAGCACTCCCTCCTTCTCCAAAACCCAAGTCCATAACAATGGGCATTGATGAGTTAAACCCTCGTCAATTGGCACCGTCTGTGGGGTTTGGGAGTGCTGATGTTGCGGCTTCTTCGGCCCCATCAACTGCGATCTACAACTCCACAACAGCAGAGATTCGCCAGCTCTTCGGTGCCTTCGACTTCACCGTCCACACGTCGGCCACCCGCCCGGCCTTCGAATCCATGGGCGACGGAATTAGCCTGGCGATTGGGAGCTTCCGCTTCCAAGTTGGTCAGATGGGCACGCTTTGCATGCCTGATCAACCGACAACACCGGCGATTGCCCCGGCATCATGGTTCCCTCCATCGATCGGCACCCTCAGCGAGCTCAATGCTCCGGTGGCAGTCGGGAACACGATCAGCGACAGCAGTCGGGACTCCGATCTGAGCGATCTGGCCACAGAAGATGGAACCTACGGTTCTGAATCTGAAAGTTGTGGAAGCAGCAGCTTCCCCAATCACTTCATGTGTGTCGTCATTAACGCAGGCGACACCTCCGCCAATCGCGGGCAACGGCGGTAACGGCGTCAACGGGGGAGCAGTCGAACCTCCCAGTATAATCAATGAGCAAACCAGCGAACGCGTCGTAATCAAGCTCAACGAGCAAGAGTGGGAGCGCTGCCGCGAAGCCCTACGAGGTACACCTCTACCCCTCGGGTCCCCGCAGGAACTACCGATGGGCTACTACTAGCTCCTAAAAGAAGAGTTCACGTGCCAAAAACAAGCAATCGCGCAACTCGAGGCACGTAAAAAGGCGGCGGACGAGTCGAGCCTTTGTCGCGCTGGGCTCTCCTCCTACGGAGGATCCTCCTCACGAGGCAACGAGTACATCGCCAAGAAGAGGCAGTCACGAATGACTCACCTTACCGAACAAGAGCGCATAGACGCCGCGAAAGTCCTCGACTTCGGCTCTATGACAGTCGACACGAGAGGCAACGTGGTCCCCAGGACGCCGCAGGCCGCGGTGACAACAGCCACCATGCACCTCCTCAACAACCAGCCACCGGCTGGAGATCCCCGAACCGCCATGCACCGATCTACGATCGCGAGTTTGGAGCTAATCGAGGCCACCCTCGTCAAGGAGCCGGTACCAGACCCAAAAAAGGGCAAAGCGCTAGCAAAACGCTACTCCTCGCCCTCATCCAGCGATGACAGTCACGACCTGTCTCGACGCCGTTGCTCACGGCGACACGATCGTGACTACGATGCGCGCAACGACCTCACACAACGCAAGATCGACAAGTCAAGAGCACGACGTGCTTGGTTGACTGACTCGGAAGAGGAAGACGGGGAACTCTGCGGCGCCAGATGCTTCAGCAGATCCATTAGGCAGAAGAGAATGCCTAAGGGGTTTAAACTTTCGTCGGAAAATCCAAAGTTCGACGGTCTACAAGACCCTAAAATCTGGCTAGAGGATCACATCTCCTCCGTCAGGCTCCACGGAGGCAGTCGAAGTACTGCCATGCAATGCTTGCAGCTACAGCTGCAGGGCGCGCCCGAGCATGGCTCAATAACCTCCCACGCGGATCCATTCGCAGTTGGGATGAGCTGGTCTACAGCTTCGTGCGCAACTTTAAGGGCACATACAAACGGCCCGCATCAATCGAAGAACTGAGATGCTGCCAGCAAAGATCTCGCGAATCGCTGCGCTCATATATCCGAAGGTGGTCCATCATCAAGAACTCCGCGGAAAACATCTCGGAGGACCGCGCAATTGATGCATTCAATGGTGGCGTCCGCCGTCTAGAGCTCAGGGAGGAGCTGGGCCGCTCAAAGCCCTAGACCATCGACCACCTGATGGAGATCGCGGATCGGTGGGTTGATGGAGAAGATTCGGTGAAGAACCGCACTCACTCCGACGAGGAGGCAGAACTCGAACGCAGACGCGACCGCCGAGGCAAACGCCGCATGCGCTTCTACGACGACCGTGACGACGTCAACATGGTCGCAGCCGGCTACGCCGATAGACGCGACAACAACCGCAACAGCGGATACCGTAGCGGTGGATACCACGACTCTGGGAAAACCATGCAAGTGTGGCAACGCCGCACTCATGACGAGGCACCCGCGACCTCCATCGAGGAAAAACTGTCCGGACCATGCACAGTACACTTCTACATCGACAAGCATGATGGCAAGAGAAAGTCCAGCCACCTCCTCAAGGACTGCCGCGAGTTCCTCAAGCTACACAAGGGATTGGTTCGGATGAACCACAACGCATCCAAAAGAGGCTACGGGGCCGCTCTAGGCGCCGTGGCACATGGCGCACCGCCATCACCACCGGGGCCACCCCCGAACGGAGCTGCACCGGACCAACACCACGGAGGAGAACCGTACCCACGGGCCATGGGTACCATGATGATCCAAAAGGGGCGCCCCTCTAACAGGGTGCAGAAGCCATCACTCGCCAAGTCAACTTGGCCACGCACTCACCACCGTCCACCACTGAGTACCTCAGTGGCAGTGAGTCGTGCATCACCTTCGATAAACGAGACCACCCGCCTCAAGTACCTCGCCCAGGTCATTGCCCCCTCGTACTCGAGGCGCAAATTGGAGGCTTCGACATGAGTCGCGTCTTCATGGATGGCGGAAGCGGCATCAACCTCATATTCGCGAGTACCTTGCGAGCAATGAGGATCCCTCTAACTTTCTTGGAGGCATCGGACACAACGTTCCACAGCATCGTCCCAGGGAAAGGCGTATACCCCCTGGGCAAAATCAACCTCGATGTCATATTCGGCACGCCAAAGAACTTCCAGCGCGAGCGCATTGACTTTGAGGTCGTCGACTGGCCCTCACAATACCACTACATCCTCGGACGCGTCGCGTTCGCTAGGTTCATGGCGGTACCCCACTGCGCCTACCTGCAGATGAAAATGCCAGGTCCCAACAGCGTCATCATGATCAACGGAAGCTTTGAGCGATCTGACTGTTGCAACAGGGAATTCAACAGAATCTCCCAGTCCTTCGGCATGCAGGAGGAGCTCGCGCGATTGAAGGAAACGATAGACAACAGCCTGCCTCCCTTGAGTAGGCCAAGCTCACCTGATCTCTCCTTCGACTCATCTGTGCACACAAAGAAGGTGCTGGTCCATCCGACAGATCCCGCAAAAACGGCCCTCATCGCCAACAACTTAAGTCCCGCATAGGAACTCGTGCTCGTTGAATTCCTCCGTGAGCACTAGGAAATTTTGCCTGGTGTCCTGCGGACATGCCAGGAGTTCCAAGGGAATTCGCCGAGCACGCACTCAATGTCAACCCCGACGCAAGGCCAGTCAAGCAAACAATCAGGCGACTGTCTGAGCCACGAGCGCAGGCAGTTGGAATGGAGATCAACAGACTCCTCGAGGCCAAATTCATACGCGAGATCAAGGAAAGCACTTGGCTCGCCAATACGGTGCTGGTGCCAAAAAAAGGACACGGATATCCTACGGATGTGCATGGACTTCACTTCTTTAAACAAGCACTGCCCAAAAGATCACTTCCCGCTACCACGGATCGATCAAATCATCGACTCCACCGCTGGATGCGAGTGCCTTTGCTTCCTCAATGCCTACTCAGGCTATAACCAAATTCGAATGAAGGAGGAAGACCAGGAGAAGACCGCGTTTACAACGCCCTTCGGTGTGTTTTGCTACAACACAATGCCCTTCGGGCTAAAAAACGCGGGAGCCACCTACCAGCGGTGCATGCAGGCTTGCCTCAAGGAGCAATTGGGTCGCAACATCCAAGTCTATGTCGACAACATAGTAATCAAAACCAAGGAGGAAGCCTCTCTAATTGACGACTTGCGCGAAACATTCGCCAATCTCGATCGTTACCGGATTAAGCTCAATCCGAACAAATGCGCCTTCGGCGTACCATCTGGGCAGCTGCTCGGGTATCTCATCTCTGCGAGAGGGATTGAGGCAAACCCGAAAAAGATAAAGGCCATACTGGCAATGGTGAAGCCAAAGAACATAAGATGCGTCCAGCAACTAGCCGGACGAATCGCGGCCCTCAGTCGATTTATCAGTCGAATGGGAGAAAAGGCACTGCCCTTCTATCAGCTCCTCCGCAAAGATGACAAATTTGAGTGGACCAAGGAAGCACAAGAAGCATTCGAAGATCTCAAGCGCCTGTTATCCACCTCGCCGGTACTGGTGACTCCACGAGACAGGGAGCCACTACTGCTGTACATCTCCGCTACGAACCAAGTGGTTAGTATAGTGCTCATCATCGAACGGGCAGAGGAAAACAAGGTCCATGGCGTACAACGCCCGGTATACTACCTCAGCGAGGTCCTCACGCCAACAAAACAGCGGTACCCACACTACCAGAAGCTGGCGTACGGCGTCTTCATGACCGCCCGACGACTGTGCCATTACTTCCAGGAACACCAATCGTGGTAGTCAGCGACGCCCCATTGGGACATATCCTCAATAACCCCGACGCCACGGGACGAGTCGCGCTTTGGGGAATCGAACTGTCTCCACGAGACATCACATACGAAAAGCGCGACGCAATCAAGTCGCAAGTTCTCCCTGACTTCCTCGTGCATTGGATGGAAAACCAACTCCCGGACAAACCAGATATGTCCTACCTCTGGACAATGCACTTCGATGGATCCAAGCGGAAAGACGGAGCAGGAGCAGGTGTCATACTGACATCACCTCAAGGGGACAAGCTGAAATACATCCTGCGAATGCAGTTCACAGCCTCAAACAACGAGGCTGAATACGAGGCCCTGTTGCACGGGATGAGGATGGAAAAAGCCTGCGGTGCAAAGAGGCTCATCATATATGGCGACTCCAAGCTGGTCGTCAACCAAACAATGCACGAGTGCGACGCACTACATGACAACATGATCGCATACCGCGACCTCTACGATACACTCGAGGGAGACTTCGATGGTTGCGAGTTGCGACATGTAGGTCACGAAAGCAACGAGGAGGCGGACGCACTCGCCAACATAGGCTCTACTTGTGCCCCCATACCACCTGGGGTATTTCTCGAGCGCATCTGCGAACGCTCCATCAAGCCAAAGGCCGCAGAGAAGAACACAAGCGCAACAATAGACTCGGGGGCTACGCCACCCAATGAGCCAATGGCACTTGATAACTTGGAGCTAGACACAGGACTCGAAGGGCCAATGAGTGTCATGATGATCGAACAATCCTAGACACAGCCGTACATTACGTATCTCCTCAGCAAACGCCTACCGGACGACCCGACAGACGCACGACACATCGCGCGATGCTCCAAAGCATTCGTTGTTATTAACGGCGAACTATACAAACGCAGCATTACAGGAGTGCTACAGCGATGCGTCTCCATGGCTGATGGAAGAGCAATTCTCCTCGACATCCATGAAGGGACATGCGGGCACCATGCAGGCAGTCGCGCCCTCGTCGCCAAAGCTCTACGAGCGGGATTTTACTAGTCCAAAAATGCGCGATGGCAAGGACATAGTCCAAAAATGCAACGCTTGCCAACGATTCGCCGACAAACCACACGCACCAGGCGCAGAACTACGGCCTATTCCATTGGCCTGGCCCTTCGCCCAGTGGGGTCTCGACATGTGTAACTACCTCGGTGAATTACGCTCTTAGTTACATGCCTGGATAAGCGAAAGTGGTTAAAATAGTACGGTGGGGCCCATGGCCACTCACGGTAGACCTTTCGGCCGTCCTAACCACTTTCAGAACATCGGGACAAGAACGAGCGGCGTAATCGGCAGGCGAAGGGATCAACTACATACACAAGTGAGTATGTATGCAAGCCACATACAACAGTTCTCAGAGCCACTCCATCTAAAAGAAATAGAAATATTGCAACGCCATACGGCAAGATTCAAATATCCTAGATAGAGATAATATTTTAGGATAGCTCCTCATACATCAAACATCAGAGTATCAGGCGGAAGCGGAAAACAAGATCAGAGTATGGATAAGAAGCAAATCGGCATAAGATGCCACATAAATAAACACATCCCGCCCACAGATCTCACGGATCCCCGTTCCCGGAATCTCTACACCGAGTGATCGTTGCCAACATCATCTGTCTCCTCCACCCAGTATCCATCTTGCGGGTACACCTGTTCATCTGAATCAAACAATTTATCGTGTGAGACCCTAGGGGTACTCAGCAAGTCTTTATGCCACTAAAGGGGACACAACCTGGGGTGACGCAATTGCAGCAAAAGATAATAACTAACAAGTCTATAGATACTCGCTAATCATCCGCCTAACCAATGATAGACGGATGTCCGTGAATTTAGAACAATAGTTATAACAGTATAATTAACAGATCCATCCTCCTCCTCGCTTACCAACGAGGAAGCGGACGAACAACCCCCATCCGTTGGCAGTTTTATTAACCATTCCATGAGTATTGCACTATTTACTAATCAGGTACTTAGTCAGATTAAAGCGGCACTTTAGTTATACTTGTCTATGATCGAGAAACTGTGCTCCAAGTCGTCCATAACCACGGACACGGCTTTCAGAAAGATTTACCCTGCAGGGGTGCACGAATAGCAACACACACTCGATCAACCTCGGAAAAACCAACTCGAAACCCAACGAGGCTTTCACGACAAAGCGATCACAGGATTCAGTAATATTTCAGGGCGCCACCCCATTAAGCTACCCGCAACGAAGCTAGCTGACTCCGAGACAGACTCAAGGTTTGTGTGGACGGCGGTAAACGACTGGGAACCCGAAAATATGACTGGGCTTGTCGATACAGCGAAAACGTGTCATGATCCAAAACAGTACAGGTGCTCCACGCACAATCTTAAATAAAACAGTAACATGGCATAAGTACAGGATAGTAATAAAGCCCCAAACTACTTTGTGGACCCAAGAAATAAGAATGAATCAAGCTCTGGCTCAGGGGGTCCATAAGGCCTCCCGGATGTGGATAGTGCAAATAGTCAAGGAACAGGAATCAAGTACTCGGGGTCCTACGGGACACAAGTGAGCATGGAAAACCAAATAGCAGATATTGCTCACCGGTGCCTCTTTCATTAGTTATCCCATTACTACTCAGGTTATGTTGTTTAGGTACCTCATTAATCATCAGACACTCACATACCCTACACATGCTTTTCTACGACTCGCATGGCTCAAACAACTCATGTAGTAATGGCTCATGGGATGGAGGAACAAGCTTCGGTGGGGTTTTAAAGTAAAGGCTATGCAGTACTTGGGATTCAATTTAATGCAATCGCGACTCAATGATGCAAGAATAAGATAGAGGCAATAGGTACTATATGTATGCAAGCATGTGGTAGTGCTTGCCTGGCAGCTCAGTTGAAGCGAGAGATGGATCTGGGTAGTACTCCTGTGGTTCCTGATAATTCTCCTGTTGGGCGTCTATTCGAAGAAAAACCAAACAAACCAGGGCCAACATAAATAAGGTGCACAAGCATATGAATTAAAATGCGACAAGAAAACAAGCATGCCATGATAAATGATGCTCAATTTACATGGCATTAAAGTAGCATGGCAAGGGTGAGGTGTCGTACAACAATAAAGCATTTTATTAATTATTTAACCAAGTTTTATTACCATAAACAGTTCTGATTTTTAATAATGACATGATGCATGCTTCAATTCAGAACAAGGAATACATAGATAGAACGGGCTCGTCGCGCTGATCGATTTAGACATATTATTTGCCAAATTTGGAGTTATGGATTTAAAGTTATTAATTTATTAAGAAAAGGGCATTTGATTGTAATTTTAATCATCTCGAAAATTTAAAGTGTTCAAACATTATTTTGAATAGCATATTTGAATTCCTCACATTTTTCTGATTCAAAAACTAATATCATTTGTATTATTTGGATTTATAATATTAAAGTTATTTAAAAAACAGATTTGAATTTGAATTTAAACAATTTTGAATTTGTTTTGTTAAAACAGGTAACAGGGAAACTTTTTACACCCAGGCGAACTCAACCCAATTCGCTGACGGGTGGGTCGCTGCTGACTGGGCGAGATCCGCGCGCAAAGCTTTTTACACCGGGGTTTTTCCTAGCCACTGAGACTGCCAGGTGGGACCAGCGGCTAGGGGTCCACGTGCCAGCGGCTGAGCCCGCAGAGGCTGACAGGTGGGGTCGTACTGGAGCGCGGGTTAAGGGTTACGAAAACCGGAGTCCTTTTTTGTAAAATGCCCACAGGCACAGACAGGTGGGGTCTCGAGGAGCGCGGGTTGAGCGGTAAAAAGTTTGGAGGGGGAAATGCAAAGCACGCAGCGGCACTGTGGATCTTCTCCACGTTCTGACGAGGCTGGCGGCGGTAAGTCGCGGCGCGGTGGGGCTCGAACCGGAGACCTTGGGCTCGCACGCGAAGGCGGTAGCCACTGCGGTAGGCTGTGGGTATTGACAGGAGGGAGTAGAGCGGCTAGGTGAGGCGTGGCATGGCATAGAGGCGGCAGACGCCAACGGCCGACGGCGCACCGAGAGCGTTCGGTGAAACGCCCGGCAAGGCAGAGGGTCTACGGCGAGGCAGAGGATGTCTAGGCGGGAGGGGGACTCACCGCGGAGAGGTTGACGTGGTCGGATCGGGAGGGGGCGTTGTAGATCGCTGACGGAGCTGACGGACCGTATCTAGGGTTTCCGTCGGCGTGCAGCGGTGGTTCTGGTGGTCCTGGGGCTTCTCCTCCACGTCTGCGGATACAGGGGCGATGCTGGGGTACGGCTTGCTCTTCCTCGACGACCACAACGTTTCGCCGCCGGCTAGAACGAGCAGGTGAAGGAGATCCTGAGAGCGGCGACCGGAGTTGGAGAAGAAGGTGGCGTCGGTAGGGAGGAGAAGGGCGAGGCCCTCAGGATCTGGGAGTCAGAGGAGGCGTGGGGAAAGATAAGAGCGAGGGAGAGAGGGGAGGATGCCATGGGGAATCAGTAGAGAGGAGAAAGAAAAGGTGGCTCGGGTGCCACCTTCCCTCCTTGTCCTTCTCGAGCATGTGCTCAGCGTGGGAGGCCAGGGCAGGCACGGTAGGGCTGCCATGTGGGGACGGCGATGGCTATGGGGCTGGCTCAGTGTGGGGTCTGCTGAGCATGGAGAGAGGGAGAGAAAAGAGAGAGGGAGGCTTGGGTTAGAGCTAGGGTTAGCCTCGGCTAGGATTAGGGGAAAGGGTAGGTGGAGCAGCTCGCATGGGTGGTTAGGGTTAGGGTTTAGCAAGAATGTTAGGGTAGGGGTGGTGGCTCAGGTAAGATAGAAAGAGAGGAGGGCTTAGGGTTTGAGAGAGAGAAAAAAGAAAGAGGGTAGGGTACGGTCTTAGGGTTTGGGGAAAGGATCCACCAAGATCAAGACCAAGAGAAAAGGAATGGTGAGGTGGAGAGGGAAGTGAGGAGAAAAGGTGGTGTAGGGTTTTCTTTAACGTGGCATGATCATGGCATGGTCAAGTGTAAAGGAGAAAAGGGTGTGGATGATATCTCACATGATCATGCATGGCATGGATGTTGAGGGTGATGAGGTGGAGGTGGTGAGAGGAAGAGAGAACAAACTCACAAGGAAAAGATCCACTCAGAAACCAAGGACAAACCAAAAGAAAAGAAGTGGTGATGGTGGTTGCATGGCCCGTGCAAAGTATTAAATGCCATGTTTTATTTTGTGCAAACAATAATAACATTACATGGCATGATTCCCATGCATTACCAAAAGGTGGAATAAAGGCCAAGCAAAAGATATTAGAATTGAATCCATCCCAACCCACATGAGCTAGAGTAAATTCCAAAATAAAATAAAAGCCCATGGGTAATTAGGGTGGTGGAATTATAAGGTGGTGACAAAGAAAGGTGGTGGAGTGGAATAAAAGATATGCCCCCAACTCAACTTGGGCATCAAGCATTTATCAAGAACCAAATACAATATATCAAGAGCCAAGTACAAATTAATAATGCATATGAGAGAAGAACCAAATCAAAAGGGTTTTATATGATGCTCAAATGCAAGGTGGCATGATGACATGAGCATGATATAATTATGATGCAACAATTATATGTACGAAGTAGCCATTATATTACTAGACTAAGTAGCATTACAATTGTTAGACAATTGGGATGCTACAACTCTCCCCCACAAAACAGGAATCTCGCCCCGAGATTCTAGGAAGAAGAAGAAGACTCAAAGAGGGTAGGATACTTGGAACGGAGCTCATCTTCACGTTCCCAAGTGGCTTCATCAACGGAATGGTGCGACCACTGCACCTTGCTGAACTTGATGGACTTGTTGCGAGTCCTTCTTTCTGCGACTTCTAGAATTTTTATGCGGTGTTCTTGATAAGACAGATCTTCTTGGAGATTGATGAGTTCATGGTCCACGGTCCTGCCGGGATCCTTGAAGCACTTCTTGAGTTGAGAGATATGGAAAACATCATGGACCATGAGTTTTTCAGGGAGCTCAAGAGCATAAGCAACTTCTCCTCTTCTTCCACAAACTTTGAAAGGACCGATGTATCTAGGAGCCAGCTTTCCTTTGATACCAAAACGGTGTGTGCCTCTCATTGGAGTAACACAAAGGTAAACGAGATCACCAGGGACATACTCCATGTCCGTGTGCTTTCTATCATAATTGCTCTTCTGGCGACTTTGAGCAATCTTTAGGTTTTCAAGAATGATGTGAACTGTCTCCTCCGCTTGAGTTACAATGTCGGGGCCAAATATTTCACCTACGCCCGACCAACCAATCGGAGTTTTGCATTTGCGACCATAGAGAGCCTCAAATGGTGCCATCTTTAAACTTTTATGGAAGCTGTTGTTGTAAGAGAATTCAGCATAAGGAAGGCATTCTTCCCACTTCATGCCGAAAGGATAACACAAGCACGGAGCATATCTTCCAGAATCTGATTGATCCTTTCAACTTGTCCTTGCGACTAAGGGTGGTAAGCTGTGCTGAAGTTCAATTTTGTTCCCAAAGCATTTTGGAAACTTCCCCAGAACTTGGAAGTGAAGATGCTTCCATGGTCTGAGCTGATCTCAAGAGGAACCCCATACAGAGAGACAATTCTGTTGATATAGAGCTCAGCCAACTGAATTGCAGAAATTGTTTCCTTGACTGGAAATAAATGAGCTACTTTAGAAAGCCTGTCGATGACAACAAAGATTGCATTGTTGCCCTTCTGCGACCTTGGAAAACCAGTGATGAAGTCCATCTCTACTTTCTCCCATTTCCATTCCGGAGGCTTCAATGGCTGTAGAAGACCGGAAGGTTTCTGATGGACAGCTTTAACTCTGCGACAGACATCACACTCCGAGACATACTTGGCACAATATCATTTCAAACCAGGCCACCAATATTGTGTTTTCAGGTCCATGTATATCTTAGTGCTGCCAGGGTGGATAGAAAGAACAGAATCATGCGCCTCCTTGAGAACTTGCTCTCTTAAACCCGGGTAGTTCGGAACAAACATCCGGTGTTCAAAGAAAAGAGTGCCTTGATCGTCAACGTGGAAAGACTCATACTTCGGAAGCTGAATGTTGGAGATGATCTTTTTAGTGTAAGGATCACCAAGTTGAATGGAGCGGACCTTTTCTTCCAAAAGAGGTGTTGCTAGAAGGTTCAGAAGATACCCTTGATCCACAATTTCAAGGTTGAGCTTGCGGAATTCCTCGCACAAGAGAGGCTGTTGTTCTTCCACCATGAGGTTGTTGACATAAGCTTTTCGGCTGAGAGCATCGGCCATGAAATTAGCTTTGCCCGTGGTGTAGTTGATGATCAAATCGAAATCATTGATTGTTTCAATCCACCTCCTCTGACGAAGGTTGAGATCAGGCTGTGTGAATATATACTTCAGACTCTTGTGATCAGAAAAGATCTCACAACGGTTGCCAAGCAAGTAATGCCTCCATACTTTCAAAGCAAAGACAACTGCTGCAAGTTCGAGGTCATGTGTAGGATAGTTGATCTCATGCGTCTTCAACTGTCGAGAGGCATAAGCAACAACTTGTTTTTCTTGCATAAGGACCGCACCCAATCCTTGCAATGTGGCGTCACAGAATATCTGGAAAGGCTTTGATGTATCTGGAGGAACTAAGACTGGTGTGGAAGTGAGCTTCTCTTTGAGTGTTTCAAAGCTTGCTTGACATGCACGAGTCCAAAGGTATTTCTTGCCTTTCTTGAGGAGATCGGTAAGAGGCTTCGTAATCTTCGAGAAGTTTTGAACGAAGCGACGACAGTAACTGGCCAAACCAAGGAAACTCTAGACTTCTTTGACATTTATGGGTGGAAGCCAGTCCATAATTGTCTTAATAGTTTCTGGGTTGACGGCAATGCCCTTAGCAGAGATGACGTGACCAAGGTAGGTGACTTGAGGCAGCCAGAATTCACACTTGGAGAATTTTGCATACAGGCGGTTCTCACGAAGTTTGTTTAGGACACACCGAAGGTGTTCTTCATGTCCTTCTTTTGACTTAGAATAGACTAGAATGTCATCCAGATAGACCACAACAAACTTATCAAGATACTCCATGAAAACCGAGTTCATAAGCCTCGAGAAGGTGGCAGGTGCGTTGGTGAGACCGAAAGACATGACCGTGTACTCATACAGGCCATAGCGGGTGGTGAAAGCTGTTGTAGGAATATCTTCCTTGCGAATCTTGATTTGATGGTAACCACTTCTCAAATCAAGCTTAGAGAATACCACAGCTCCAGCTAGCTGATCGAAAAGATCATTAATCCGCGGAAGGGGATATTTATTCTTGATGGTTTTAGCATTGAGTGCTCGATAGTCAACACAAAGTCTATCAGTCTTGTCTCGCTTCTTCACAAAGATGGTTGGGCTACCCCAAGAAGAAGTACTGTGCTGAATGAAACCTAACTTCTCTTGTTCATCCAGCTGACGTTTGAGTTCAGCCAACTCGGCAGGACCCATTTTATAAGGCCGCTTGGAGATAGGAGCGGTACCAGGTTCAAGTTCAATCACAAACTCAACCTCACGATCCGGAGGCATACCTGGCAACTCTTCAGGAAAAACATCTAGAAACTCACAGACTACCGGAACACTCTGAATACCTTCCATAGCATCATCATTCAGAGCCGCCAAAGAGAAAAGCTGAATTGTAGGAGTTAGACTTGGAGAATAGACTATATGGCCTTCAGAAATTTTCAGAGAAACCGAGCGTTCAGCACAATCAATCACAGCTGCATTTGCTGTTAACCAATCCATGCCCAATATAACATCAATATCAGAGTTGCCCAGAATAATGAAGGAAGCCGGAAACGAAGAGCCACCAATCTCAATTTGATTGCCATGGCTGATATGAGCAGCTCTCATGTTTGACCCAGGAGATTGTACCACAAGACGATGCAATAAAGGAACCATAGCCAGATCATGCTCATGCACAAACTTGTGAGAAACAAAAGAATGCGAAGCACCAGAATCAAACAAAACTCGTGCAGGGACTGAGTTAACAGGAAGCATACCCATCACAACTCTAGGTGCATGCTCAGCTTGAGCGGCATTAACACAGTTGGCACGAGCAACCGTAGACCCAGGCTTAGTGTTGATGTTGAGAGCCCGAGGTGGAGGTGCACGAACCATAGGAGAACTTGCCGCAGGTCTTGGAGGTGGTGGTGGAAGAGCTTTGTTGTTCATAGGACAATTCCAGTGCTAATGCCCAGTGTTTCCACAAGTATAGCAAGCATAGGTGGACGTGGAGCAACGTAGCCAGGGACTCCGCCAGGCGCTCCAGGGTAGTTGTGGTTGTAGCCCCTAGGAGCCGCAGTGAAGGAGTTTGGTGGCCTTGCCGCATAGCTTGACGGTCTTGGTGGAGCCGGGAGCGACGGTGGGGTGTTAGGAACCCAGACACGACGCTTAGAAGGAGTTGTCATAGCTGAAGAGCTTGCTGCATCACGGCTGTGTTTCTTTGACTCCTCAAACACTTGCCTACTTGCTTCTTCCTGCAGAGCTGTGTGTTGGAGTTCCAGAAAAGAAGCCGGCCTTGCATGAGTGATTGCATATTTGATGGATGCATTGAGGCCTTGCCGGAACCTCTTTTGCTTCTTCTTGTCATCAGAGATCTCATCGCCACCATACCGAGAAAGGTTCATGAAGTTTCTGATGTAGGTATTGACATTGTCAGTGCCCTGCTTGAGGTTGAGAAACACTTCCTTCATCCTTTCCATGACAATTTCTGACAGATATTGCTCTTTGAAAGCAGCAGTGAATTGCTCCCAAGTAGGCTGAAAACCAGAGAGGTCTGCCTTGAGGTAATTTTCCCACCAGAGAGCTGCATCTCCCTTCAGAAGGTGAGTGGCACATTTGACCCATTCTTGCTCGGGAACATTCGCAGTCATCAGCAACCTTGATACTTCACACAGCCAATCATCAGCATCAAGTGGCTGATCAGACACCTCAAATTGGCATGGGTTGAACTTCAGAAAACTCTTGATGTCTCCTCGCTTGGGAGGTGGAGGTAACGGAACAAACTCATTCCTCCTCACGCTTTCTTCGAAGCGCTGCTGGTTCTGCTGCATAGTGCCCAAGGCATTTGCAATACTTCCCAAAGCAGCCCCTAGTTTAGGTGGTATGTCCTCCTCAGAATGGCGTGGTGGTGCCATCCTGTGATTGATAAAAACACAAGTCAGTACTATGATGGACAATAATAATAATCCAAAATAGTACCAAAATGGAATTAACCAAGATTAAAGCATACAATTCACTGAGATGATATTAAAATATCAACAAAGTTCAAGGCACCTAGAAGATATTAAGCATAACGCACACGACCGAACAAGGAGTGTGGTACACAAACTAACAAAGAAAAAATTTCCGCAAATTTCGGCATTAAAATACCACTATATGCGCAAAACCACTTAACGAATCAAGATTAGTAACTCTACTAATTCAATATACAAGAGCGAATGATAAAAGTAGTGGTATGGTCGCGACTCCATCCCGCACTCAAATCATTACTCCGCACATGAATTAGTAAAACACATATCCCAACACCTTCTTCTTAAGATGAACCTAAAGATTAGTAACTACGGAAACGAACACCCCACACAAAATAACATCGGATAACAAAGAGTAAGACAGATCGCACCGGTATACAACGAATCAGATAGATTGCGTCGGTTTACAAAGGCCTGTCGGTATGGAATGTACCAACAGTTGATAACCAAAAGGCAGATAACGATAACATTTGGATGCAACAGATAGACAAGGAATTCACACACACACACACACACAACCTATGGTACTACGGAATCTAGAACACGTGAATCCTAGTTTGAATTTTACAAGAGGATTGAAAACGTTACACTTCCTTACCAGAAAAAGGGTGGGTGGGTGGGTAAGAAGAAAAATGGAAGCAGTCCTACTCTCACGTTTTGTTTTTCCCTATTATACATAACTACCAAAAATATTTGCTAGACTGACAACGACCATTTTGGCTGAGACCCTGAAGGGCGGGATGGCTCTGATACCAATTGTAACTACCTCGGTGAATTACGCTCTTAGTTACATGCCTGGATGAGCGAAAGTGGTTAAAATAGTACGGTGGGGCCCAGGGCCACTCACGGTAGACCTTTCGGCCGTCCTAACCACTTTCAGAACATCGGGACAAGAACGAGTGGCGTAATCGGCAGGCGAAGGGATCAACTACATACACAAGTGAGTATGTATGCAAGCCACATACAACAGTTCTCAGAGCCACTCCATCTAAAAGAAATAGAAATATTGCAACGCCATACGGCAAGATTCAAATATCCTAGATAGAGATAATATTTTAGGATAGCTCCTCATACATCAAACATCAGAGTATCAGACAGAAGCGGAAAACAAGATCCGAGTACGGATAAGAAGCAAATCGGCATAAGATGCCACATAAATAAACACATCCCGCCCACAGATCTCACGGATCCCCGTTCCAAGAATCTCTACACCAAGTGATCGTTGCCAACATCATTTGTCTCCTCCACCTAGTATCCTTCTTGCGGGTACACCTGTTCATCTGAATCAAACAATTTATCGTGTGAGACCCTAGGGGTACTCAGCAAGTCTTTATGCCACTAAAGGGGACACAACCTGGGGTGACGCAATTGCAGCAAAAGATAATAACTAACAAGTCTATAGATACTCGCTAACCATTCGCCTAACCAATGATAGACGGATGTCCGTGAATTTAGAACAACAGTTATAACAGTATAATTAACAGATCCATCCTCCTCCTCGCTTACCAACGAGGAAGCGGACGAACAACCCCCATCCGTTGGCATTTTTATTAACCATTCCATGAGTATTGCACTATTTACTAATCAGGTACTTGGTCAGATTAAAGCGGCACTTTAGTTATACTTGTCTATGATCGAGAAACTGTGCTCCAAGTCGTCCATAACCGTGGACACGGCTTTCAGAAAGATTTACCCTGCAGGGGTGCACGAATAGCAACACACACTCGATCAACCTCGGAAAAACCAACTCGAACCCAACGAGGCATTCACAACAAAGCGATCACAGGATTCAGTAATATTTCAGGGGGCCACCCCATTAAGCTACCCGCAACGAAGCTAGCTGACTCCGAGACAGACTCAAGGTTTGTGTGGACGGCGGTAAACGACTGGGAACCCAAAAATATGACTGGGCTTGTCGATACAGCGAAAATGTGTCACGATCCAAAACAGTACAGGTGCTCCACGCACATCTTAAATAAAACAGTAACATGGCATAAGTACAGGATAGTAATCAAGCCCCAAACTACTTTGTGGCCCCAAGAAATAAGAATGAATCAAGCTCTGGCTCAGGGGGGGTCCATAAGGCCTCCCGGATGTGGATAGTGCGAATAGTCAAGAAACAGGAATCAAGTACTCCGGGTCCTACCGGACACAAGCGAGCATGGAAAATCAAATAGCAGATATTGCTCACCGGTGCCTCTTTCATTAGTTATCCCATTACTACTCAGGTTATGTTGTTTAGGTACCTCATTAATCATCAGACACTCACATACCCTACACATGCTTTTCTACGACTCGCATGGCTCAAACAATTCCAGTAGTAATGGCTCATGGGATGGAGGAACAAGCTTCGGTGGGGTTTTAAAGTAAAGGCTATGCAGTACTTGGGATTCAGTTTAATGCAATCGCGACTCAATGATGCAAGAATAAGATAGAGGCAATAGGTACTATATGTATGCAAGCATGTGGTAGTGCTTGCCTGGCAGCTCAGTTGAAGCGAGAGATGGATCTGGGTAGTACTCCTGTGGTTCCTGATAATTCTCCTGCTGGGCGTCTATTCGAAGAAAAACCAAACGAACCAGGGCCAACATAAATAAGGTGCACAAGCATATGAATTAAAATGCGACAAGCAAACAAGCATGCCATGATGAATGATGCTCAATTTACATGGCATTAAAGTAGCATGGCAAGGGTGAGGTGTGGTACAAGAATAAAGCATTTTATTAATTATTTAACCAAGTTTTATTGCCATAAATAGTTCTTATTTTTAATAATGACATGATGCATGTTTCAATTCAGAACAAGGAATGCATAGATAGAACGGGCTCGTCGCGCTGATCGATTTGGACATATTATTGGCCAAATTTGGAGTTATGGATTTAAAGTTATTAATTTATTAAGAAAAGGGCATTTTATTGTAATTTTAATCGTCTCGAAAATTTAAAGTGTTCAAACATTATTTTGAATAGCATATTTGAATTCCTCACATTTTTCTGATTCAAAAACATATATCATTTGTATTATTTGGATTTATAATATTAAAGTTATTTTAAAAAATAGATTTGAATTTGAATTTAAACAATTTTTAATTTGTTTTGTTAAAACAGTTAACAGGGAAACTTTTTACACCCAGGCGAACTCAACCCAAGTCGCTGACGGGTGGGCCGCTGCTGACTGGGCGAGATCCGCGCGCAAAGCTTTTTACACCGGGGTTTTTCCTAGCCACTGAGACTGCCAGGTCGGACCAGCGGCTAGGGGTCCACGTGCCAGCGGCTGAGCCCGTAGAGGCTGACAGGTGGGGTCATACTGGAGCGCGGGTTAAGGGTTACGAAAACCGGAGTCCTTTTTTGTAAAATGCCCACAGGCACAGACAGGTGGGGTCTCGAGGAGCGCGGGTTGAGCGGTAAAAAGTTTGGAGGGGGGAAATGCAAAGCGCGTAGCGGCACTGTGGATCTTCTCCACGTTCTGACGAGGCTGGCGGTGGTAAGTCGCGGCGCGGTGGGGCTCGAACAGGGGACCTGGGGCTCACGCGCGGAGGCGGTAGCTACTGCGGTAGGCTGTGGGTGTTGACAGGAGGGAGTAGAGCGGCTAGGTGAGGCGTGGAGCGGCATAGAGGCGGCAAACGCCAGCGGCCGACGGCGCACTGAGAGCGTTCGGTAAAACTCCCGGCAAGGCAGAGGGTCTACGGCGAGGCAGTGGGTGTCCAGGCAGGAGGGGGACTCACCGCGGAGAGGTTGACGTCGTCGGATCGGGAGGGGGCGTTGCAGATCGCTGACGGAGCTGACGGGCCGTATCTAGGGTTTCCGTCGGCATGCAGTGGTGGTTCTGGTGGTCCTGGGGCTTCTCCTCCATGTCTGCGGATACAGGGGCGATGCTGGGGTACGGCTTGCTCTTCCTCGACGACCACAACGTTTCGCCGCCGGCTAGAACGAGCAGGTGAAGGAGATCCTGAGAGCGGCGGCCGGAGTTGGAGAAGAAGGTGGTGTCGGCGGGGAGGAGAAGGGCGAGGCCCTCGGGATCTGGGAGTCAGAGGAGGCGTGGGGAAAGATAAGAGCGAGGGAGAGAGAGGAGGATGCCGTGGGGAATCAGTAGAGAGGAGAAAGAAAAAGGTGGCTCGGGTGCCACCTTCCCTCCTTGTCCTTCTCGAGCATGTGCTCGGCGTGGGAGGCCAGGGCAGGCACGGTAGGGTTGCCAGGTGGGGACGGCGATGGCTGTGGGGCTGGCTCGGTGTGGGGTCTGCTGAGCATGGAGAGAGGGATAGAAAAGAGAGAGGGAGGCTCGGGTTAGAGCTAGGGTTAGCCTCGGCTAGGATTAGGGGAAAGGGGAAAGGGTAGGTGGAGCAGCTCGCATGGGTGGTTAGGGTTAGGGTTTAGCAAGAATGTTAGGGTAGGGGTGGTGGCTCAGGTAAGATAGAAAGAGAGGAGGGCTTAGGGTTTGAGAGAGAAAAAAATAAAGAAAGAGGGTAGGGTAGGGTCTTAGGGTTTGGGGAAAGGATCCACCAAGATCAAGACCAAGAGAAAAGGAATGGTGAGGTGGAGAGGGAAGTGAGGAGAAAAGGTGGTGTAGGGTTTTCTTTAATGTGGCATGATCATGGCATGATCAAGTGTAAAGGAGAAAAGGGTGTGGATGATACCTCACATGATCATGCATGGCATGGATGTTGAGGGTGATGAGGTGGAGATGGTGAGAGGAAGAGAGAACAAACTCACAAGGAAAAGATCCACTCAGAAACCAAGGACAAACCAAAAGAAAAGAAGTGGTGATGGTGGTTGCATGGCCCATGGAAAGTATTAAATGCCATGTTTTATTTTGTGAAAACAATAATAACATAACATGGCATGATTCCCATGCATTACCAAAAGGTGGAATAAAGGCCAAGCAAAAGAAATTAGAATTGAATCCATCCCAACCAACATGAGCTAGAGTAAATGCCAAAATAAAATAAAAGCCCATGGGTAATTAGGGTGGTGGAATTATAAGGTGGTGACAAAGAAAGGTGGTGGAGTGGAATAAAAGATATGCCCCCAACTCAACTTGGGCATCAAGCATTTATCAAGAACCAAATACAATATATCAAGAGCCAAGTACAATTAATAATGCATATGAGAGAAGAACCAAATCAAAAGGGTTTTATATGATGCTCAAATGCAAGGTGGCATGATGACATGATCATGATATAATTATGATGCAACAGTTATATGTAGGAAGTAGCCATTATATTACTAGACCAAGTAGCATTATAATTGTTAGACAATTGGGATGCTACAACATGGTTGGCAAACTTCCAAGGTACTCACAAGGAGGATACGTCTACCTCTTGGTCGCAGTCGACAAATTCACCAAGTGGATCGAGGCCATGCCAGTGACCAAGCAATCAGGGCACAGCGCAGTCAAGTTCTTCGAGTCCATCGTCTACCGTTTCGGCGTGCCACACAGCATCATCACTGACAACGGGACGAACTTCACATCCAAAGAGTTCCAAGAATTTTGCGGAAACCTGGGGATCAACATCAGTTATGCCTCAGTCGCGCATCCACAGACCAACGGTCAGGTGGAAAAAGCAAACGAGCTCGTCTACAGTGGCATCAAGAAGCGACTCCTTCGACCACTCGAACAAGCCGCGGGTTGCTGGCCAGATGAGCTCCAATCCGTACTTTGGAGCCTACGTACAACTACAAACAGCGCCACAGGCTACACGCCATTCTTTATGGTGCACGGAGCAGAAGCGGTGCTACCCGCCGAAGTAAGGTACAAGGCGCCACGCATAGTCACTTACATCAAACAAGAGTCATCTCTTGCACTCGAAGACTCTGTAGACCTCCTCGACGAGGCAAGAGAAATCGCCGCAGAAAGATCCACGATCTACCAGTAGAACCTGCGCAACTACCACAGTAGAAGGCTTCGCCCCAGATCCTTTGTCGAAGGTGACCTGGTCCTGCGACTGAAGCAGCAGGGGCATCTCAAGCTCGAGTCCTCCTGGGAAGGACCATACTTGATTACAGAAGTAATCCCAGGTGGCGCCTATCGCCTTCAAGACTTAGAGACAGGAGTCTCATACTCCAACCCTTGGAACGTCGCACAACTGCGACGCTTCTACCCCTAGCTATTTTTACTTTTACATCGCAAATAAGGCTACCCAGCCAAGGCTACTTAGCCACACACTGTACCTCGTACTGTTCTCCAAATAAATAAAAGCTAAGTGCCCCAAAACTCTGTGTTTTCTTTTCACTCCTGTCAATTTTATACTCGGGGGCGGCGCCACCCTACATACATCTGTTCTTCGAACCTATAAACGCGATATCCTGAGTAGCTGGCACATCAATCACACCCCTTAATGAAAACCCAACCCAGTTGCAACACACCTGGCAGGTTGATAAAGGGATGGCCAGGCTAACGAAAAGGACTCGCATGGTGCAATGCACCCCACACTAGCAAAGCTGTTTATACGCGTGTGACAATAAATTATCTATAATATGAACCTTACAGCACAAACACACTTATATGCAGGACACAAATCTGGTTACTGCTGCAACAGAAGAACATTGGTTTGCTCCTCGAAGAAGTCGACAATCTCCTCTGCTGGGCGGTCCATCGCTTGATAGTGCGGCACCATATTCTAGGCAGATCCGGCTGGCGATGTTGGTAGACCGGAAGCTACAACGGCGACATCCACATCAGGCCTGTGCAATCGCACCATCGAGAGGGCAGCCTTGGCACCAGCCACCAACTGCTGCCTCACACACTCGCGAACCGCGGACATATCTTGAAATTTGGCCAGGAGAGCCAACAGGCTTGATGGCGTGTCATCCAACAGGAACATCGCCCGATAGATATTCTTCAAACATGACTGCGACTTCTTCAGGAAGAGCAGAACTCGCGAAGCGCGATCTTGCAGGGTCGCCAATGCAGTCGCACGATCCTGATCCACCCAGAAGTACCCACTCTCTTGAAGCTGCTCTTGGGTGAGACCATGAAGGCGGATGGCAATCCTATCCCTCTCCTCCTGTGGATGGCATGTGCTAACAACTACACGAAGCAGCATCAATAGCATGAGTACGACGTACCACTGCGACTAACTACAAAGAAGAAGATGAGGACGAGCAAACTAACACTTAAACTGGTCGCCCAGCCGCATCACCTCGCCAAGCAAATATTGCTCGCGGGCGGCGGTTTTCTCCGCCCTAGATTTCCACACGCCTGCGTTACCACGGATCAGGGACAACTCACGCTCCAGCTCCTTCACGTGATCACGAAGTCGCGATAGCAAGGACATCTCCTCTACCCTGGAGCGCGGCGGTACAACTGCCTCATCAAGAGATGGCGAGTCCTGGTTTCCCCCCACGGGACCACTCGATGTGCCCTACCACAAGTCAAGACAGAAACAAATAGGCGACCAAATTAACACAAAGGCAAGGAGAAAAGATGCATTCAAGATAAGCATAAATATTCACAAACACACTCGCCAGTAGGCATGTCTTCAGACTAAAAGGACAATTCATCAACTATTACAAAAGTTAAAACTAAGGATCAACTGCCCCTGAGGCCGAAGCTTTAGCTGCCTTCTTCGCGTGTTGGAGCTCCTCCGAATACTTGGCACCAATATTTATCAAGGAATGGCCATATTTGGCACAAGCAGTCGCAAAGGGAGCAAAGACTACCTGCTGACCATCCGCGCCAACATGCATTGTCTTCGACACCGCAGAGGGATCTATCTCGACTCCATGGGCTTGCACCATGGCGAGTGACATCGTTGCACCAGCCGCCCGGAGGGAGTTCTTATAGGTAGAAGGCACGCCCCCGGCGAGTGACTCCACCAGCTCGTCCATATTATCGACCTGCTCCGCCTTTGGCATCAACTCCTCCCGGAGGTGACTAAGGGCGACCTTGGCCTTGGACAATGTATCCTAGACGGCGGCGCTTCGGTCCTCGACCGCGGATACCGCGCCGGCCAGAGCGTCATCACGACGAAGGGTCTGCGGGTCAAAACTCAAGTCGCCAGCATCTACACCAACAAAAAACATGGATCAAATTTCTAGTGCCACCGGCAAAACTCTACAAGCAGAAAAGAGCATCAATAAAATATCCACCAGTAAAGGTACCTGATAGGGCCTTGGCGTCTGAGAATAGTTGCTCCTCGAACAACTTTTCCTGGCCGCAAAGGAGGCGCGCAGATCCTCTTCGCGCTTCTGGGCATCATCACGAGCCGCGATTGCCTCATCGCGCCCCTTCACAGCTGCGGCCAATGTCTTCTCCAATGTTGCGACATTACGTAGTAAAGCGTTATGCTCAGCTATATGGCAGTCAATAATTGGCTATCAGTCGAATATACCAAACACAAAGAGAAGATGAAAAGAACAAGCGTGGAAGCACTCACTTTCGACCAGGCGGTGACGCGTCTCCAGCATCGCATGCTGACGACCCATCGCCATCACCTGCTCCGCCACTTGCGCGGCCTCCCTTACAAGGAGCTGTTGCACCAAACAAGGAATCCGAAAGGGAAACAGAAGGCGTTGACTTCCAAATTACACAAGAGGGAAAGATATACTCACATGGTCCTCTAGCGACTCCGAAGAAGTCTGCTGAGCCGTCATCTGAGCAACTATTCGATGCTCCCCTCCGTGGGGAGAGCTCGAAGAATTGTGCCTGGATTGGGCCGCCGCCGGAGGAGAAGGAGTGCGCTCGACCTCTACCTTGGCCTTTGAGGTCGCGACTCCTGATTCCTTTAAAAACTCGCCGCCGCCAGAAGATGACGACGCCTCTTGACTGCAAGACCAAATTCGCATTGAGAAAGGGCAAAACTCCAGGGCAAAGCCAACAAGTAGAAAACAGAGAAGAATGAATGAACTCATAAACTTACCAGTCAAACTTGTCAAGATCAAATGTGGCCTCCGCCGACTCTGACGAAGACTCCTTGGGCAATCGCATCTTCTTGCGAGAAGACGGTGCTACAGCCCTCACAGGAACGGCGGGAATTGGTGACTCCGCGCCAGCAACTATGCCTTCTGGAGTTGAAGGAGTCGACGCATCGGAGTCCTCGCTGCTCGAATGCTTGCGAGTATCTGGGCTCTCAGACTCGGGGGCTTCCTCTTCTACATCAGAGGGGACGGTCGACTCAGACTCATCCTCTTCCAAAGCTTCACGAGGAATAATGCCCTCAGGGAGAGGAGGCATACAAGGCGACACCGCCCAATCCTGCATACAGACAATGAAGATCAGAAAACAGAGTAGGCAAGCAACAGAAAAAGCAATCGCGAACATAAGCTACTGCGTAGCACGACTGTACCTCGAGAGGAGGATTCGAAGCATCGAAGGGAGGAACGACTGGCTCATTCGGAAGCACATCCTTGAGGTGTACTTCGTGACCAGTCGCACCCTCTTATCTACCTCACTTGCGGACATGCCATCGGCAGACACGCGAGTGGCATCATCGGCGCCACCCCATTGAAACATGGGATGGACTCTAGCCTGGAGAGGTTGGATGCGACGATGAAGCCAAGTCCTGACAAGGGCGCAGCCTCCCTCTTCTACGCCTATGCGACTCTCGAGGTCGCAGATGCGTTGATATAGCACGTCTGTCTCCACGAGTTCGGAAGGCATGATCACGTTCTTCCAAGAACGCATCTTCTTGCAGGGAGTGGCGGGGTCGAAAGGCGCGAGTTCGAAATGCTCGTCCTTGGCCTTCTGGTCGCAAACATAAAACCATCTGTCCCTCCATCCCTGGACGGACTTGGCGAGCTTAATGTCGAAGTAGGTGGCAGATGGGTCGACATGGATCCCACAACCACCTACGTCATAAACTAAAGAGCCAGATGCGGACTGACGCTTTAGCTTAAATAAGCGTTTGAAAAGGCCAAACTGCGGCTCGATTCCGAGCCAGCACTCGCAAAGCGTGATAAAACAAGAGATGTGAAGAATTGAATTTGGGGACAGCTGATGGAGCTGGAGCCCGTAGAAACAGAGGAGACCCCTAAGAAAGGGGTGGAGAGGCAAAGAAAGGCCGCGAATGATGAAAGCAAGAAACATCACTCGAAAACCAGCGGGAGGCACAGGAATGGTCTCACCACTAGGGACGCGCGCGTCGGCGACTGCTGCAGAAATAACTCCATCTTGGCGAAGAAGACGGAGATTGAATGCCTTGATGATAGAGGGGCGCCACGCGCCATTGGTCACACGAGTGCCCGCGACCTTCTTTTTTCCGCCGGCGGCAGCACTGGTGCCCGTAGCAGCGGGGCCACCCTTCTTCTTCATCGCAGCAGCGGTGGCAGCGGATTTAGTGGCAGCGCCTCCTTTCTTCTTTCCCATTGCGCGGCAGCAATGAGAACGCAGGAAATAACTTGGAAATGAGCGGAGATGGTCCAGAGCTGAGGAGGAGATGAGCGCAGGAGAAAAGCAGAGGAGCAGCAGCAATGGCGATGGCAGCGAGGAAGAAAAGGGCGCAGATGGAAAATTACCGCCGTAGCATCGCTACTTAACCCTTAGGAGATGCAATCCAACGGCTCACAAAAACCCTACTGGACGCGCGGCATGCATCGCGCTCGACACGTGGAGAAGAGGAAGCATGAACCGTCCCTCCACTGCTCCCATTACGCGCGGAAATCGAGGAGGCATAGTTAATAATAAGATTACGCACGCCCAGTCAAATCAAAGTCAGAAAGTGGGACACACCGCTCGTCACGTCCCGTCAAAACCGCTCACGCGGGCAACTGAGGTCATGCAAGCGTCAGCACTGACGTCATCAACGGCTACTCAGCGGAAAACTTCGACTACTTTAGTCCTTGCTGGAGTCTTTGACTCCACCAAGCACTCGGGGGCTACTCCCATAGGGAGCACTGGCCGCGCACCCTATGATTTTTCTTTTCTTATTGCAGGGATACAGGCAATCGCAATCAAACCCAACCACTCGAAACACGGTTTGACTATGGACATGGGTTACTCCCATAGGGAGCGCTGGAAACAACTTCGACTGAGACAAGCAAGCAAAAGACGACAGCAGTCGCAAAAAGTGTTTTAGTCCCTGTCTGAATCTTCGACTGAAACAAACAAGCAAAGACGACAGCAGTCGCAAAATTTCTTTAGTCCCTGCCTGAGTCTTCGACTCAACCAGGCACTTGGGGGCTACTCCCATAGGGAGCGCTGGTCGCGCACCCTATGATTACTTGCACGAGAACTGTGCGTTGATTACATCCGCACTCGCAGATCATGGCGACATCGCCTCATAATTCTCCCTACAAAGAGACTGCGTCTCCTGGGTCGCCCGAATCATCTCCGTGATGATAAAATTCGGATGCCACGCTTACAGCATGAAGGTAAGACCTGAGTAAGGCCTGGCAACGTATTTAACTGCGCACTACCAGAAACATATCCGTGCCTACAGGCACGATGAACATGCCTTGACAGACGCGTCAAGTGCTCACACCCATATAACTGGAATTCGACTCATGTAAGACCTCCGCGACCTGAGTCGAATTATGCCAGCACTTTTCCGGGTTCGAGTCCAGGGACTCGAGTTCGAGTAGATTGCGTTGTTTCACCCTAAGGTGGTTAACTGATACTGATACTTCGGCTATATCGGGCACGTATATCAACAATCCCTATGACATAAATGAAAGTAGTCGAAAAATGTACTCATTCAGGCACTCGAAGACTTCAAAAAGTACCCAGTCGAATCTGCGATTCCACTGGATACTCGGGGGCTACTAACATGGGTATACCCTACAGGTACTCGAGCTTGGTATATACGGTCTAAATACGAACAGGCCCACGGTGTCGCCAAGGCCCAAACGAAAGGACTCGAGTAATCTGCGGACTCTCGATTGCTTGAGAGACAAGAAGAAGCTAAAGATAGAAAGTTTGAAGGGGAAAAACCCTAACTTGTAATCGACTCGACCTGCTACCCGAGACCTAGCCTATCTATATAAAGGCTAGGAGGGGGCGGCGAGGAACACACACACAACCCTAGTTTCCACAACTTTCGCCAGATTGCATCTGCGCACCATTGTAACTTTCGACTCCTTTGATAATTTCACGAGCAGACAAGCAGGAGTAGGGACCTCTACGAGGCCTGAACCTGGGTAAATCCTTTGTCTCCTGTGTGCTTGTTTGCTAGCCGATAGATTTCTGTAGCACTCCCTCCTCCAAAACCCAAGTCCATAACAATGGGCATTGATGAGTTAAACCCTCGTCACTTAAGGTTCAGTTCTAACACCAAATAAACTTCCATTAGAACACTAGCTACTGTAGCACTTCCCTCAAAAAGCTCAATTCCCCAAAAGAACTCAAAAAGGAACCAACAAGAAGCAAATGCAGAAAATGGCAGAAATCTGTCAAAACAGACCAGCAGGTGAAGACGAATTTTTCGAAGACCTTCTGTTGCTCAAATAAAAAATGTTGAACTAACAAAAGTTATATAACAACCTGGGGCAGAAGCACAAAAACTTACGGCTCAATCCGACATACAGAGCTCTCTCACGAATTTTTACGGTGAAGCACAAAAATCTATTTCGGGACAACAACTTTCCCAATCATTACTTCTCTCTCATTAGAGGTTACTCTTGGCACAAAAAGCAAATAAAAAGGATAAGGAGAGGTTATTATAGAGGTAATAACTTCCAAGACTCATCTAAAACTTTTGGGTTATCTCCCAATAAGTACTTTTCTTTAACGCCTTTAAGTTAGGCATAAGCACAAACTAAAATGGATAGAATAGAAGTAAGCGGAGATAATCATGGTGAAAACATTGTTTTGTTTAATGAAATCCTTTTGTTAACATGGTTGATCAGGTCTTGTTACCAAAACAATTTCATATGACACAAAACTTTGTATTCCACTAATGATTATGTTACCTCAACCTTGATAGCAATGGTCCCAATCATAATAGTTTCAAGTTTTTTCTCTTGGTATGAGACAATATATTTCTCCAACTTGAATGCCCTAAACATGTTCAATTGAATTCAAAACCATAAGTCCTATCAATCTTCTTGGGGAAATAGACAATATGTTCCTTGTCATTAACATTGAAGGTCACCTTCCCTTGATTATAATTAATAACAGCTCCTGCAGTATTTAAGCAAAGGTCTCCCAAGAATAATAGACATATTATCATCTTCAGGCATAATAGTTTGAGAGGATGCTCACATAAGAAATATGAAGTGAAGTAAAAGTGAGAATCAAGAAGCAAATCCAATACACATTTAAGTCTAACCCACTTCCTATGCATAGGAATCGTGTATGCAAATAAATTCGCAAGGAACAAAGTGGCAGGCATAGGAAGATAAAACAAGAGTGACTTCAAAATTTTCAGCACATAGAGAGGTGTTTCAATGCCATGAAAACTTCTACTACCATATTTTCCTCTCTCATAATAATTTTCAGTAGCCTCATGAATAAACTCAACAATATAACTATCACATAAAGCATGCTTTTCATGATCTACAAGCACTAAGGCTTTATTATAAACATCTTCAAAAGAATCCTCAGAAACATAACATTCATCCTTCTTTAGTAAGCATGGGGGACAATCAAATAATGTAAGGGATAAAGAGTTACTCTCATTAGAATTTAGGAATGGGTAGCTAATCCATTCTTCCTCCTTTTGTTCATCACTCTCCTCCTCTTTTTCATCTAATGAGATTTCAGGTTCATCAATTTCTTCTTCCATAGGATCCTGCAAGGCATTAGTCTCTTCCATTTGTGGAAAGCATCTATTAGAATATTCAAGAATATAGCCATTTTCATCCTTGTAATTATCAAAGCAAAATTTAAGTATACCATAAAACTCATACTTATAAGGTGAATCATCAATATTTTCAAGCAAACTAGCAAGTTCAAATGCACCCTTCCAAGCAATAAATTCCTCAGTTTGTTCCACATCATAAAGGTCATAATTTCCCTTAACATAGGAAGATATGGTAACATTATCATTATACTCACATTGAAAAGGGAGGTGTTTGTACCTCCTACAGCAACAAGATTTATCAAGGAAATAAGTAACATTATAAGTAGAGCACACATTTCTAGCAATGGTATACAATTTATCAATTTGTTCCCATAAGTGTTTCCCTTTTTGTGACAAGCGGTGTTCCTTATAATAATATTTTTCATCTTCCGTGAACCCACCTTGCCAATAAGATTCAATTTCAAAGAAACCAACCATTGACAACAAGCATGATAAAGCAAGACAATAACAGACCAACGAAAATAACAACTAGAGTAGGAACCAATTTTTTTGTATTTTTGATAAAGAAACAAGCAAACAAGGAGAAAATAAACTTAGCTTGAACAATAGTGATTCCAAGTGAACTTAATAAATAAAGCTATGCTCCCCGGCAACGGCGCCAGAAAATAGTCTTGATGACCCACAAGTATAGGGGGTGTATCGCAGTATTTTCGAGGGAAGTGAAACCCAATTTATTGATTCGACACAAAAGGAGCCAAAGAATATTTATAAGCCTTAACAACTGAGTTGTCAATTCAGCTGCACCTGGAAACAATCTTGCTCACAGTAGTTTATCAGTAGCAACAGTTTTGTAGTAGGAATAGCAAAGTAACAGCAGTAGCAAAGCAAAGACAGTAGTAGCAAAAGCAGTAACCAGTGGGATTCGAGTGCGGTAGGCATAGGGATGGATGGACGGGCGTTGCATGGAAAAGACAAGTCACATAGCAATCAGAACATAGGCCAATTGCAGATAAATAAGATAAAGCACCCAAGTACTAGACAATCCTAGGCATGTGTTCCATATATAGTCATACGTGCTCGCAATGAGAACTTGCACAACATCTTTTGTCCTGCCAGCCTGTTTGCAGCAGGGCCTCTAGGAAACTACTGACAATTAAGGTGCTCCTTTTAATAGAGCACCGGAGCAAAGCATTAACACTCCGTGAACACATGTGATCCTCACATCAAAGCCATTCCCTTCCGGTTATCCCGATTTCTGTCACTTCGGGGCCATAGGTTCCGGACAACAACGTGTGTATACAACTTGTAGATAAGACCAAAAACAATACTATCATAATGAATCAATAACATGTTCAGATCTGAAATCATGGCACTCGGGCCCTAGTGACAAGCATTAAGCACAACAAGTTGCAACAAAGTCATAAAGCACTAATAAAAGATACTAGGCACCATGCCCTAACAATCTGATGCCATTACATGAACGATCTCATCCAATCCCTACCATCCCCATAGCCTACAGTGGGGGATTACTCACTCATAGATGGGGGAAACATGGATGGTCGATGGAGAAGCGATGGTGATGATGATGGCGATGATCTCCTCCAATTCCTCGTCCCGGCAGGATGCCAGAACGGAGTTTCTGGTGCTGTTTCGTAGAATCCGGTGGTGGCGGCGGAGCAGAACTCCTTCTGGAAAAACGTCGACCCCCTAGAGTTTTTAGGTCAAAAGGCTTCTTATAGGCAAAGATGGAGACCGAGGGGGTGCCTGGGGCCACCACACCATGCCCTGGCGCGGCCAAGCCCAGCCCGCGCCTAGGGTGGTGTGGCCAGGCCCTGGCCCTCCTCCGTCTCGTATTCTGGATCCGTGAGTCTTCTGGAAAAATAGGCACTTTGGCTTTTGTCTCGTCCAATTCCGAGAATATTCATTTTCTGACTTTCCTAGAACCAAAAACAGCAGAAAACAGGCAGCTGGCACTGTGGCTCTTGTTAATAGGTTAGTCCAAGAAATCATATGAAAAGTACTCCAAAGTGTGGACAAAACACAAGAAAGTGGATAAAACCAAGCATGGAGCATCAAAAATTGTAGATACATTTGCAATGTATCATGCAGCTTCAACCATTCCAAGTCCGACAAGGGCGGACTGATGGATGGAAGTACGTGGATCCTGCGGCGGCGGAGGGTTGGACAACAAGTAGGTGGTGGCCTCCATGAGGGCGGCTTGCGGGTCATGGGCGTCATATTGCAGTGCACATCTACATACATGAAAGAGAAGTCTGGTTGCTTGGTGGCCTCATGCCTGGCTTCCTTGTCCATCCGGTCTGTTCGAGGGCATCTCTTAGATGCCCCGACGTTGTGATTCCATTTCGAGAAGGACCCGCCAATGGAGGAGAGCATCGCCCGTCGAGCACTCAGTTCATCGGTGAGTCATCGCCGTTCATTGAGCTAGGTTGCGACCATCTGCTGGCGATAGAACTCCTTATCCAGGTACCAATGGTAGGCCATTATCATATCTTGTGATGTACCAGGGGCAGAGGCGCGCCACCCTTCAGGTCCTAGTGGACCCTTTCGCATTATGCGTCGATGAGGCGGATCTGTGGCATGTCGCTACCATTGTTGTTGTTATTGTTGTTGTTGTTGTTGTGGGGAGCTCTGTTACCTACTTCAGGGTCAACGCCGGTGTTGGCACCATTGCCGGTGGTGCCACCGGTGTTGGTGTTGACGATAGCGCAGTACTAGTGGATGGTGTAGGCGTTGCTTCCGGAGCTTTCCTGGTCAGATCCGACATCGTGGTCCTTTTTTCCAACCATATCACTCAGATCAGAATCGCAGCTATTGCTGTTGTCCGGGTCGTAGGCCGAGGAGCTGGCGTTTAGCTCGCTGAGGGTCCCGATTGGCAGTGGGATCCATGAAGCCAGTGCAATCGACGATGTGGTCGACTGCTCAGGGACACGCAGGGTGTAGGTCCGTCCAACTTGGAAGCTGAAGCCGCCGATCATCATGTCGACTTAATTGTCGAAGGAGTCGAAGGTTGGGCACGTGGCCACCGAGTAGATGGTGAAGTCAAAGGAGCAGATGTTGAGGCGTCCCTCCAACGCGAAAGAGTAGAAGATGGCAGGTGATGGGGCCGTCGAGGTCGCAACATCAGCGCGCCCAGTTCCCACAGACGGGGCCAATTGACGTGGGGTTAACACGTCAATGGCAATAGTTTAGGGACTTGGATTTGAGGAAGTGGGGAGCGCTGGAGATTTCGTTCGGCTAACAAGCAAGCAATTCGGGGACACAAGGTACCCAGTTTTAGGCCCCCGGAGAGAAAACCCTACTCCTTCCTGTCTGCTCTTGATTGAAGAAGAACCAAAGTTTACAAGGTTGCCTTGATGGGGATGGTGCGCAGATGTAATATGATGGGTTTTTGTGCTAGGGTTTCGATAGGTCCCTTCGCGCGGTTCCCTCCCAGCCTTTATATGAGGAGGCCAGGTCTTAGGATAGCATCGAGTCTATTACAAATTAGGGTTTCCTTTACAAATTTCTATTTGTTCTGTCGTATTCTCCAAGGAGTTGCGTCCTCTATGGGCCTGGGTCACCCGAGCCTTCATGGGCTTCGATACCGGATTCGGCCTATCTTGTTAGGCCTCCGTTGGACTTAACCGGGTAGGCCAATCTTAGGAACCTGTAGGGCATACCCATATCAGTAGTGCTTTAGTCATGTTTAATATTCTAGGAGTTATCATGAAACTATATAATTATCCAAAAATCATTGAGGGACTTGTTTTTTTTTTCTAACTGTTTAACGAAACCCCATCTTCCTTGGTGGGAAAGACATGTTAAGGATGCCGAGGTTGCTCGGTTTAGTCCCACCTCTCCTACAAAAGGAGGTTGCGACCAACTTATAAGAGAGCTTCCTTCCTCCCTTCGGTCCAGACTTTTCGGGATGGAGTTTCCTCTCTTCTTACAACTGAGTTGTATGCGGATAAACGTCCGAATATAGGTTAGGTGATGGACTAGACCTGAGTGGATGCTAACATCTGGTATCAGAGGCATAGCATCACCATGCTTTCATGATGGGCTTCTAATAGAGGTGGGATGTTAGGGCAGCTGCAGGATCGGTGGAGGCTGCTCTGTTTAGTCTCATCTTGCCTACCAAAGGAGGATGCGGCCAAATTATAAGAGAGAACCCTTCCTCTTTTCGCTCTAAACTTTTTTTCTTCTTATAGTTTACCGTGTGGACATAAGCATCCGAATGCACGCTAAGTCTTGGACTAAACGCGAATGATGCTATAAAAAAACCTTAAAAGACAAGGGTGTGTCAGTTGGTTGGTGAGGCTGGATGTATTCAATTTTAACAAATTTTCAATTCCGTCCGGGGATGGGATAGATGTTTTAGAACATTATTACTCGTAGGATCCAAATTTATGGTAGATTTTTCTATACAATGCTAGATACATCCGAATCTAGTCAAATCTAATACCATTAATTTGAATCGGAGGAAGCCCTATTAATATACTCTAGGAAAAGAAAATCGTCGTGCATTTAGATAGGCATGACCGCCGTGAATGACTTCACCTATTTCTGCGCTCTATCGATGATGACAATTCTCCATCGCATCCGTATGCATACCCGCCCAAGTGGTCAATACGGCTAGGAGTCCAACAGTTAATGGTTCTGTTTGGGCAAATCAAGTATTGGTGGCCAGCATATATTTAATCTGCACTTGCTGCCGCCTGCCGGCCATACAAATCCTGTCTTCATTCTTTTTCTACCAACGACAGAGCGACCGAGTGAGCCAGAGGACGAAGCAATGGGAGGTGCCGGGACGGCGTTACTCGGCGATGCTTCGCCGTGGACGCTGCTCGCCGGCGCCGCGGCCGTTGCGATGCTGTGCTGCGCAGTGCAGATGCTGGAGTGGGCCTGGTGGGGTCCAAGGCGCATGGACGGGGTTCTGAGGGCCCAGGGCCTGAGGGGCACCAAGTACCGATTCCTCAAAGGCGACCTCAAGGAGGAGCAGCGGCTCACGGTGGAGGCCTGGTCCAGGCCCGTGCCCATGGATCGGGCACACGACATAGTCCCGCGCGTAGCACCTCTCCTCCACCGTGTCATGGAGGAGCATGGTATGTACCTGTGCCTGGCTGCCAGCTGCCACCTGCCTTGTGTAGATTCAGAGTACAAGGACTATCTTTCATAGTACTGTCAGATAAGTACCATCTACGATGACTGAATTGCCAATAATTCTTGTACTACTGTAAGATTATTGAATAAATGGTATAGATTGCTAGCTTGCATGCTCCTTCTGAATTTGACATACCTGTGATCCACTTGCCCTTTTGTTCAGTGTCCAGGGCAACTGTTCTTATCTGTTACAGTATTTAAAATGCAGGTAAGGTTTCATTTACATGGTTTGGGCCATGCCCAAGAATTGCAATCGTTGATCCTGAGCTGGTTCGAGAAGTTCTGTCAAGTAAATTTGGACACTTTGAGAAAACAAAGCTAGTCCGCCTTTCGCAGTTACTTGTTGGCGGGCTCGCAGTCCTTGATGGTGAAAAATGGGCCAAACATAGAAAGATTATGAATCCAGCCTTCCATGCTGACAAGCTGAAGGTATGAGTAGTATATTTTACAGAGAACGTATTAGTATGACACGGTTATGTTCATGTCTGCAAATGCAAATTCAGAGTGGGAGCTCTTAGTTTTGTCTATCTGTCCCTACCTTGTCGCAAGTTTTCTGTAACCGATGTTGCCTTTCATGTTGAGCTCTTGATAATTTTTTGGAAACCAGATTTCTTGACTCTCTGACCATTCTCTCCTCTTGGAATCGATTGTAGCGGATGCTGCCATCCTTCTCTGCATCGTGCAGTGAGCTAATCGGCAGATGGGAGAATTCAGGCACTCTTTCGGTTGGAGCAATAGAGGTTGATATTTGGTCAGAGTTCCAAGATTTATCAGGGGATGCCATTTCAAGAGCTGCATTTGGTGTCAGCAACCAAGAAGGCAAACGGATTTTCCACCTTCAAACCGAGCAAGCAGAACGCCTTGTTCAATCTTTCCGGACTAGTTACATCCCAGGCTTCTCGTATGATTCTTTCTTGAACAAACCCCTTTTCAATTTGTGTCCATTCCCTTTTGTAAAACAAATACTATCTCTTATCCATTTTGATCCCAAGAGCGCCGCTAACATAGATTGTTTCGCTCTTGATCAGTCTATTGCCAACAGAAAACAACAGGAGGATGAAGGCTATAAATATAGAGGTAAAAGAGATGCTAAGGGCCATAATAGAGAAGAGGCAGAAGCGTATGAAAAATGGAGGAATAGCCAATGACGATTTGCTTGGCTTGCTACTGGAGGCAAATATGGACTACAGCGATGCCGACGGCAAACCCAGCAAGGGGATGACCATAGAAGATGTAATTGGTGAATGCAAGCTGTTTTACTTCGCAGGAATGGAGACTACCGCCGTACTGCTTACATGGACGGTGGTGGTGCTAAGCATGCACCCGGAGTGGCAGGATCGTGCCAGGGACGAGGTTCTGCGGGTGTTTGGGCAAAACAAACCGGATTTAAATGGACTTAACCGCCTAAAAGTTGTGAGTACTAAGTACTAGATTCTTTCCTAGTATAACACTAGTTTGGCCTTTGCAAAAATAAATTCTTTGGGTTTGATTCAGTCATTCGACTGCTGATTTGCGTGACAGGTTTCGATGGTGTTCAACGAGGTCCTGCGTCTGTACCCGCCGGTGGTGCTGATTAACCGCCGAACATGCAAGAAAATAGAGCTCGGAGGCGTCACATACCCTCCGGATGTGATGCTTTCGCTGAACATCATGTCCATCCACCGTGACCCCGGCATCTGGGGGCATGACTCCCACGAGTTCAACCCGGGGAGGTTTGCAGAGGGCGTGAGCAAGGCGTGCAGTGACCCAGGGGCCTTCTTCCCCTTCAGCAGCGGGCCGAGGAACTGCATCGGCCAGAACTTTGCGCTGCTTGAGGCCAAGGTGGCCATCAGCATGATCCTACAGCACTTCGCGTTCGAGCTCTCACCATCCTACATCCATGCGCCCTGTACTGTTCTTACGCTGCACCCGCAGCATGGTGTCCCCGTTAGGCTGCACCGGCTCTGAATTATATATCGATGGGCGAAATCTATTGTGAACCCGTCATTTTGGTGTCCAGCAAAATACACTTTCTGCACACAGATTATCGCTTGCTTGCTTGATAGATAGAACTTGAAATATTATTGCTTGCTTCATGCTCCTCTCTGTCCAGCATGGTCTGAGCACGCTTACTATGCAGACGTTCTGTGACGACAGCCATATATATGAAAGGGGTTCCTTTGAATGACAGTTGCAGACTTTGGAGCAGTTAAACTGAAAATACTGTACTATTTCAATTTGTTCACACCTTTCAAAAAAACATAGTACAACGTGTGAACCTGGTGCCATGTTTATTCAGCTCAAAGCTTCAACTTTAATTTACACACAACTTATGAGCACATTCACTACCCGACTCGAAGCAATGGTCATATCTTCTTCAGCCTAATTTGAGCACCGTGCTGCGGGTGGAGGGTTATCACCGTGTATGGTGCGTGGGTGTAGGACGGCGAGAGCTCAAACGAGAAGCGCTGGAGGATGGTGCTGAGAGCCATCTTGGCTTCCAGCAACGCAAAGTTCTGGCCGATGCAAATCCGAGGACCCCCTCCAAATGGGAAGAACGCGGCCGGATGCTTCGCTGCATTCGAGATGCCATCGGCAAACCTCTGAGGATTGAATTCGCTTGCATCTTTTCCCCAGATATTGGGATCATGGTGGATAAACAGGATGGGCAACGTAAGGTTCACTCCTGCCGGATATTCGATGCCACCAAGCTCCATTGCCTTGTATGTTCTTCTCGTAAGAAACACTACTGGCGGGTACAACCTAAGAACCTCATATAGTATCATTGTTACCTGCAAAAAGTTACACAAGAGAATGATCAATGCTCCAATCATTCTAAACATAAAACAAAACATATCCTCCTGTTTTGCTCCAAATAAATTCATTTTAATGACGCGATAAGATATTTGTTAGTATTTGTTTTCACTGGCATGTTTATGCAGACATGCGGCATTTTTTAATTCTACGGAAATCTGACATGTTATATTCATGGTCACTTCTATTGTCATTTTGATGAAGGGAGCATGGACTTCGCTTTTATTTTAGCCGGCAATCTGTGCAATATGCAATAACAGAGAGTATCAATTTCACACTTACAATCTTCAGGCGACTCAAGTTCTCAAAATCTGGTGTGGTTCTTCCAAAATGGTGCAGCACCTCCTCTCTAGCCTGCTCTTGCCACTCTGGGTGCATGCTTAGCAGAATTAGTGTCCATGTGAGCAAGACTGATGTTGTCTCCATACCTGCAAAGTAAAATAGCTTGCATTCCTCGATTATATCTTCAGTACTCATTCCTAGATCTGCTTTCCCATTGGATTCCCGCGTATTTGACTCCAAAAGCAATCCTAGCAAGTCATCACTGCTAGCTTCACCATTTTTAATAGCTCTGTCTTTTTTTCCGATAATCCCTCGCAGAATTGTGCGGATCTCACGGTCAATTGCTCTCATTCTTCTGTTGTTTTTTGTAGGTAGGAACCTGCAAATATTCTGATAATGTCACAACAGTACGTTTACATTTCTACTGTTTAAGTTTAACATGGAAAAGATGTCTGGTACTTTCTTCAATAAAGCTTTTTTATTGAAAAAATAAATAAAAATAAAGCTTTTTTATTAAGAAAAGGTCAACTATTTAATTTTCCAATGCCATTTGAGCACCTCTACGAGTTAAAGTGCGCGTGCCTAATCTACAAAGTTTTTCATCAAACACCATAGATCATGTATGCACTGTACTGCTCCAATTGCTAGAAGGGATATGAGCTTGTGATATAAAGGTTGTAACTGCTCTTATGAGAAAAACATGTGTGCCTGCCAATCACTTGAATGCGCAAGTCTACAGTTTTCTTTTTCGTGCAAGAAAAATAGAACTTACCAGTAGCCTGGGATAAAAAGTGTCTGAAAAGCCTGTATTAGGCGTTCGGCTAGCTCCCCTTGCAGCTGGAATATTTTCATCCCCTCCTGATAATTGCTACCAAATGCCGTTCGTGAGATGACATCTCCAGTAAGATTCTGGAACTCAGGCCAGATGTCAATCTCAGATAATCCTTCGGCAGACATTGAATTCTCCCATCTGGTAATCATTTCTTCGCAACAGGTAGAAAAGACTGGCAGCATCCTCTGTGAATGAACCATTTTTACTATTAGTCTATATCCAGAGAGTGCATTATCCTTCATTAGACATGGCGTGATTTAAAATGAGAAAATACTGAGAGTCACTATAAATTTCATTGAATAGTTACCTTTATTTTCTCATGGTGAAAAGCAGGATTCAGGATTCTCCGGTGCTTTGCCCATTTCTCGCCTTCATGATTTACAACCCCGTTGGCGAGCAGCTTCCCGATACGGGTACTCTTCTGTTTGCCATAGTGTCCAAACTTGTTGGAAAGAACTTCTCTCACTAATTCCGGGTCAGGAATCATCACCCTCGGCGTTGGGCCAAACCAAGTGAATGAAGTTTTCCCTGCATTTGCACATCGAACTTCTTCTTACATGGTAATCAAAGTGCAAGCTATAATTCGTTAGTTCCTCCTCTCAACTACATGCCCATAAATATCCCACACGACACATTTTATTATTTTCCAGACATGCTATGCATTACTAGTTCAGAGCATAATCCTCGAAAAGAGGAAAAGGTTCAGAGAAGCTCAGACATCGACATACTGTGAACTGTGAGTCTGCAATCCAAGTTAACCTCCAAACTAATACATTTTCTGAACTTACGACTGGATAAAGCGCCACGCAAGAATATGAGCAAGTGATGTTCGCCGGCTACACGTTCCGACGTCCCAAAAATGGGAAGGAAAATAAGAATTTCAAAATTTCTCCAGAGTAAAATAATTACCGTTCTTCTTACTGGCTTCGTGGAACATGGGCTGCACGCGAGGGATGATGTCGTGGGAGCCTAGCGGGAGGGGCTTGGACCGGGCCTCTCTGTTGAGCCGGGCGTTCTCTGGCACGTCGCCGGTGAAGAGGCGGTACCGGGTGCCCGTGAGGCCCTGAGCCTGCAGGGCCCGACCCAGCCGCCGCGGGGTCCACCATGCCCACTCCAGAATCCAGGCAGCCAGCCACAGCAGCGCCATGGCAGCCGCCGCGCCGGCTAGGCTCCACGGAGATGCCTCCCGCAGCATCTGGAGAGCTCGCGTCACCATCGGGGTGGTGAACTAGAGGACAGCTCAGCCTCTCAGGTTTTGTAGGAGCCGTGCTGTATAATCGTACCGCGGATTCGCAGAACGGGATGTGCGTGTGGAGTTAAATGTAGGCCGGTGGCCTGCCACATATGCAACTTGTTGACTAATGTTTTGTTTCAAAGGTTTCTTCTTCTTTCTCTGTCAAGACAGAGGACACTTTTATATTTGAGTCCATTCACATGTTTATACTCCCTACGTTTATAAATATAAAATGTTTTAACTTTGTGTATGCATTCAATTCATAAAGATAAAACATCTTATATTTCTGAACGGAGGGAGTATTTGAGACGCCCCATGTGTGATGGTACCTTTTGCTTGATTTACTACACATGTGCGTCATGCTATTGGAAAATATTTCAAAATTTGCTGAGAAAATACTTATGTAGTGAGCAAAAAAATAAAAAGATATTTCGGTACGAGCGCTTTTCTCATAACTCTTACGTAACATGTATATGACCCGTCTTTAATGCACTCATTCAATCAAGGTGAAACGTCGAGATTCAAAATCTGAAGCTAAAACCTTGACGTAACTTTTAGTTGTATCATATTGTTCATTTTTGTTTCAGGTTGTTCGACAGATGTACTCTATTCTATTGTATCAAACTTATGAGTCATGAGGTTTGCTAAAAGAGTCTCATCCCTAAGTAATGATGACTCAATTGCAACAGTAAAACAAACATTTCTTGTAAAAAAGAGGGACGGTAACATTGTTTCATCATAAAACGTAATAAATACCCTTATGCCAACAATTTGAATAATTTCGACTATGTTCTGCACGAAAACGTATTTAACATGTAAAATTTCTCGTCTATAATGATACTTCTATATTGATATTATTGAACTGTAGTAAGACAATGATCATAGCGAACTTTAGCTTAATTAACCATGTAGCCTTGGGTTGTACACTAGAATTAAGTTACAGCGAAACTACGATATCCCACAATCATTGGACCAGATTTATTATGTTACAAACTCTACTTATATTACTATAACTTTAGTATATATTTCATTATAATTCTGATTTATTACCCAATGGAACAAAATATAATAAATTATTCACTTCTCTCACAAAAAAAATTACTAGTTAAGATTTGACCAACAAAGTGGATCAAATAGTTCTAGTTAGTAAGTCTAGTTCCTGTAATGAACAACTTGTATTCAATTACACAAACTTGTTGTCTATTTTTTCGGATATATATATAGAAGGTCTCTATTTTTCTTTATGTTTTGAGACACCCCTCTATTTATAAATGTGTTTTCCAGTAAATCTAACTCTTTCCTCAAATATTTATGATGAGTGATTTTTTTATCGCAAAAAAGGAGACATTGTATTTGAGTAATGTGATGACCCTTACCTATTGATTTAGATAAATTTCTGAATTAATTACTATAAACTAGGATGTAAATCCTAATTGTAGCTTTCTATCAAAGGATGTAAGATGGTAAATGCAAACCATAATACAACTTTGCAATACTTTATTTGATCTCAACCTGCTTAAATTTACATGTATGAAAGTTATGTGTAACTAATTTGAAATTAATTAGAAAAGGCAAAATACCTTTATGACGGTTAGCAATGCAATTACTAAAAACAAGAATAATACACGGTTGAATATTCCTAGGCTAAGCATAATCAGCGTGGTTAGGGTGACTTTAGCCCTGCAGACAGTAGCTAGGTGATATCGCCTACGTCGAAGGATCGAATTTTCCATCTTTGAACTTGATAATGACACATGACAAGTAATTTAGCGGGGACTATATGGGTGCTTGCTGTGGCAAAGGATATGTAATAATTGAGCATTCTAGAAGCCAAAGCCATGTGGACATCAATCAATGGCCCTTGTGCGATCATGGAGAAACTTGCAATCGACCACACGATTCATTAAACGTTTCTAGAGATATGACCGCGTCAACTATGACAGCGAGGCACCGTCGCATGTTCAGATTTCTTAGAGTATCTCTACTCGTTGGCCATTCCCAGGCCGAAATCAGAAGCTAAATAGCGTCGGACGGAGAAAGTTTTCGGCTTGTGAATAGCCTATTTCCCATTCACGTTCCCAGGCCGAGTTCCCAGGTTTGGACAAATTTTAACAAAACTCAGCGAACTTTGCAAAAGTATAGACGGATTTCACTGATAGATGGCCGATTCTTACGTCGAATTCGGGAGGACATCCGAATTCCAACTTCATTTAGGCTAAAAAACTAAAAGAGACCGAGGCGGGGTTGTTGCAGGAGTGGATGTGCTCGAGAATGGCGTCAAGCGTCCGCCCAGGCGCACTCCACCAGCGGCGGCGGCCCGCCGTGTTGTTGCGCGTCGACGGTGAGCCTGGAGGTCCTTGGTGGGCGGCGAGTTCGGCGAGCCGGCCTTGGGCAAAGAACTATTCCCAATGCACGAGGTTGCCAGCGTCTCCGGCGAGCTCGGGATCCGGCATGGCCGCTATGGCGGTCTGGATCGCTTCGACCAATTCATCGCCTTCGGGGACCGGCGGCACTAGCATGCCACCGGCGCCGAGCTTCTACCCGCGCGGGCAGTGGATGTCCGGCGGCGCCATGTAGCCGGCGTCGCGGAGCATCCGCGTCTCCCAAGGCTGGAGCGTCCGCCGGCCGAAGGCAACACTTTCGGCCATCGCCTTCGCCGAGTGGTCCTTTTCGCCGGAGTTCATGGTGGATTGGGGTGGCCGGGGGGTGGTGTGCTGTGAACCGGCGACGAAGCCGTGCTTTATAGGCCGAGCGCGGGCGGCGAAGGCGGGAGAGGTGTAGTGGCGCGGCGGGAAAAGGAAAAAAAGGCGGAAAGCCGAGGCGGCGCTGGCGCGTCGCCGACGCGAGAGCCGAGGCGAAAGGATGATGACGATCGGCCTTCAGTCGCTGACTAGGCGGATCCACGCGCCGAATTCGCCTCGTCCGATGTTTCCAGCGCGTTCCCGTCGCCCCGGGAACGATCTGAGATCTCCGGACGTATTTTGTGTCAAATCCGGACAAAACCGGCGTCTTAGGTACATGATTTTCGGCGTTCGGACCAAAAAAAGTCCGGCGTTCGGACAAAAAAAACGTCCTAAAAACGGCATGCTGGAAATCCTAGTGGAGATGCTCTTATGGCCCAAGCAGCTGTCTGGCTAGTTTGACACCATTACACTCCTCTCGTTTGTACACTCGTCAATAGATCAAGTCTACTCCGTATAAGATTTGACCAACAAAGTGGATTTCATAGTTCTAGTTAATAAATCTACTTCCTCTAATCAACAACTTGTATTCAATTATATACAAACTTGTTGCCTATTTTTCTCGGGTTCGAGTAGAAACATATATATAGAAGCGATCTAATTTTGTTTTACTTTTTGCAGCATCCCTCTATTTATAGATGTTTTTTCGGGCCTGTGATCTGCGTTTCTAGCCAAAGTCTTGTAAAACTCTTTCTCATTTTTAATGTAGAAGACACGCAATTCTCTTGCGTGTCCTTGCAAAACATTATAGATGTGCTTTCCAGTAATCCAACCCTTTACTCAAATCTATATGGCGACTTATTTTTATTACCAAATTATGGAGACGTTGTATTTATGTAATATAATGACCACATCAATTAATTTAGATAGATTTCTAAAATGTTTAGTATAAAACTAGGTTGTAAAGCCTAAATGTAACTTTCGATCAAATGATTTAAGACCGCAAATGCAAACTCTAATACCAATTTGATAATACTTTATTAGATCTCAGAATGCTTAAATTTACATGTCTAAATTTTTTCCGTAACTAGTTTGATACTACCTCCATTTCAATGAATAAAGCTTATAAAGTTAGCCAAAATTCAAGGGCTTCTAAGTTTGACCAATGTTTTGGATAAAAATATAAACAATTAGAATACTAAATCAGCAAGATCAATAGATTCACCAAATTAAATTTTATATAGTAGATGTTGATATTTTTTCTACGTTTGATCAAAATGAGTAAGATCTGACTTCTAGCTAGATTTATAAGCTTTATTCATCGGAATGGAGGTAGTATTAATTAGCAAAGGCAAAATACCACGGTGAGTTTTATCATTGCAATTACTGAAATCTAAAATAATATAAGTACGATCTAGATGATGCCCGCCGTGTGCGGGCCACTACGATAGTTTGGTAACACGAAAACTTTTTCTTCAGGCTAAGCATGATCAGCGGCAGTTAGGGTGACTTTAGCCTCTAGACAATAGCTAGGTGACTACGCTTACGCCGAAGGATTGATTTTTCCATGTTTGAGCTTGACAATGACAGATGATATGGAGCATTGTATGTACGCTTGCTGTGACACAGGATATGTAATTAATTGAGCATTCTAGAAGCCAAAGCCATGTGGAGACCAGTGACAGAGAGTGACATCAATCGAGGGACCCCTGAGATCATGGAGAAACTTGCAATCGACCACATGAAGTTGCCATATGCGCTATCGTTCTTTCAGAACCATTTATTAATCGTTTTTTAAAGACAAAATCGATGATGACCGGGCGTCAACTATGACAGCAAATCGCCCTCGCATGCTCAGATTTCTTAGGGCCCAAGCGCCGGCCGACTACTGCCTACTGTGATGTCAGTACAGTCCATCTGCTACAGACACTCGTTAGTCGATCAATTATACGGAGTCACGCATTACGTCACGGCAAGCGCCGAGCCAGACACTTCTCCCCCCGCCTATGGGAACGCGATGACGGAAGCGCTTGCGTAAGAGTTCTTGTCCAGATGCTGTCCTGAACCCTGATCGCACCTCCTCCCTTGACATCTTAATTTGTGCATGGGGAGAAGCACGGCACAAGAGTCCGGTGCACGCCCCACATGCATGTGGTATGGCCGAGGCATCACTCAAGTTTTTTGTTCTTGTTCTGTAGAGTCGAGGCATCATCCAAGTACGCCAACACCCAGGTCCCTGAATTGCTGTCAAATTTTGGCAACTAAATTTTAAACATGCAAGTGCGCAAGACCAGAACTCAAAACAATTCACATGCATCACCAAATTTTGGACACTATACAATGGACCGTATCGTTTTGCCTTGGCCTAAATTTGGTTGCTAGCAAACAGGTCAATAGACACAAAATTTTACTCACGGATTCGATTTGACCCGTGAAAAAAGGCACATTATGTTCTTAGAGCGTCTCTAGCAGTTTATGTAAAAAACGCGGCATGTGAAACATGTCGCAAGACACGGAAAACATGTTGCACGGTCTTATTTGGGCTTGCGTGGAACAAATACCGCAAACTACACTCGTAGAACAGAATATGTTTTTTTTTCATGTGCGGTTTGCTCTATTCCACGCGGCCGAAGTGGGACCGTAAAACACGTTTTCACATTTCATCAAATTGCATAAACATAGGTCACATGGAAGCAACATATATCTCAAATTTCTGAATGTTTAAACATCACAAAACGCAGTGATAGTCCAAGTTACAAAAATTGTTCAAATCAAATTACAACAATTATTTAAATCAAATGAATGAATGATTTTGAGGAAAAAATATATTGTTTAACTCACATGAATGAAGGGGAAATTTAATGAACAAGGGGAGGGGGGGGGGGGGAGATCATCATCCATGCAGCTGCCAATGGTTCTCAATGAGATCGTGTTGAAGTGTGATATGTGTGGAGGAGTTTTCTACGTCCCGATACGTCTCAAGAAAATATTGAGTTTGATCGTCTAACAACATTGTCAAAGAAGAATTCCAAATTCAAGTCCTTCCATTTTTTCTCATTATCCATGATCATGTTGTAGAGAATCACACAAGTCATGCTGTTGTTTAGGGATTTCTTGTCCCAAAAACAAGCAAGACCTCACACAGTAGCAATCCTATCTTGCAACACCCCAAAAACAATATCGATGTCCTTGCGGAATTCCTCTTGAGTCGTGGCGGAAAATATGGGACCTATGCAAGACATTGATGTCATTGATGATCCTGGCAAACCAAAAAAAATGCCAAATCCATAAGTACTTCGATGTCATGGCCTTAGCCACAATGACTGGATCATGAATTTTACCATAGTATTTCCCATGCCATGCTGATACATTGCTAATGTATCTATAATTTTTGATGTTGGTTTTTATCTACTTTCTTATGTTTTGTTCACATTTTGGAGTATTTCTACACACTTTCTTGGACTAACCTATTAACAAGATGCCATAGTGCCAGTTGCCTGTTTTTTGCTGTTTTTGGTTCTAGGAAAAGTCAGAAAATGAATATTCTCGGAATTGGACGGGACAAAAGCCAAAGTTGATATTTTACCGGAAGACTCACGGAGCCAGAAGACGAGATAGAGAGGGGCCACAGGGTGGCCAAACCACCTCTATCACCGTTGCTGATTCCCATGATAAGGAGGGAGTAGTTCTTCCTCGAGGCTAAGGTCTCTACCGGTAGCTATGTGTTCATCTCTCTCTATGCATGATCATATTGTGATAATGAGCTTTGTAATCAAGTAGATCTACCTTGCTACTAAAGTGCTTTAATAGATCTCTGCTCTCCCCATGTGTGTGAAAGTGACAGCGTCTACACCATGGTGGCACTTAGGTTGGAGATTACAATTACTTGTTATGAGTTATATTTGAAGTTAGATGTCTCTATGAAATTGTGGTGTTTGTTGGAACCATCTAGTACTCAAGGTGACAGTGTGGGGTTATCTAGATGGGAAAAGCGAACTTTGAGGAGTGTTGTTATAGCCCTACCATGGATTAGAGTGTCCAACCGGAGAGTAGTTCAGAGTAGTATCATGAAGATAAGATATTTATATGAGAATGTTCACTAGTGAAAGTATGATCCCTAGGCCTTGTTTCTAAGCATTGATACACCGTTTGCAACTAGATCTATTACATGTTTGCTTGCTGCCATCTTTATTTCAGTTTGCCTTTAGTCTCTTCCACGCCATCAAGTTATTTTTTGGCACCGTTATCTTATATCCATACCACTTGTATTTTACTATCTCTTCGCCGAACCAGTGCACCTATACACCTGACAAGTGTATTGGGTGTGTTAGGGACACAAGAGACTTATTGTATCTTGATTGCAGGGTTGCTTGAGAGGGAATAACTTTGACCACTTCCTCTCTGAGTTCGATAAACCTTGGGTAATCCACTTAAGGGAAACTTGCTGCTGTTCTACAAACCTCTGCACTTGGAGGCCTAACAACTATCTATAAGAATAGAAGTACGTAGACATCAAATTATTTTCTGGCGCCGTTACCGGGGAGGTAAGGTAAAAGGTACTCACATCCTCCGTTGGGAGTACTCGAAGTTATTTCCTTTAGATTCTGCAATTTTGTCTTTTTATTTCTTGTTTTCACTAGTTAGGCTTAATGGAAAACAACAACAAAATTAGAGAGCTTTATAGTATTTATCTTGAGTTAGGACATGAAGTGTTTGAAGAGAAAATTAAAAAACCTATGGAAATTTATTTGCATGCTAACAAAAATGTTATTAGTATGAATTCTTTGAACACCATTATTGCTAATGCTACGGAAAAGTCTAAGCTTGGGGAAGCTAGTTTTTATGAAAATGATCTTTTTAGTTTCCCATCTTTGGAAGATAGCTATTCTATTGCTTATGATGATACCAAACCTCCAATATATGATGATTATAATGATGAATATGATATTTTCAGTCCACCTACTATTGAGGAGAAAATTAATGATTACAATATGCCTCCTATATTTGATGATTATTGTGATGAGAATAATAATGATAGCTATTTTGTTGAATTTGCTCCCACTATGATTAATAAGAATGACTATTCTTATAGGGAGAGTAATAATTGTTTTATGAATGTGGCTCATGATAAGAATGTTTTATGTGATAGTTATATTGTTAATTTTATTCATGATGCTACTGAAAGTTATAATAAGAGAGGGAAACATGGTTTTATGCATCTCAATAATATTAAGTTTCCCCTCTTTATGTTGAAAGTCTTGAAGTTGCACTTGTTTTGTTTTACTATGCTTGTTGCTTTGTGCTTTCATGACTTGTTTCTTTACAAGATTCCTATGCATAGGAAGTGGGTTAGACTTAAATGTGTTTTGAATTTGCTTCTTGATGCTCTCTTTTACTTCAATTCATATTTCTTATGTGAGCATCTTCTCAAACTATCAAGCCTAACTTAAAGGCGTTAAAGAAAAGTACTTATTAGGAGATAACCCAAAAGTTTTAGATGAGTCTTGGAAGTTATTACTCTGTAATAACCGCTCCTTATCCTTTTTATTTGCTTTTTGTGCCAAGAGTAACCTCTAATGAGAGAGAAGTAATGATTGGGAAAGTTGTTGTCCCGAAACAGATTTATGTGCTTCACCATAAACATTCGTGTAAAATCTCTTTACGTCCTTTTGAGGCGTGAATTTTTGTGCTTCTGAACCAGGTTGTTATCTAACTTTAGTTAGTTCAACACTTTTTGATTTGAGCAACAAAAGGTCTTTAAAAAAATTCGTCTTTACCTATTGGTCTGTTTTGACAGATTTCTGCCATTATTTGCATTTGCTTCTTGTTGGTTCCTTTTTGAGTTCTTTTGGGGAATTGAGCTTTTTGAGGGAAGTGCTACAGTAGCTAGTGTTTTAATGAAAGTTTTATTGGTGTTAGAACTGAACCTAAAGACTTATTATCTTGAGTGTACTAATGTTGCTAATAAAGATTGTGTGAAGTTTTGTATGATGGAAAAATTTCAGGTGTATGGAAGGAATGAGTAATGAGATGAAGGATGGACTAAATCTCAAGCTTAGGGATGCCACACGTGCCACCCCAAGAAATATCCAAGAAGTACAGGCGTCAAAGCTTGGGGATGCCCAAGGCATCCCCCTCTTCATCAATAAAAACCCTAGGTTTCTTCCAAACAATTCATTTTTATTGTTTCATGCACAGTTGTGTTGTTCTTGGAGCGTCTTCTTTTTCGTTTTTGTTTTGGTTTTTCGTTTTCTTGGTTTTATGAATAAATTGGTTGGACCCCCTCTTTCATACATTGGTTTTCAAATAGTTTGGTTTGGATTGGAAAAGAGTAGGAAAGTTCATGCTTAAGTGGTAAAGAGAGCTTGTTTTTGACTGTGGCCTATGCTTTGTCATGACATGCTTGATATTGTTTTGGCTTTATGCTTAGTATTCTTTGCTGTAGCATGACTTGTTATAAACAAGCATGCTCACACCATGTTATGACTATCTCAAGTCACCATAGCCTTTATGATCCTTTAGTTTTCAACTTGTAGTACCACTTTATGCTTTGATCAATGATGTTTTGTCGCTCTGCATGATTATGGCCATTATTGCTCTCTTAGTTGGTTGCTCCCAGTCTTTTGCTAGCCTCCACAACCAAGTATGAGTTCCACTAATGCATCCAACTCCTAAAACCAAGTTATTCCAAAGAGTCCACCATACCTACCTACTAGCATATGCTATTCCAAGTATATTCATGTTTTTATCTACCTTCCGAATGAAACTTGTTATGAGAAAACTAGTGATTAAAGCTCTCACGAACTTGATGGCACACTTTACTTTTCTTTCCCTTAATAAACTTGAACCATTGTGTCGTCTATGTTGTATATGCTTGCACTTATTTGTTGGGGATTAGCAAAACCATGCTGTCATGGGGAACGCTTTTAACATTGCACTTGTACTTTGTACCTAGTTGATATCATGCTCTTTTGTCTATGGATGTCGTCGGTGTGAAATGAAAGGGGAGATTCTAAGTCCATGGAGTTATGTATGTGTTTTAGAGAAACGCCTGGGCCGCTGGTCTAATCCATGCTGTCATGGTGGAAACCTACAGCGTAACCATAATGAGCTGTCTATGAAGCATTCTTCTTATAAAAAAAAGAGTCAGATATTGAGAAAAAAGAGAAAAAAAGAAAAAATATGAGAAAAGAGGAAAGAGAGAAAAAAGCACCATATTCCCATGGTAAATAAGAAGATTGCTGAGATGCTCGTTGTCTGCTTGCCTTGTCATTTTGATATGGGGATTCTTCCATATCATCAGGCAAGGGGTACCCCGTTGGCGGTTCTCTATGATACACATGTACTTACTATGACAAGAACTTACTGGTAACTAAACTTGAGTAGCATGAGGAGCGGCCCTCCTATTCAAGGGACATAAGATTTCCAACTTATACTTTGTCAAGCTTATACACCATAGTTTGTTTACTTTGACCTTAATTACTTCAAGATGCTTATGATAGGGGCAATGAGAGCTAAAAGCTATTCAGTACCATAATTTTTGGAAGCTCTTTATGAAACTCGAATCCCTACTTCCTTCTATGAAGGCCTTTCTTTTACCTTTTTGTTGAGTCTCCACCTTCTATCTTTATGCACCTACTTTGAGAGAATAGTGGCCATTCTTAGTTCTATGTGCATTGTCCCAAGACTTGTTGATTGATGCATAGCTTTGATATTGCTTGTTTTAAACTATTTGTATCTAGTCACTCTTATGAACTTTGAAGGTGTCCTATGCATTTATGTTTGCTACTCTATGAGGGACAAGCTGAATTCCACTATGCTATGTTTTCTTTATGTGAAACAAACAAACTTCTTGCAAAGCATTTTTATTCATGAATCTTTTGTTTGTGCCTTTTCATGTTGCAACATAGTTGCTTTGTCTTATTGCTAGAACTTTGTCTTTCATATTTTGATTGAAGTACTATGATCCCAGCTATCAATGTTTGCAAATACTTTGATCAAGTTTATGATGGTGCATGTCACCTCAAAAATTATTCTTTCATTTTATCACTTACCTACTCGAGGACGACCATGAGTTAAGCTTGGGGATGTTGATACGTTGCTAACGTATCTATAATTTTTGATGTTCCATGCTTGGTTTTTATCTACTTTCTTATGTTTTGTCCACACTTTGGAGTATTTCTACACACTTTCTTGGACTAACCTATTAAAAAGATGCCACAGTCCCAGTTGCCTGTTTTCTGCTGTTTTTGGTTCCAAGAAAGTCAGAAAATGAATATTCTTGGAATTGGACGGGACAAAAGCCAAAGTTGATATTTTACCGGAAGACTCACGGAGCCAGAAGACTAGACGCAGAGGGGCCACAGGGCGCCCAAACCACCCCTAGGCATGGGTCCCCCTGGCCACGCCAGGGCATGGTGTGGGCCCCCTGGCCGGCCACCGACCTTGCCCCTTCGCCTATAAAATCCTCCCAATGCAAAAACCCTAAATCATCCAGCCTCCAGCCACGAAAAGTTCCGCAGCACCGCCGCCACTGAAGGGGAGATTCGATGGACAGAAAGTCTCTGTCCCGGCACCCTGTCGGGACGGGGAAGTGCCCCCGGAGCCATCTCCATTGATCTCCACTGTAGCATCCCAATTGTCTAACAATTGTAATGCTACTTGGTCTAGTAAGATATTGGCTACTTCCTATATATAATTGTTGCATCATAATTATATCATGCTCATGTCATCATGCCACCTTGCATTTGAGCATCATATAAAACCCTTTTTCTTTTGGTTCTTCTCTCATATGCATTATTAATTGTATTTGCCTCTTGATATTGTATTTGGTTATTGATATATTGTTTAAATGCCCAAGTTGAGTTGGGGGCATATCTTTTATTCACCTCCATTATCTTTTCTTTTCACCACCTTATCACTCCACCATCCCATTAACCATGAGTTTGTATTTCTTTTCCTTTTGATAATTATTCTAGCTCATGTGGGTTGGGGTGGATCCAAGTCTAACATTTCCTTGCTTGGCCTTTTTCTCCACTTCTTGGGAATGCATTAGAATAATGCCATATCATTATTTTTGTTCTCACAAAATAAATCATGGCATTTATTATTTTGCATGGGCCATGCAACCTTCATCACCATCTTTTATCTCATTGGTTTTCCTTTTGTTTTATTGGATCTTTTCTTTGTGGATCATCTCCATCCTTCCACCATCCCCATATTCCCATCCACCTCATTTTCTTTTATTTTTATTTCTCCATTCATGATCCATATGAGGCCTCTTCCCATAACCCTTTTATTTCTTTATTCTTGAATTCTCCTTCACCTCATCTTAACTTAATCAAGCCTCACTACACCTCTTGGTTGATCTCATAAACACTTTGTAAAACCTAAACCACCTAATAAAAATCCAACTTAACTTCCTCTCTCTATTTTTTCCTCTAACCCTAATTTTACACTAAACCCTAAACCTCCTCCCACCTCTCTTTCTTACACTCCCTCTCTCTCCCTGGCCCACACCCCAGCTACCCATACCCTAACCCTAACAAAACCCTAACCCGAGCCCCACCTAGCTAAACCGAGCTACCCCTCCCTTCTCTATCTTCTCTCTACCGCCGTGCCAGCCCCACCAGCTGCTACCCCACGCCGTCCCCACCTGCAGCCCCTCTCCCTGCCCTGCCTGGCTGCCCAGGTCGAACCCCAGCTCGACCACGTGCTCGAGGAGAAAGAGAGAAAGGAAAGAGCCGAGGCTACTTTTCCCTGTCCCGTGCCCACACGCCATCTCCTTCCTCCCTCTCGCTTGCCCTCATCCACACGACTCTCCTGCATTTCCCAGATCCGCCCGAGCCTGCCCTCTCCTCCCCTTCGTCTTCATCGTCGCCAGGACCTGCCGCCGATCATCCGCCAGTACCGCCTCGCCCCCCTTCAATTCAATTCCGTCTGCTAGAATAAGAAAAAAGTGCTTCCGAATTGATCTCATCCTGTTCTAGCCGGCCAACACGACGTGGAGGTGGTCCAGAAGGATGAGGAGGCTCCCCTACTTCGCCTCGCACGCGCCGACGAGGACAAGAAGCCGCAGGACCGCCGGAACCAACGCCGCCCGACGCAAACCCTAGCTGCCAGTACGCCAGCAACCCCGACGATCTGTTGCGCCTCCGACCGGGCCACCACCACCGATCACCCCGTGGTGAGTCCCTCTTCCTCCCTGACACCATCCGCCTAGCCGTCGCCGTCTAGCATCGCCGATCCTTTCGCCGAGCGCCCTTAGTGCGCCGCCGCTCGCTGCTGTCTGCACGCTCTTGCGCCGCGTAGCGCCTCAACTGGTCGCGTAGATACTCCCTAACAACTACCCCTCCCTAGCCCAGCGGTAGCCGCCGCCGCCCGCGCACGCCAGGTCGCGGGATTGAATCCCCCACCTCGCTGCGCCGCGCGTCGTTTTCCGTCAGATAGTTCAGAGGAAACAGAAGCACAGTGCCGCCGCGGGTTTTGCAGAAAACCCCCCTAGCTTTTATGAGCTCAACCCGCGCTCCTCGCTAGCCCCACCTGTCAGCCACCGTGGCCTTCTTCCAGAAAACCCCCCAGCCTTTTATTATCGTAACCCGCGCTACAGCTCGGTCCCACCTGCCAGCCTCTGCGAGTTCGATCACTGTCACATGGGCCTCAGCCGGCTGGTCCCACCTCGCAGTCGCACGGGCTAGGCAAAGCCCCGGCGTGAAAAGCTTTTCGCGTGCGTGTGCCCCGCCAGCAGCTGGCCCACCCGTCAGTGGCTGTGGCTAGGTTTTCCGGGGTGACAAAAGTTTTTCCTGTGCCTGTTTGAATTAAACCTTTTTCAAAATTGATTTAAATTCAAATTCAAATCAGGTTTAAATAACTTTTAAAATACAAATCCAAATAATATATGTTTTGGAATCAGAAAAATGTGAGGAATTCAAATATGCCATTCAAAATATCATTTGATCACTATAAAATTCGAGATGATTAAAATTACAATAAAATGCCCTTTTCCTTAATTAATTAATAACTTTAATTCTACAACTCCAAATTTGACAAATAATATGTCTAAATCGATCAGCGCAACGAGCCCGTTCTATTTATGCAGTACTTATTCTGAATTGAAGCATGCATAATGTCATTCTTGCAAATCTGAACTGTTATGACAATAAAACTTGGTTAAATAAATAATCCACACCTCACCTTTGCCATGCTACTTTAATGCCATGCAAATTGTGCATCATTCATCATGGCATGCTTGTTTGCTTGTCGCATTTTAATTCATATGCTTGTGCACTTTATTTATGTTGACCCTTGTTTGTTTGGTTCTTCTTCGAATAGACGCCCAACAGGAGAATTACCAGGAATCACAGGAGTACTACCCAGATCCATCTCTCGCTTCAACTGAGCTGCCAGGAAAGCACTACCACATGCTTGCATACATACAGTACCTATTGCCTCTATCTTATTCTTGCATCATTGAGTCGCGATTGCATTAAAATGAATCCCAAGTACTGCATAGCCTTACTTTTAAACCCCACCGAAGCTTGTTCCTCCATCCCATGAGCCATTACTGTAGGAGTTGTTTGAGCCATGCGAGTCGTAGCAAAGCATGTGTAGGGTATGTGAGTGTCTGATGAATAACAAGGTACCTAAACAACTTAACCTGAGTAGTAATGGGATAACTAATGAAAGAGGCACCGGTGAGCAATATCTGCTTTTTTTTTCATGCTCACTTGTGTCCCGTAGGACTCCGAGTACTTCATTCATGTTCCTTGACTATTCGCACTATCCACATCCGGGAGGCCTTATGGACCCCCCTGAGCCAGAGCTTGATTCATTCTTATTTCTTGGGGCCACAATTAGTTTGGGGCTTTATTACTATCCTGTACTTATGCCATGATACTGCTTTATTTAACATTGTGCGAGGAGCACCTGTACTGTTTTGGATCGCGCCATGTTTTCGTGGTATCGACAAGCCCAGTCACATTTTCGGGTTCCCAGTCGTTTACAGCCGTCGTCGCAAACCCTGGGTCCGTCTCGGAGCCGGCCAACTTCGTTGCGGGTAGCTTATTGGGGTGGCCCCCTGAAATATTTCTGAATCCTGTGATTGCTTTGTGGTGAATGCCTCGTTGGGTTTTGATTTAGTTTTTCCGAGGTTGAACGAGTGTGTGTTGCTATTCGTGCACCCCTGCAGGGTAAATCTTTCTGAAAGCCGTGTCCGCGGTTATGGACGACTTGGAGCACAATTTCTCCTTCATAGACAAGTATAACTAAAGTACCGCTCTTAATTTGACTAAGGACTTGACTAGTAAATAGTGCAATACTCATGGAATGGTTAATAAAACTGCCAACGGATGATGGGGGTTGTTCGTCCGCTTCCTTGTTGGTAAGCGAGGAGGAGGATGGATCTGTTAATTATACTGTTATAACTGTTGTTCTTAATTAATGGACATCCGTCTATCATTCATTAGGCGGATGGTTAGCGAGTCTCTATAGAATTGTTAGGTATTATCTTTTGCTGCAATTGCGTCACCCCAGGTTGTGTCCCCTTTAGTGGCATAAAGACTTGCTGAGTACCCCTAGGGTCTCACACGATAAATTGTTTGATTCAGATGAATAGGTGTACTCGCAAGATGGATACTGGGTGGAAGAGACAGATGATGTTGGCAATGATCATTCGGTGTAGAGATTCCGGGAATGGGGATCCGTGAGATCTGTGGGCGGGATGTGTTTATTTATGGGGCATCTTATGCCGATTTGCTTCTTATCCGTGCTCGGATCTTGTTTTCCGCTTCCGCCTGATACTCTGATGTGTGATGTATGAGGAGCTATCCTAAATTATTATCTCTATCTAGGACATTCGAATCTTGCCGTATGGCGTTGCAATATTTCTATTTATTTTTAGATGAAATGGCTCTGAGGACTGTTGTATGTGGCTTGCATACATACTCATTTGTGTATGTAGTTGATCCCTTCGCCTGCCGATTATGCCGCTCGTTCTTGTCCCGATGATCTGAAAGTGGTTAGGACGGCCGAAAGGTCTACCGTGAGTGGCCCTGGGCCCCACCGTACTATTTTAACCACTTTCATTCATCCAGGCATGTAACTAAGAGCGTAATTCACCGAGGTAGTTACAATTGGTATCAGAGCCATCCCGCCCTTCAGGGTCTCAGCCAAATGGTCGTTGTCAGTCTAGCAAATATTTTTGGTAGTTATGTATACTAGGGAAAAACAAAACGTGAGAGTAGGAATGCTTCCATTTTTCTTCTTACCCACCCACCCACCCTTTTTCCGGTAAGGAAGTGTAACGTTTTCAATTCTCTTCTAAAATTCAAAATAGGATTCACGTGTTCTGGGTTCCGTAGTACCATAGGTTGTGTGTGTGTGTGTGAATTCTTTGTCTATCTGTTGCATCCAAATGTTATCACTGTCTGCCTTTTGGTTATCAACTGTTGGTACATTCCATACCGACAGGCATTTGTAAACCGACGCGATCTATCTGATCCGTTGTATACCGATGCGATCTATCTTACTCTTTGTTATCCGATGTTATCTTGTTGGGGTGTTCTTTTTCGTAGTTACCAATCTTTAGGTTCATCTTAAGAAGAAGGTATTGGGATATGTGTTTTACTGATTCATGTGCGGAGTAATGATTTGAGTGCGGGATGGAGTCGCGACCATACCACTACTTTCACCATTCGCTCTTGTATATTGAATTAGTAGAGTTACTAATCTTGATTCGTAAGTGGTTTTGCGCATATAGTGGTATTTTAATGCCGAAAATTGCGAAAAAAAATTCTTTGTAGTTTGTGTACCACACTCCTTGTTCAGTCGTGTGCGTTATGCTTAATATCTTCTAGTTGCCTTGAACTTTGTTGATATTTTAATATCATCTCAGTGAATTGCATCCTTTAATCTTGATTAATTCCATTTTGGTACTATTTTGGATTATTATCATTCTCCATTATAGTACTGACTTGTGTTTTATATCAATCACAGGATGGCACCACCACGCCGTTCTGAGGAGGACATACCACCTGAACTTGGGGCTGCTTTGGCAAGTATTGCAAATGCTTTGGGCACTATGCAGCAGAACCAGCAGCGCTTCGAGGAAAGCGTGAGGGGGAATGAGTTTGTTCCACTACCTCCACCTCCCAAGCGAGGAGACATCAAGAGTTTTCTCAAGTTCAACCCACGTCAATTTGAAGTGTCTGATCAGCCACTTGATGTGGATGACTGGCTTCGTGAAGTGTCAAGGTTGCTGATGACTGCGGATGTTCCTGAGCAAGAATGGGTCAAATGTGCCACTCACCTTCTGAAGGGAGATGCAGCTCTCTGGTGGGAAAATTACCTCAAGGCAGATCTTTCTGGTTTTCAGCCTACTTGGGAGCGGTTCACTGCTGCTTTCAAAGAGCAATATCTGTCAGAAATTGTCATGGAAAGGATGAAGGAAGTGTTTCTCAACCTGAAGCAGGGCAATGACAATGTCAACACCTACATCAGAAACTTCATGAATCTTTCTCGGTATGGTGGCGATGAGATCTCTGATGACAAGAAGAAGCAAAAGAGGTTTCGGCAAGGCCTCAATGCTTCCATCAAATATGCAATCACTCATGCAAGGCCGGCATCTTTTCTGGAACTCCAACACACAGCTCTGCAGGAAGAAGCAAGTAGGCAAGTGTTTGAGGAGTCAAAGAAACATAGCCGTGATACAGCAAGCTCTTCTGCTATGTCAGCTCCTTCTAAGCGTCGTGTCTGGGTTCCTAACACCCCACCGTCTCTCCCTGCTCCACCAAGACCTTCAAGCTACGCACCAAGGCCACCAAACTCCTTCACTGCGGCTCCCAGGGGCTACAACCACAACTACCCTAGAGCGCCTGGCGGAGTCCCTGGCTATGTTGCTCCACGTCCACCTGGTGCTTGCTATACTTGTGGAAACACTGGGCATCAGCACTGGAATTGTCCAATGAACAACAAAGCTCTTCCACCACCACCTCCAAGACCTGCGGCAAGTGCTCCTATGATTCTCGCACCTCCACCTCGGGCTCTCAACATCAACACCAAGCCTGGGTCTACGGTTGCTCGTGCCAACTGTGTCAACGTCGCTCAAGATGAGCATGCACCTGGAGTTTTCATGGGTATGCTTTCTGTTAACTCAGTTCCTGCACGAGTTTTATTTGATTCTGGTGCTTCACATTCTTTCGTGTCATACAAGTTTGAGGAGAGTAATGGGTTACCTTCAGATGCTTTACCAACTCGCCTTATGGTGCAATCTCCTGGTTCAAACATGAGGGCTTCTAAAATCAGCCGTGACAGTCAAATTGAGATTGGTGGCTCTTCATTTCCGGCTTCCTTAATTATTCTGGGCAGTTCTGATATTGATGTTATCTTGGGCATGGATTGGTTGACAGCAAATGCAGCTGTGATTGATTGTGCTGAACGTTCGGTTTCTCTGAAAATTCCTGAAGGCCATATAGTCTATTCTCCAAGTCTGACTCCTGCAATACAGCTTTATTCTTTGGCGACTCTGAATGATGATGCTATGGAAGGTATTCAGAGTGTTCCTGTAGTCTGTGAGTTTCCAGATGTCTTTCCTGAAGAGTTGCTAGGTATGCCTCCGGATCGTGAGGTTGAGTTTGTCATTGAACTTGAACCTGGTACCATTCCTATTTCCAAGCGGCCTTATAAAATGGGTCCTGCTGAGTTGGCTGAACTGAAACGTCAGTTGGATGAACAAGAGAAGTTGGGTTTCATTCAGCACAGTACTTCTTCTTGGGGTAGCCCAACCATCTTTGTGAAGAAGCAAGACAAGACTGATAGACTTTGTGTGGATTATCGGGCACTCAATGCTAAAACAATCAAGAATAAATATCCCCTTCCGCGGATTAATGATCTCTTCGATCGGCTAGCTGGAGCTGTGGTATCCTCTAAGCTTGATTTGAGAAGTGGTTATCATCAAATCAAGATTCGCAAGGAAGATGTTCCCAAAACAGCTTTCACCACCCGCTATGGCCTGTATGAGTACACAGTCATGTCTTTCGGTCTCACCAATGCACCTGCAACCTTCTCGAGGCTTATGAACTCGGTTTTCATGGAATATCTTGATAAGTTCGTTGTGGCCTATCTGGATGAGATTCTAGTCTATTCTAAGTCAAAAGAAGAACATGAAGAACACCTTCGGTGTGTCCTAAACAATCTTCGTGAGAACCGCCTGTATGCAAAGTTCTCCAAGTGTGAGTTTTGACTACCTCAAGTCACCTACCTTGGTCACGTCATCTCTGCCAAGGGCATCGCCGTCAACCCAGAAACTATTAAGACAATTATGGACTGGCTTCCACCCATAAATGTCAAAGAAGTCCGGAGTTTCCTTGGATTGGCCAGTTACTGCTGTCGCTTCATTCAGAATTTCTCGAAGATTGCGGAGCCTCTTACCGATCTCCTCCAGAAAGGCAAGAAATACCATTGGACTCCTGCATGTCAAGCAAGCTTTGAAACACTCAAAGAGAAGCTCACTTCCACACCAGTCTTGGTTCCTCCAGATACATCAAAGCCTTTCCAGATTTTCTGTGATGCTTCATTGCAAGGATTGGGTGCGGTCCTTATGCAAGAAAAGCAAGTTGTTGCTTATGCATCTCGTCAGTTAAAGACGCATGAGATCAACTAACCTACACATGACCTCGAACTCGCAGCAGTTGTCTTTGCTTTGAAAGTATGGAGGCATTACTTGCTTGGCAACCGTTGTGAGATCTTTTCTGATCACAAGAGTCTGAAGTATATATTCACACAGCCTGATCTCAACCTTCGTCAGAGGAGGTGGATTGAAACAATTAATGATTTCGATTTGACCATCAACTACACTCCGGGCAAAGCCAATGTCATGGCCGATGCTCTCAGCGAAAAGCTTATGTCAACAATCTCATGGTGGAAGAACAACAACCTCTCTTGTGCGAGGAATTCCGCAAGCTCAACCTTGAAATTGTGGATCAAGGGTATCTTCTGAACCTTCTAGAAACACCTCTTTTGGAAGAAAAAGTTCGTTCCATTCAACTTGGTGATCCTTCCACTAAAAAGATCATCTCCAACATTCAGCTTTCGAAGTATGAGTCTTTCCACGTAGATGACCAAGGCACTCTTTTCTTTGAACACCGGATGTTTCTTCCGAACTACCCGGTAAGAGAGTAAGTTCTCAAGGAGGCGCATGATTCTGTTCTTTCTATCCACCCTGGAAGCACTAAGATGTACATGGACTTGAAAACACAATATTGGTGGCCTGGTTTGAAACGATATTGTGCCAAGTATGTCTCGGAGTGTGATGTCTGTCGCAGAGTTAAAGCTGTCCATCAGAAACCTTCCGGTCTTCTACAGCCATTGAAGCCTCTGGAATGGAAATGGGAGAAAGTAGAGATGGACTTCATCACTGGTTTTCCAAGGTCGCAGAAGGGCAACAATGCAATCTTTGTTGTCATTGACAGGCTTTCCAAAGTAGCTCACTTCTTTCCAGTCAAGGAAACAATTTCTGCAATTCAGTTGGCTGAGCTCTATATCAACATAATTGTCTCTCTGTATGGAGTTCCTCTTGAGATCAGTTCAGACCGTGAAAGCATCTTCACTTCCAAGTTCTGGGGAAGTTTCCAAAATGCTTTGGGAACAAAACTAAACTTCAGCACAGCTTACCACCCTCAGTCGCAAGGACAAGTTGAAAGGATCAATCAAATTCTGGAAGATATGCTCCGTGCTTGGGTTATCTCTTTCGGCATGAAGTGGGAAGAATGTCTCCCTTATGTTGAATTCTCTTACAACAACAGTTTCTAGAAAAGTCTAAATATGGCACCATTTGAGGCTCTCTATGGTCGCAAATGCAGAACTCCGATTGGTTGGTCGGGAGCAGGTGAAAGAATATTGTTTGGCACCAACATTGTAACTCAAGCGGAGGAGAAAGTTCACATCATTCTCGAAAACCTGAAGATTGCTCAAAGTCGCCTGAAGAGCAATTATGAGAGAAAGCACACGGACATGGAGTATGTCCCTGGTGATCTCGTTTACCTCCGTGTCACTCCCATGAGAGACACGCACCGCTTTGGTATCAAAGGAAAGTTGGCTCCTAGATACATCGGTCCTTTCAAAATTCATGGAAGAAGAGGAGAAGTTGCTTATGCTCTTGAGCTCCCTAAACAACTTAAAGTCCATGATGTTTTCCACATCTCTCAACTCAAGAAGTGCTTCAAGGATCCTGGCAGGACCGTGGACCATGAACTCATCAATCTCCAAGAAGATCTGTCTTATCAAGAACACCCCACAAAAATTCTTGAAGTCGCAGAAAGAAGGACTCGCAACAAGTCCATCAAGTTCTGCAAGGTGCAGTGGTCGCACCATTCTGTTGATGAAGCCACTTGGGAACATGAAGATGAGCTCTGTACCAAGTATCCTACCCTCTTTGAGTCTTCTTCTTCCTAGAATCTCGGGGCGAGATTCCTGTTTAGTGGGGGAGAGTTGTAGCATCCCAATTGTCTAACAATTGTAATGCTACTTGGTCTAGTAAGATATTGGCTACTTCCTATATATAATTGTTGCATCATAATTATATCATGCTCATGTCATCATGCCACCTTGCATTTGAGCATCATATAAAACCCTTTTTCTTTTGGTTCTTCTCTCATATGCATTACTAATTGTATTTGCCTCTTGATATTGTATTTGGTTATTGATATATTGTTTAAATGCCCAAGTTGAGTTGGGGGCATATCTTTTATTCACCTCCATTATATTTTATTTTCACCACCTTATAACTCCACCATCCCATTTACCATGAGTTTGTATTTCTTTTCCTTTTGATAATTATTCTAGCTCATGTGGGTTGAGGTGGATCCAAGTCTAACATTTCCTTGCTTGGCCTTTTTCTCCACTTCTTGGGAATGCATTAGAATAATGCCATATCATTATTTTTGTTCTCACAAAATAAATCATGGGATTTATTATTTTGCATGGGCCATGCAACCTTCATCACCATCTTTTATCTCATTGGTTTTCCTTTTGTTTTATTGGATCTTTTCTTTGTGGATCATCTCCATCCTTCCACCATCCCCATATTCCCATCCACCTCATTTTCTTTTATTTTTATTTCTCCATGCATGATCCATATGAGGCCTCTTCACATAGCCCTTTTCTTTCTTTATTCTTGAATTCTCCTTCACCTCATCTTAACTTAATCAAGCCTCACACCACCTCTTGGTTGATCTCATAAACACTTTGTAAAACCTAAACCACCTAATAAAAATCCAACTTAACTTCCTCTCTCTATTTTTTTCCTCTAACCCTAATTTTACACTAAATCCTAAACCTCCTCCCACCTCTCTTTCTTACACTCCCTCTCTCTCCCTGGCCCACACTCCAGCTACCCATACCCTAACCCTAACAAAACCCTAACCCGAGCCCCACCTACCTAAACCGAGCTACCCCCTCCCTTCTCTATCTTCTCTCTACCGCCGTGCCAGCCCTACCAGCTGCTACCCCATGCTGTCCCCACCTGCAGCTCCTCTCCCTGCCCTGCCTGGCTGCCCAGGTCAAACCCCAGCTCGACCACGTGCTCGAGGAGAAAGATAGAAAAGGAAAGAGCCGAGGCTACTTTTCCCTGTCCCGTGCCCACACGCCATCTCCTTCCTCCCTCTCGCTTGCCCTCATCCACACGGCTCTCCTGCATCGCCCAGATCCGCCTGAGCCTGCCCTCTCCTCCCCTTCGTCTTCATCGTCGCCAGGACCTGCCGCCGGTCATCCACCAGTACCGCGTCGCCCCCCTCGTTCTAGCCGGCCAGCACGACGTGGAGGTCGTCCAGAAGGACGAGGAGGCTCCCCTACTTCACCTTGCACGCGCCGACGAGGACAAGAAGCCCCAGGACCGCCGGAACCAACGCCGCCCGACGCAAACCCTAGCCGCCAGTACGCCAGCAACCCCGGCGATCCGTTGCGCCTCCGACCGTGCCACCACCACCGATCACACCGCGGTGAGTCCCTCTTCCTCCCTGACACCATCCGCCTAGCTGTCGCCGTCTAGCATCGCCGATCCTTTCGCCGAGCGCCCTCAGTGCGCCGCCGCTCGCTGCTGTCTGCACGCTCTCGTGCCGCGTAGCGCCTCAACTGGTTGCGTAGATACTCCCTAACAACTACCCCTCCCCAGCCCAGCGGTAGCCGCCGCCGGCCGCGCATGCCAGGTCGCGGGATTGAATCCCCTACCTCGCTGCGCCGCGCGTCGTTTTCCGTCAGATAGTTCAGAGGAAACAGAAGCACAGTGCCGCCACGCGTTTTGCAGAAAACCCCCCTAGCTTTTTATCGGCTCAACCCGCGCTCCTCGCTAGCCCCACCTGTCAGCCACCGTGGCCTTCTTCTAGAAAACCCCCCAGCCTTTTATTATCATAACCCGCGCTACAGCTCGGTCCCACCTGCCAGCCTCTGCGAGTTCGATCACTGTCACGTGGGCCTCAGCCGGCTGGTCCCACCTCGCAGCCGCACGAGCTAGGCAGAGCCCCGGCGTGAAAAGCTTTTCGCGCGTGTGTGCCGTGCCAGCAGCTGGCCCACCCGTCAGTGGCTGTGGCTAGGTTTGCCGGGGTGACAAAAGTTTTTCCTGTGCCTGTTTTAATTAAACCTTTTTCAAAATTGATTTAAATTCAAATTCAAATCAGGTTTAAATAACTTTTAAAATACAAATCCAAATAATACAAATAATATATGTTTTGGAATCAGAAAAATGTGAGGAATTCAAATATGCCATTCAAAATATCATTTAAACACTTTAAAATTTCGAGATGATTAAAATTACAATAAAATGCCCTTTTCCTTAATTAATTAATAACTTTAATTCTACAACTCCAAATTTGACAAATAATATGTCTAAATCGATAAGCGCGACGAGCCCGTTCTATTTATGCAGTCCTTGTTCTGAATTGAAGTATGCATCATGTCATTCTTGCAAATCTGAACTGTTATGACAATAAAACTTGCTTAAATAAATAGTAAAATGCTTTATTTCTTGTATCCACACCTCACCTTTGCCATGCTACTTTAATGCCATGCAAATTGTGCATCATTGTAACATCCCAAAATTTCATCTAAAATCATCATCATTGCACTCATATCATAATGGCATGTTTTTGCATTGCATTTAGAATGTCCTCCAAAAATCTGGTGCAATTTTGGGCCATGGTTAGGAATTTATGAAAATGGAACCAAAGAAAATGCTATATTACCTATTTAGTCCAAGTGAGTACTTTGGATTAAAATAGTAGGTAAATATTTTTATAATACCCTAAAAACCTAGTTTGAGTTTTTACAAATTTTCACAAATTGGTTTGAATCAATTTGAACCATTAAATCAAAAGTTTTGGAGAAAACTGAATTAGAAAAAGAAAAGGAGGGAAATTCAAAAAGCAGCAGCTGCAGCATTCTGGCCCAACTGGCCCATTAAGCCCACCCGGCGTTTCCCCTCTTTCTCCCTTTATTACCGCGCCCCTGGCTACTCGCTCTCGCTGACAAGCTGGCCCCACGCCACGTCACACCCCCACCCCGTCGTCTTCAGCCGCGCCGTCGAGCAACCCCCCTTCTCAGCCATTTTCAAAACGATGGATCTCCGGCCGTTTCTCGCAGTGATTCTCCACGATGAATGCTCCTACTTAATCCTCACCCCCTCCTCGTCATTTTCCCCCAGTCGCCACCCCCAGATAGCCCCCAGGCTCCCCTAATTCCGAGCTCAAACCGCCGCAGTCCGACGAACTCCGGCGACAATTCCGGTGAGCCCAGGCCGCCCGACGCCCTCCCCTTGGTCCCATCTATTTCCCCATCTCCTGGCGCACCTACTGACCAAGCCACGCGGTTTCTTTTGCCCCAGGTCGACGACACGGACAATTCCGGTGAACTCCCTCTGCCGCCACCATCAGTCGCCTTCTCCGGCAAAGGTAGGGTTCCCGCCGCCCCTTTTTGGTCTTTACTAGGTCGTGCAGACGCTTGCGCACCGCGCTGACCTCCTTGCTGATTGGTTTCAGCCCCAGGTCTTCGTCTCCGTCGTCGAGCTGTGAGTTCTGCCGGCGAGCGCAACTCCGGCGAAGGATCCAGGCCAAGCTCGAGCACCCTCCGCACCGCAGTAACCTCCATCGAGACCGCCGCGACCTCCCTGACCTCTGGTACGTGTCCACGGTCTCCCAGCCCTCGTAGAGTCGCCAGAACCCCATCGGCCGACGCTCCGCCGCCGCGCGCCGTCGTCAGCACCGCCAGACTCCGGCGAGATGCTTAGCAGCCGTTCGATCAGATCCTAGCGGTTAAGATTAGATCACTTAAACGAAGGGGTACGGCTGATCTGATTCGTCCAACGTCACTTAAATCTGACGACTCGCAGCAGTCGATCCGGCCGAACCGGTATCATCCAATAGGAAAACGCCACGTCGCCAGACTATTTCTGTTTAATTAGAAAATAGACTGATTTAGTATTTAACTTGGAAATTCAATAACTTTTGTTCCACAAATCAGAAAAATACAAATTTGGTGTCTATGGATTCAGAAAAATGAGACCTTTATTATGGAGGCCTTGTTTTACACTTTTGCCTCTGGAAAAATGGAATTATAGACAGAACCTTTTTAGGAGTATTTTATTCACAAAAATTGTTCTATAGATTATTTTTGAGTATTTCTTATCCATTTAGATGAGGTATTCTATCCTCAGTACTGTAGACTTTGTAAATTATGGAATTGTGATCATATCTTTGCATGTTGCATGCATTCATGTTTTTGTAATGTTTTATTGATTGAATTATTATTGTTATATTGATCTTGTGTAGATTGTGTGGATTGTGAAGTTTGTTGCTGTGAGGAGTGTACCTATTCCCCTAGCTACCAAGGCAAGTGATATTTCATCCCATGTCCTATTATTTTCACTATTGCACTAGTGATATTTTGGTAGATCTTGGTATGATAGAATTATTCCTATATTGCTATACTATGCTATGTTATATAGATTATATCTTGGTAGTATCCACTAGCCAAAGGACTTTGTATGCTAGAATGCTTAGCTATGCTAGTAGAATTTGTGGGTGGAAAATACATATCAAGATAATATGGAATGATATTATTTTTGTTTAACTAAGAAAACAACTTTTATTAATGAAACACCTTGGTGGATTGGGACTTGCTTGGATTATGTTGAGTGGTTACTCAGGGGCCATGTCTATGGTCAGCTGGTGTATCACACTTGTGGATGGCCACCTAGGAAAAAAGAGATTGGAGACATTCTTGTCATGAAGCTTCCAGTGCAACCACATGGCATATGGGCTCTTCCTTGACCAACTAAGTTGCAAGAACTCGGCCAGGCGGACAGAGGGTGGTAGTGATGATAGGATGGAACGCGTCCGTGGTGGTCTGGGGGATTGCTTCTGAAAGGTCTTGTCTCGATGCATGTCGAGTCTTGTGGGGAAAGTGCACCACCTCTCGAGAGGGTAAAACTAAGTACTTAGCCGTGTCCCCGGTTATGGACAACTTCTGAGCCTCAAGACAGTGAAGTAGTTCAATAATCTCCTCATCCAAATTTCTCTAAGTTAAAACTTGTGGGTGAACAGGGATAAAGGTTCAGTGATGTCTATCATTGGTACCTTATAGTTTGAATGAAAAACTTCTACAAAAACTATAAGTTAAACTATTTTAGCAAAGCCATACATAACCCCACTTAGCCATATATTCATGTAGTTGTTGGATTATACTAAGTAACTTTGGTATCACTTGCCAATACAATTCCAAATGTATTGACCCTTGTGGCTGCAACTTATTATGTTGCAGGTTACTCTGATGATGAGTAGGGTTGCGAGTATACACTCGACATGCTTGCCTGTGGCACATGAAGACTAAGGACTCTATTATTATTATATGTTATGTGAACTTGTGTCTTAGCCTTGGGCTAAGTGAGTTGTAAGAACTATTATACTCCTGGATGTGCGATGTAATAATGACCTTTGTTTCTGTGTACTTCATCTTAAACTGTGGGTGCTAGCAATTCGATCCAGGGACTAGCACTGCAATCACAGGGATCTTACCTTATCATCGTGAGATCTTACAATCATTCATCATGGCATGCTTGTTTGCTTGTCGCATTTTAATTCATATGCTTGTGCACTTTATTTATGTTGGCCCTTGTTTGTTTGGTTCTTCTTCGAATAGACGCCCAGCAGGAGAATTACCAGGAATCACAGGAGTACTACCCAGATCCATCTCTCGCTTCAACTGAGCTGCCAGGCAAGCACTACCACATGCTTGCATACATACGGTACCTATTGCCTCTATCTTATTCTTGCATCATTGAGTCGCGATTGCATTAAAATGAATCCCAAGTACTGCATAGCCTTACTTTTAAACCCCACCGAAGCTTGTTCCTCCATCCCATGAGCCATTACTGTAGGAGTTGTTTGAGCCATGCGAGTCGTAGCAAAGCATGTGTAGGCTATGTGAGTGTTTGATGAATAACGAGGTACCTAAACAACTTAACCTGAGTAGTAATGGGATAACTGATGAAAGAGGCACCAGTGAGCAATATCTGCTATTTGGTTTTTCATGCTCACTTGTGTCCCGTAGGACTCCGAGTACTTGATTCCTGTTCCTTGACTATTCGCACTATCCACATCCGGGAGGCCTTATGGACCCCCCTGAGCCAGAGCTTGATTCATTCTTTTTTCTTGGGGCCACAATTAGTTTGGGGCTTTATTACTATCCTGTACTTATGCCATGATACTGCTTTATTTAAGATTGTGCGAGGAGCACCTGTACTGTTTTGGATCGCGCCACGTTTCCACGGTATCGACCAGCCTAGTCACATTTTCAGGTTCCCGGTCGTTTAATGCCATCGTCGCAAACCCTGGGTCCGTCTCGGAGCCGGCCAACTTCGTTGCGGGTAGCTTATTGGGGTGGCCCCCTGAAATATTTCTGAATCCTGTGATTGCTTTGTCGTGAATGCCTCGTTGTGTTTTGATTTGGTTTTCCCGAGGTTGAACGAGTGTGTGTTGCTATTCGTGCACCCCTGCAGGGTAAATCTTTCTGAAAGCCGTGTCCGCGGTTATGGACGACTTGGAGCACAGTTTCTCGATCATAGACAAGTATAACTAAAGTACCGCTCTTAATTTGACTAAGTACTTGACTAGTAAATAGTGCAATACTCATGGAATGGTTAATAAAACTGCCAACGGGTGATGGGGGTTGTTCGTCCGCTTCCTCGTTGGTAAGTGAGGAGGAGGATGGATCTGTTAATTATACTGTTATAACTGTTGTTCTTAATTAACGGATATCCGTCTATCATTAGTTAGGCGGATGGTTAGCGAGTCTCTATAGAATTGTTAGGTATTATCTTTTGCTGCAATTGCGTCACCCTAGGTTGTGTCCCCTTTAGTGGCATAAAGACTTGCTGAGTACCCCTAGGGTCTCACACGATAAATTGTTTGATTCAGATGAACAGGTGTACTCGCAAGATGGATACTAGGTGGAAGAGACAGATGATGTTGGCAACGATCATTCGGTGTAGAGATTCCGGGAACAGGGATCCGTGAGATCTGTGGGCGGGATGTGTTTATTTATGGGGCATCTTATGCCGATTTGCTTGTTATCCGTGCTCGGATCTTGTTTTCCGCTTCCGCCTGATACTCTGATGTGTGATGTATGAGGAGCTATCCTAAATTATTATCTCTATCTAGGACATTCGAGTCTTGCCGTATGGCATTGCAATATTTCTATTTCTTTTTAGATGGAATGGCTCTGAGGACTGTTGTATGTGGCTTGCATACATACTCATTTGTGTATGTAGTTGATCCCTTCGCCTGCCGATTACGCCGCTCGTTCTTGTCCCGATGATCTGAAAGTGGTTAGGACGACCGAAAGGTCTACCGTGGGTGGCCCTGGGCCCCACCGTACTATTTTAACCAATTTCGTTCATCCAGGCATGTAACTAAGAGCGTAATTCACCGAGGTAGTTACATCCACCACCATCTCCATCGCCGTTGCTGATTTCCATGATGAGGAGGGAATAGTTCTTCCTCGAGGCTAAGGGCTCTACCAGTAGCTATGTGTTCATCTCTCTCTATGCATGATCATATTGTGATCATGAGCTTTGTAATCAAGTAGATCTACCTTGCTACTCAAGTGCTTTAATAGATCTCTGCTCTCCCCATGTGTGTGAAAGTGACAGCGTGTACACCATGGTGGCACTTAGGCTGGAGATTACAATTACTTGTTATGAGTTATATTTGGAGTTGGATGTCTCTATGAAATTGTGATGTTTGTTGGAACCATCTAGTACTCAAGGTGACAGTGTGGGGTTATCTAGATGGGAAAAGCGAACTTTGAGGAGTGTTGTTATAGCCCTACCATGGATTAGAGTGTCCAACCGGAGAGTAGTTCAGAGTAGTATCATGAAGATAAGATATTTATATGAGAGTGTTCACTAGTGAAAGTATGATCCCTAGGCCTTGTTTCTAAGCATTTATACACCATTTGCAACTAGATCTGTTACATGTTTGCTTGCTGCCATCTTTATTTCAGTTTGCCTTTAGTCTCTTCCACTCCATCAAGTTATTTTCTGGCACCGTTGTCTTATATCCATACCACTTGTATTTCACTATCTCTTCGCCGAACTAGTGCACCTATACACCTGACAAGTGTATTGGGTGTGTTGGGGACACAAGAGACTTCTTGTATCTTGATTGCAGGGTTGCTTGAGAGGGAATACCTTTGACCACTTCCTCCCTGAGTTCGATAAACCTTGGGTAATCCACTTAAGGGAAACTTGCTGCTGTTCTACAAACCTCTGCACTTGGAGGCCCAACAACTGTCTACAAGAATAGAAGTGCGTAGACATCACATGCCTTTGGGAAACTCTTTCACATCCAATGCACACAATCAATACTACCTAGCATGCACTACCAACCCTTCTCTTCATTAATCTTCATGAGACTATCAATCCGCGTTGATTCTTCTTCTTCATATCCTCGAGCTCCTTCGTGACGAGGATGGCTATCATCTGCGCAATGTCATTTTTGCAGAGCAATTCTTGAATGTATGAACCATTGGAAGATGATGAGTCTTCAGGAAAAAAAACCTCGATCATGCATTTTGGATGTTAAAACTATCCGCATACTCAAGATCTATGACTCGCGGAATCAAATACATACCTCGTCCATGGCTGTCGTGATTCGGAGGTCGATTCAAAGCACCCTCCTTAGGGATTGTAGAACAAGAGGCAATTGGTGCTCTAGTGTGAATGAATGAGGCTGCCTACATTGACAGCACTAATGAGTAGGACCTCCCCGCTGCATTCATGTCTCTCACAACCTTGGTGACCTGTGCTAGTGAAGGGGAGTTGGCCAGATTGTGAGATCTGACCTCCAATTGGTTCTGAAAGGAAGTGGCGGACAGCAGGGCATGACAAGTGGCGAGCAAAAATGGAAATGGAGGTGGCAGTAGCGGACGCATAAGCATGTAGGGATGGGACAAATTTCAGCACGGCATGGGATTCCGCACAGATAACTGGCACCGATGGTTTGGTCGCGAAACATGAGCATATAGCGATGGTGGGAGTGGATTTTTGGTGCGGTAAAAGTTTTAAGGACCGGGCATTCTTACGGGATCTGATCGGGCTGATTTTTGTACCAAAAGTAGTTATTTACAGTTTCAAATTTTTATGGGATCTGCTAGAGATGCTCTTAGAGCAACTCTATCATATTCGATAGAAACCACCATTCCTATAAAAACTTCTATTTTAGAGGACAGAGGATCTAGTAGATCCCTCGATCCAAAACACATCCTCCTATCAACTTTTTTTTAGAAAATCTTGTATCCACCATATTATTTTACGGCAGTGAAGTTTCAGCCCAAGCGAACCCTGCTGCCAATTTGTCACAGTTGTCGATATCGTCCATCCTTGCCATTGTGCAGCCACCACAATCATTCCATCCTAGGTCCTCCTAGAGCTCGCTCCGTCCCATGCCAAGATGCCAATGACCTCTACGACAGAGTAGTTGTGATTGTAAATGAACAAATATGTGTTGTTTTGAAACTAACAAGGTTTTAGGGAGCAGGATATGATGTCTCTCATTCTTGTTGACACTGTGGTGGATGATCTAACTTTGATGGTAAGAAAACCTAGTGAAAATGGTTTGTTAATGGAGTAGTTAGATCAGGTACAAGGAGGTGTTAGTATGCTACAATATTGTCGTGGTGGTGTCACGACAGATGCCATGGGTAGGCTAAGATAGGTCCTATGGACACTAGTGGTATCCGAGGAGGGATAGTGTGATGAGTCCGCACACGAAGAATACACAAACATAACACACGATATACCCAGGTTCGAGGCTCTCTTGTGGAGATAAAACCTCTACTCCTGCTCTAGATCTTATATTACGATCTCTAGATTATTACAAGTGCTCCTTGAGCTGTATCAAAGAGAGGCAGAAGATGAAGTGCTTCTACTCTCTTCTCACTCTAGGGTTTTCCCTTAGCGCAAATGGACCGACTCCTCCTTGGAGGCCCTGGCTCACCTTATAAAGGGGTGGCCAGGTTACAACTAGAGCATACGTGGCCCAGATATTCCCTGGAGATGCTTGTTCCTAAATAGTAGTTCGACGCCCTCCTTTCCTCTATCGCAAACCTCTGTGTAGCAATGGCTCAGAGTCCACACTTTCTGACCATTGGGGTCAGATAATGTCACATCCGTGACCCTCTGTTCTGTCTCCGCACCTCTGGTCTTTGTCCCTAGCGCTTGTCTCTCCCCAAATTCCTGTGAGATAGATAAAAGTGCTGACCTTGGGGGCTGGCTCACTCCTTCTTGAGCACGCCAACCCCTGACTCGGTCCTGTCTTCATAACTTGGCCAAGACGGTACCTGCAAGCATGAAACAACATAGACATCATGCCAACATACACTATATATCGCCTGAGTCTTGCCTGTGCTGTCCGGCCTTGGGTAACCCGGCCATAACTCGGTCGGCCCTTATATACCTCGTCAAGTTCATGCTTTAGCCGGTTTATGCCTCGGTAGAATTTGTCCTTATACCTCAGCTTGACCCTACCTGGGGTCATCCCCTCAACATTAGTCCCCGAAGCTGGTGCGGTCCTAGCAGCTTTAGCTGGAAAGGCCACATCAGGTTCTATCTATCCGGATCTTTGTTTGTCTTGCCGGCGTACATATATGACGGCCTATACCAATTTTAACTTAGCCACACCACTTGATGACTTGGTATCTAATTTGACTCTTCTTGGCTCTATCAAGATATATCTCACTGGCCAAGTTATAGTGTTGCATCCGGGTTATTCCTCTCAGGTGCTTATCTTCTCTTGTACTCCTCAGTTTATCCTACGTGTCATGCAATCTTTGAGTTTACTCAGTTTGAATCTTTAGTATAATCGAATATCCAGCCGCCTAGATTCGGATCGGGTTTACTTGGTTCGAATCTTGAGTAGAATCGAATATCTAGCCACCTAGATTCGGATCGAGTTTACTCGGTTAGAATATTGAGTAGACTCGAATATATAACCACCTAGATTCAGATCGAGTTTACTCGGTTCGTATCTTGAGTAGAATCGAATGTCCATTTTTCTTAGTGACTAACAACCGTTTCTTTCAGATTGCACACAACCGACGCACTGCCAAATTTCCGAGACTCCTCTTTGATCACAAGGGCCTCTCCACCAGGCACAAGAAGTTGCTGATGGAGCTAGAGAACAAATGTTAGTATTTTTCCTTAGTGCCCACATTGCTCTTTTATGTTATTGATTAGCCAAACTAACTTATGATTCAGGTTTTGCCAGCCGAGGTGGAGGACCAAAATAAGGAGATGCAAAAGTGTGTTGCCGAGCTGGAAGGTACTTCCCCTCTTTCCCCTTATCTTTTGCACCTCTCCCTTTTGACTCAGCTTGTAATTATACCTCGGCTCGGCCGGGTCAAAAATTCTTGCAGAGTCTCATCAAGATTTCATATCCATGCCTAATTCATTTTCTCGAACAAGCAGGAGAACATCAAGCCAAGTTGAAGGAGAAAGATGAAGAGATCTCTCGGCTCCGTGCTAAAAATGACAATCTAAAGAAACTCCAGAAGATTGAGCTTGATAAACTCGACCAGGAGTTCACTGAGGAAAAGAGATGGCTCACCCTCCATCTAGAGTAGGATAAGGAGCTACTCCAAGAAGCCAAGGTCAAGTTTGACTTAGTGAATCTTGAGTTGTAAAAACTCCAGAAACAATCTACAACGTGGTTGTCCGAGCTTACTCGGATCTACAACATTGTGGCCAGTGAATTTCTCTAACTGACTCTTTATTTTATTGCCGAGGTTTTCTCTTACTCCTATTGCTTTGCTTGACTTATTATTTTGTGCTCATTCCTTTAGGCAACTTCCCCAACTCAAGAACTCGTGCTGAAACTTCTATCCACAAGTTCCGAGATAAGAAGGCTGAGGCTGGTCCCGTCTTCCCAGAGTATGACATTGATGACTTCTTGGTTGGTCTCTCGGCCAGCCTCGGACTCATGAAGACCTTTGGGGTTGATCTTATGGACGCCACCATCTGAGTATTCCATGTCTTCTAGCTAGAAGACCCCGCTCTGAAGCAAGTTAAGAACTTGGTGGATAGACTAATGGACTATGAGACACAGGTCAATCTATGGAGGGAATCTGCTGCCCGAGCTGGTGCTAACACAACCTTGTCCTTTGTGATGTCATGGTACAAAGGTATAAATATAGATACTCTTCAAAACATGCGCACTGGTTCATCGTGGACGACCAATCCGGAGTTCATCCAATGTCGCTAAGATCGAGCCTACCAACTGATCCAATATGCCAATACACATGCATGCAATGAAGGGTCAAGCTTCCTTGATGATTCCGACGACGAATATGTCGAAGAGGGTGCTAGAAAAGATGAAGAAAACCCGGATGAACATGAGGATAACTCGAACAATAAAGCGGAAGCCGAGGTTCCCAACCCTGAAGATGTCGTTCCTCCTCCAGCTACTGATGATCCGACCCTTACTGCTCCTTAGGAATATAAACTTTGAATTTGGTTAAATCCATGGTATGATGGGTGCAACATGTAATATAAAGTTTAAGTTATTTTTCTACTGCTATGCTTTTATGTTGAATCCTTCTGGGCAGAGTCCCCGAGTCTCATTTTCTTGTTTTCTCAATCTTATGATCTGGCTCGCGTCTACCATATTTTGGCGTTTGACTTACGAGTCTGAGATCAGAAAATCAAATTAACAATACTTAAAACCATGATAATTAGCTCAGAGTGACTCTACATAAGGGTAAAGAAAGTAAATACAAGGGTTAGTCCAAAAAAAATGTCTGCTCGCTTAATTTCCCTTCCTTAGTCGTATTTCATGTGCCTAGCATTTGCCGGCTTTTTCTCTTGCTTGCCATGGTGCCAGTTTTTTGGACAACATCAAGTCGAAGAGTGAGCCTTTGGTGCCGACACACTACTAACTCGGCCTAAGGGGTAAGAAATTTAAGCCAGCCGACATATCAAATGTAAGTACAAAAAATACTATTACTACTAAGGCAGTCCCCGAGTCACTGGTCGAGGTGCCAAGGTTTCATTAATTAGCTCATTACCGACATACAAACCGACATATGAGAATTCAAGATACATACACTTCGACTAAGTGTAAAATGGATGAAGTAGAGCTACATTCCATGGCCTTTTTGACTCTTCTACTGACATGTTCGCCTTATTCTTCTCATGTGGTTGAGCAGCTATGAGATAGTATGCATCATTATGCAGTCCCTTGCTCATAATAAATGGTCCTTCCCATGGAGGTGATAGCTTATGCATGCCGACAATGCATTGCACTAGCCGAAGCACCAAATCCTCTTCCCGAAAAACTCGGGGGTTCACTTTCCGGCTATGATAGCTTCGAAGATTCTGCTGATATATGGCGGATCTAGATAGTGCCAATTCTCTTGCTTCTTCTAGCAGATCAACATCATTTTTCCAAGCTTCTTGCACTTCGGCTTATGTGTATTGGGTGACCCTAGGCGAATCATGCACTATGTTGGCTGGTAATACAGCTTTCGCCCCATATACCAGAAAGAATGGTGTATAGCCAGTTGATCAATTTGGAGTTGTCCTGAGGTCTCATAGTACTGCCGGGAGCTCGTGAATCGAACACCCCGCTGATCGCTTGAGCGGATCAATGAGCCAGTGAAGGGAATATGCCTTGAGAGGCAATAATAGAGTTGTTATTATACATATTCCAAGTATATGATAGATGTTTATTTTGCATGCTATAATTGTATTAAATTGGAAACGTTAATACATGTGTGTTTAATAAACAAAAAGGAAAGTTCCTAGTTATGCCTCTTTTATAAACTAGCTCGTTGATTAACAACATGATCAAGGTTTCCTGATCATGGACATTGGATGTTGTTAATAACGAGGTCAGAGCAGTAGTGGAATGATGTGATGAACATTCATCCGAAGTATAGCATTACGATCAAATTCATTGTGTTTATATTGCTATAACATCTAACGAAGTAATCCTAGTCCTTAGACCATGAGATCATGTTAATCACTAACACTAGAAGAGTAGCTTGATAACATCAAACATCACACCGTGAAAGGGTGATTATAAAGGTGGGTTCAATACTAAGAAAGTGTTATGTAGAGGCTCATGGATCAAGAGTGGGATTTGTCCACCCGATGACGGATAGATATACTCTGGACCCTCTCGGTGATATCACATTGGTTAGCTTGCAAGCAAGTGATGAGATCACCAGAATGTTATATCACGGGAACAAGAAAAGAGTACATGTCGGTAACGAGATCAAACTAGGTATGGAGAATACCGATGATCAAATCTCGGACATGTAATATATCGTGAGACAAAGGGATTTAGTTACTTAGTGTTAAAGGTTCTCATGATCACATAAGTCATCGTAGAATGTGTAGGAGTTAGTATGGATCTCCAGGTCCCGCTTCTGATTATTGATCTGAGAGGGGTCTCGATCATGTCTGCATTATTCACGAACTGTAGGGTGACACACTTAAGGGACACCAAAACCATTTGGAGCAAATATGTTTCAAACGAATGAATTGCAAAGCGCTGGAATTATTTCAATAGACACCGAAACTGTTTCGGGTGAAATTGCTGAAATCGGTTCTGCATGTAATATTGAAAAGTTGCAGGGGGTTTTATGTGAATGTTTGTTAATTAAAGTAATTAAAAAAATTCTGAATAAAATTAATAAAAAAGTTTTATTAAATGAGAGAGCATTAAATTTGGAGAAATTTAATGCATTTAAAGTAAAGACTTTAAAGAGGAATGTTAAGGGACACTTTTATGTGGAGGGGGTTACCACCACATGAATGGGGGAGGTGAGGGGTCACCTCCATGGGGTGCCGTCCATGGGAGGGGTACCCCCTCCTCCTATAAAAGGCCACCCCTCTCACCCTTCTTCCACACACCTCCTCGTGAAGGATCTCTCTCCCCCTCTAGAATTATTCCCCCATGGTCTCGCATTAGCGAGATACATGTTCCTGGTGGCATTTCGTCTAGAAGGAGTTGCTGCTTCCACTGCATCACTGGAGCAAGGAGGCAGAGGTTGTTTGGTGGCCTGAACATGTGTACGAGTGCGGATGCACTGCTGGTTTGCGGCGCTAGGACTTCCACACGATCTTGAGATCGGCAAGCGTATGACTACATCATCCACGAGTTCCTACTCATTAACAAAACTTTGTTGTCTTCGAGGGTAATTTCTCCATGGATGTATATCCACCCATTGCTTGTATCTAGTAGATAGATATTGGCATATAGTTCCCACCGTAGGAAATTTTTTGTTTTCTATGCTGTGAACCCTTCAGCCAGGGCTTTATCCTGGATAGTACTAGCCCATTGGATATTTCCACTTGCCCGTTCGATGCGAGATGCATGACTGATGCAACATCAAGTCTTATTCTTTTATCTCGGTAGAATCGAGCAAATTCTCCCTAGGCAAAGTTTGTGCTATTATAATTATTATGCTATGGGGATACCCATATCTCTAGATGATATCCTTGATGAATGATACAGCTGTGGGACCATCACACTTCCTTATTGGTTTCACCTCAATCCATTTGTGAATTTGTCAACCATGACTAAGATATGAGTCAGGTTGCCACGAGCCGGCTTAAACGGCCCAACCATGTCCAAGCACCATACCGCGAATGGCCAAGTGATAGGTATTTTCTTGAGTTCAGAGATGGCATATGTATCTTGCTCGAATACCTCTGACACCCATTGCACTTACTCACAAGGTCCTCAACCTCTTGTAAAACACTAGGCCAGTAGAATCCATGCCAAAATGCCTTGGTGACTAAGGCTCTGGATGAGGCATGATGCCCACATTCGCCCTGATGTATATCTCGAAGTATTTCCTGCCTCTCTGCCGGATCAATACATCACTAAAGGACACTTGTGACACTTCTTTTATACATCTCGCCATTTATTATGGTAGGCTTTTGCCCTTCTCTGAACTTGTCTGGCGAGGACCTCCTCACTTGGCAAACTCCAATCTTTCAAGAAGCAAAAAATTGGTTATGCCCATGCTGGTACAGCACGGGCCGGGAAAATCACTTCATCAATATCCATTGGTTCCACTGTCACAATCTAGCCGAGGTTGGACGCGTAGTCCCCGGGTTCTACGAGGCAGTCCCCGGGTTACTCGATATACTCCCCAATTAATATCCATTGGGACAACCTCTGACCCTGGATTGGATGGGATATGGATTGACTCGGATTCTGGTGGTGGATCGGTAGATGGTTTTCCAAGGTGTTCAAGAGATATGCCTGGTGGTATAGATTGCCGAGATGAACCAAGTTTGGATACCACATCAGCTGCATCATTTTCAGCCAGAGGTACATGATGGAATTCACATCCTTCGAAGTACCCACTGATTTTCGGAATGTGGAATCTGTACATGGCCATATTTGCATCAAGGACATCCCAATGACCCGAAACTTGCTGTACTACCAAATCTGAATCACCAAAGCATTGGATCGGACGTATCCCAATCTCTTTTGCTACTTTCAAGCCATGCACAAGTGCCTCATATTCAGCCACATTGTTTGACGCGGCAAAATGTATCTACAACACATATTTCAACTGGTCCTTCTTGGGTGAGGTAAGTACTATCCCGGCGCCTAACCCGATTTTCAATTTTGACCCGTCAAAATGCATTCTCCAATAGTTCGAGTCAGGCTAGGGTGGCTCATACTACATTGCATCCCAATCAACAAAAAAGTTGGCTACTGCCTGAAACTTTATTGCATCTCTCCTATCATACTGTGGAGCATATGGGGCTAACTCAATTACCCACTTGGCAATTTGGCCACTAGCGTCTTTGTTTCCCATTATCTCGGATATTGGTGCCTCGCATATCACCTTTATAGGGTGTTCTTCAAAGTAATTCTTAAGCTTTTTGGCCGCCATATAGACACCATATGCCATATTTTGATAATGTGGGTAGTTTTGTTTTGAAGTAGAAAGTACTCCTCAGGTAATAAACAAGCCTCTGCACCAACTTACCCTCCTCGTCATGCTCTACCACTACCATAGAACTTACGACTCGGTTGGTCACTACTGTGTAGAGCAACATCGGCTCTTTGGATAGTGGAGAAGCTAAAATAGGTGCGGAGGCTAGCATCTTTTTTAACTCATGAAAATCACTATCTGCCTGCAGTGTCCAAATGAACTTGTCCAACTTTTATTAACTAGTACACATGCAATGCCTTTTCTCCCAGCCGACTAAGGAAGCGACTCAGCAATGCCAAGCAACCAGTGAATTTCTGGACATCGTCGAGACACTTCGGCAGTTCCATGTGCTCAATTGTTCTGATTTTAGTCAGATTAGCTTCGATACCTCGACTGGACAAGAGGAAACCGAGTAATTTTCTGGTCGGGACACCGAAGGTGCATTTTTCTGGGTTAAGCTTCATTCGGAACCTTCTCAAGTTCACGAATGTTTGCCGGATATCAGCTAAGAGAGTATGACTCTCCTTGGTTTTTATCACCATATCATCAACATATACTTGGACATTTTTGCCAATTTGATCATGCAAGCATTTCTGCATGCACCTTTGATATGCTGCCCCTGCATTACGTAAGCCGAATGGCATGCTACGATAGCAATAAGCCCCGTACAGGGTAATAAAGGTAGTTTTTATTTGATCAGCCGAGTTTAACGGTATCTGGTGGAAACCAGAATACATGTCTACAAATGATAGAAGCTCACAACCAGCTGTCAAGTCAATGACTTGATCTATCCTTGTCAAAGGAAATGGATCTTTTGGACATGCCTTGTTGAAGTTGGTATAATCGATGAACATGTGTCACACCACTGCCATGTTCAGGTCATATTTGTTCTTTTCCACCAGCACCGGATTAGATAGCCAATCCAGATGAAGCACTTCCACAATAAACCTGGCTGCAAGGAACCGAGCTATCTCACCCCCTATGATCTTTCTCATATCCTTGGCTAAGCGGCAGAGAGGTTGCTTCACCGGCCTTGCATCAGGCCTAACATGCAAAGAGTCCTCAACCAGCTCCCTTAGAACACCTTGTAGATCCTGTGTGGACCAATCGAAAATATCCCGATTCTCATGGAGGAAGCTGATGATCTTGCTTTCCTATTTGTCATTCAAGCCTGCACCAATAGTTACGGTGTGCTCTGGGAATTGGTCCTTAGTTGGAAATTTCTTGGTGTCCTTAGTCAGCTAGAATGATACACTCCCATGTGGGTTACTCGGTGCCGTCATATTCAGCCGTGCCGACTGAGCCAATGCCACTGCCTCTTGAATCCTCTTCTTCTCCTATGCTATCACCAATGACTCGACTAGATTTGATCCGGCCGAGGCACACTCCATTGAGAGTCTAAAGTCCCCAGCAATAGTGGTGACCCCATCGGGTCCTGGCATTTTCATTTTTAAGTAGCTTATGTGAGTACTGGCCCTAAACATGGAAATTGCTGGCCTGCCTAGTAACACATGATAATAGCTCTTGAGGTCCACAACTTCAAACAATAGATTTTCTATCCTACAGTTATCTCTTGTGCATAATAACACATCTATCCGAACCTTGCCAATTGGTTCACATGATAACCCCAACACAATGCCATGGAAGGTGGTCTTAGTCGCGTGGAGCATGTTTTCCAAGATACCCAACTTGTGCATTGAATGCCTTGTATAATATATTGATGCTGCTTCCATTGTCAATGAGTACCTTTGAGAACTTCACATTTATATTTGGCCCAATAAATGTCAGGTCAAGCACTAGAGCATACGATCTAGAACTCGGCATGTCATTTTCCTCGGTGGTAAGCACACAATAGCTCTAGTGATGTTCCCTATACTCATTTCTGCCATCATGGCCAGGGTTTTTGCGGTTCCCCTGGTTCTGGTTTGCCACTTGATGCACCGCATCTCTCCTTTCCTGGTTCTCATACCTCGGCGGTGGTGGAGGGAAAACTAGCTGCTGAGCATTTCCTCAAGCGAGCTATGGCTGTGCAGGTGCCTGGGGTAGACCCATGTCCCCCATTTCATGTTGCACCCATGCACACTGCCAAGTCGTGTGGTTCGCCGGTTTACTCGGATTATGCGTGTGAAACTTACATGGCTGATCCAACATAAACTCATAAGTGTATCTCGGCCTCTCTTTCACTGCTTATTCTACTCATTGGTCCATGTTTTCTTGCCGTCATTTTTCTGCATCCACTGTTGGACACTATTCTTCTGTCCCTGGCTACTCCCTGCTCCTGACTGATCTTGGTTCACAGCAGCAACAGGATTCGACCCATACCAGTAATCTGACCTTTCATCTCTCCTTTACCTCAGAAATCATTCATCTAGGATGACCCGGCCGCGTCACTGGAGTAATACTCCTCATTCGGCTCTACCGACATAAGAAAGGGTTGGGTCGGATCTCCCAATGCATATGAATCTGCAATCTTGATAGTTTCTGCCAATGTAGGTGACATATCTCTTTGTAGCCTTTGCCATAACACACTTTCATGTCGGCACCCCTATGCAAACCAAAAATTGCCTGTGACTCGATCACACCTTCACATGAGTTTCGCAGCGTACACCACCGATTCAAAAACTCTCGGTCAGTCTCATTCGGCCTTTGCTTACACATTGCCAAGTGTTGTGGCATATTCGGCCTCTTGTATGTACTGATGAAGTTACTGATGAACATCTCCTCAAAATCTAACCAACAGTTGATACTTCCTGTCGACAGATTATTCAGCTAAACTCTTGCTGGTCCTTCCAGCATCTGAGGAACATATCTCACCGCTCATCTGAGATTGCCCTGTGCGATGTGCACAACTGGGGCATAGTCAATCAACCAATCATGTGGCTTGGTGCTACCATCATATGTCTTTGTTCCCCTAGCCAGTTGAAAGTTTGGCACAATGGCTCCCTCATAATCCGAGGTCCAAAACATGCAGGACCCAGAGGACCTTGTCCTTCCATCATTTCCGACATATAAATTCTATCCATCTTTAACCTTGCATCATCCGGCTACAAGTTCCTATTTCCCATCCAAGATCCCATGGCGTTTCCCATCATGTAATGATCTGGCTAGGGAAACCCAGCATTGACTATGGCTGAATAACCATCATTATATCTATTCTGTGCTTGGGGAGCGTACTGTTGCTGCATAGCTGGCCCAACACTTTGCTCTTGCCGAGGTACATATTGCTGCTAGTGCTGCCGAGGCGGATGTTGCCCCGCTCTAGCCGAATTATGCTGGCCGACATTTCCGTGCCCAGCATTTCCTTGACTTACACTGCCTTGGCCGAGGTTCCCTTGACCACCGTTACCTCGGGTAACACTTCCTCGGTCAGCATTGCCCTGTACTGCTTTTCCTTTCCCGGCCACTACCAGGTCATATGGTACCATCTGTTTTTTCCTTCTGCCATAGGTTACAACCTCATCTCCCCTTGGGCCTGCACCGGGCGAAGATGCTGTCTCGGCTGATCTTGCGGGAGTGCCCCAGCCGAATGAACGACATGGGAACCACCTGCTCTCGCCGGGTTAGTCCTGAGTATTTCCTCATTTTGCTGGTTCGCAATGCGCACAAACTCTATGACTCTCTCTTGTTGCCTTTGCCGGGCCTTGCCGAACAAGGCCGGTATCTCGGGAGTTGCTGCATCTGCAGTCCTGAGGTTCTTTGCCGAGCTACTGTACCTCGGCAAACCTGCAGACATTGGGTTACCTAAATCTATTGGCCTTGGTACATATTCTTTATCTATTTCATAGATGAGGTTCTTTCCCCTAATCTTTAACCATCCATACGAGTGGGACTAGTGTTAATCTTATTGTCCCTAGCATTCTCACGCAGAGTGATGTTCAACACCTGCTCAGTCACTGCTATTTTCTTGGCTCCCTTGAGCACTTTCTGCCGGGTTTCGTCTAGATCGTCCTGTGCCTGAGCCGGATCTACTATGGGAGCTACCGGGTGGCTAGGATTTCTATAGCTTGCTGCAGTATGTTTTACAGCCTCTCTAGTGGAGGGAACCTCGAATGAGTTACCTTGGGGGTTGTTTCCCCTTCCTCGGTTGGATCTTTGTTGGTGCCAGCCCCTGGTGCGGTCATCATCACCTCGACCCAGCTGGCGGGGCGAGAGATACGCGGACTGCGAGCCACGCAGAGAGTTGGATCTACCGCCATGATGACTCGCTACGGCAACGCGCAGGAGATGTCGACCGCGACGTAGACCTTGTGCGTGCCAAAGCTGACGAACTTGCCGTTGTCCAGGAACGGGTGGTTGCCGAAGTTGCCCATGTTGTTGCTGACGAAATCTAGCGAGCCAAATCGCTGAACCAAGCCAGAGACAATGTGCTCCCCTGATGCGATGAAATTTCCCGTCCAGATCTTGACTCCAGCTAGCGCCACTGATGGCCACATGGTGGGCACCAACTGTCATGGTGGTGTCACGGTAGATGCCATGGGTAAGCTAAATATGAGGCCTATGGACACTAGTGATATCTGGGGAGCGATAGTGTGGTGAATCCGCACACGAAGAGCTCACAAACACAACACATGGTATACCTATTTTCGAGGGTCTCTTGTGGAGATAAAACCCCTACTCCTGCATTAGATCTTATATTACGATCTCTAGATTAGTACAAGTGATCCTTGAGCTATATCGAAGAGAGGAAGACGATAGAGTGCTTCTACTCTCTTCTCACACTAGGATTTTCCCTTAGTGCAAATGGACCAACCCCCTCCTTGGAGGCCCTAACTCACCTTATAAAAGGGTGGCTAGGTTACAACTAGGGCATACATGGCCCGGATATTCCTTTGAGACGCTTGTCCCAAAATAGTAGTTCGACGCCCTCCTTTCCTCTGGTCGCCAGCCTCTACGCGACAATGGCTCAGAGTCCACGCTGTCTGACTATTAGGGTCAGACACTGTCACGTCCGTGACCCTCTGTTCTATCTCCGCACCTCTAGTCTTTGTACCTAGCGCTTGTATCTCCCTAGATTCCCATGAGAGAGAGAAAAGCGCTGACCTTGGGGGCTGGCTCACTCCTTCTTGAGCATGCCAACCCCTGACTCGGTCCTGTCTTGATAACCCGGCCAAGATGGTACCTGCAAGCATGAAACAACATAGACATCATGCCAACATACACTATATGTCGACCGAGTCTTGCTGGTGTTGTCCGGTCTTGGGTAACCCGACCATAACTCGGCCGACCGTTATATACCTCGGCCAGCTCATGCTTTAGCCGGTTTATGCCTCGGTGGACTTTGTCCTTATACCTCGGTGGACTTTGTCCTTATACCTCAGCTTAACCCTACCTGAGGTCGTCCCCCCAAAAAATATGCATATGATACCATCTTCATGTTTGAAGATGATCTCGTGAGTTTCAGAAATTTTGTGTTATGCTTCTTTTGCATATTAACCAAGCTTGGAAATAAATTTCATGGGAGTAAGTGTAAGGGTTCACGCCTGAAAACAATAAATTTTTCCTACGCCAAGAAACCTAATGCCAGGACCTATCTATTATGTAATGTAGTAACAGGAGAGGATGTTCAGAACTTACCCTTGAAGACCAAAAAGTGTTGTCAACATTTAGGAGAACGTGTCTGATGTAGCCATACCGACTCCGACCTCAGGGTCGTATTGAAGTCCAACGGCTCCTGCGGTTCTGATGACTCCTAGTGCCCCAAGTGTGTAATCTCGTGGGGATTTACACACGTCCGGTGCCCTACGATGACTCCCGCTCCTCTGACCGAGCAGTAGTTGTGGAAGTATAACTTTTGGATCTGAATCTTGCAACGCGATGGCGCTTTGCGGTGAAGAAGTCTCCTGATCGTGCAGTCCAGACTTGGGATCACGGTCACAGGAGAAAGAGAGAGAGGATCAAATGGAGGTCTCTTCAAAAGAGAGGAAACCTTTTATTGATCATTAGTGTATTTATTTTCTCAATATACCTTACAATATATAGGGGAAAAGGCACCCCATAGCTAATTAGCTAAGCGATGTGTGACTAAACAAGGGAGAGAGGAGGGGGAGGGGTGGCCGGCTGGCCAAGGCCCCCATGGACCCAGCCGGCGGGTGCATGGGGCCCATGCGGCCCCTCCTCCCTTTCTCCCTTTTGGTCTTTTCCCTAATGGGCCTTTCCCCTAGGGATTTTGGCCCAATTACGTAATTTGACTATTTTAATTCCTTTTCTTTTATTAAATAAATATTTAATATTTACTTACATATTATTCAATCGTATTATTCAATCCCCGTGGCTATGGAACTCCTTTCATCCCACTCTGGACTTTCCCGGAACCCTTCTAGTTTCTCTCTTTCCATTCTTCGGTGACTCCGACAATACCAGAAAGATCTCCGAGCGTCATCAAGCCCTTAAGAATGATAACCTACATTTTGGGAACACTCTAGATATGGTCGAGAACTCTCTCGTACCAATGATCATCAGCGGGACCTGGATGCCCATGATGAGCCCTATGCATTCCACGAAATCTTTGTCCTTGAAACATGAACATAATATGCTATTCCTTTTATCTCTTCGATACTTGCATTGTCCGAGATCTGATCAATAACATCACCATGTCGTGTTGAATATCATTACCGACAAATGCTACTTAATTTGTTCCGACAAGTGATATCCTCGTGACCTAGTCACACGCTGCACAGCTGTTGGATATAACTTCTTCGAGTGGGTCCGTGAGTATCTATCCATCATGCGGATGGACATATACCACTCTTGACACATAGGCCTCTACACGGCCCTCTGAATACCTGAACACACCTTTATGATCACCATTTCACCGAGTGATGTTTGATGCTATCTAGGCAATCTCAGGTGACAATGATTAATATGGTCTCACAATCTGAGGAACAATACACTACGTTTCCTAATCATCGAACTTGAACTCTGTGACATGATCATGTCGCGATGCTTAGATTGGGTATGTTCATCATCTCATTCTCTTGATGAGGCAACTCTATTGTCAACTGGCATAAATGCCACATGATCAGGAAACCTTGATCATCTATCGACCAATGAACCAGTGACTAGAGATTCACTGGAAACTCTTGGTTGTTTATATATCATATGTCTATTGACATTTCCTTTCAATATAGTTATAGCATGATATAAGAACTAATTATAAACTTTGTGAAATATGATAATAATCCATATTATTATTTGTCTCCAGGGCATATTTCTAATAGTAAGAGCACCTCCACTAGCATTTCCAGGAGGTCCTCCCGAGGACGGTTTTTCATCTGGACGGTGATTTTTCGCCCACTCACGTTCCTAGCGTCCCTTTTTCGCCGGATTTGGTCCAACTTTCATCCGGCATTTATAGGGTGATTTAACGCACTGGATGTCGCCTGGGAACCGTCGGATGAAGCGAAAAGGTGGGTGGGCCAGTGCTATCGGCGACCGATGGCCGAGTTTACTCCCTTTTTCCCCTTGCCTCTTTTTTCTTCCTCTTCCCTCCATTTCTTCCCCATTCCCCACCTAACGGACACCACTCCCTCCATTCCCCGACCTCCGCCTGCCATGCCGCCGAATAAATTTACCAGCCCTTGCACCACCGCCACTGATCCTTCGCAGCCGAAGCAGATATGTAAGCCTGGGCCGACGAAGCCTGGGCGAAGGATTGCCAGAGGGATGGACCGACGAAGCCTGGGCAAAGGATTGCCGGTGAAGGCAAGCTGAAACAAAGGGCCGGAGGGGGAGGGAGGTAAAGCTGAAGAATAAGTTGGAAGCTGAGGAGGCGTAGGCGCAGGAGGCCATGAAGGCGCAAGCGGCAATCGAGCGCAACATGGCAGCTACTCGAGTGGCCATGGGCCATCCCCTCTCCGTACTTCAGGGTACGAACAAGTGAAACAACTCAAGATTCTCCTAGAGAAGCCTGCCACCCATGTGGCAACTGAGCCCTCACCGAATCTCGTTAACAAATCTCGATGTTGTAATTGCTTGGTCCCCGATAGACCAATCATGTGCCTATGACGATAACTATGCTATTCAACTCATTCCCAACTTTCAAAAAACACATATGTAAGCCCGGTGTTGTGTTTATTTAGCTCAAAGTTCCAATTTTAAATTATACACAACATGTGAGAAAATTTACTATCCAATGGGAGGCATGGTCATATCTTCTTCAGCATAATTGGAGCACCATGTTGCGGGTGGAGGGTTAACACCGTGTACGGAGCGTGGGTGTAGGATGGCGAGAGCTCGAACGAGAATCGTTGAAGGATGGTGCTGAGAGCCATCTTAGCTTCCAGTAACGCAAAGTTCTGGCCGATGCAGATCCGAGGCCCCCCTCCAAATGGGAAGAACGCGGCCGGATGCTTCGCCGCATTCGAGATGCCATCAGCAAACCTCTGTGGATTGAATTCTCTTGCATCTTTTCCCCATATATTGGGATCATGGTGGATAAAGAGAAGGGGCAACACAAGGTTCACTCCTGCCGGATATGTGATGCCACCAAGCTCCATTGCCTTGTATGTTCTTCGGGTAATAAGACCTGCTGGCGGGTACAACCTAAGAACCTCATACAGAACCATCGTTACCTGCAAAGCAACATAGAAGAACATGATTGATCATTTTAGACTTAAAACACCATATCTCCCTGTTTTGCTTCATAATAAATCCTTCTTGGTGCCACGTCTAGACTCTAGAGATTCGTTAGTATTTCCTTCACTCACACACATGTATTTAGGGGTATGCAAATTTAACGGGTTGCATTTTTGGTTACTTTTGTTTGCCATTCAGATGAAGTGATTTAGCTTTTATATTTTGTTGGCAAATATGTGCATTCGGCAATAACAAAGAATACACATTTTTACTTACTATCTTCAGCCGACTCAAGTTCTCAAAGTCCGGTGTGGTTCTTCCGAAGTGGTGCAACACTTCCTCTCTTGCCTGCTCTTGCCACTCCGGGTGCATGCTTAGCAGAATTAGTGTCCATGTGAGCAAGACTGATGTTGTTTCCATACCTGCAAAGTAAAATAGCTTGCATTCCTCGATTATATCTTCAGTACTCATTCCGAGATCTGCTTTCCCATTAGATTCCCGTGTATTCGACTCCAAAAGCAATCCTAGCAAGTCATCACTGCTAGCTTCACCATTTTTAATAGCGCTGTCTTTCTTTCCAATAATTCCTCGTAAAATTGTGCAGATCTCACGATCGATTGCTCTCATTCTTCTGTTGTTTTTAGTTGGTAAGAACCTGAAAATGTTCTGATATGTCACGAACTCTCGACAAAAGAATCTTAATCGGTACCGTTTAAGTTTAACATGGAAAACACAATCTTTCTTTTATTAGTCGCTTAATTTTCTTTCCGGTTCAGTCTGAGTAAAGCAATTTAGCACCTGTACGCAGTGCATCAACCAAAAATATCTCAATTTTTCATCAAAAACTACAGATCATCGTATGCAGTGAAGTGGTAACTACTCTTCTAAGATAAAAATGGGCACGTTGATTCGCTTGAAGCTGCAACACCAAAAGGGTCTCTTTTTCTGTTTGTCCAAGAATAAAGAACCTTCCTAGCAAAAAAAAAAAAGAATAAAGAACCTTACCAATAGCCTGGGATAAAAAGTGTCTGAAAAGCTTGCATTAGCCGTTCAGCTTGCTCCCCTTGCAGCTGGAATATTTTCATCCCCTCCTGATAACTGCTACCGAACGCTGTTCTGGAGATGACATCTCCGGTAAGATTCTGGAACTCAGGCCAGACGTCAACCTCAGATAATCCTTCGGAGGACATTGAGTTCTCCCATCTCGTAATCATTTCTTGGCTACAGGTTGAAAAAACTGGCAGCATCCTCTGTGAATGAAAAAGTACTATGAGTCTATGCACAGAGTTCATTATCCTGGACATCACATGGTGCGGGTTAAAATGAGAAAATAATGATAGCTAGCCACGAAAAATATCATTGAACAATTACCTTTATCTTCTCATGGTGAAAGGCAGGATTTAGGATTCTCCGGTGCTTTGCCCATTTCTCGCCTTCATGATTGACAAGCCCGTTGGCTAGAAGCTTAGCAAAACGGCTAGCTTTTTGCTTGCCATAGTGTCCAAACTTGTTGGACAGAATTTCTCTCACTAATTCTGGGTCAGGAATCATAACCCTTGGTTCTGGGCCAAACCAAGTGAATGACAATTTTCCTGCATTTGCAAAGTGATATTTTGTCACATGACAAACAAAGTGCACCTTACAATTCGTTAGTTGATCATCTCTAGTATAGTATAGATCATGCTATGCATCAGAAGGTATATCCCCGAGGAAAAAATCCAGAGCGTTTGAGAAGTTTAGACATACTGCGGACTGTAAGTCTGCAACACAGGTTTCAGCAACCTAATGCATATTTTCTAAGTTGAGATTAGTCCAGGCTTCAATCGTAGCAAGTGATGTGGTCTGAAAATGCCAACACTGCCGGTTCTGAAGTAACAAAAATGAGAAGGACAACAAGAGTTGCTGAATTTCTCACCGTTCTCTTTAATGGCGTTGCTGAGCATGGGTTGCACGCGAGGGATGATGTCGTGGGATCCGAGGGGCAGGGGCTTGGACCGGGCCTCTCTGTTGAGCCGTACGTTCTCCGGCACGTCGCCGGTGAATAGGCGGTACCGGGTGCCCTTGAGGCCCTGAGACTGAAGGGCCCGACCCAGCCGCCGCGGGGTCCACCATGCCCACTCCAGAATCCAGGCGGCCAGCCATAGCAGTGCCATGGCCGCCGCTGCGCCGGCTAGACTCCACGGAGAGGCCTCCCGCAGCATCTGGAGAGCTCGGGTCGGCATCGGGGCAGTGAACTAGAGGAAAACAGAGGCGCGACTCAGCCCCTCAGGTTGAGTCGTGTACTGTATGGTCGTATCGCGGATTCGCAGAACGGGCTGTGCGTGGAGTTAAATGTAGGCCGCGGCCTGCCATGTATGCAACTTGTTGACTATTTGTTTTGCTTTCATACCCTCGGTTTTTTCTTCTTCTTTCTCAATTTTCTTTTAAGAATTTCACCGATCTATTAATAATCATCAACAGTAATACAAAAAGATCTAAGAGTAATAAAAATTACAAAATGGATCAATGTACCATCTAACAACGACTACAAAGACTAGCACGAGCCGAAGGCGCGCCACCGTCCTTACCCCTCTATCACCGGAGCCAGCAAAAACTTGTGGTAGTAAAACTTGTTGTAGTAAACAGACGAAAAGTTGTCATGCTAAGGTCCCAATGAACCAGTACACTAAAGAGATTAACCTAAAATTAACACGAAAACGGACCAGATTCTAGGAGATCAGCCGGACACATGACTTCATGCGTCCTCCGTCAGCGCTTTTGATTTCAGGATGTAACCGTCGGCTCATCATCCCAGAAAAGATACGGAAAAACAGCCTAAGCAAAAAAACGAAAACCTCCAGCCGGCGAAGATCGTGGTTCGCCACACCTCCAAGGCCCTGAAGCCACCGACGACGGAACGGACAGTCAGCGTCACGACAGAGGAAAGGAAACTCTAGATGGGTTTTTTTCAGTCGCCGCCTCTCGACTCTTGGGAGCACAAACAACTATCGGTTCTTCTTTCTCAGTTTCTTGACAGAGGATACTTTTATATTTGAGTCCATTCACACACGTTTATACTGCGATATATTCTGTCACGGATTTGGTCTAGATTCGCACGTATAATAGCTGTACATTTTGCTTGATTTACAAAAGAGACACATCGTGCATCATGCTATCGAAATATATTTTAAAAAAAATTCGAGGGAAACGTGTGCATTGAGAAAAAAATAAAAGGATATTACAGTATAGCTCATTTCTCACAACTTCTTTTACCTAACACTTGACTTTTCTTTTCGCCCTCGAGACGTGGTAGTGAAGTACAAAGTTTATGAAAATATCCAAGCAAATCGCCAAAGTTGATGAAAATACCGAAGCAAATTGTCCGATCACTCTTTTTGCCCTCGGGACACAGCAGTATGGCTGAACGTCTGGTCATACGTCTGTAACAGGCTGATGAAATAAAGCAAACTCTAATCCATATTCATATGTCTTATGATACACATCTATAACAGGTGATAAAATAAAATGAGCAAACTCTAATCCATATTCTCTCTGTGTTAGATTTGCGACAAGTAAATAACGAAAAACGAAAATAAAATCACAGCAAGGGGACACAGATTTAACGTGGAAAACCCTCTCCAACAAAGAGAAGGGAAAAACCACGGGCGTCAGCCAGCGAAACTTCACTATAACGGAGAGTGTTTACACAACGCCGGGGATTTCACAGATGCAATTTTTTCCCAGCCGGTGGCTTACAAGAAGTATATATAGCGGTGGTAACCTAGCGGGCAATTTTTTCCGCATCGGTCCAAGCCTCCGGCGACGGGCCTCGCTCCGCTCCGTCAGAAATTAGCCTCTACTTTGTAAAATTTGGATCAACATATAATACTCTGCGCGGTTGTTAGGCAAAACGTATGTCAATATATGTGTAACACGTTTCATGAGACGATGTAGTCAACTAGTTTGACGAATAGTTAGTCGAATAATTTCAGATTTACATCTAAACTCATTTCAGCCGACAACATAGGCAGTATAGGGGCGATGATAGAGAACAACGACTCTCATGCATTCCGAAGTGGCTATTGTAAGCCGACCTTTTCTGCAAGTGTTTCGGTGTGAGAACGTTACATGCCCTGTTCGAGCGGGAGATGAGCTCTCTCATCCGATGATTGTACGGACATATTCGGTTTTATCCATATTTTTCATAGACAACATATGTCTGACTGTAAGATGAAAAATAGAAACAGGACGACAAAACCATTGTACAAGCGGATAACTCAAGAAAACACATGATAGATAGAGTGACTAGTATACATCACATGTATATGGCATATTTGTATATGTCATTATAATAAATATTTTTTGTATGACTGTACACTGTGCATTGCAAAGAGAAGAATTAACCTATAAAAACCAAAATTTGGAAAAACATCGGTAACTTTCATGTAAGAACCGTCGTTTACGAGTTGCCATCGGGCGCAGCGAGAAAACAGGAAGCACCCCTTCTCGCTGCACTCATCGTTCCTGTATGACGCTGCTGGCTGTCGTTTGCATAGCGACACAGTCCTCGCATTCTTTGTATAGCCAATGAGATTTTCTCATCATTCACGCATGCATGTTATTATACATTTTTTTTCCGTATGTGTGTATTCATTGTATATTTTATCCGTTTTACATCTTTACTCTATATGGTCACATCATAAATAGCAAAACACATCTAAACAAAAAGGCATGGAAAAAAACATGAAAAATTTGTAAGAGAGAACGAATCGGCGCATCTTAGACTAGACATATTCGTCGTTTGGTGTCAAATTACACGTGCTAACTCTCATGATTTGCAGAGAGCAGCACGTGAGATTGGTGATGATGTCAGCCAACATAGAGGCATCTGCGTGAAGCTTCGTCGGACGTGTACAGTGGCCCTAGTGCATATCCACGGTGCGGCATAAAAAGCAAAAAAGTCATATACGAAAAGCAAGTAAGAGAAACACGAGAAAACATCGCATCACAAAATAATGACAAAACACGTAAAAGGTCGAAAAAAGTTAGGAAGCCAAATGGAGAAAAGTACACTGAAAAATATTGCAGCAGAAAAGCAATGAAATAAAAGACGAAAAAATAGAAAACAACAAAAAATAAGCAAGCAAGCTAACAAAGAAAAAACACGGGGCAAATAAGCCAGTGCAGATGAAGCCGAAAAAAGAGGAAACAAAGAAAAATCAGCTAAAACAAACACGACTATATAAGGCGAAAAAACGAAGATGGAAATGCGGGGGAAACACATATGGAATGAAAAAGAACGGAGAAAAAACTGAAAACAAAATAAAACAAATGCGATTGTAAAAGGCAAAAAATCCGAAAAAACACAGTACAGAGAAGGATAGAAACACCACCTCAATGCGTGGCCGTGCCGAACGGTGCCGACCATCCAAAAAGATCACCGGACGGACAAAGACGTCTTGGCATGGCAACGGACAAAGCATCGTACTATGATTCTTCCCAACAAGGCAGTGCTCGAGTCAGAATGTCCTGTCCGGCAAGTCGTCGGACAGGGCGTAAGCATCTAAGCACGCCCAACACATCATTAGCACCTACACGCGGTATGTCTAATTTCCTAACAGACACTTTGGCTCTCCTATAGGCGCATTATACATAGAGCACATCGAGCTTTCGGCTTGTAACAATGCTCCACCAAAAGGGAACCACGATGGCACCCAGAACGCGTCGGATACAGTTAGACCGTCATTCAGGTGTTTGAGCGTAGTTACTTTTAGGGCGACGCGCGCCGAAGCTAAGCCGTGAGGTGACAATAGAAAAGCAAGAAGAATGCAAGGAGCGAGGAAGATGGAGCTTGTTTAATAGACTTTTTTGAGCTCCATGAACGACGGGAGAGAGCAAAAATCCGGGCGGCGCGGTTAGAATTTCTGAAAGAGCCGGACTCTTGCGTACATTTTATCGCATCTCCTAGGAAATGGCGCATACGCGAGGCATGGCGCGTCGTCAGACCCTCGCGCACGATCATCATATGTGAGTGCTGTTTTCCCACATGAATAAGACCCACAAAAGGATCTCTCCGTGAGACCACGCGACCGGAAAGGTTTTCCGCTGCCACCTCATTTATCAGACACGAGAAACCATGGATAACGAGGATTTCCGCTACCAGCTCAACCACCATCCGCGAGAATGCCGCGGCCGGTGAGAGTTTTCGCTACATCGGACCTCGTCTGCGATTGCGTCGCGTGTCCTTCGTGGCATCCATCCTACAACTAGAAAGAATAGAGGCGACGTGGATAGCTGAATTTGCTGAAACTTTCATACGCTATTATTTACTCTGATATAATGAGACGTCTTTAATGCACCTATCTAATCATGGTGAAACAACGTGATTCAAATGTGAAGCTAAAATCTTGACATAGTTGTATCGTATTGTTTATTTTCTTCCAGGTTCTCATCTCTATGTAATGATGACTCAATTGCAAAGGTGAAGGAAACTTTCTTTGCAAAAAAGAGGGATGGAAACATTGGTGGATCATGAAAACGCAATAAATACCCTTATGCCAACAATTCAGACAATTTCAACTATTTTATGCAAGAAAATGTATTTAACAATGTAGAAAGAATTATTTATCCTCTGTAATGATACTTCTGTGTTGGTATTATTGAACTATAGTAAGACAATGATCATGGTGAACTTTAGCTTAATTGAACTGGTAGGCGTGGTTTGTGATCATACAATCGTCCCACAATCATTGGACAACATTAATTATGTTATTATACAAACTTGTTGCCTATTTTTTCAGGTTCAAGTAGGAAAAAACACACACACACACACATATATATATAAGCTCTATATCTTTTATTTTTTTTGCGACATCCCTCTGTTTATAGAGGTGCTTTCTAGTAAATCCAACTGTTTCCTCAAATATATATGATGAATGGTTTTTTTATCACCAAAAAAGGAGACATTGTATTTGTGTAATATGATGACCCATACCTATTGATTTAGATGGTAAATGCAAGCCATACTAAAACTTTGTAATACTTTATTTGATCTCGGCCAGCTTAAATTTACATGTTTAGAAGTTATGTGTAACTAGTTTGAAATTAATTAGAAAAGGCAGGATACCTCTATGACCATTAGCAATATAGTTACTGAAAACAAGAATAATACACAATCCGGATGATGACCGCCATGTGTGGACAACAATGATAGTTTGCGTAACACGAAATTGTTTTTAGGCACCCATTTAATTGATGGGGGTGTCACACTTACAATACACAGATGATACGATTTTGGTAAAATGATGAGGATAGCTTGGTAACATTGAAGTTTTTTGCTCTATTGCTACAAGGAAACGTCCGGTCTCAAAATAAATTATCAAAAAATCGAGGTGATGGGGGTTGGGCTTAGTGCGGAAGAACAAACTAGGATTGCTAATTTGTTGAATTGCAATGCTCCCCTCTCAAGTATATTTCCCTCCCTATGAGTCGCATCAAACCCGTTGCTAGAGATCTTGTTTTTGTGATGAGTGACGAGTGCATTTTTGCAGCACGTTTACCTTAAGTTTTTGCATGAATAGTGATAGGATTTTGGCATTTTACCGCACTCAAGCACCCTTTTTATGCTTGTTTTACCAATATTCTGAAACTGAAGTTGCGGATGAATAAATCAATTGAAGAGGTCAATTACGGGCATAAATATGCTATTTGGAAGCGATTAGAAGGTCCAAAATAATTATTCACGCACTCGGGGAGAAGGGGGAGAAAATCCCCTTGCGCATCAGGAGACAAAGGCTTTAACGAGCCTCAGTACGGTCATGACCCGCCCGTATGGCGCCCTCGTACGATCTTGCGTTGAAGACTCCTCATTAAATAGTCTCACTCCGTGCAAACAGATCTGAGATCCGACTTCGAAAAACACCACAGTTCATAGAAACCTCACCTCTGGAAGGGATCTGAAGGGCGAGGGGGGGGGGGGGGAGGGGGGACTCGCATAGAGGCTTTGATCCTCACTGCTACAAGGATCCTTGAAGGCTTGGCCATCATCATCATAAACCGTTGCAACGTCACCATTACCATCAACCCTCTCATCTCCATTTCACCTTGTTGTATTTCCTATACTTCGTTGTAGATTTGCACGAGTATTTACTAATCCATTTATATTCTATTCATACGACTATGATGATGTTGATTGTCTCCATATGTGAGTAGTTTATCTTGTTCTTAGGAATATGGAGAAACCCTAGCGAACATTATGTCTTCAAATAAAGATGATATATAACTTTGATTTATGATATATGTATTTCAATTACTCTCTCTTGATGTTATGTGAAGTGCACCACGTACCAATTGCCTTAGGGACTTGAGCAGGAATTGCTCTTGGGCTTGTTGTGGTGATATGGTACTAAGTGACATATTGTGTCGGATCATTACTCATGTTTCAAGGGGGATAAGAGGTTACTCATAAATCCTAGTCCACAACCATGGGGTTAACCCCCAATAGCAGGGGATCGCGGGTGGCTTGTCTAATATTACTTTTTTTTGGTTATGAGAAATCAAATATAAAATGGCTGGTTTTTTATCATATAACTTAGAGCTCCTCCCATACATACACATGAAGAAAGACATATATTATTCTAATCATAATTAATATATCTGCTAGTAGTGGATTCACCACTCCGTGAGAGTGCTATATCTCTCTTATAGTTTCAATTAATTTACACCGCTAACTCTTGATCTCTTTAATTAATTTAATATTGCTTTGTTCACATAACCACTCTCAAACATTTTTTCCACTCACACACACATGCTAGAAATTAAAGATAGCATGTGGCACTCTTTGGTTACTAGTAGCAAAGGATGCTTAAGACCACCACTAGTAGCTCTCCATAGTTCGATATTTTTTTTCGAAACTAGCTACAAATGATTTGTGCACTTGCAGACATCAAACTATTTTTGGCACCATTGCTGGAGAGCTTAGAGCTATTGGTATTTATTCTTTGTCATTAAAATTACTCTTGTTGTGCTAACATTGTCTACAAGTTTCAAGCAACCACCATGGAAGGATATGAATATTATATTCATCTTGACACGATCAAGAATTCGGGGCCACCTATGAATTTTTTCATGAGAGTGAGCCAATTCGTAAATATGGAGGGATACGAGATTAACCGTATGCTACTTGAATTCTTACATTTAAAATGTTTTGCAAGGAATGGTATGGAAGACGCATACAGTCTTGTGGACTTATTTAGAGAAATATGTGAGAGTTGTTTAATGTTTGTACCAATAATGAAGATAAATATAAGTTATTAGGTCAAACTCTTTGTGATAAAGCTCACACTTGGTTTAAATCTTGTTCCAAAGATATAACCAATACCTGGGAGAAATTATATGTCACCTTTTTACCGCATTTTATCCAGAAATTAAAACTCACGGAGCAAGGTGTATGCTCACCAAGTTCAAGAATCACCTAGGAGAAAGCCTTTATAAAGGCTACACAATGTTCAATGGTTATCTTAGCAACTATCCCCACCATGAACTCTAACAATGGTTGGTGTTACATATATTTTATGGAGGTTTTAGTATTGCAAACATGAACAATTTAGATATTTCCTCTAATGGATCTTTATAAATTTTGAAATAAATAAAGCTTGGACCCTTTTAGAAACTATGCATAGTGATAAAGAAACATTTGATGAAGATAAAAACACTGAAGGAAATGATACCATTGATTATAATTTCATTAAGAAGTTTCTAGACTCTAGGAGGGTAGAAGATTTTATAGGTTATTTTAATCTTGATCCTAATATGATTATGCACATTGTTGAAATCTATGCTAATTGACGAGGGTTTAACTCGTCAATGCCCATTGTTATGGACTTGGGTTTTGGAGAAGGAGGGAGCGCTGGAAGCATCAATCGACTAGCAAACAAGCACACAGGGACGCAAGGTTTACCTAGGTTCAGGCCTCGTAGAGGTCCCTACTACTGCTTGTCTACTCTTGGAATTAACGAAGGAATCAAAGATTACAGGGGCGCGCAGATGCAATCTAGCGAGAGTTGTGGAAACTAGGGTTGCGTGTGTCCTCCTCGCCACCCCCTCCTAGCCTTTATATAGATAGGCCAGGTCTCGGGTAGCAGGTCGAGTCGGTTACAGATTAGGGTTTTCTCTTCAAACTTTCTATCTTTACTCTTCTTCTTGTCTCGCAAGTCATCAAGAGTCCGTGGGCCACTCGAGGTCTTTATTGGGCCGTGGAAACGTTGTGGGCTTTCACCGTATTTGGACCGTATATACCACACTTGAGTATCTGCAGGGTATACCCATGTCAGTAGCCCCCGAGTATCCATAGGAATCGCAGATTCGACTCGGGACTTTATGAAGCCTTTCGAGTGCATGACTGAGTATTTTTTCGAGTGTTATGTTTATGTCATAGGGATTTGTTGATATGCATGCCTGATTTAACCGATGTATCAGTATCAGTTAACTACCTTAGGGCAAAACTACACAATCTACTCGAACTCGAGTCCCCAGACTGGAATTCAGAAAAGTGCTGGTGTAATTCAACTCAAGCCGCGAAGGTCTTACAGGAGTCGAATTCTAGTATAAGGGTGTGAGCACTCGACGCGTCCGTCAAGGCATGTTCATCGTACCTGTAGGCACGGATATATTTCTGGTAGTGCGCAGCAAATGCGTTGCCAGGCCTTATCCAGGTCTTATCTTCATGTTGCAAGCGCGGCATCCGAAATTTATCATCACGGAGATGATTCAGGTGACCCAGGAGATGCAGTCTCTTTGCAGGGAAAATATGAGGCGGTGTCGCTGTAGACTTCGAGTGTGGATGTTATCAACACATAGTACGATGTACAAATAATCATAGGGTGCGCGACCAGCGCTCCCTATGGGAGTAGCCCCCGAGTGCCTGGTTGATTCGAAGACTCAGGCAGGGACTAAAGAACTTTTGCGACTGTTGTCGTCTTCTATTTGTTTGTTTCAGTCAAATTTATTTTCAGCGCTCCCTATGGGAGTAACCCATGACTCATCGTTGAATGGTTGGGTAATTCTTGAATCTCCATATTCTTGCATAAAAAAGAAAATCGTAGGGTGCGCGACCAGCACTCCCTATGGGAGTAGCCCCCGAGTGCTTAGTGGAGTCGAAGACTCGAGCAAGGACTAAAGTAGTCGAAGTCTTCTAGTGTTCAATTTGACGACATCAGTGCTGACGATATGATGACCTCAGGTGCCCGCGTGAGCGGCTTTGACGGGACGTGACAAGCGGTGGGTCCCATTTTCTGACCCTGACTTGATCGGGCATGCGTAATCTTTCGTTTTAACTGCGCCTCCTCGATTTCTGCGCGTAATGGAGGTAGTGGGGGACGGTTCATGCTTCAGGCCCTCCACGTGTCGATCGCGATGTGCGCCACTGGTCAAATAGGGTTTGTTCTGGCCGTTGGATTGCATCCGCCAGGGGGTTAAGTATCAGCACAGCTGCGATAATTTCCCATATGCTCTTTCTCTGCTTTGTGCCTCCATCGCCATTGCTGTTGCTCTCTTCCTCCGAGAGTTCGTCTCGTTCGCGGCACTGGACCAACTCCGTGTTTTTCTAAGTTATTTTCTTCGCTCGCATCACCACCGCAAGATGGGGAAGAAGAAGAAGGGAGGCACTGCCACTGAGTCCGCCGCCTCCATTGCTGCTGCCAAGAAGAAGGGCGGCTCCGCCGTTGCGGGCACCAGCACCGTCGTCGCCGGGAACATGAAGGGCATAGGCACCCGCGCCACCAATGGTGTGTGGCGCATGTCCATCATCAAATCGTCCGAGATTCGTCTTTTGCATCAAGATGGAGTTCTGTCTTCCGCGGTTGGTGACTCGCGAGTCCCAGGTGGTGAAGTAACCCCTTGTCCTCTTGCTAGTTTCCGGGTGATGTTCCTAGCGTTCATCATCCGCGGTTTGTCTCTACCCCTGCATCCTTTCTTCAGGGGCCTCCTTTGTTTCTATGGGCTCCAGCTGCATCAGCTGTTCCCCAACTCTATTCTCCACATCGCCTGTTATATTACACTTTGCGAGTGCTAGCTCGGAGTCGAGCCACACTTTGGTTTCTTCAAATGGCTCTTCAAGCTAAAGCGTCAGTCGGCATCTGGCTCCGTAGTCTATGACGTAGGAGGCTGCGGGATCCATGTCGACTCCTCCGTCACATACTTCGATATCAAGCTCATGGCGTCCGTCCAAGGGTGGAGGGACAAGTGGTTCTACATCCGCGACCAGAAGGCCGACAGAGAACACTTTGGACTCGCGCCTTTTGATCCCGCGACGCCGTGTAGGAGGAGGCGTTCTTGGAAGAACGTGGTAATGCCCGGTGAGTCTGAGGAGACAGATGTGCTGTACGAGCGCGTCTGCAACCTCGAGAGTGGCATAGGTAAAGAAGAGGGAGGTTGCACCCTCATTCGCACATGGTTGCGTCGTCGCATCCAGCCCCTACAGGCCAGAATCCATCCTATGTTCTAGTGGGCCGGTGCGGACGATGTCACTCGCGTATCTACTGATGGCATTTCCGCGAGTGAAGTAGATAAGAGGGTGCGACTGCTGACCAAGTACACTGCCAAGGATGTACTCCCCAGTGAACCAGTCGTAGCTCCATTCGATGCTTCTAACCCTCCTCCTAAGGTATGGTTGTGCTACGAAGTAGCTTTATTTATCGAGTGCTTTTGATTTTCTTGGCGTGTGCTGACTTGTTTTCTGTATGCAGGATTGGAAGGTGTCTCCCAGTTTGCCCCCTCTTCCTGAGGGGTTATTCCTCGCGAAGTAGATGAAGAGGACGAGTCGGAATCGACCGTCCCGTTTGAAGAGGAGGAGGAAGGCCCCGAGTCCAGCAGTCTGGACACTCGCAAGCGTTCGTGTAGCGAAGATTTGGATGCGTCGTATCCTTCAACTCCAGGAGGCCCAGCTATTGGTGCGGAGTCGCCAATTCCTGCTATTCCTGTGAGTTCCATGGTGCCATCTACCCACAAGAAGATGCTACTGCCGAAGGAGTCGTCGGAGTCGGAGGATCAAACCTCCGATTCTGATAAGTTTGATTGGTAAGTATACCATTCTCATCTTTGTTCTTTTTGGAGTTGCATTTCCTGATGTTGGTTTTGTTCCGTAGTCAACCGGCATCGTCATCTTCTGGTGACGTCCAATTTTTAAAGGAATCTGGAGTCACAGACTCCAAGGCCAATGAAGGGGTTGAGCGAACTCCTGCCCCTCCATTGGCGGCCCACTCCGGGCACAATTCATCAAGTTCTCCACACGATGTGGAGCACCAGATGGTTGTCCGGACGACTGCGCAGCAATCGACTTCAGAGTCTCTGGAGGGGCACGTATGTGTGATGTTGCTATTACTTTCAGTCGAATTAATCATCCATGCTATTTGCTAATCCTTTTGTTTTTCTCCTGTTGCCGCTTATTGTGAAGGAATCTGCTCGCCTGGCGGAGCAAGTACTTGCAATGGGTCGCTAGCATGCATTGTTGGACAATCGCCATCGCATGGTTGAAAGTTAGTGTGTTTTTCTTCTTCTTCTTCTTCTTCTTCTTCATCCTTGTGATATTTTATATACTTCGACTGACGGTCCATTTTGTGTGTTTTTGAGCTAAGCATAACGTGCTTCTTTGTGAAGCCGCTTCCCTTGAAAAGACGCTCACCGCGGCGGTGAAGAGTCGCGATGAGGCGGTCGCTGCGCTTGATGAATCGCGGAAACGCGAAGAAGATTTGCGCGCCTCCATCGTTGCTAGGGAGAAGTTGTTCGAAGAACAACTTTTCTCGATTGCCAAGGCTCTTTCAGGTATTCTTTTGTCTGGATTTCTGTTGCTTCCTTTCTTTCGACTTTTGTTATTGTGCTGACTTTTTTCTAACACTTTGCTCTGTGTAGATGCTGGTGGTCTGAGCTTCGACGCCCAGGCGCTTCATCGCGATGATGCTTTGGCAGGCGCCGTCGCGGCAGTCGAATACCGTAGCGCTTCCATTCAGGGAACGCTGACCAAAGTTAAGAGTGTACTCAGTCGCATCCGTGAGGAGCTGGCGCCCAAGGCTGAGCTGATCGAGAATGTGGATGATCTGGTGGAGTCCCTTGCTGGAGGCATTCCTGTGGGCTTTAAGAACTCACTTCGTGCGGTTGGCGCTTCCATGTCACTCGCGATGGTTCAAGCCCATGGCGTAGAGGTGGATCCCGCTGCGGTCTCCAAGGCGACGCATGTCGGCGCAGATGGTCGACAGGTAGTTTTTGCTCCTTTTGCAACTGCCTGTGGCAAGTACGGGCCTCAACTCATCAACACAGTCGCCAAGTACTCTGAGGAGCTGCAGCGAGCCAAGAAGGCAGCGAAGGCTACAGCGTCCGGGGCCGGAGGGAAGTCTGTGGCATCTAATATTGCCACGGACTCGATGAGGCCCCCAAAACCGAAGTCCAAGTCGAAGAAGCAGGTTGCTCCTCAGTAGATATAGTGGTAATAATTGATAGCTCGACTCCTTTTGTTGAAAACATGCTGCTGGCTGAGTGTCTTCTGTGAATACTTTTGCTACGTTTGAATGCACTTGAGTTTTTGCCCATGTGTTGTTTGGCCCCTTATTTTCTCTTGCTTGGCTTGTGATAGGGTACATCGAGTGGTCCTTCGAGTGAGCCTCGGGGTCCGCCATCCGCTGGTGATACCTTAGCGCAGTCGCACTCAAGGATGGATGAGCTATCTCTGCTTTCACGATTGTGTGATCGTGTTAAGCAACTGGAACGTGAACTACCCGTCCTCCATGGTAACGCAAATGTATGGAAGTCGAGGGCAGAGAAGGCCACCGCCTGAGAGCAATATCTACTAGGGGAGGTGGCGCAACTGGGTGACCATTTTAAGTGTTAGCTTTCTGCCTTCTTATCTTTTCTTGTAGCCAATCACGGTAGTTCGTTGTCTTCATAATTTTGCCTTTTTCTTGGTATAGTTGTCAGTGCGCGTCATCCGTAGGATGAGAAGGACAGGATCGCCATTCACATGAATGACCTGACCCAAGAATAGCTTTAGGCAAGTGGGTACTTCTGGGTGGATCATGATCGTGCAATCGCACTTGCGACCCTGTAGGATCGTGCTTCGCGAGTGCTTCATTTTTTGAAGAAATCGCAGTCATGCTTAAGGAATATCTAGCAGATGATGTTTCCGCTGGACGTCGTTCCTTCGAGCCTGCTGGCTCTCCTTGCTAAATTTCAAGACTTGAGTGGAGTCCACGAGTGTGTGCGGCAATAGTTAGTGGCTGGTGCCAAGGCTGCGTTGTCGTTGGTGCGACTGCATAGGCCTGATGTTGATGTTGCAGCTGTTGCTGCTAGTCCGCCAACTCCGCCAGCAGGTTCGACCTGGAATATGGTTCCTCATTACCAGGCGGTGGATCGCCCAGCGGAGGAAATTGTCGACTTCTTCGAGGAGCAGACAAACGTTCTTCTGTTGCAATAGTAGTTTAGCTTGTATCCTGCAGATAGGTATATCACTGTTGTATAGTTCGTATGTATGTTGTATATTATTGATTAATATTGATATGTAAGGAGTTTGCTAGCTCGTATGTTTTGCGAGTATGTTGCACTGTGCGATTCCTTTTCGTTAGGCTGGCGTGTGTTTATCTCAGCACCTTGCCAACCTGCCAGGTGCGTTGCCGCTGGGTTGGTGTTTATCAAGGGTTTGATTAATGCGTCAACTACTCAGGATATCGCGATTGGTTTGTAGAACAGATGTGTAAAGGGTGGCGCAACCCCCAAGTAGATAGATGGTGAAAAATAATAGAAAAACGCAGAGTTTGGGGCACTTAGCTTTATTTATTCGTAGAACCTGCCCACCGATTAATGCGTCATTTTCATCTGCAGGTAGGCGTAGTGTGGTACTGCCATGAACCTGGCGAACACGACGCGCCCAAGGATGCAGTGGTACTGTGAGGGCTAGTCGATGACTTCGAAGTCGATGCGTTCACTTCGAAAGTTTTCGGCATGCCAAAGATGATGTCGAGGTTGATTTTGCCCAGGGGATATATGCCCTTACCTGGGACGATGCCGTGGAATGTTGTATACGAGACCTCTAGGCAAGTCAGAGGGATCCTCATTGCTCGCAAGGTACTTGCGAACATGAGGTTAATGCCGCTTCCACCGTCCATGAAGACGTGACTCATGTCGAAGCCTCCGATCTGTGCCTCGAGTACGAGGGGACAGTGGCCTGGGCAAGGTACTTGGCGTGGGTGGTCGCGCTTGTCGAAGGTGATGCAGGAGTCGCTTCCACTGAGGTACTCAGTGGTAGATGGTGGTGAGTTTGTCGCTAGGTTGACTTGGCGAGTGATGGCCTTCTGCACCCGATTCGAGGGGCATCCCTTTTGGATCATCATGTTGCCCATAGCCCGTGGGTATGGCTCGCAGCCTTGATTGTGGACCGGTGCGGCCGCGGGTGGTGGCACTCCAGGTGGTGGTGGCGGAGCTCCATGTGCTACAGCGCCTGGGGCGACTCCATAGCCCATGTTGACTGCGTCGCGGTTCATCCGAGCCAAACCCTCGTGGAGCTTAAGGAACTCGCAGCAGTCCTTGAGAAGGTGGCTGGATTTCTTCTTGCCGTCGTGCTTGTTGATGTAGAAGTGCACGTTGCACGGCCCGGACAGTTTGTCCTCGATTGTTGTCATGGGTGCCTCTTTGCGAGTGTGGCGCTGCCATACCTGCGTGGTTTACTCGGAGTCGCGGTGTCCACCGCTGCGATAGCCACTGTTGCGGTTGTCGTCGCGCCTGTCAGCGTAGCCAGCAGCGACCATGTTGACGTCATCGCGATCGTCGTAGATGCGCATTCGAAGTTTTCTTCGGCGATCGCGTCTGCGCTCAAGTTCTGCTTCGTCGTCAGAGTGAACACGGTTTTTCACCAAGTCTTCTCCATCTGCCCACCGATTCGCGATTTCCATCAGGTGTTCAATTGTTTTGGGCTTCGAGCGGCCCAGCTCCTCCCTGAGTTCTATGCGGCGAACACCGCCGTTGAATGTGTCGATTGCGTGATCCTCCGAGATGTTTTCTATGGAGTTCTTGATGATGGATCACCTCTGGATGTACAAGCATAGCGATTCACCTGACCTTTGCTGGCAGCACCTCGGTTCTTCGATTGACGCGGGCCTTTTGTAGGTGCCCTTGAAGTTGCGCACAAAGCTATAGACCAGCTCATCCCAGCTACGAATGGATTCGCGCGGGAGGTTGTTGAGCCATGCTCGGGCGGTGCCCTGCAGCTGTAGCTATAGGCATTGCATGGCCATGCTTCGACTCCCACCATGGAGCCTGACAGAGGAGATGTGGTCCTCCAACCAGATTTTTGGGTCCTGCAGGCCGTCAAATTTTGGGTTCTTCGATGGGAGTTTGAACCCCTTGGGCATTCGCTTCTGCCTGATGACTCTACTGAAGCATCTGGCACCACATAGCTCCACATCTTTGTCCTCTGAGTCAGTCGATCGGGCACGTCGTTCCCTTGACTTGTTGATTTTGTGCTGCGTGATGTCATCACACGCATCGTAGTCGTGGTCGTGTCCCCGTGAGCGGTGACGTCGAGACAGATCGTGACTGTCGTCGTTGGACGAGGGTGAGGAATAGCGTTTTGCTAGAGCCTTGTTTTACTTCGGCTCTGGTGTCAGCTCTTTGTCGAGAGCGGCATCGATTAACCCCAAGCCCGCGATCGTACATCGGTGCATGGTAGCTCGGGGATCTCTAGCCGACGGCTGGTTGTTGAGCAGGTACGTGGTGGCCGCTGTCACTGCTGCCTGCAGCGTCTTTGGGACCATGTTGCCCCGGGTGTCGACTGTCATAGAGCTGAAGTCGAGGACTTTCGTAGCTTCTATGCGCTCCTGCTCGGTGAGGTGAGCCATTCGAGATCGCCTCTTGTTGGCCACGTACTTGTTGCCTTTGGAGGAGGATCCTCCATGGGAGGAGAGCCCGGCCCTTTGAAGGCTCGACTCGTCCGCCGCCTTTTTATGCGCTTCGAGTTGCGCGATCATTTGTAGCTGGCGTCTGTACTCCTCCTTTAGTAGCCAATGGTAGCCCATCAGCATTTCTTGCGACGTGCCTAGAGGCAGAGGATTGCCTCATAGAGCTTCTCGGTAGTGGGCCCACTCGAGATCGTTGAGCCTGATCATGACACGTTCGCCAGTGTGTTCGTTCACCATGGTTGGAGGTTCGACTGCCCCTCCATTGTTGATGGGCGCGCCATTTCCACCGTTGGTGTGGCCGCTGTTGGGAGATCCGCCATTAGGTATGCCACCGTTAGGCGGATCGGTGCCAGATCCATTGCCACCGTTTTCACGATTAGCGGTGGAGTCGCCAGTGTTGATGACGGCACACATGAAGTGGTTGGGGAAGCTGTTGCTCCCACAACTTTGAGATCCGGAGCCGTAAACCCCATCTTCCGTTGCTAGGCCACCCGGATCGGATCCGCGACTGATGTCGCTATGCGTGCTTTCAGCTATTGCTGAGGTGTTGAGCTCACTGAGGGCGCCGATTGGTGGCGGGAACCATGATGCTGGAGCAATCGCGGATGCCATCGGCTGGTCAGGCATGTGAAGCGTGCCCATCTGACCAACTTGGAAGCAGAAGCTCCCGATCGCCAGGCTGATTCCATCGCCCACAGACTCGAAGGTCGGGTGAGTGGCAGGCGTGTGGACGGTGAAGTCGAATGCGCCGAAGAGCTGGTGAATCTCCGCTGTTGCGGAGTTGTAGATCATGGTTGATGGGGCCAAAGAAGCCACAACATCAGCACTCCCAGTTCCCACAGACGACGCTAATTGATGAGGGTTTAACTCGTCAGTGCCCATTGTTATGGACTTGGGTTTTGGAGAAGGAGGGAGCACTGGAAGCATCAATCGGCTAGCAAACAAGCACATAGGGACACAAGGCTTGCCTAGGTTCAAGCCTCGCAGAGGTCCCTACTCCTGCTTGTCTGCTATTGGAATTAACGAAGGAATCAAAGATTACATGGGCGCGCAGATGCAATCTGGCGAAAGTTGTGGAAACTAGGGTTGCATGTGTCCTCCTCGCCGCCCCCTCCTAGCCTTTATATAGATAGGCCAGGCCTCGGGTAGCAGGTCGAGTCGATTACAGATTAGGGTTTTCCCTTCAAACTTTCTATCTTTAGACTTCTTATTGTCTTGCAAGTCATCAAGAGTCCGTGGGCCACTCAAAGTCTTCATTGGGCCGTGGCAACGTTGTGGGCTTTCACCGTATTTGGACCGTATATACCACACTCGAGTATCTGCAGGGTATACCCATGTCACTAAGCATTTACAGATATCTTTGAACTTCCTGATGCAAAATAATTCATGAATACAACTATGGAAATTAAATTGGCAGGATAACAAAAGGTACAAATGGAAAAAGATCCATCGTTCTCATCAAAGGAGAATAAAAAGTATAATGAAGACATGAGAAGGGAGAAGAAGTTAGAAAGGAACTTGTGAGTCATCAAGTCTAATATTTATAGTGGAGGAATTAGTTGAACCAGAGTAAATTTATGATGAAGTAGTGATGCTTGGACAAAATTCCTCACAAATGATTGAAGGAAAAACTCAAGGTTAAGATGATGGTAAGCCTAGAATTCCATTAAAGCTTGGGGAATATAATTTATATGGGAATTTGTGATTTATATTCATCCATAAATATTCTTACTTATATTATCTCTTAAATATTCAATTATGATCTTGATGGTCTAAAGCTAGAACCTACTGATACTTCTGTCATGTTAAGAAATAGGACCTACAAGCAGTTTGATGGAATTCTATGTGGTACTTATATCACTATGGATCTTTTGTTTATCCTATTGATTTCCATGTTATTGATATGAATTTAGATCCTTAGTGCCTTAATATTTTAGGAAGGCCTTTCTGTGTTTTAACTAAGACTAATATTTAAGGCAAGAAAGAGTTTGTAGTTTGTAGAAGAAGAAGTAAAATTTAATTTTATTGAATTCAAAAAGAAACCTTATGAGAAGAAGGTTGAAATAAAAGAAGGAAAATCTATGGCAGAATTGTCTGCAATATATTTCATCACTCCCCAAGATGAATTTGTGAGAAGCTTGACAAATTATGATGCAGTTGATACATTGGAAATCTATCTATAATTTTTGATGTTCCATGCTTGGTTTTATCTACTTTCTTGTGTTTTTCCACACTTTGGAGTACTTTTCATATGATTTCTTGGACTAACCTATTAACAAGAGCCATAGTGCCAACTGTCTGTTTTCTGCTGTTTTTGGTTCCAGGAAAGTCAGAAAATGAATATTCTTGGAATTGGATGGGACAAAAGCCAAAAATCCTATTTCACCAGAAGACTCTCGGAGCTAGAATATGAGACGGAGTGGGGCTGGGGCCCAGCCACACCACCTAGCCGCGCCAGGGGGTGGTCTGGCCGCCCCAGACACCCCCTCGGTCTCCCTCTTCGCCTATAAGATGCCTTCTGACCTAAAAACTCAGGGGGGTTCGACGTTTTTCCAGAAGGAGTTCCACTCCGCCGCCACCACCAGATTCCATGAAACAGCACCAGAAACTCTGTTCGGGCACCCTGCCGGGACGGGGAATTGGAGGAGATCATCGCCATCATCATCACCATCGCTTCTCCATCGACCATCCATGTTTCCCCCATCTATGAGTGAGTAATCCCCCGCTGTAGGCTATGGGGATGGTAGGGATTGGATGAGATCGTTCATGTAATGGCATCAGATTGTTAGGGCATGGTGCCTAGTATCTTCTATTAGTGCTTTATGACTTTGTTGCAACTTGTTATGCTTAATGCTTGTCACTAGGGCACGAGTGCCATGATTTCAGATCTGAACATGTTATTGATTCATTATGATAGTATTGTTTATGGTCTTATCTGCAAGTTGTATACACACGTTGTTGTCCGGAACCAATGGCCCCGAAATGACAGAAATCGGGATAACCGGAGGGAATGGCTTTGATGTGAGGATCACATGTGTTCACGGAGTGTTAATGCTTTGCTCCGGTGCTCTATTACAAGGAGCAGCTTAATTTCCAGTAGTTCCCTTGAGGCCCCGCTGCAAACGGGCTAGCAGGACAAAAGATGTTGTGCAAGTTCTCATTGCGAGCACGTATGACTATATATGGAACACATGCCTATGATTATTTAGTACTTGGATGCTTTATCTTATTTATCTACAATTGCCCTATGTTCTGATTGCTATGTGAATTTTCTTGTCCATGCAACGCCCGTCCATCCATCCCTATGCCTACTGCACTCGAATCCTACTGTTTACTACTATTGTTACTGCTCTCTTACTTTACTACTGCTGCTACTTTACTATTCCTGCTACAAAATTGTTGCTACTGATAAACTCCTGTGAGCAAGATTGTTTCCAGGTGCAGCTGAATTGACAACTCAGTTGTTAAGGCTTATAAATATTCTTTGGCTCTCCTTGTGTTGAATCAATAAATTAGGTTTCACTTCCCTCGAAAATACTGCGATACACCCCCTATACTTGTGGGTCATCAAGACTATTTTCTGGCGCCGTTGCCGGGGAGCATAGCTTTATTTATCAAGTCCACTTGGAATCACTATTGTTCAAGCTTAGTTTATTTCCGCCTTGTTTGCTTGTTTCTTTATCAAAAATACAAAAAAATAGTTCCTACTCTAGTTGTTATTTTCGTTGGTTTGTTATTGTCTTGCTTTATCATGCTTTCTATCAATGGTTGGTTTCTTTGAACTGAATCTTATTGGCAAGGTGGGTTCATGGAAGAACAAAAATATTATTATAAGGAACACTGCTTGTCACAAAAAGGGAAACACTTACGGGAACAAATTGATAAATTGTATACCATTGCTATAAACATGTGCTATACTTATAATGTTACTTATTGCTTTGATAAATCTTATTGCTGTAGGAGGTACAAACACCTCCCTTTTCAATGTGAGTATAATGATGATGTTACCATATCTTCTTATGTTAAGGGAAATTATGACTTTTATGATGTGGAACAAACTGAGGAATTTATTGCTTAGAAGGGTGCATTTGAACTTGCTAGTTTGCTTGAAAATATTGATGATTCACCTTATAAATATGAGGTTTATGATATACTTAAAGTTTGCTTTGATAATTACAAGGAAGAAAATGGCTATTTTCTTGAATATATGAATAGATGCTTTCCACAAATGGAAGAGACTAATGCCTTGCAGGATCCTATGGAAGAAGAAATTGATGAACCTGAAAGTTCATTCGATGAAAAAGAGGAGGAGAGTGATGAACAAAATGAGGAAGAATGGATTAGCTACCAATGCCTACCTTCTAATGAGAGTAACTCTTTATCCCTTACATTATTTGATTGTCCACACTTACCAAAGGAGGATGAATGTTATGCTCATGTTATCTGTGATAATCCTTTATTTGTGCCTAACTTCGAGATGCATGGTACTAAAGAGTTTTGCTTAGAAAATATTTATGATAAAGCTCTAGACGATGGTCCTATATTTAATGATCAACCATCTTGTTATAGAATTGTTAAAATTGGGATTGAAGGTTTTAATCCCACTATTTTTGAGCTTGATAAAAATTATGTGTTTGTAGATCATGAAAAGCATGCTTTATGTGATAGTTATATTGTTGAGTTTATTCATGAGGCTACTGAAAATTATTATGAGAGAGGAAAATATGGTTGTGGAAGTTTTCATGATATTGAAACACCTCTCTATGTGCTGAAAGTTTTGAAGTTACTCTTGTTTTATCTTCCTATGCCCGTCACTTTGTTCTTTGCGAATTTATTTGCATACAAGATTCCTATGCATAGGAAGTGTGTTAGAGTTAAATGTTTTTTGAATTTGCTTCTTGATGCTCCCTTTTACTTCAATTCATATTTCTTATGTGAGCATCCTCTCAAACTATCATGCCTAACTTAAAGGCGTTAAAGAAAAGTACTTATTGGGAGATAACCCAAAAGTTTTATATGAGTCTTGGAAGTGATTACTTCAGTAATAACCGCTCCTTATACTTTTTATTTGCTTTTTGTGCCAAGAGTAACCTCTAATGAGAGAGAAGTAATGGTTGAGAACGTTGCTGTCCCAAAACAGATTTCTGTGTTTCACCGTAAAAATTTGTGTAAAATCTCTGTACGTCCTTTGGAGGCGTGAATTTTTATGCTTCTGCCCCAGGTTGTTATCTAACTTTATTTAGTTGAACACTTTTTGATTGGAGAAACAGAAGGTCTTCGAAAAAATTCATCTTTACCTGCTGGTCTGTTTTGACAGATTTCTACCATTATTTGCATTTGCTTCTTGTTGGTTCCTTTTTGAGTTCTTTTGGGGAATTGAGCTTTTTGAGGGAAGTGATACAGTAGTTAGTGTATTAATGGAAGTTTTATTGGTGTTGGAACTTAACCCAAAGACTTATTATCGTGAGTGCACTTATGTTGCTAATAATGATTGTGTGAAGTTTTGTATGAAGGAAAAATTTCAGGTGTATGGGAGGAATGAGTAATGAGATGAAGGATGGACTAAAGCTCAAGCTTGGGGATGCCACGCGTGTCACCCCAAGAAATATCCAATAAGTACAAGCGTCAAAGCTTGGGTATGCCCAAGGCATCCCCTTCTTCATCAATAAAAATTCCAGGTTTCTTCCAAACACTTCATTTTTATTGTTTCATGCACAGTTGTGTTGTTCTTGGAGCGTATTCTTTTTGTTTTCGTTTTGGTTTTTCGTTTTGCTTGGTTTGCTTAGTTTTTTGAATAAATTTGTGGGGCCCCCTCTTTCATACATTGGTTTTCAAATAGTTTGGTTTGGATTGGAAAAGAGTAGGAAAGTTCATGCTTAAGTGGTAAAGAGAGCTTGTTTTTGACTGTGGCCTATGCTTTGTCATGACATGCTTGATATTGTTTTGGCTTTATGCTTAGTATTCTTTGCTGTAGCATGACTTGTTATAAACAAGCATGCTCACACCATGTTATGACTATCTCAAGTCACTATAGGCCTTTTTTATCCTTTAGTTTTCAACTTGTAGTATCACTTTATACTTTGATCAATGATGTTTTGTCGCTCTGCATGATTATGGCCATTATTGCTCTCCTAGTTTTTCGCTCCCAGTCGTTTGCTAGCCTCCACAACCATGTATGAGTTCCACTCATGCATCCAACTCCCTAAACCAAGTTATTCCAAAGAGTCCACCATACCTACCTACTAGCATATGCTATTCCAAGTATATTCATGTTTTTGTTTACCTTCCAAATTAAACTTGTTATGAGAAAACTAGTGATTAAAGCTCTCACGAACTTGATGGCACACTTTACTTTTCTTGCCCTTAATAAACTTGAACCATTGTGTTGTCTATGTTGTATATGCTTACACTTATTTGTTGGGGATTAGCAGAACCATGCTGTCATGGGGAACGCTTTCAACATTGCACTGGTACTTTGTACCTAGTTGATATCATGCTCTTTTGTCTATGGATGTCGTTGGTGTGAAATGAAAGGGGAGCTTGTAAGTCCATGGAGTTATGTATATGTGTTAGAGAAACGCCTAGGTTGCTGGTCTAATCCATGCTGACATGGTGGAAACCTGCATCGTAACCATAATGAGATGTCTATGAAGCATTCTTCTTATAAAAAAAGAGTCTGACATTGAGAAAAAAGAGAAAAAGAAAAAAAGATATTATGAAAAGAGGAAAGAGAGAAAAAAGCACCATATTCCCATGGTAAATAAGAAGATTGCTGAGATGATCGTTGTCTGCTTGCCTTGTCATTTTGATATGGGGATTCTTCCGTATCATCGGGCAAGGGGTACCCCGTTGGCGGTTCTCTATGATACACATGTACTTACGATGACAAGAACTTACTGGTGACTAAACTTGAGTAGCATGAGGAGCGGCCCTCGTATTCAAGGGACATGAGATTTCTAACTTATACTTCGTCAAGCATGTACACCATAGTTTGTTCACTTTAACCTTAATCACTTCAAGATGCTTATGATAGGGTAATGAGAGCTGAAAGCTATTAAGTACCATAATTTTTGGAAGCTCTTTATGAGACTTGAATCCCTACTTCCTTCTATGAAGGCCTATCTTCCAGTTATATATTGAGTCTCCACCTTCTACCCTTATGCACTTACTTTGAGAGCATAGTGGCCATTCTTAGTTCTATGTGCATTGTCCCAAGACTTGTTGATTGATGCATACCTTGATATTGCTTGTTTTAAACTATTTGTATCTAGTCACTCTGATGAGCTTTGAAGGTGTCCTATGCATTTATGGTTGCTACTCTATGAGGGACAAGCTGAATACTACTATGCTATGTTTTCTTTATGTGAAACAAACAAACGTCTTGCAAATCATTGTTATTCATGAATCTTTTGTTTGTGCCTTTTCATGTTGCATCATAGTTTCTTTGTCTTACTGCTAGAACTTTGTCTTTCATGTTATGATTGAAGTACTATGATCCCAGATTTGAATGTTTTACAAATACTTTGATCAAGTTTATGATGGTGCATGTCACCTCAAAAATTATTCTTTTTTTATCACTTACCTTCTCGAGGACGAGCAGGAGTTAAGCTTGGGGATGTTGATACATTGCAAATGTATCTATAATTTTTGATGTTCCATGCTTGGTTTTATCTACTTTCTTGTGTTTTGTCCACACTTTGGAGTACTTTTCATATGATTTCTTGGACTAACCTATTAACAAGAGCCACAATGCCAGCTGCCTGTTTTCTGTTGTTTTTGGTTCCAGGAAAGTCAGAAAATGAATATTCTCGGAATTGGACGGGACAAAAGCCAAAAATCCTATTTCACCAGAAGACTCCCGGAGCTAGAATATGAGTCAGACTGGGGATGGGGCCCAGCTTCACCACCTGCGCGCGCGGGCTGGGCCTGGCAGCGCCAGGGGTGGTCAGGCCGCCCCAAACACCCCCTCGGTCTCCCTCTTCGCCTAGAAGATGCCTTCTGACCTAAAAACTCAGGGGGGTTCGACGTTTTTCCAGAAGGAGTTTCGCTCTGCCGCCACCACCAGATTCCACAAAACAGCACCAGAAACTCTGTTCTGGCACCCCGCTGGGACGGGGAATTGGAGGAGATCATCGCCGTCATCATCACCATCGCTTCTCCATCGACCATCCATGTTTCCCCCATCTATGAGTGAGTAATCCCCCGCTGTAGGCTATGGGGATGGTAGGGATTGGATGAGATCGTTCATGTAATGGCATCAGATTGTTAGGGCATGGTGCCTAGTATCTTCTATTAGTGCTTTATGACTTTGTTGCGACTTGTTATGCTTAATGCTTGTCACTAGGGCACGAGTGCCATGATTTCAGATATGAACATGTTATTGATTCATTATGATAGTATTGTTTATGGTCTTATCTGCAAGTTGTATACACACGTTGTTGTCCGGAACAAATGGCCCCGAAGTGACATAAATCGGGATAACCGGAGGAATGGCTTGAGGATCACATGTGTTCGTGAAGTGTTAATGCTTTGCTTCGGTGCTCTATTAAAAGGAGCACCTTAATTGCCAGTAGTTCCCTTGAGTCCCCGCTGCAAACGGGCTGGCAGGACAAAAGATGTTGTCCAAGTTCTCATTGCGAGCATGTATGACTATATATGGAACACATGCCTAGGATTATTTAGTATTTGGATACTTTATCTTATTTATCTGCAATTGCCCTATGTTCTGATTGCTATGTGAATTGTCTTGTCCATGCAACGCCCGTCCATCCATCCCTATGCCTACCGCACTCGAATCCTATTGTTTACTGCTATTGTTACTGCTCTCTTACTTTACTACTGCTGCTACTTTACTATTTCTACTACAAAACTATTGCTACTGATAAACTGCTGTGAGCAAGATTGTTTTCAGGTATAGGTGAATTGACAACTCAGTTGTTAAGGCTTATAAATATTCTTTGGCTCCCCTTGTGTCAAATCAATAAATTGGGTTTCACTTCCCTCGAAAATACTGCGATACACCCCCTATACTTGTGGGTCATCGCAGTCTCTAAAGATAAATACTAAGTAGATGATTATTTTGACGCACGCCAAATGTGGAGAGTATACTAGAAGGGAAGTATGGAGATCTATAAAGAAAAGGAGATGGGGAACTTGTCCCACCTTAAATAAAAACTCTCGCAAAATGGTTAAGGTATGAATTCTTGGATACTGAAGGTAAGTGGCCTATTATTATTAATGATGCACGTTTTGATGAATAAAGTAAGAAGTTAATAACTGTGCTTGCTAAACAACGTGAGGATTTTGGGTATACACTTGTTCATATAATAGGAATAAGTCCTGACATTGTTACTCATAAAATACCTATCATTGAAGATGCTAAACCTTTTGTTAACACTCAAAAAAGACTTAACTCGAGAATTAAGGAAGTGATAATAAAATAGGTAATTCGTTTATTAGCTAAATGTGTTATCTATCATATTTCTAATAGTAAGTGGGTTAGTCGTGTTCATTGTGTCCCAAAGAAGGAGGTCTTACTATTATACAAAATACTGATCAGGATGAGTTAATCCCTATAAGAACTATTAATGGATACAAAATGTGGATTGATTCAGGAAATTGAATAAATATACTTTGAAATATTATAAACCACTACCTTTTATGGAACAAATCCTGTTGAGACTAACAAGTAACCGGAATAACCATCATATGGAAGGAATAGTTGATGACCATGTACCTATCAATGAATCTTTTTAAGGAGAATATCTTGCTACTACAACCTCTACTAATCCTTTGTTTGCATATTATGCAACTTTTCTTATAGGAAAGCATATGCCTGTCTTGTAATAAAAGGAAGAATTTTTTAATGATCTAAGGCATTATTTTTGGGATGATCACTACAAGAAATGTGTTAACTTATGACCTTGAAAACAGATGAATTAGTCATAGATCTATGTCCATTTCGAACCAAATATTCATAGGAAATTTGGGAGGGACCAAACCCTGAAAAACTAGGACATTTTTGTCAGAATGGTCATAACTTTATTACACCAATTGGTCATAACATAGATAGCACCGGTCTATGACCTTAATTTTAAGCGACTATGACCAATTTAAATGGTCATGACCTTTGATTCATGATGCCTGGGGGGTCCACTATGCAACTTTGTCTATGTGTCGTGTCCATGTATCAAATTCTACGAATTTATCCTCATATGTGTCATTTACATGTGTCAATTTTTGCTTACATGTAGCACTAGGACGGAAATGGTACTGACATATGGGACCAACCATATTGACCTGCCAATCTTTTGACGAAGGTGACTTGACATGTGGACTCCACCATAGGGAACCCACAACCGAACTCATAGATAGCATCACAAACTGACATGAGCATCCCCACGACCAAATCAACATGTGGGTCACATAGAACCGACATATCAGACCCACTAACTGATAGACGAGACCCTCTACTAAATATACAGAAAATCCCTATCGAATTGACACGTGTGGGCTCCACCATAGGAAACCCACAAACAAACTGACAGATAGCCCCACATACTAACATGAGCATACCCACAACCAAACTAACATGTGGGTCCCATAGAACTGACATATCAGACCCACTAAGTGAAAAATGGGACCCTCTACTAAATATTCGTAAAATCCCTACCAAACTGACACGTGGGTCCCATAGAACCAGACCCACCGCTTATTGTAGCAAAAATGAGGGTAAGGGGGGTAGAACCCACCATCTCAACCCTCTTAGCTAAAGTGCTCCCACATAACCACCGGACAACCTGATTGTTTCTGTTGTACAATGCCGGTTAAGATCTATTTAACAATATATTTCCCTTGTTTAGCCTAGGCCACGGTAGAGTGGCAACCTCAGTTTTTTCTTGAATAATTCCTGACCGAGTGGGCCGACAACAACCCATAGGGTATTTAAATAAGAAATATTTGGCTTTCTATACAGTTTGAGTCCATACAAATAGATGACCTTAAAAATTGAAGTCCAAAAATATAATTTCACCGTTAATTTTGCATATGACCTCGGATCGAGATGTTATAAAATTCAATTTGGTACATATCAAAGAATTGCATAACTTACTTTTTGGTAATTTTTTCATTTTACATCATCTCAAGTGCATGTTTCACTTTTTTATTTTTTGTTGTTGTGTTCTCCAAATGCAATCAACACGACAATGTTCCTTGCTAGGGGTCGAGTCTTGCTAAAATTTCAGTGGATCTATTATAAAATAGCATACTATGAACCTAGAAATGATCTTTTGAAAAAACATAAGTATTAAATTAGGTACTTGTGGTCCAAATTGGACCCACTTCCTACTTGTTCAGCAGGAATTTGTCCTTTTCATCAGGTGTGTATTTCAAGCTTTTACATACGCTAGTTGGGACATTGTCAACAGAATGGGGTCTAGTATTTTTAAAAAATACAGTGGTAATATTTTGAAACTTATTTTTTGTGGTTGCTTCACAAAACACCTCCTTTTGGCATTAGGAAAATGGAAAATGCCTTTTTTGTGTATTGAAATTAAAAACTTCCTCCGGCAACATTGTTTGTTATTCCTGAATACACATGTGTGCACAATATGGACACATTATCACGAACTATACCATGAATATGGCCATGACATTGATCGTTTGGGTTGAAAGTCATGAACCTTCGTACAAGATAGCTTATTATTTCTGAGAATACTTTTCCAAGATATTCACAATATTTCAAGTTTGTTATTTTTCATGGATATTATGTCATATAAAATTACCCAACACAAAGGTTTTCGATTTTTTTTGAATTAGTTATGTTGATTTCAAAACATGGTCAAAATAGCCGTAGTGACAATGCTTGTCTAAGGGCCGAGACTTGCCAAAATTTCAGTAGATCTCTAATGAACCTATCATATTGCATGTACCTATAGATCATATTTGGACCGCTTTCTGATTCAGTAGAAAATTTTCTTTTTGACGAGAGGTGGATGGAAAAAAATTTAGATGCGCTAGTTGGTTAATAGTCAACTGAATATGTTCTACTATTTTTGAAAAATAGGATGGTAACATTTTGAAACTTAATTTTTGTGGTTGCTTCACAAAACACCCCGTTTTTGGACATTCAGAAAATGGAAAATGGTTTTTTGTGCGACAAGAAGGAAAACATCCTGCAGCAATATTGTTTTCCATTCCAAGATACACATGTGTGCATAATATGAGCACATTGTCACAAACTATGTCATGAATATAGCCATAACATTGGTCATTTGGCTTGAAAGCCATGAAACTTTGTACATGATAGCTCATTTATGAGAACACTTTTTCAAGATAATCGCGATATTTCAAGTTTGTTATTTTTCATGGATATTATGTCATATAAAATTACACAACACGAAGATTTTCCATTTTTTTGATTTTTGAGTTAGTTATGTCGATTGCTAAACTTGGTAAAAATAACGGGAGTGATCATCCTCATCTAGGTATTGGGACTTGCTAAAACTTTAGTGGATCTCCAATGAAATAACATATTGTAAACCTAAATATGAATTTTGCAAAAAATGATGATCAAACTATCATGTACCTATAGTTCAAACTTGGGTCACTTCCTACTGATTCGGTAGGAATTTGTCTTTTTGATGAGATATAGATGGAAAAAAATTTTAGATGCGCTAGTAGGTAATTATCCATGTAGTGTGGTCTAGTATTTTTGAAAAATAGGGTGATAGTATTTTGAAATTTACTTTTGGTGGTTGGTTCACAAAACACCTCATGTGTGGCACTCGTAAAATAAACAATGACTTTTTGGTGCAACAAATATGAAAACTTCCTCCTACAACATTATTCATCATTGAAAAGTAGACATGTGTGAACAATATGGATAAATTATCACAAAATACGCCATGATTTTGGCCACACCATGGGTCATTTGGCTTGAAAGCCATGAAACTTCGTACATGGCAGCTAATTTATGAGAACACTTTTGCAAGATATTTGCCATATTCAAATTTGTTATTTTTCCTCGATACTATGTTATATATGACGCAATGTGAAGGTTTTCCACCTTTTTTATTTTATTGAATTGGCTATGTCGATTTCAAGACGTGGTCAATACGGCGGGAGTGGCCTTTTTCATCTAGGGGTTGAGTCTTGCTAAACATTTAGTGGATCGCTAGTAAAATAGCATATTGTGTACCTAAAAATGATTTTTTTTTTCAAAAAATCATGAGCAAACTATCATGTACCTGTAGTTCAAATCTGTCCCACTTCCTATCGATTCGAAGAACATTTGTTTTTTGACGAGAGGTGTATGGAAAGCTTTTAGATACCCCGGTTGGGATATTGTAATGGAATGTGGTCTATTATTTTTGAAAAATGGGGGTGGTGACATTTTTAAACTTTTTTCATGGTTGGTACACTGAACACCACATTTTTGGCACTTGGAAAATGGAAAAAAATGACTTTTTTGTGCAACGAAGATGAAATTTTTCTCTTGCAACATTATTCGCCGTTCCAAGGTACACATGTGTGCATAATATGGGAACATTATCACAAACTATGCCACGATCCCTGCGGGTATTTTATCTTTGAAACATCAATTAGAATAGGTTTAAAAATACATAAAAGAAAAATGTTTACTTAAAAAAGTTTGGCAACCAAACTAGGCTAGCCCAAGGCCAACCAGAGCCAGCCACCAAACCCTGATTACACCTCCACCACTTACCGCCCATCCTTGCCTTATCCCTCCATCATCCAAACACATGTTGGATCACATATCCTCACCTCGAGGCCTTCCTTCTCCTCTCAACTCTCAATCTGTATCCCACCATTGAACCCTAACCCTATCCCGCCCCGTGTATGTGCGCATGCCTCTTCTTTCCCGCTACATCCCTACCCCATTGCCACTCTCATGCATAGCGAGCGCCCTCCACTCGTCCTCCTTCCATTGGCCGCTAGAGAAACACCTTCTTTGTCCCTTTCCAATCGAGATGCCTGCCTGGCCGGGAGGCCGCCAAGATGTCATCACCTCCTCTACTCTTCCACTGCTCCAGTAGTCCCATGCTATATCACTACCTTGCTCGGTTCCCCATCCACGCACCTCCTCCAAGGAGGACACCTCCCATCCCACTCAGTTCGTCCTTCTCTCCCACACCCCGATGTCATCGTCCCTCGTTTAGCTTTCCCAGCACCCTGCATCGATGCCACTAGCATGCTGTCGGGGAGGTCAACCTCCCACTCCATTTAGGAATAAGGAAGAAACAACTACATGAGGCGACCCTGTCAACGGATCGGGAGAAGGTGCAGGAGGCGAAGCTAGAGGGAGCCATGTACACAAACTACCTCCTCAACCTCGATTTCGTCGTCCTCGACTCCCCTGCCAGCACCACCGATTGTTGCCACCAACTTCTAGAGGGTGTTCAAGATCAACAACAAGCTCTACATCAGCCTCTATGGTCTGGCCACCGACGTCGGATGCTAGGAGTCACTCCTCCTGCAAAGCCTCGCCCCTCTTTGCACCTAGTAAGATGGGTGTAACCCTTCGGGTACCCATTGTTAGTATATCAGGTCAAGCCTCATAGGGGGCCCATAATATGATTCACAAGAAGGCCATGAAGCCCAAGATAATAAAGTCGCTAGAGGCCCGGGAACCTGGCGTGCAAGACAAGAACAAGGCCAAGACTAGGGAACTTTATGGCTTACCCCATAACTATAACCGACTCGACTTGGGGCTTGAGACCTAGCCTCCAATTTAAAGGCTAGGAGGGACCAATGGGGAGGCTCTCTCTCACTCATTCTAATCTGCCATAGGCAAGATCCAATCTACCCCATAGCCATTAGGGAAACCTTGTAATCATCATCAATCAAGAATAGACAAGAAGGAGTAGGGTTTTCCCTCTAGGGGCATGAACCTAGGTAAATAATGCCCCCTCTTCTTCTCTATTAGCCAACGATCTTTCCAGTGCACCCGTCTTCCTCTAAAACCAAGTCGATCAACCATGGGAGTTTTCGTGGTTTCCCCACGTCAATTGGCACCATCTATGGGAATTTCGTGTGTTAGAGTCATTGTTTCGATGTATCCATGATCAGAAATGTGTAGCTCGCAGGTATTCAGGGAATAGAACTTCCTTGGATCCTTGGAGTTCACCCCACAGTCTCAAGCTTTGCACCCTACATTAAGCTACATCCAAGAGTGGATGTATCTGGTGCTTAGGGACTGCATTTCCACTTTAATACAATGAGAACCCTTCACTTAGCAGATCCGATCTACTCAGGTTCGGAAAGATCGGTCTCTCAATCGAATGCTCCGGCGTCATATGTTGACTCCACTAGTGAATTTGATACGAACTCAATCATCTGCATCAACTGCGACATGTACCACAATACGGATCAAATCGATCTTGTTGGATACCGTGATAATGACTTCGTCGGCACCAAGAACCACAACTATAGTGAGGATCCGACGAGGTTCTGATGTGTCGTTGTTCTCGAGCCCAACAATAAGACAAATGGAGCTCACAGGGCCAACGGACCAGACGTCGGTAACATCGTCAATGGGGCAAAAATGGAAACCTGGCGCCACTAACAGGGGGGTCAACCGCTCGGCCCTCCATCAACGTCTCCACATCAACTTGGAATAGGGACAACGAAGCCCTGGTAGGCGCAACTCCCATGGTACCCTACATGACGTGGGATAAATTGATGGCCTATCACAACCTCCTCCACTAGCAGCACAATAACTTGGTCATGGTGGAGGAGGAGCTCGGGGAGCGTAAGAGACTGCGGTAACCCAGCATACCACTGCATGATGTAGTACACTATAGTGATTGACATAACACCAATGAAATACCGTTCACTAGTATTATATCCCTCAGAGTGGTACAACAGAAAGATCGCAGGTACAAGATAGACTTTAGATTACATATATGTAAACACCCGTATTTTTAAGTCCAGATGCCTGTTATGCCATACATCGCAATCCTAGGATTACCATTTTTGCGAGACATAACGGAATTGGTAGCACAGTACATAATCCATTACAAACCATAATAGTCTTACAAATAGTTGATCACATGATCAAGTCTGAATACATATCAAAGCAGCGGAAAGATAACATAGTAGAGGCTCCATCTTCATTGTCACAGGCAATGCTGACGATGGGAGATAATCCTAGTTATTGTAGACATCATACTATCCGTCCTCTGGATAGTATTCTTCATAGTTTGGCCATGGGAATAGCTAGGGACAAAGCCATGAGAACTTTTAAAGTACTCTCAAATTCTAGTAGCAATCCTAAGCTCTAAGCTTGTTTGCAATAAGCTAGTTTTATTTCAGAAGTACTTAGCAGTAAAGACCTATTTTAGTTATCTAGATTACTCAAGTGGGAACCTAGTTTCATGTCCACAACCCTGTGTGGTTAGTTCAAAGTCATCTTTCAAATCACAAGTCATTTTGAAAACATCTGACAATGGAACAATATGGCCATCCAACTGTCCATGACCGCGGACACGGCTATTCGAATAGTTTGACACTCTGCAGAGGTGGTACACTTTCACCACAAAATCCGATACATCCGTCAGGGATAACCCTGAATCGTCATACTTGGTATGCGGATAATCAATCCTAACCTTTCAATTACACACCCTAGTATAGGAACCTCCCCTATGAATTTGGCCTCCCAGCCATGCCCATCCGCCATCTCGGGAACTGCATAGGTGGACATTCATATTCACGAGGTAGCCTCAGCTCAACCTCTTTCCGCGAGGGAACCCATACTAAGACACATAAATTTCCAGTTAAGCCCTGCCCAACTCAGGTATTGAGGTTGTACGTCAAAGTTGGAATGGTATCGCATCCGAACCCAACCATCAGTTTTTATCAAAGTCAAGGCACATGTCTCATTCAGTATCATCTTCAAATCATTGTGTTTCATAACACATGTCAAAACATTTCAATAGAATGACTCATCATCCCAAGGTTTTCATAATCATTTTCTCCAAGTGTTCCCATTTAAAGTGATCCATATTAGTTTAGAACTAGCAACTATCAATGTGGGTGTCACTATTGAAGGGTGCTAATCAGTTGTAACTACCCAAACCTAGTTCTATGCTCTTGATAGCATTTATCCTATTTTTCCACTAATCACTAATTAATTAACTATTTGAGAAACTTTGGTAAAGGGAAGAATAGATAAAGCTTGCAAGTAAAACTTGGGATTGGTATAATCAAAGTTGCATCCCAATAGAATGCATAATGTATCTTGTATAGGATAGCTTGCATAGCTTAGCTTGCATAGGATGGCTTGCCTTGGTTGGTGTAGTTGTCGAAGTTCTCCTACTCGTCTTCGTAGAACTCCTCTTCTTCGTAGCCCGGGTTGGTACTAGCGTCTATAAATAAATACGAGATACACAATCACCAAACAATACTTATCTACTTCTATTTAGCACACAAAGGTTCACACTAGATGATCTAGCATCATCTCAATCACCACATGAATTAATGACATAGTCTTATTTATCTTATTTTTAAAAAATGCAATTTCTACTCATTGGGAAATACTTAAAATTTAATATTCTCCAATTAAAATATGGGATCATGTTGACCATGTCATCACCATATATTCTAATACTTGGGAATGTGATTTAAAGTGGTTGGCATATATTACAAAGCTGAGTATTACTATTTAATATAATTAAAAATGACTAGAAATGACTATATAACCATTATTTTAATACTAGTCCAAGAGTACCTCCTATAAAACTAAATATTTTACATATTCAGATAGAGCTTGGAAAATGTGATTTTTGAGAGTTGGAATCAACTCAAAAGAATTTATGGTTGATTTTAGAAAAATGTTTGAAGTTGTAAAAGTCTCTGCTTTGTTATTTTCACTCTGGGTTAGCTATAACTTCAGACTGTTTGAATCCAATGGGAGTGGTTAGATAATTTCATTACCTTTCTAACAATATTGGAATCATGCAATTTAGTTTAGTAAATCTTCCTGAATTTAATTTTGAAGTCACTGACAGAATAGGGTTTTGGAATAAATGAAAAATCTCAATTTGAAATCGTGGGCTAGTGCAGGAATGATATTGGGCCGGCCGAACTACGTGGCGCGCGTGCAGCGGGCTGCACTAGCATTGGCCCCACCTGTCAGTGGCTATCCTAACATGAAGCGGTATCAGCTAATCTAGGCCACACGATTAGAATACGATCAACGGCTCAGCGTCGTCGTCTCCATCAAACGACGTGCATGGGATTTTAACCCTATCTCTATGGCGGGGGTAGTCGGAGGCTTACCGGGGCTCCAACTAGGTCCGGTGAGGTGGGCTAACGAGCTGGTAGACGACGGCGGTTCGAATGATGGTCGCGATAGCTCCTGGGGTGGCTCCTAGCGATGGTTCCCTTCATTCAGTGCGGTGGCAGGCTCCGGTGAAATTCCGGCGATGTAGTGCTCGCCTTGCTTCGGGGATGGTCAGCGGGGTTGCTAGGGGAGAGGTGAGTCGAATGGTGTGCATTTTGAGGCTGGGGAAGGGGTCTATTTATACCCTAGCAAGAGGACATTGCAGCATGGCTCGGGCTCATCGGCGATGTTGCTATATGGCGCTATCGGCATGGCTGAGGACGTAGGTCGACGCGATGCTCTACGGCGATCATCATGCGCATAGTGGCAAGGCGAGGCGCGGTCTTAATCGGATGGGAGACGTGCATGCTCTGCTCAGGTACCGCGGTGTTCGTCATGGCGTATGGTGGTCACGGGGCACGCAGGGACAAGCGGGCATGTCTGGGCCGTTGCTGGCGAGGTGGCGAACGCATTGACGCATAGAGAGAGTAAAGTGCAGCGTGGTTGCACGGGAACGGCTTGGCGCTGTGGCGCGCGCTCGGCATGGCGGATAGATAAATGGGCACGGCGTTGCTGGCGTCTCCACTGGCTATTGTTGGACGAGGCATGTACTGGTGAGTGCAGTAAGGTCACAGCTACCTTCTAGACATCATGGGCGAGGGTGGCGAGGCTTGTGGCGTCGTGTCCATGTCCGACCAGCATGGCACGCTCGGGTACCACCTTGCACTGGTCATTGGGTCTAGTGAGAGAGGCTCGATTGCATGGGCTGGTACTGGGGGTGATCGTGGGCTAGTAGTGGAGTTGTGTCGAGTACAAAGATGATCACTAGATTGATCACAATAGTAAATAGTTGGTATATCTATATTGTGCCTGCTAAGTGTTTGACTAAATGGCCACATGAAATAAACATTTGAATTTTTAGATTCTTTTTGGTGAGTGTGTTGGTCATATGCTGGAGTGTCTTTGGTTGCAAAGGTTTGCCAAGTGGAGAAAGATTTGATGGTTTTTGAAAAATGGCTATCTTGATGTCTATGATGGATTCAATTTTGAAATGTCCTTTAAAAGAATTTGAATTTGTTTCTGTAAGTTTTGAAAGTTCCCTTCTGTTCATTTTTACTTGGTCTAGCAAGGTGAGAAAATAAATAGAATTGTTTTTGTTTCAAATCATTTACTAGAGATGCCCAAAGTGGGCTAGGTGTTAATTTTGGCAAAAATTACCATTAGGTCATATGCTTCACCATTTGATTTTCTTTTGATTTGATTTGGTTTGGATTTGACCTAGATGATATTGCTTTGATCCTTAAACTATTTCTCAACATATATAACAAACAAACATGGCATAACAAGCATTCATACATCATTAATAAACACACATGCATTCATATAGTGTTTAATAGTAAAAGCTTTTGTTAACCCTAATTTTAGTTGATTGGAAATTGATATTCTCATTATAATATTTTTGATATGTTACAAACCTTCCCCCCTTAAACAGAATCTCGTCCTGAGATTCAGGAAAAACTAGGAACTAAAGAGAGTTGGAAACTTAGTCCTAATATCATCTTCTCGCTCCTAGGTGGCTTCTTCTTCAGTATGGTTGCTCCACTGGATTTTGAGAAACTTGATACTCCTGGTCCGGGTTGTTCTAAAGGCTTCTTCCAAAATATGAATGGGTACTTCACAATAAGTTAAATCCTTGTTGATATCCACAACTCTGTGATTGATGTTCTTGAAAACTTCGGTCTTCTCCGAAACTTCTAAGCATTTTCGAAGTAATGAGATATGAAACACATTGTGTATGGCTGACATCTCTTCAGGCAGTTCTATCTGATAGGATACTTCTCCTTGGCGACTTAAAATCTTGAAGGGTCCGATATATCTGGGTGCAAGCTTCCCTTTGAGTTGAAAACTATGCATTCCTTTCAAGGGTGATACTTTGAGATACACAAAGTCTCCGATATTGAAGGTCGGGTCTCGACGTCTTTTGTCAGTGTAACTCTTCTATTTGGATTGAGTGGTCTTGAGGTGTTCACGGATGTTGTGAACCTTCTCTTCGGCTTCTTTTAGGATGTCGGGTCCGAAGATCTGACTCTCTCCTACTTGCGACCAATTCAGGGGGGTACGGCACTTCCTTCCATACAAAAACTCAAATCGGGCCATTTGCAAACTGGCCTAATAACTGTCGTTGTATGATATTCTTCCTATTTAGATCCATATTCTAACACACATGCTCTCAACATATCTTCTAGTATCTGGTTTACTCTTTTCGTTTGTCCGTCGGTCTGTGGGTGATAAGATGTATTGATGTTTAGTTTGGTTCCTAATCCTTCTTGGACTTTCTTCCAAAACCTTGAGGTAAACTGGGTTCCTCGATCTGACACAATTGTCTTGGGCATTCCGTGTAGACTGACTATTCTAGCAATATACAACTCTGCTAGCTTTGAGTTTGATAAGTGGTCTTGACAGGTATGAAATGAGCTACTTTGGATAGTCTATCTACTATGACCCAAATAGAATCATTTCCTCTACTAGATGTAGGCAAACCGGTGATGAAATCCATTCCAACTGAATCCCATTTCCATTCCGGAATTTGCAATGGCTACAACAGTCTTGCGGGTCGATGGTGTTCTGCTTTGACTCTCTCACAGATATCACACTTGGCGATATAGCTTCCAACTTCTCTCTTCATCTTGTGCCACCAAAATTGCTCCTTCAAATCCAGATACATCTTCGTTCCTCCCAGATGAATAGAATAAAGAGTATCATGGGCTTCCTGCAAAATGACTTGCTTCAACTCTGAATCTACTGGCACACAAATACGTCCTTTATACCACATAACTCCTTCTTCATCTTCCGTGAATCTGGGTACCTTCCCTATACCGATACGGCGCTTAATTCCATCAATACTGACATTTCCTTTCCGAGCTTCCTTTATCTAACTGATCAAAGTGAGTTGAAGTTTGATACTGCCAAGAAATCCTTCACTAACTAGCTCCATTCTAAAATTCTCCAACTCCTCATGCAAACTTGGCAGATCTTTCTTAATCATGGTGTTTAATCTACACGACAGTCTACTAAGAGCATCCGTTACCACATTGGTCTTGCCTGGGCGGTAGTGAATGTCATGGTCATAATCCTTGATTAACTCAATCCATCTCCGTTGTCTCATATTCAGCTCCGTCTGGGTGAAAATATACTTAAAACTCTTGTGATCTGAATAAACTCATAGCGGTTACCCATGAGGTAATGTCGCCATGTCTTCAAGGCCAAAACTACGGCTGCCAATTCTAAGTCATGGGTGGGATAATTCCGCTCATGTTGCTTTAGTTGTCTGGACATATATGATATTACTTTGCCTTCCGGCATCAACACACATCCGAGACCAATCTTGGATGCATCACAATATACATCAAAAGGCTTCTTGATATCCGACATGATCAAAATTGGGGTTGGAATCAATCTCTTCTTGAGATCTTGAAAACTTGCTTCACATTTGTCCGTCCATTCAAACTTCTTGTCTTTGTTCAACAGCTGGATCATCGGCCTGGCGATGCTTGAAAATCCTTCAACAAACTTGCGGTAATATCCCGCTAATCCAAGAAATGCGCGGACTTCAGTTTGAGTGGTTGGGGCTTTCCATTCTTCAACATCCTTAATCTTGGGGGGATCAACTGTAACTCCTCCTACCGACAAGATATGGCCTAGGAATCCTACTTCCTTTAACCAGAACTCACGTTTGCTAAACTTGGCATACAACTGATGCTCTCTAAGGGTTTCAAGGATAGTTCTTAGGTGCTGCTCATGGTCCTCTTCTGACTTGGAGTAGATCAGAATGTCATCGATAAAAACAACCAAAAACTTATCCAAGAAGTTCATAAAAATCTTATTCATGAGATTCATGAAATAAGATGGGGCATTGGTCAATCCAAACGACATGACATTGTACTCATACAATCCATATCTGGTAGTGAAAGCAGTCTTTGGGATATCCGTTGCACGGATCTTTAGTTGATGATAACCAGTTCTAAGATCAATCTTAGAAAACACTCTGGCACCAGTCAGCTGGTCAAATAGATCTTCTATCTTTGGCAGTGTGTATTTATTCTTGATGGTGACGTCATTTAGCTTCCGGTAATCCGTACACAAACGGGTGGCACCATCTTTCTTATCCACAAACAAAACAGGGGATTTCCACGGTGATGCACTTGGTTGTATCCGACCTTTCCCCAACATGTCATCAAGTTGCTTCTTGAGCTCCACTAATTCAGCTGGGTTCATACTATAGGGTGTCTGAGCTATGGATCTAGTTCCAGGAACTAGTTCAATGATAAACTCGATATCCCGATCTGGGGGCATGCCGGGTAATTCATCTGGGAACACATCGAGGTATTCACATACTACTCTGACTTGGTCTAGGGTTTCTTGGACTAAACTCTTGTTGCCTTTGAATTGACGGGGCAGCGTCTCAAACACATGCTCTACTAATACTCCGGTGCTACTGGTCATGGTTATGGCTTTCTTAGCACAGTTTATTAATCCTCTATGTTTCGACATCCAATCCATTCCTAGTACTACTTCCAAACCTTTTGTTCCAAGTACTATTAAATTGGCATAAAAATCTATTCCATGTATTCTGATAGGCACGGCCTTGCAAATTTTTCTAGCTTTGGTGGTTGACCCAGGTATTTGAACTATCATAACATGCTTCAAATTTGTTGGTTGAATCTTACTAGTGCATGCAAATTCTTCTATAACAAACGAGTGCGATGCTCCAGAATCAAACAACACTCTTACAAGTACTGAGTTAACATAAAACATACCCAACACGACATCTGGCGCTTCCCGGGCTTCTTCAGCATTCATGTGGAACAGACGGCCGGTACGGTTGTGCGGGTTGCCGGGGGCAAACCTCTTTCCAAACTAGACACGACGCTGCTGCTGGGCAGGTGTAGTGACATTGGTGGCTGTAGCAGGCTTCTTCGGGAACTCATTGGACTAGTGACCCGTGATTCCACATTCAAAGCAAGTTATCGTTGACTTGTCCTTCCCGGAAATAGGCACAACATTGCTTCCAGTCCTTGGGGCAGTATTGTTGTTGTTGTTGTTGTTGTTGTTGTATTTGTTGGACCTTGGCGGTGCACCGTTGAAGTTATGGGGGTTACAGGTGTTGTTGTTGTGGCCTCCGGGTCTCGGGTTTCCTCTGCCACGATTAGGAAAGTTCAGACGGGACATAGATGGCCTGTTGTTTCTTGGTGCAAATCCCGCAGACGAGCTAGGGCGGTACTTCAGGGTATGGTGGGGTCCAGGCTGGTGCATCATATGACGCGTGCGGTTCTTAGTGGCTTGATTGATCTTTCCTTCCACCTGGATAGCAGAATCCACTAGAGCTTCTAGATCGTCAAAGGGAATGTTGACTAACACTATCTGCATCTAATCATGCAGGCCATTCAGGAATCTTTCCTTCTTCTTTGCTTCAGTGTCGATCTCATCGGGGGCATACCTAGCCAGAGACAGAAATATGTCACAGTATTCCACCACAATCATTCTTCCTTGCTTTAACTCCCTGAATTCATCCCTCATCCTCTTGATCAAACATGGGGGCACATGGGTCCTGCTGAACTTGAGCTTGAACTCCTCCCATGTCAACATTTGTCCTCCATTCATGGTACGGGTGCTATTCCACCAGGATCTTGCATAACCTGCCAGATAGTGGGTGGCAAACAGTACATTCTCCGCAACATCTACTCCTGCAACTTCTAAGTTGTTCTCCATTGATTGTTGCCAGTCATCAGCATCTAAGGGCTCTTCAGATTTGCTAAACATAGGAGGATTGGTGTTTTGGAAGTTCCTAAGCTTAGATCCATGGTGATCTTGATTTCCATGGCCCTGGTTGTTGTGGGCCATCTGGGTATCTGCTGAAGAGTGGCGAGATTAGCTTGACGCTCGGCTCTATCGTCTTCTCGAGCTGATACTAGCATTTGCAGAATCTGAACCATCGGATCCTAGGATGAGTTGCTTCCACTGGGTTCCTGTGAGTCATCTGAAGATTGAGGTAGATCATAAGACAAGAGGGAAATTTCCATGTCTTATGGGTATGGTTAAAAAGTTTTGAACTTTGAGTTTGGCTAAGGTTTGAAAACCACAACTCTTGTTCATTCATTCCAAACAACACATACAAACGACACATTGCAAACAACACATCACAACTACAAAGCAGATGGTTTTAAGAAACATGCTACGATACATCGGGACCGGATACAAACTCAAACCTACGATACTGCGCTAGTGCTACTACTCATCATGAGAACTGGTGGGCTCTTCATCATCCAGGAAATCGGCGTCCTCCTCGTCAGTGTGGAACTCCATGTTGATGTTCTCCAGATAGTCGTCATCGTCTGTGAGGTATGAAGTGATATCCCCACGAATATCTTCACCTTCGTCTTCCTTCTCCTCGAGCTGAGTCTCTTGGTCATGGATGATTTCTTCAAGGATGGCCACCTTCTGGCGGAGACGAGCAATGATGCGGTCCTTCTTTTCACACTGGCGACGAAGTGACTTGCACTCTTTAGCTAGGAGGGCGAGGGTCTGGTTCTTCTCGGTTGCAACAATGTGCTTCTGGTTGGCGTACGCACGGGCGTTGTCCAACTCCTTCTACGTCTCGTGCAACATGAGGTCGAGGTGATCCACATGATGCTTCAGCTCCGGATGTCCTAGCATGGCCAAGGGCTATCCCATGGAGTCATGTCTTGCATAGTGAGCGAAGCGGGTGCCAACGATCTGGTTGATGTTCTGCCCACACAGACGAGCAAGTGCCTCTTGCATGGCTCTAGCTAGCCCATCCAGCCACTTGTTCTCCCTCAAACTAAACTGTATCTTCTCCAAGGTGGGTGTCTCCATCTTGCCTCTCAGATCGACAATGATCAACCACTGTAGTTCTCCTCCTAGCTGATCATTGAGCTGCACTCCAAAGAACTCTTGGTGCGGGCGTCCAAGAAACTCCGCAAGCTGACCCAAATCCCTCTAGAAGATGAGTTCCCCTCTATTGCCAAGCTGGTAGAACTTGCTGTACTTGACTTGACTTCCATCTATAAGAAATTAGGATGAGTAAGTTAGTGAGGTGATCAAGTGTGTCCAATTTTATCTAGGATTGCAAAAACTTTGAGGAACATATGACTCTCTTTTGGAAAGAATCTCAAGGATAAGAGTGAGAATAGGTTTTGACAAATACTCACTTTCTTTGTTTTGAAACTAAGTTTTTCAGACGTCCATTCTAACTAGGGTCTCCTATGGTCAGGATAGCTCTCATACCAACTTGTAAACACCCGTATTTTTAAGTCCAGATGCCTGTTATGTCGTACATTGCAATCCCAGGATTACCATTTTTGCGAGACATAACAGAATTGATAGCATAGTACATCATCCATTACAAACCATAATAGTCTTACAAATAGTTGACCACATGATCAAGTTTGAATACATATCAAAGCAGCGGAAAAATAACGTAGTAGAGGCTCCATGTTCATTGTCACAGGAAATGCTGACGATGGGAGATGATCCTAGTTATCGTAGAAATCCTTCTATCCGTCCTCCGGATAGTCTTCTTCATAGCCTGGCCATGGGAATAGCCAGGGACAAAGCCATGAGTACTTTTAAAGTACTCACAAACTATCAGTAATGTAAGTAAGACAATTCTAGTAGGAATCCTAAGCTCTAAGCTTGTTTGCAATAAGCTAGTTTTATTTCAGAAGTACTTAGCAGTAAAGACCTATTTTAGTTATCTAGATTACTCAAGTGGGAACCTAGTTTCATGTCCACAATCCTGTGTGGTCAGGTCAAAGTCATCTTTCAAGTCAGAAGTCATTTTGAAAACATCTGATAACAAAACAGTATGGCCATCCAACTATCCATGACCACAGACGCGACTATTAGAATCGTTTGACACTCTACAGAGGTGGTACACTTTCACCACAAAATTCGATATATCTGTCAGGGAAAACCCTGAATCATCATACTTCGTATGCGGATAGTCAATCCTAACCTTTCAATTACACACCATAGTATAGGCACCTCCCCTATGAGTTTGGCCTCCCAGCCATGGCCAACCGCCATCCCAGGAACTGCATAGGTGGACATTCATATTCACGAGGTAGCCTCAGCTCAACCTCTTTCCGCGAGGGAACCCATACTAAGACACATAAATTTCCAGTTAAGCCCTACCCAACTCAGGTATTGTGGTTGTATGGTAAAGTTGGAATGGTATCGCATCCGAACCCAACCATCAGTTTTTATCAAAGTCAAGGCACATGTCTCATTCAGTATCATCTTCAAATCATTGGGTTTCATAACACATGTCAAAACATTTCAATAGAATGACTCATCATCCCAAGGTTTTCATAATCATTTTCTCCAAGTGTTCCCATCTAAAGTGATCCATATTAGTTTAACACTAGCAACTATCAATGAGGGTGTCACTATTGAAGGGTGCTAATCAGTTGTAACTACCCAAACCTAGTTCTATGCTCTTGATAACATTTATCCGATTTTTCCACTAATCACCAATTAATTAACTATTTGAGAAACTTTGGTAAAGGGAAGAAAAGATGAAGCTTGCAAGTAAAACTTGGGATTCCTATAATCAAAGTTGCATCCCAATAGATTGCATAATGTATCTTGTATAGGCTAGCTTGCATAGTGGGGCTTGCATAGTGGGGCTTCCATAGCTTAGCTTGCATAGGATGGCTTGCCTTGGTTGGTGCAGTTATCGAAGTTCTCCTCCTCGTCTTCGTAGAATTCCTCTTCTTCGTAGCCCGGGTTGGTACTAGCGTCTATAAATAAATACGAGGTACACAATCACCAAAAAATACTTATCTACTTCTATTTAGCACACAAAGGCTCACACTAGATGATCTAGCATCATCTTAATCACCACATGAATTAATGACATAGTCTTATTTATCTTATTTTAGAAAAATGCAATTTCTACTCATTGAGAAATACTTAAGATTTAATATTCTCCGATTAAAATACGGGATCATGTTGACCATGTCATCACCACATATTCTAATACTTGGGAATGTGATTTAAAGTGGTTGGCATATATTACAAAGTTGAGTATTACTATTTAATATAATAAAAAATGACTAGAAATGACTATATAACCATTCTTTTAATACTAGTCCAATATTACCTCATGTAAAATTAAATATTTTTACATATTCAGATAGAGCTTGGCAAATGTGATTTTTGAGAGTTGGAATCAACTCAAAAGCATTTATGGTTGATTTTAGAAAAATGTTTGAAGTTGTAAAACTCTCTGCCTTGTTATTTTTACTCTGGGTGATCTATAACTTCAAACTGTTTTAATCTAATTGGAGTGGTTAGATAATTTCATTTCCTTTCTACAAAAAATGGAATCATGCAATTTGGTTTAGTAAATCTTCCTGAATTTAATTTTGAAGTCACTGATAGAATAGGGTTTTGGAATAAATGAAAAATCTTAATTTGAAATCGTGGGCTAGCGCGAGAATGATATTGGGCCGACCCACTTACACGACGCGCGCGCAGCGGGCTGCACTACAATTGGCCCCACCTGTCAGTGGCTATCCTCACGCGAAGCGGTATTAGCTAATCTGGGCCGCACGATTAGAATACGATCAACAGCTCAGCGTTGTCGTCTCCGTCGAACGGCGCACGGGGGATTTTAACCCTAGCTCTATGACGGGGGTCATCGAAGGCTTTCCAGGGCTCCATCTAGGTCCAACGAGGTGGGCGAACGAGCTGGTAGACGACGACGGTTCGAATGGTGGTCGCGGCAGCTCCTAGGGCGGCTCCTAGCGATGGTTCCCTTTCTTCACTGTGGCGGCGGGCTTCAGTGAAATTCCGGAGATGTAGTGCTTGCCTTGCTCCGAGGATGGTCAGAAGGGTTATTGGGGGAGAGGTGAGTCGAATGGTGTGCATTTTGAGGCTAGGGGAGGGGTCTATTTATACCCTGACGAGAGGAGCATTGCGGCATGGCTCGGGCTCATCGGCGACATTGCTACATGGCGCTATTGGCATGGCTGAGGGCGTAGGTCGACGCGGGGCCTGTTTGTCTGCGGTACCAAAGTTGGCAGGCCAGCGCATGGCAGTACCTAAGTTGCCTGAAATTACCGCATTTCGAAAAGTTGGGCCGCCAACTACTGTGAGGGGCCATTTCGAGGAAAACTCATCTCACCCCTGCCAAATTCAAACATTCTGTTAAACCGCCCCGTGAAGTAGACGGTCGGGACGCACATGTCAGTCATCTGTCCGTGACGTGGGCGCCAACGCGGCAACCTCTTAGGCAAATCGAGCAGCTAAGTGGATTGGATGCGTTGACCAAATTCACAAATCCATTCCCAGCTTTCCCCTAGCACCGGCAGCGTCGGAATCCACCCTCCAGGTAGAACGAACCCTTTGGACATTTGACTTCTGGGGCCAAGTTGCTGCGCCCAATCGTTGATACCGAGCTCCAATGGCGCATGTTGTAGCCGCCATTGCGAGGCTCTAGCCCGCCTCCGCCGCCGACGAGCCGAGTAGTTCGGAGGATGGCAGATCCTACTATCAAGGAAGAAGAAGTTCTGGCTACAAGCGGGTGAGATACCCTTCTCTTTGCTATTCGCACTAATTATAACTGCTAGCTGGCTACTGAACCTCAAATTGTTTGTTAGCCCAACGCTGACAAACATATTTTGTCCACAGTTTTCTGTCAAGTGGGATTTGCGCGGACCCTCTTACCTGGTTACGGTAGTCCTCTACAGGTACGACTCTAAGGGCAAGTGGTATGGAAGCCATTGTTTCACGATGGAAGAAGCGCATGCACAGATCTGCACTATATCTGGTATGGTTGCTACTCTGCGTAATCATGTTGAATTATGGCCGAAGCAGACAACAAAGTTTAGCTTCATGGATGAACGTGGCATCATGGTTCCTATAACGTGTGACAGTCAGCTAATTGGGTTGATGAAAAGGTATGCTTTGGCTACCATGTTTGACCTGAAATGTCATGTACTGGATGTGGAAGCTGCTGCAACTGGGAGTCGCCCTTCTATTCTTGGATAGGGTGGTTGCTCGAACCCAATTAGCTCCTGGTAAGCAAAGGTCGCTTGGGGTTCGCATGTTTGTGCTAAATTGTAATTTTTGTTTTATTTACTCTGTAGATATTGGGAAGTTATGCAACAGTCTTGTTTCTTTGACAGGAAGCACCGCAAGGTTAGAAACATGACAGTCGGGTCAGTCATTTTGCTGCCCGAAGAAATTAAAAACGAGTGGAAAGATGATGCTGGACACGATTCTGGTTCCCATTGTCCCGGCGATGCAGAGTACGTGAAGCTAAGAAAATTGGCACCGAGGAAGAGGAAGAAGGTAGGAAATAAAGAAGCCAGTGGACATGAAGGCTTGGCACCCAGGCTGCGGAAGAAGGTTGCTAGCAATGAAGATGCATAGTAATATGTTGAACTTGTACCTAGATATGTAATTCTGTTAAATTCTGATCGCTCTGTGTGTGGCACGTTGCCGGGTGAAACAATCTAACCACGTTCTCTAAGTAAAATGTACCGCGACTTAGGGTTTGGAAACGCTCGAGTCAGTAGTTGAATTCGAAATTGTGATTGTTCCACTGCTATCTGAAAACAAGGATCCACTGGTTCCACGATTGCTGAGGGGCAGGAGGTCTCCAAATACGATGGAATGTAAGTGGCACAGAAATAAATTATTTAAGCTGCCACACTCCACGAAGCAGCAACTTATTTCAGATGCTGCACAATGACGTGGCAACATAAACAATAATGTTCTCACCGATAATGCCCAGATGAGGAGGAAATCGGTACCACTTTCTGGCCTAATCTTGAGCCCGTCTATCTCACCGCCTCTCTGCTCCTGCATCCCCTGCATCTGGTGAAGCTCCCGGATATCCAGTAACCGGGTGTACGTGCTTCCACTTTATAAATTGTGGTTGTGCCATTTGCATGCGGCACAATCCACGTAGATTACGTTTAAACAAACCACCAATGTCAGAATACACTAGTAGAAAAGGTGTCTTTGGTCAACGGTCACATTCCCAATCTGGGACAGAGATCTAAATCGAGGCAGAAATTGATCTAAATCACAAATCATTCCACAAATTAATCGAGACAGAGATCTAAATCGAGGCATTTCATTAATTCAACCAAAAATTCTTCTAAACAAAGGTGTGATTTCACATCCTACATTAATTCAACCACTAGTCAACAATTTCACTTCCGCTGCCGCTGTCCTCCGAGCCGCCGGCTTCCTCGTCGTCATCGGACAGAACCTCCACGATTTCCGCATTGTTCGCGAGACAGAGCACCTCTTCGCGGCAAGCGGCGGCGATGATAGTGAACTTGGTCTGTCTAGGGAAAGAACAGAACCTCTCCCGCCCTTCTCGGTTGCGGAGATCCCGGTGCACCACACGCCCGTAAACGATGCGGTTGCCAATCTTGGCCTTCCGCTCCTTCTTGAACAGCGCCGGCCAGTACGGGCTGGCTGCCGCGTACTGGGGCAGCGCTCTCTTCCACGCGGGCATCTAGCGGCGGCGCGCCGCGATTTCGCTCTCCATCACGGCTCCGCCGAGGATGAGGAGAGGAGCCACCAGCACCCCCGCATAGCTGATGCGCCATCCGTGGGGCACCGTCGCGGCCGGCGGCGTGAGGATGTCGAAGTGCGCGAACATCACCGCCTCGTAGAAGTTAAGCGAGGGCATCTCCATGGCGGCGCGGTGGAGATTGGAGTGGGAGCGAGGGGGTGGACGACAAAGCGACGGAGTGGTGGAGATTGGAGAGGGCAACAAAGCAACGCGTTGTGGCACCTCCTATTTGTACACGAGGACGATGAAGCGACGGGCGGAATATCGAAGGGGCATTGGTCAGACAAAAGGAAGTAATGCAGGGTTAAGACAGATTAACAGGCGACCAATTTTTTTACTCCCAGGACTCCGGGGCCAATAGTTCAGACCGCTAGGTCAACAAGTACAACTATTACAACTTAAAAAAGGCATAGAGCTTAAGCTAAATAGAACTAGTTATCACACATCTCCTTGATCTTCCTAATCTTAGCCCTATGCGCATCTTCCTGCGAGAGCAAGGATCGAATCGTCTGCTCCTTCCTTTTAGCATCTTCCTTGCACAACTTCAATTGTTTCTCTGCATCTTTCCTCATGCACTTGTCAATACTCGTAGTTGTGAACTGCAGGACTTTGGCCTGGTGAAGATCCTTCCTTTCTTGAGTCAGTTCTTGCTCTGCTTTAGCCTTCAGGGCCAACGCCGCGTCCCTCTCCTTCTCGACTTTGCTAACCTTGTCTTCCACCCCCATGAGATCTCGCTTATGCTTGGTCGTGTCAACTGGTTCCCATAGTTTCATCTCAACACTATCAAGAAGTGACGTGAATGCGGATTCTTTCAACTCAATAGTCATTTCCCATAGTTTGTCCAGCGTTTTCTGCATCGATTTGGGCCACTCTGGATCTACCCATTTTACAACATCGCAACTTCCGCCTCGCATCATTGCACGATGTCCTTGACACCGTAGAAACCTCCTGCCTGTGTTTCGTCCTTTGAACGCTACAAATTTAGTGGGAACATATCCATGTTTACATAGCAGAGGACTGTCTTCATCCGCTAAACCGTGATAGTCGGCGTCATACATCGTCTGGTTGGCCTAACACATCATATGCGCATGAGTAAACGGAGTAGATCTGGCTCAAAAAAATAGATAACTAGCCACGGATGATAGAGATAGTGATGGGACGACTCACATCAAAATCACCGTCCCTGTCGTCACGACGTGTTTCCTCGTTGTCTCCCCTTGAACCCATGGCGAGAGGGGAGGGGGGGTGGCTGCCGGAGAGGGGATTGGGATGGAGGCTCCGTCGGCTTGCAGCTACGACAGGATGGGAGTGAAGTGGGGAAAGTGGCTTCGAGGGGAAGGAATAGAAGTATGGGGAGGAAGAGAAGTAATTGGGACGTGACACTGGGATATGGCCCACTCAACCCGTGAGTCATGGCACTCTCAACACGGGAGCCTCTGGTGTTGCTAGTTTGTCCAGAGCAAGTGTGGCAAATCATGCCGCAGAACAGACTACTCGCAGATCGATCTCACGAAAACCATCCCAGTCGTCCAAGCGCCCCAATCGAACGGTATGTAAAAATCATCAAGCAGAACAACTGTGTTAGGGCGTGCCTTCTAGAAGACTTGGTCTAACGCTAAGGTTAGGGCTCTCCTAAGGTTAATTAGGATACATATGCGGTTTATGAAAAGAACATGAATCCGATGACACGGGTGGATCCATATGTGGTTTGTGAGAAGAACACACATGCAATGACACTGTTGGATCCATGTGTGGTTAATGAGAAGAACACACATGCAATGACACTGGGTGTGGTTCATGAAATGGTTTGTGAGAAGAACACACATACATTGACTCTAGTTGTGGTTCATGAGAAGAGCAGACATGCGATGACTCTAACCGTGGTTCATGAAAAGAGCACACATGCAATGGCACCGGTGGATCCATGTGTGGTCTATGAGAGGAACACACATGCAATGACACCGGTGGATCCTTACGTGGTTTGTGAGAATAACACACATGCAATGACACTGGTGGATCCATGTGTGGTTAATGGGAAGAACACACATGCAAGGACACTGGTGGATCCATGTGTGGTTAATGGGAAGAACACACATGCAATGGCACTGGTGGATCCATGTGTGGTATGTGGGAAGAACACACATGCAATGACATTGGTGATATGTGGTTTCTGAAAAGAACAGACATGCAACGACTCTAACTATGGTTCATGAAAAGAGCAGACATGCAATGACACTGGTGGATCCATGTGTGGTTCATGGGAAGAACACACATGCAATGAAACTAGGTGTGGTTCATGATATGGTTTGTGAGAAGAACACACATGCAATGACACTAGTGATATGTGGTTTGTGCAAAGAACAGACATGCAATGACTAACTATGGTTCATGAAAAGAGCAGACATGCAATGACACTGGTGGATCCATGCGTGGTTCATCGGAAGAACACACATGCAATGACCCCTGTGTATCCATGTGTGGTCTGTGGGAAGAACACACATGCAATGACACTGGTGATATGTGGTTTGTGAAAAGAACAGACATGCAATGACTCTAAGTGTGGTTCATGAAAAGAGAAGACATGCAATGACACTGGTGGATCCATGTGTGGTTCATGGGAAGAACACACATGCAATGACACTAGTCGATCCATGTGGGGTATGTGGGAAGAACACACATGCAATGCCACTGGTGATATGTGGTTTGTGAAAAGAACACATGCAATGACTCTAACTATGGTTCATGAAAAGAGCAGACATGCAATGACACTGGTGGATCCATGTGTGGTTCATGGGAAGAACACACATGCAATGACACTGGGTGTGGTTCATGATATGGTTCATGTGAAGAACACACATGCAATGACTGTAGCTGTGGTTCATGTGAAGAGCAGACATGCGATGATTCTAACTATGGTTCATGAAAATAGTAGACATGCAATGACATCGGTGGATCCACCAGTATGGTCTATGAGAGGAACACACATGCAATGACACCGGTGGATCCTTACGTGGTTTGTGAGAAAAACACACGCGCAATGACACTGATGGATCCATATGTGGCCTATGAAAAGAGCAGACATGCAATGACACTGGGGGATCCATGTGTGGTTATAGGGAAGAACACACATGCAATGACACTGGTGGATCCATGTGTGGTATGTGGGAAGAACACACATGCAATCACTCTAGCTGTGGTTCATGAGAAGAGCAGACATGCGATGACTCTAACTGTGGTTCAAGAAAAGAGAAGACATGCAATGACACCGGTGGATCCATGTGTGGTCTATGAGAGGAACACACATGCAATGACACCGGTGGATCCTTACTTGTTTTGTGAGAATAACACACATGCAATGACTCTAACTGTGGTTCATGAAAAGAGCAGACATGCAATAACACTGGTGGATCCATATGTGGCCTGTGAAAACAACACACATGTAAAGACACTGGGTGTGGATCCATGTGTGGTCTGTGGGAAGAACACACATGCAATGACACCGGTGGATCCATGTGTGGTTCATGGGAAGAACACACATGCAATGACACTATGTGTGGATTCATGTGTGGTCTGTCGGAAGAACACCCATGCAATGACACTGGTGATATGTGGTTGGTGAAAATAACAGATATGCAATGACTGTAACTGTAGTTAATGTAAAGAGCAGACACACAATGACATTGGTGGATCCATTTCTGGTTGATGAGAAGAACACACATGCAATGACACTAGGTGTGGTTCATGATATGGTTTGTGAGAAGAACACACATGCAATGACTCTAGCTGTGGTTCATGAGGAGAGCATACATGCGATGACTCTAACTGTGGTTCATGAAAAGAGCAGACATGCAATGACACCGGTGGATCCATGTGTGGTCTATGAGAGGAACATACATGCAATGACATCGGTGGATCCTTACGTGGTTTGTGAGAATAACACACATGCAATGACACTGGTGGATCCATATGTGGACTATGAAAAGAACACACATGCAATGACACTGGTGGATCCATGTGTCGTCTGTGGGAAGAACAGACATGCAATGACACTGGTGATATGTGGTTTGTGAAAAGAACATAGATGCAATGACTCTAACTGTGGTTAATGAAAAGAGCAGACTTGCAATGACACTGGTGGATCCATGTGTGGTTAATGAGAAGAACACACATGCAATGACACTAGGTGTGGTTCATGATATGGTTTGTGAGAAGAACACAGATGCAATGAGTCTAGCTGTGGTTCATGAGAAGAGCAGACATGCGATGACTCTAACTGTGGTTCATGAAAAGAGCAGACATGCAATGACACCGGTGGATCCATGTGTGGTCTATGAGAGGAACATACATGCAATGACATCGGTGGATCCTTACGTGGTTTGTGAGAATAACACACATGCAATGACACTGGTGGATCCATATGTGGACTATGAAAATAACACACATGCAATGACACTGGTGGATCCATGTGTCGTCTGTGGGAAGAACAGACATGCAATGACACTGGTGATATGTGGTTTGTGAAAAGAACAGACATGCAATGAGTCTAACTGTGGTTCATGAAAAGAGCAAACATGCAATGACACTAGTGGATCCATATGTGGCCTGTGAAAAGAACACACATGCAATGACACTGGGTGTGGATCGATGTGTGGTTTGTGGGAAGAACACACATGCAATGAAACTGGTGATATGTGGTTTGTGAAAAGAACAGACATGAAATGACTCTACCTATGGTTAATGAAAAGAGCAGACATGCAATGACATTGGTGGATCCATGTGTGGTTAATGCGAAGAACACACATTCAATGACACTGGGTGTGGTTCATGATATGGTTTATGAGAAGAACACACATGCAATGACTCTAGCTGTGGTTCATGAGAAGAGCAGACATGCGATGATTCTATCTGTGGTTCATGAAAAGAGCAGACCTGCAATGACACCAGTGATTCCATGTGTGGTATATGAGAGGAACATAGATGCAATGACACCGGTGGATCCTGACGTGGTTTGTGAGAATAACACACATGCAATGACACTGGTGGATCCATATGTGGCCTGTGAAAAGAACACACATGCAATGACACTCGTGGATCCATGTGTGGTCTGTGGGAAGAACACACATGCAATGACACTGGTGATATGTGGTTTGTGAAAAGAACAGACATGAAATGAAACTGGTGGATCAATATGTGGCCTGTGAAAAGAACACACATGCAATGACACTGGTGGATCCATGTGTGGTCTGTGGGAAGAACACACATTCAATGACACCGGTGATATGTGGTTTGTGAAAAGAACAGACATGCAATGACTCTAACTGTGGTTCATGAAAAGAGCAGACATGCAATGACACTGGTGGATCCATGTGTGGTTCATGGGAAGAACACACATGCAATGAAACTAGGTGTGGTTCATGATATGGTTTGTGAGAAGAACACACATGCAATGACTCTAGATGTGGTTCATGACAAGAGCAGACATGCGATGACTCTAACTATGGTTCATGATAAGAGCAGCCATGCAATGACACCGGTGGATCCATGTGTGGTCTATGAGAGGAACACACATGCAACGACACTGGTGGATCCTTACGTGGTTTGTGAGAATAACACACATGCAATGACATTGGTGGATCCATATGTGGCCTGTGAAAAGAACACACATGCAATAACACTGGTGGATCCATGTGTGGTCTTTGGGAAGAACACACATGCAATGACACTGGTGATATATGGTTTGTGAAAAGAACAAACATGCAATGACTCTAACTGTGGTTAATGAAAAGAGCAGACATGCAATGACACCGGTGGATCCATGTGTGGTTCATGGGAAGAACACACATGCAATGACACTAGGTGTGGATTCATGTGTGGTCTGTCGGAAGAACACCCATGCAATGACACTAGTGATATGTGGTTTGTGAAAATAACAGATATGCAATGACTCTAACTGTAGTTAATGTAAAGAGCAGACACACAATGACATTGGTGGATCCATTTCTGGTTGATGAGAAGAACACACATGCAATGAACTAGGTGTGGTTCATGATATGGTTTGTGAGAAGAACACACATGCAATGACTCTAGCTGTGGTTCATGAGGAGAGCATACATGCGATGACTCTAACTGTGTTTCATGAAAAGAGCAGACATGCAATGACACCGGTGGATCCATGTGTGGTCTATGAGAGGAACATACATGCAATGACATCGGTGGATCCTTACGTGGTTTGTGAGAATAACACACATGCAATGACACTGGTGGATCCATATGTGGACTATGAAAAGAACACACATGCAATGACACTGGTGGATCCATGTGTCGTCTGTGGGAAGAACACACATGCAATGACACTGGTGATATGTGGTTTGTGAAAAGAACAGACATGCAATGAGTCTAACTGTGGTTCATGAAAACAGCAAACATGCAATGACACTAGTGGATCCATATGTGGCCTGTGAAAAGAACACACATGCAATGACACTGGGTGTGGATCGATGTGTGGTTTGTGGGAAGAACACACATGCAATGAAGCTGGTTATATGTGGTTTGTGAAAAGAATAGACATGAAATGACTCTAACTGTGGTTAATGAAAAGAGCAGACATGCAATGACATTGGTGGATCCATGTGTGGTTAATGCGAAGAACACACATTCAATGACACTGGGTGCGGTTCATGATATGGTTTGTGAGAAGAACACACATGCAATGACTCTAGCTGTGGTTCATGAGAAGAGCAGACATGCGATGATTCTATCTGTGGTTCATGAAAACAGCAGACCTGCAATGACACCGGTGGATCCATGTGTGGTATATGAGAGGAACAAAGATGCAATGACACCGGTGGATCCTTCCGTGGTTTGTGAGAATAACACACATGCAATGACACTGGTGGATCCATATGTGGCCTGTGAAAATAACACACATGCAATGACACTCGTGGATCCATGTGTGGTCTGTGGGAAGAACACACATGCAATGACAATGGTGATATGTGGTTTGTGAAAAGAACAGACATGAAATGAAACTGGTGGATCAATATGTGGCCTGTGAAAAGAACACACATGCAATGACACTGGTGGATCCATGTGTGGTCTGTGGGAAGAACACACATTCAATGACACCGGTGATATGTGGTTTGTGAAAAGAACAGACATGCAATAACTCTAACTGTGGTTCATGAAAAGAGCAGACATGCAATGACACTGGTGGATCCATGTGTGGTTCATGGGAAGAACACACATGCAATGACATTGGTGGATCCATATGTGGTCTATGGGAAGAACACACATGCAATGACACTGGTGATATGTGGTTTTGTGAAAAGGACAGACATGCAATGACTCTAACTATGGTTAATGAAAAGAGCAGACATGCAATGACACTGGTGGATCCATGTGTCGTTCATGGGAAGAACACAAATGCAATGACACTGGGTGTGGTTCATGATATGGTTTGTGAGAAGAACACACATGGAATGACTCTAGTTGTGGTTCATGAGAAGAGCAGACATGCGATGACTCTAACTGTAGTTCATGAAAAGAGCAGACCTGCAATGACACCGGTGGAAACTTACGTGGTTTGTGAGAATAACACACATGCAATGACACTGGTGGATCCATATGTGGACTGTGAAAAGAACACACATGCAATGACACTGGTGGATCCATGTGTCGTCTGTGGGAAGAACACACATGCAATGATACTGGTGATATGTGGTTTGTGAAAAGAACAAACATGCAATGGCTCTAACTGTGGTTCATGAAAAGAGCAGACATGCAATGACACTAGTGGATCCATATGTGGCCTGTGAAAAGAACACACATGCAATGGCACTGGGTGTGGATCCATGTGTGGTTTGTAGGAAGAACACACATGCACTGAAACAGCTGATATGTGGTTGGTGAAAAGAACAGACATGAAATGACTCTAACTGTGGTTAATGAAAAGAGCAGACATCCATGACATTGGTGGATCCATGTGTGGGTTAAATGCGAAGAACACACATGCAATGACACTGGGTGTGGGTTCATGATATGGTTTGTGAGAAGAACGAACATGCAATGACTCTAGCTGTGGTTCATGAGAAGAGCAGACATGCAATGACTCTAACTGTGGTTCATGAAAAGAGCAGACCTGCAATGACACCGGTGGATCCATGTGTGGTATATGAGAGGAACACACATGTAACGACACCGGTGGATCCTGACGTGGTTTGTGAGTATAACATACATGCAATGACACTGGTGGATCCATATGTGGCCTGTGAAAAGAACACACATGCAATGACACTGGTGGATCCATGTGTGGTCTGTGGGAAGAACACACATGCAATGACACTGGTGATATGTGGTTTGTGAAAA